>CM032877.1:35455132-36655132 GCA_019176425.1 Megalops atlanticus
TGTACATTACATTTTATGTACAGGTAGTTTCCTATTGCTTAAGTAATTAGTTGAAACTTTGTATCCATTGTAATGGTTACTGGGGATATATTAGCACATGATTATGTATTATGTATGTACTGAGTAGTGTTTAAACAAGGCCTGAATGCTTCCTGAATGTGTCATGATCCCAGATGAATACCATAATTGACAAAATACCCCTTTTTCTGTTTCCAAGATGAAAACAGTGTGAAGGCCATATTGGTACGGCAATGGTGGTTGCCTTTTTTGAATGAACAGCAAGTATCATCAGTAGTATTTTATGTTTAAAACTGTTTCCATGAACCATTTAAAACTATATTATTGGATTAAACTGCTTCTAGCATGGAAACACCACTAGGTCACCATATCAGCAATGGTGGTGAATTAAAGCTCTGTTACAACTTCATTCTCTTTATCCACAACCCTTATCTCATCAGCTCTTTTGTTCCGTTGTTTGTTGTGATGAAATGCCACACAGTCTGACATTAAATTGAAACCTGAACTGAAAGATGGGAAAAGACTGATAAAAACATTTTCAACATGTTCAGCCTGCCATACATTGTAAGGAAGGGTAATGTATATGATATTGCCAGCAGCAGTATTTTATGGCATTGTAGCTATCTGAACCCTTTTCCCTTCCTGCTTCATAATCATCTGTTTTAAGACAGAGACAAGCTAGGCCTTAAAGCATCCTCATGACTTCCCATCTCAGCGCATCCAGCCTGTTCTTATAATGTATCAGTAGTGTTTCAGCAACATGATATGCCTGTATTTTATCTGGAATTGATCATGCAAGTAAAGATCCAAAAAAATACAACATTTGCAAACTACTGCAGTGTGAAGGATGATCCCATATGGGCACCAGCCTGGAACAGATGACCAATCCCCATCCCACGCACCCACCCCTTGCCCCCAGCATCGCACCTGCATGCTGGTTCTCCAAGCCTTATCTTAGAGCTAATTCACCTCCTGAATGATGTCATATCCCAGATATGCTCTTTTCATGTTATGATTTTTCATAATGTGCATTGGGACAAAGATGTTAATCTCTGCTCCTGGACAAGTCTTGCCAGACAAGTCTTTTGGTAAAATCAAATGTTATAAAACCTTACAGACCAAAACAATAGCATCATGGAGACAGCTGAATTGTATAAATTCATTGAAAATTTTGCATTAAACCAAATCCAGAAATTCATGCAGATATGTGGAAACATTTCTGAAGCATTAAGCCGTTGATATCACTAGTAAGGCGATGCTCCAGGTAGGTACGGTAAAGTATAGATTTGCATTGTAAGCAAGAGTTGTATGAAGTCTGCAAGAGTTAAATGTCCCCTATTTATTTATTTTCTTTAAGTCAAATACTTTCTTTAAGTCAAATATTTAAATATCATATTAGGTCGATCTTATTTAACGTAAAGGACCTTCTACTTAAAGATGTCCCGCGATTGATTATTTCTAAGACTGGCGCAGTGTCGCGTCTCATAGAGCTGCATTAGCGAGAGCCGAATGTGAGTTCCAGGACCCCAAGGACAGCGATCAGTGCGATTATTCGCGCCGGAGCCCCAATACGCTGCCCTCCCCTCTGTCTGCCACTTTACCGTTAACTTAAGGGTCAGACTATAAAACTGGCGATAGGACACAGCTGCTTCGGGTGTTGTGGCTGTATTTCATTACCTTGGAGATTTGTGTCATTTCTCTCAGTGTGTTGTGAGAGTCTATTACCACAAAAAGGAAAATCGTAGAAAAATAACAATATCGCAGCCATGTGCGATAACACAGCCTTAATAAAACGTTCTGATAGGAAGCACATTGCAGTAATTGATTTCTAAGATACTGATTTTTTCCAGGGCTAGTGGTTTCCAAGAGAAAGTAAAGTAAAATAAATGACTCAAAGCAGAGGTGTGATTCCGTGTATGTCATGCCAGACATTTTGCGAGCGCACCATTAATGTAATGTTAATGAAATGAATATGACATTTGAGGTGTGGCTGCGTGCCTGAGCTGGTTGAAAGTAATGCCTGCATGTGTTATGGAACATGGCAATCAGGGTTTGCATAAGTAATTCAGATCAATTAAGTCATATGGTGTGTGTGTGTGTGTGTGTGTGTGTGTGTGTGTGCGCGCGCGTGCGTCTGTGCAAGAGATAGACCAAATTTCCACATCATTAACATGTTGACCTAAGCTAAATATATATGCACTGGTATGTAAGATTTTATCAAACCATGCGGAACATGTGACCCCTTCCCCTCTACACAGTGTGTTGCCGAGCTTTATCTCTGATGTGTAAGGGGTGAGGGGTAGAGTTTAATATGTTGGTGACGGAGCCATTGTGAGGCATTATTTTTTCGAATAACACATATCTAACCAAAAATTTTAATAGCTATGTAAATCGAAGAAAACACCCCTAAAGATAAAGGGAACTGGGAAGAAAATCATGATTCATATTTGTCATGATTTGGCATGTTTTCAAATTGTGTATGATTGCATTAATTCATCTCCCTACATTATTCCAATGCTAAACAGGAAATTCATATGGTTCACAAAAAAGTCTTACATCGTGACAAATCATAATGTATGCATTAAAGTTGCTGCTTAGTAGTGTGTTTGTGTAGCGGTAATATATATCCCGAACTGGGTCTGCATGCAGTTTCTAGGATTTGAGCTGTTTGTGCTCCAGAAATCGAAATGAGCAATACAGCAGCGAGATAATTCCATCAAAAACTCAGTCAAGCAGCACAGATGCTGTAACTAAAATAGTGGCAATACTGCCACTACAACCTCAGCAGTTGATAAAACAGACCTCAGTCGCAGAGATAAGCCTATCCATTTACTTAACTGTTTCAACGGCACTGTGTGTATAGGACAGAAGTAAAGAGTCCGAAAAGACGGCAAAGCTTTGGAAAATTTAAAAAAAAAATCTGAAGGAAGCGAGGAAGGGGGAGGGGGCAAGCGAACTACCGAGTGAGGGTCGAAAGAAAGCGCATGTCTCATCTCCCTCCATGCAGGCAGCCGCTAGACTGCCCACCACTGGTGACTTTCCCCCATCTTGCATGTAACGTTTACCACAGGACGGATCCACACCAGCGTCCGTGGGCACTGCGGGGAAAAACACCCGGGATGGATTGCTAGTAGTCGGTTTCTCCCTTTTTCTCTCTCTCCGTGCGTCACCATCCTCAATGTCTCTCAACAGTTTTTAACTGAACAAAATGAGGATTACTTGTAGACAGCTTCTTTTACTATTTTCTGGCTTTTGTGGGTTGACAATGGGAGCTTTCCCGAGCAGCGTTCAGATTGGTAAGTGATAGCTACAAAATATACAATTGAGTTGGATTGCTGTATTTAAGGAACTGGAAATGCGTTATGATTTTTTTCCGTTTGTAAGTGACTGATACACTGGGTCAGTAGGAGTCCTCGAGAATATTTCCTTATTACACAGAGTGCAACGAGCATGGATCGGATTAAGATCGATTTAAAAGAGGCAAATTGACCATATGTACTAATTCACTTTTGTCGCAAAGTTTTATGTCCAACAGCATTTACTTGTTTTATGTGTTGCTGTGCTAAACTCGTATATGAATAAGCATGCTTTTTCCTAGCAATATATATCGTTTTAAAGCGTCACTGCAGCATTCTCATCGGTAGTCTCTGACGGGATGCTTTGCCTGTAACAGGCATCGTTAATGGGCTCCCATGAAAGTTCATATACGATCTGTCGTATGCATCGGTTTGATTTGGGGCGTTTTCAATACATCGTATAATAGTCAGCCTCGTGTTTCCTCTTTTTTGCGGGAGCTGGATTAATGTATTCTAGCACTGCATCATTTATTGTGAGGTAGCAAAGACGCTGCTCTGATGAGATTCCGGTCGCTGACTCTGCCAGGCACGTCTCAAGGAGCTGCAGATAAACTTCACAGATTCAATATGGTTTTCCGAATTCACACAAACCCTCATTTATTCGACGTTTTATTTGCAAAGCAATTCAGCCGTAACACTTGGCTGTGTAAATACATGTTGGAATGCAACTTGCAATTTTATGCACATAAATCATAACTTGAAAAATCGTTACATTTGGCCAGTCTTGGTCAGATGTAAAGATTAATATCCTCATTTTACTAGCGGCTGAAGTCAGTTCAGTTGATTACATTCCATTTATACTGTCCCTTGTTGACTGCCTCAATGAGGTGTCAGGAATGCAGGGCAACTAAATGTATGATATTCATTACAGTTCATTTTTAAGTGCAAAGCAGTCCTTTGGTGTGAGGCTTGTGAAATCCATGCCTTATGCAGGACATGTCTCTCTCTGATGTCCTTGCTCCCCTCCTCTCTCTCTTTCTCTCTCTCCTTCTCGCTCTTTCTCACTGTCTCTGTCTCTGCAGGTGGACTGTTCATCCGAAACACAGATCAGGAGTACACTGCGTTTCGTTTAGCAATCTTTCTGCACAACACCAGCCCCAATGCCTCCGAAGCACCTTTCAACCTGGTCCCTCATGTGGACAACATTGAAACAGCCAACAGCTTTGCTGTGACCAATGCCTGTGAGTAAACCTGGTGGTAGCGTTCATTCGCATGGTTACATTGCGGTGATGGTGGTGGTAGGGTAGTATGGTGGGCTGTGGCAGTGACAGTGAGAGGTCACTGATCATGGCACCCACTAACTTGCCAAGCATGGAGGCACCTCTCTGTCTGGACCTCTGAGAGGTACAGAGCTGCTGAAGGCTTAAATGCATCCAGACTTTGTCTCATCTGAAATACTGTCTCTTGGATACTCCCTGGATCTCTCCCAGCTGGTGTCTGTGATATGATGCCATTGCATACAGTGGAACCATTGACATGCATTCACAGCAAATGTATTCTCTTACTTGGTCTTGCCTCCAGCTGCAAAAGGAAGGCACCGTCTGTTCTTAGCATGGTTGCTGTCTGTGCGTGTATGTGTCTGTGTGTGTAAGTGTGTGAACGGTTGGTTGAGCATATTTTTAATTTGTAGTGCTCAGCAATGCAGGCTAATTCTGTCATTGTTGTTTGAAAGCAGTCGCTGGTGGCCCCTTGGTTTTGGTCTTTCAGAGTAAAAATAGCAGCAGGGCTTGTGGCAGAGTGAATTCAGATGTGCCCCAGGCAGTGTGGATCCATGCGGATAGTGACTTCTTAAATGACGCCACGCAATGGCTGTACCTCCCACCCCCACCCCCCGCGTTCAGGCTTTTGTCACGTCCCATCATTCTCACGGTTGCTCTTCCCTGAGGTCACCATGGCTCGGTCACTGGGTGGGTTCTCCCTCACGCCCCCGCGCCCTGTCACACGCGGTGGCTTTCATCAATGTCGGACCAAGTGAACTCTACTCAGTCACCTACCCTCGACCAATGCGCCGCCGTTTTTTTCTTTCATTAACCTAGCGGTCATTTTATCCCTCGGAGGGGGAGACGCTCATAGTGACAGTTTGATCTGTGAATTCAGGAGTCTGTCCCAATCGTTCATCATCTCCGGGGTCAATAAGAACAAATAAAGGCAGAGCAATTTCTTTTCTTTTTTATCTACGGTGTGGTATGAGAAAATCAATGGCTAAATCAAGCACAGAATGTGCGTGGGTGAGTGATGTTCTAAAAAGGGACACTCTGACCTTGAGGATTTCCTGGCTGCAGAGGCACGGAAAGGTCAGAAAGCGTGGCACCTTTTTAACAGCCAGTTTCACATAAGAACCGAACAGGAATCTCTGCACAATTTCCCCATGGTCAACACTGCCAAATTTTCCTCTCCCCTAGATTAGAGGAAAACATTGTTTGATTGGGGGAATCATGAGAAATCTTTGGTGGTGGTGTCAACTGTATTTTTTAACTGTGAATTGGAGATCATCAGAACCTTTGTGCTCATGTTCTTGGAAACCTAAGAGCACAGATCTGGGTTGCTGTTGTAGATTGTCGTTAGAGTCTATTAAAGCTCAGTGGTAACCAAAAGGACCAGACAAATGCACAAATTCAAAATGATGAGGAGATACAGAACAAAAACATACTAATAATGTTGATGTTTGCTTAAGACCTGGAAGAGTCTTTGATGTGTGAGGGTGCGTGACCCCGGATTTATTAAGCCCAAAGTTATGTATATTCTCAAAAGTCTTAAATATCTTGACCTCTAATGAGTAGATGTGGCTGAGCTGTGGAACACTGGGCCTTTAAGGAATGCTTGCTTGTTGTCCTCAGAACTATAACTCATGCAAAATGTCTGGTTGGATATAGCATTTATGAGTAAAGGTGTTTTATTCCAGTGTGACTAGTCATATGTCCTGCATTCTACATGTATAGTAGATGTCTTGTCTCAGAGGATGGCATGTTGGAGAATGAAGAGAAACGCATGGAGAAGTGTGTGTGGTGTTACGTCTCTGTTGACTCAGGTGCTCCTCGTATTTTTAAATATGATTGCTGTGTGAACATCAGCCCCCACCCCCACCCCAGCAGAAAGAATGTCATGTGCTCAGAGTTTTTACCAGAGCTGTGTATGTCTCATACAGGCTGTAGTGAGAGGTTCACAGGACTCACAGGATTCATTTTCACAGTGCCGGCGGGGTGCTGAAATATTGAGCTATGCATTAACTATGTGCCACCCATCAGTGCAGTTTGTATAAGTATTCCATATGTTCTGCCATGGATTTGAATAAATATATTTGCTAGAGTAGAAATCTCAGAACGTAAGTTATGACATTGATTGACAGGATTAAGAAAAGGAAAAGGTTTGTGTCGAACATCACATTAGTAGGTTCTGTGCTTTGGCTTGGTGTGTACATGGGGGTTGTGTTCCTGGCAGTCGCCGAACAACACGAATACATTCTGAAGCCCTGACCTGAAGGTAGAGAGACTGAAGGAATAGGCAGGCAGGAGGGATTTAAGCAAAGTAAATCAACGAAAGAGTTCAGAGGTTTATGGGTACTGTGGTTTATATGCTCATGTGACTGACGAGTTAACTGGGAGTTGATTGTGAACACCTCACAGCGGGTGAACCCAATTGAGAGTTTAATCAGGAGAGCATCGTGATGTTAGAAATTTTCTGCCAGCCCTGAGCTCTGGTTTAAAAGCCTCCATTAAAAGAGGAGGAAAAAAACACACCCACCTCCTCTAATGATTGCCGGCGCATGGAGTGAATAAGTAACAAATGAACGAACATGGTGTGCGTCCCTCCGAGCAAATTTCGGAGCGCAATCCATGATCGGATCAATGGATCTGATGGCCGGAGGACACGGGGAAGCGTGTAATCGAATGGAACTGTGCTGAGCGCGCCCCTCTGTCCCAGGATCAGTTTGGCTCATCTCCCTGTCACCGTTTCCGATCTAATTAAAGGATAAAGGATAAAAATTGTTGTTCTGCTGTTTTTTTCCCCTCCTCAGTGTTCTTTGTCTGTCTGTTCTTGTCTTTGTCTACTCCAGGTGTAGATGAATCTTCCCTTCCTTTCTTCCTTTCCCTTCTGTCTCCGTCTTTTCATTCCTTTGTCATTATGTCTCTCTTTCTGTCTGTCTTTCTCTCTCTCTCTTTCTCTCTGTCTCTCTCTCTCTATCTCTCTCTCTCTCACACACACACACACACACACACACACACACACACACACACACACACACACACTCTCTCGCTGTCTCATGCTCTCTGGAAGGCAAATATTAGTCATGATGGAGCCTTGAAAGCAGGTTAATGTTGCCTCAGTGTTGACCTATTACGTGAGCCATTGAGTTTTGTCTAGATCCATGTCCTGCATGTCAGCTGGGGGATTTTCTACTATTGGGATGACTGTAGGCTGGGTTGTTCAGACCTCAGGAGGGGAGATGTGGTCTGTGGTACACATATCTGAAGGCTCAGGATCTGACCATTTCATATTTATGTGCTGTCTAAACCAGGAAGGGTAGCTAAGCATAGTCCAAAATCCTCTGGACCTCTGCATCAAAACACACATGTACACCTGTTTTAGAAACATGTTATCCATGAAACACGAAAACCACCTCAATGGAAGGCCAAGGTGATGGCTGAACAAAAAGAGGAAAATTCTGAATGTGATTAAGGAAGATACACAGAGAGATGAGTGCGTGGGGGAGGATGATGATTGTGTCCATGCATGTGTCTCTGTCCGTGTTCCAGTATACCTCTCTCGGCTTTTTATTCTCACAAAGGTACTTCCTATTCTTTTCCAGCCCACTTTCTCCATTCAGTCTAGCTAGTGTTAATGAATTCACTCTCATAGTCAGCTCCTGCCTGATCTCAGTGCGTCTGAGTGATCGGATAATACTGTGTGTGTGTGTGAGTATGTCCTAGTATGCCATTTCAGTTGGACTTTATTACTCTAGTCACCTCTATCTAGTAGGTCTTTAACTGAAATGATCAAAGCTTCTAAAGTTCCAGACATTTTCTCCATGGGGACATTTGTTCGCAACACCTTGCACTGTCCTCCCACCTCAAAACTTAGACGTGTGTGTGTGTGTGTGTGTTTGTCACAAAGAGTTTTGACTTATAGAAGTTTATTCAAACTACATACTCGATGTCTCTTTTCATGTCTGATTGTTTGTTTTGTTTACTCCTTTTGTGAGCATTCCTTGGACTGTAATGGGTTAAAACAAATCTGAGTCATCTGGACTGTATTTTGCCACCTGTCAAACACATACACTTTCGATTGTTTTGTTCTACCATTCTCAGCTAAAGGACCAAAGCACTAACACATGGGGCTCCTGGAAAATGCTAGATAATTGTCAGCATTATAAAAGTGTGCATACCATATCATATGGTATGCACCATATCATCGTTAGCTAGCCTGCTATGATAAAAAAAAATAGCCTAGCCTTCATCATGGCCAGAGTACGCATATTTAACGTTTCATACAATTGCCTTTACTCCAGACACTGTACTAGGTTACTGTTTTGAATGTTTCTTACAGATAATGGCATAACGATCACTGCTTTGTCTTACCGAATGGTAAGACAAGGGGCTGCGCTCGCACCCTCTCTCACAACTCTCACACACAGCAGACACTAAATAACAATTCTAAACAGAATTAAGCATGCACTTATCTCAGAGGAGAAGTTCTCAACCACTGATTTTTTTTATCCAGTTATATTTAGCTTCAAATTTTACTTTTAGCTCCAAAAAAATTACAGAGGTCTGCACCTCGGTGACCTTATAGCTGGTTACGGGCATGTACCATATATAAAATATATTCATTATTTTATTATAATTATTCATTATTTACAACCTCTTTCATTAGCTCTGGCAAATGCTATGTGGTATTGCTGCAATCAGGCAGATGTACCTAATCTTCAATGGTATGTGTACAATATGCTTTATTATTTATAGTATTATCCCAAAATTGCATCACATTATTGTCATTTTCCAGATGCTCTTATCCACAGCACCTTACACACATGTAGGTTACAATTTTTACCCATTTATAGAGCTGGATATTTACCGAGGCAATTATAGGTTAAGTACCTTGCCCAAAGGACAACAACAGTACCCCAGTGGGGAATTGAATTAGCAACCTTTCACTTATGAGCTTGGCTCCTTACCACTACACCATACTGCTGTCCATATAATATAAAATTATATCGAATAATATGTTTTCCTGAAAACATTGACTGAACAATAAGACAGTTTTGTGTAATCAATAATAATAATTACATCATGGTAATGTGAATGATGTTGGGATAGATCTTGAAAAGAATGCATAAAGGCTTTAGAATAGCAGGCGTTCTAATCAATCCCTGTCCATGGTTCTGACACAGCCCAAGCTGTCAAGTGAGTGAAAACTGGAAGCTACATCCTGATAAACACAGACATGACCATTCCCTGAACTCATCACGCATAACAAAATCTGTATGTATCTGGAGTCATCACACACTTGCTTATATGTGCTTTTCAACTAATTTTAAGTGATTGCAAAATGCAAAGAGTTTGCACTGCAAGAGTCCTGCAGGAATGAGCCAAGTTTCCCCTGTATGTGCACACCTCAAGGATTACAGTCCTCCAGCCATGGTGCTGTCTGGTTATGCAAAAGGCCTAGACTGAACCCACTCGTGTCATGTTTATTTAGACTCTGCCTGGAAGGATGAGCATTTCCATGGGGTCTGAGAAGACACAGTGTGATTTCTCTATAAATATATTTCCCAGAACTACTTTATCCCGCGGGGGAAAAAGTGCCATCTCGTATGCCACCAGATCAATGCAGCATGAGGTTTTTCAATTCTTTTAGATCTCAGTTAGATCTTTAGACACTTTAGATCTCAGTTCAGTTTCTCTCACCACATACATGATTCGCTACTGAACATGGACATGCTGTCAATTTTGTCTGCTATCGGTAATAATTCCAATTTTAATGAACATGCTGGTCATTCTATTTCTCAAGACGAGGTAGCCAACAACTGCTCTACACATTGCGTATTTTGTCAATTTTCCTAGTAAATTTGTCTTGTAAACGTCCTCCCAAAATGAGAATGGTGTGATGTGGGCATCACAAAAATGGCAGGAAGGCATACCCTAAGCAGCACTTCCTGCAATGGCAATGACAAGTATCTCAGACACTTGAGCCTGACATTGATAATGTCTTTTTTAGCAAGGAATCAAACTTGATGAAGAATGTGGGTAAATTCACAGGGAGCAGATGATAGCTTTGAAGATTTTACAAGGGGGGGCATTTTTGTCATTTCCATTCCCTCCAAGTAGGCCTAATAGTGCACACTACAGGATTCAGCTCTAGTGGTGCAAGTGTCTGTTTGACCATACTTTGCATATTATCCACAGCTGGCATGTCAAAGTTGAGGCATCTTGAAATGTGACCCAAGCATTTCTCCTGGCATTACTATGTAGAACATACATACATACATACATACATGTAGTACATTTGTAGAATATTTTTAACCCTCCTCACTAGGGCTGTGTATTGATCATTCAACTGCATTCATCAGTGATCAGACAAGAGTCTGACTAGAATGAGTAAACAGAATTCATCCAATTAGCAAAAAAAAAATGGCAGCCCTCAGTGATGAACATGTAATCTCAGTGTTGTTTACCCATAGATGAGCTACCCACAGAAGATCCACAGGTCAGTAAACAAAAAACTGCTCCTTTTCAGTCACAATGAAATTTTGTATTTGACAACAAATGTCTATAACTAAGACAGAATACTGAGCATTAAGTCTGAAGTGAACCCAATAAAAACTATGAATCATGCTTATAGAATGTAACAGACATAAGCCTCAGTACTGAATCTCCCATTATTTTTCTAGGGTTTACTCACAGTCATGTCAGCTCTATGATTTCAGTAATATAGTTGCATGGCAAAGTGATAGGTCAGGGTGGTCACTAATTTTTTGCAGGCACATGGCCTTCTTGACCGCTGCTCAATAAGACGTAAATAAAAAAAAATATTTTTTGGTCAAGCATGAAAACACATCTTAGTATTGAGATCAGTTTGTCAAATCAATTGTCAAGTGTTGAAACTACTGTGATGCAATTTCAGTAAATATATTGTCAAATAGAAACAAAGAACATTTCTTCACGTGCTTGGAAACCTGGAGATATAAGAGACATAAAATGAAGAGCTGAAAAATAAAAACTGGTGCTGTTATTCTTTCACTGACTTAGCAGCTCTCTGGAGAAACCAGACCGGGTCCACACCGGGTTGATCCAGTTTCATCAGGTTCCTGTACCATGGCCAACTAAGCTGTCAGAGAGCTTAGTGAGTTTACAAATACTGCAGGGATTCAGGGAAACACTCCTGCACAGTTTACCACCAGTGCCTTCAAGCTCAGAAGCAGCTTTTGTTAGAGTTGGCTGCCTAGAGTAGATGAATGAAAGAACAAACCCCTCTGGTCTCTTTTATTTAGATCAGTGCAGCACAGATGCTGCTCAGATTCACTGATCTTTATAGTATGTGCATTGGCAGATGTAGTGGGATCAGTAAATATGATGGCCTATCCAGATAATTTATTGGTCAGTGGATATGCACAGCATGGATCTAGATGAAACTAACAATCTATTCCGTTTTACATCCCATCCACCAAGAATAAGACACGCTGGTAGTTTTGTACAGATTACTGTACATTCCATTATTTGAAGACTACCACCATTTATATTGACGTCACTTCCAGACCATGTAAGGTGACACTGAGGAGAATGTGAAGTGCATCACAATGGTAAGCCAGTCTTTATTTATTTTTATTTTTTTATTTATTTAGTCTTTATGTTATTTGACTCTGTATCATATCTGGGCTGATCAGTTTCAAGTGCAAGTTGATGCAAGTTCAAATTCATTGTTTGTCCAAATCTGAACATTAAATGCAAAACAAGTGATTCACAATAATATTCTTTTGAGGTGAAGACTGTTCTTTCTCATTTTCACTGCAGTTTTAGGTTGATCTTCTCACTATTTTCCTTTACCCTGGAGCCACCCCTGGCATAAGCAGCACCAAATGGACATTTTTATATCGCCAAACAGTTTGTCATCAAATTGTCACAGTGAAGTGAAAACATTTGTGTTTAGGGCACCCTTTGTCAGTTTACAAAGGGCTGCATAAAAAGATGCAGCATGGCTGTTACCTGAACACACAGCCAATGGTCATGCAGGGTTAGCATCTCTGTGAAAACTAGTTCTCTTCCACCTGGGGTCTGTGTAGTGTATTGACATGTTGTTAATCCCCATTTCCCAGACAGGTCTGTATTCCACTGTGTGGAGTGCCCGGGGATGTGTGTTCAGCTGGGGACAGATCTGGTAGAGACATAGAGAGAGCAGGATGGAGGCACTTTGCCTTCCTCACATCGTAGTCAGAGTGCTGTAGGTTGTTTGTGTTTTTTCAGTAGTGTGGGCATGTGCTTAATTGTGTTGTTTTGTACCGGCCTAATTCTGAGCTTTCAGGGCTGCATTTTGTTTATCTTGCCAGTAAAGTGTCTAATCATTCACATTCCCACTTATTTATTTTCATGTTCTCTGCGTGTGTCCAACTGCATTCTTGAAAGTTCTTGAATTACAGCTCCCCACAATGCTTTTTGCTTCATACAATACAGGCTTTTTATATTCAGTAAATATGAACATGCTTGAATAACAGTGCAAGTTTCACTCATCCAGAATCTTAATAACATGTACCTGGAGTGAAAAAGGCTGCTCGGGTTATACCTGCAACTGTGAACAAAATAAAAGCATTACCTCCACTCCTCCAGGAATATCCACTGTGACTCCTACAGCCATCACTTTTGCCTGCATACTGAGCGTAAAATGATATGGTTCAGAAGCTGAAAGCCAAGCTACAGTCATTCGGTCTTAGATTTCACAGCAGCACAGACTGCAGTCAGGAGGGCCAGAGAAGCACATTTCACTATGCAAGATGATGCTGAACTGTTTTGCTAATGCAAACACCACAGCAGGAGGCCATGACAGTCCTCCGTAACCTGCTTTGTCAGGATGACTCTCTCTCTCTCTCTCTCTCTCTGTCTGTCTGTCTCTCTCTCTCTCTCTCTCTCTCTCTCTCTCTCTCTCTCTCTCTCTCTCTGCCTCTCTCTCTCTGTCTTGGTTTATTTCTCTCTTGCCTCACTCTCATTCTGCCTCTCTCTCTCTCTCTCACTCTCCCTTTCTCACTGAGGGATGCCTTTGGATGGTTAATGAAGCACACGGTACAGCTGATGTTTTCTGGAGAACACTTTCAAAGTGTAGCATTCCTTCCTGAGTTGCTGCCTAGCCTCCAACGTTTCACCTGGAGTCACTGGGACAGAAGAAGCATGGTCCTGGAAAAGAATCTAGGCTCAGGACTTGGGGGAGTTCTGCTGTATAGAAATACAGGGTTCCTAATTTAGTATGACACCTTGCATCTGCCTGTTTCAAAAGTTCATTTGGACAACAGGGTTGTTCTCTGTTCTCGGCTCATTGGCTGAACCCGTTGCCTGACTCCTGCAGCATGAGGTTCCATACCGCAGTATCTCTGACTCAGTCCAATGTTGACTTATTGCTCCAAATTAAGGTTATAATCTGTACATAATCATGGGGATATGCTGCTCGCTTGTTCGCTTCTGTTTTTCTGACCAGTGGTGTGCACCATAATGAACCCTACAGGCTGTCTTCAGGACAGTCTTTCTGTGAACAGCATAAACCCTGATGATTCAATTGACCTAGATGGTTGCAATTCTGAAAACCATGGGTATCTTGTTTGGGTGAATCACACAGGATTTGTTGCCTGTAGCTCTTTCCTTGTTTGGTGTAACGTGTTCACCTCACAGAAGGCAGGGCTCTATCATTGTGGTCAGTGGTGTATTGCAAAATCCTGGGGTCTACCCTCAAAGATCGGGATGGGGCCTTTTGCAGGTTTACTTTTTTAACCATGTTAATTGGCCTTTAGTGAGCTACATACAGTAATGATAGGTTCATTACAATTTCAGTGTGTGCACCAAAACCAACTTGCTGCATTAGAGTCCTGCATAAGGTCTCCCACCACATTAGCAAGTGACATCACTAGGATTTGAACACATTTGACGCTAAGCCCATGCTTTGTGGTTTTGGTAGTAGACCTAATAACAAATGTAAACAATGCAATATTGGATTGTTTCTGGCAGTATTTAAAAAATTGTGCTGATGCTGTCATTGTTATGGTACTTTAGTCATTGCAAATGTAAACATTACAAAATATCTGATACTTTAAGTTTGCTTTTTTAAGAAATATGTTTTTTGTATCAGGTACAATCGTAGCTATGCTCTTAGAGAAGTGTTGTGATGATGTTCTAGCTACATTATGCAATATTATTGATTATAGCAT
Organism: Megalops atlanticus; assembly: GCA_019176425.1. Taxonomy (NCBI): domain Eukaryota; kingdom Metazoa; phylum Chordata; class Actinopteri; order Elopiformes; family Megalopidae; genus Megalops; species Megalops atlanticus. The sequence continues at coordinate 35,469,908 of CM032877.1, forward strand.
TCTTGAATATTATTATTGTGCAATAGTATTGGTGTGCATGTGATTAGTTTCTCATCAAAAGATTCAGGGCTCTTTAAAACACATTTAGGGCTAAAGCCACAGAAGTGCAGTGTTAACTACATGAGTGGCATTAACAGCGCATTGGGGCCACCCAACACTTCTGGGCCCCCCCCCACAACACATCCTTTGTGTGCCTGTTCCATTGGTTGTGACTTTTGTTTACAGTTAATTGGCCCAGTGAAAACACAGCTGTATAAGTGTACAGTGTGACAAATAAAGAATGAAATATGGCACTATTGCCTGAGCAGGTAATCAGTGTAAGTGTGTTCAGAGTATATCAGTCCTAGGGTTAAGTGAGGGATACATACAGACCCAAAACTGGGCCTTGGGTGACAGCAGGTAGAGAATGTAGGCTAGCAAGCAGTGTATACATAGGGTTTCCATGGAGACGGCTAATAAAATGGTTTAGTCAAGCCCTGGGGTGGTGTGGATGGAAGGTTGTACCTCCACATTAACGGGGCAATTGGGTCACATTGGTGAATGTTGTGTGTGCCTACAGGCATCATGGATGCATTCCTGTCTGTATTTTTGTGTGTGTGTGTGTGTTTGTGTGTCTGTGTGTGTGTGTGTGTGTGTGTGTGTGTGTGTGTGTGTGTGTGTGTGTGTGTGTGTGTGTGTGCATCTGCTTGTGCATGTGCGTGTGCTTGTCTTGTGTTCTCAGTTGCTTGTTAATCAAGAGATCAGTGGATTCTGGATTTGTTCATCAGACCAGAATGGACCCTGAATGAAGATTTAGGTACTCAGAGGCTGTGTGCTGTCCATGGTCAGGTGAACATATTAAGCAGGAGGGATAAATTACATTGGATACAGTGCTGTAATAGAACTGGTCACAGACCGGAACAAGGTCACGATCACACTATCTGCTCCTGATGGATATTTATAGAGAGGAGTTCACTCATCACAGTGCTTCTGCTTTAGCATGAACATGTCAGTTTGATGTTTGATTAACACCATCCTATATGCTTTTTGTTTATGTTGGGCTAATGTTGATTAGGTAACCATGGTATGTATTATCTTGTAATGTGTGGTGCTGAGTTACATGCAATGCGGGATGAGGATTTGATCAGGAAGAGGACTTCCCTGGATGTGGTTTCATGCAGTACCACAGGAAACCAGATGGGGTTGAGAGTGAGGAACACGTGCTGTTCACTGCTGCAGAGCACAGCAGGGCTATTTTGAAATTTGGACTAATTAAAAGCAGGATGTGCACATAGGACAGAAGGAGATGAGATAAAATCAAGTCAGTGATTGTTTTATATCATAATGCTTGAATCCTGTTCTCTGAAGGACAAAAAGGTCCTTGGCAATTGCATTGCCATGCACAGCCAAAGCACAGAGACACAATCCTTTTTTAAAATCACTATGTTCACGTAGTCATAAAGCATCCGTCGCAGTGAGCAAAGTCTTTGTGCTATTTCTACTGATGGACAGGGCTAGCCTGTCTTTGTGCATTCTCTGTCCTACCTTTCCTGCAAAGTCACTGGCGAATCACGGGCACAGTGTGATATGGACTGACCTCAGGGTTCCGCCATACAGTCATCAGCCTGTGTCTGCGGACTGAAGAGGGTCAGCATGTTGAGCTGTCTCGTCTCTGAAGTGTGCAGGTTGCCCCAGCTCGTGTACATGTATGTTTTACTATTATTCCACTACTGTCTGCAAGTCCCACCTAGGGGAGGAGCCCACAATCTTTATACCCCTTATACATACTTGCCTATCAAAGAATGGGCAGAATGGCACTGATGCCTCCCAGGGGTACTGGTATAAGACACGAATTCCACCATGTGCAGCACAATGCGTATGTGCATGAGCAAAGCCCCGCTCGATACCCCTTTCGCTGAATGAAGAGCTCTCCCCAGCAGGGAGAGATCTTGCCCTCCACTTGCTGTAATGAGTTCATTATGCTCGCACTGTGCACCTGCTCTGTGTTCCTTCTCTCCTTTGTCTCCGCATGTCTTTGTTGTTTGTTTATTCTTTTGCCTGGTGATGAAAGCCTCTGCAGTGACTCCCTGTGCTGTGCTCTCTCTCTCTCTCTCTCTCTCTCTCTCTCTCTCTCTCTCCCCCTCCCCCTCTTACTCTATCACCCCTATTATTACATAATTGTCTGTGATGACTTACATATCTTACATTTGCCTACATTCCTTGATTTGCACTCATCATTATTCTCTCGCATTATGTCCTTGTTCAAGGAGGGCAGTAGCACTTTTTCTCTTGGAATCTGAAACAGCAACTTTCTGGTCACATGATCAGCCCTTGCTCTACTCTGCTGCTGCCATAATACAGTTAGCAATAACGGGTTTATTTGTTTAGCTCTGTGTTTGTTGGGTTACATTCACAGACACATGCAAGCACGAGCACACACACACACACCACCGACCGGCATATCTTACTGAAGCCTCATTTTTAGGCCAATGAAATTGCCTAATCAACAAGGGAATTTGCATCACACTATCATCCTCACTGTAGTTTACTCAGCCTGACTATTTAACATGATAATTGGTCAATTATATTCTCTTAGATGGACATTAGTGTCCACTGGGATTTATTTTACTTTCCGTTTTACCATACACCAGTCTTTTGGGTATGAAACATAATTTCTCCCAGCAGTCATTGTAGTCATAGTAAAATATTAGAGTGAGAAAAGGCATATGGGATACGTGGGTGTTAGGCAGTGTAATATTCTGTACCCTGTACCCTTTGTCCATGAATCAGACAGCATTTGACATAAGGCTGGGTTTGTAATGGGGGTTTCCTCAGCTGCACTGCATAAGCAGAGCTCTGATGGAAACTAAACTTTATCTCAGAGTGTCAAGGCCTCCCACTGGATCATTGGGCAAACAATGTAAAACTATGAATGACAAAAACCCCTGAGCTGAATAATGACAGGAGAGATGTAATGACAGGAATCAGTGTAATATCAGAGAAGCACCTGGAAAACACAGTGAAGGGCATGAGTGAAAGATCCTCTGGATGTCTTCTCAAGAGAAAGCACAGATCTGTGTAACTTGTCTGCAAATGCCATTCCATGTTCAAAGTGATGGACTGATAGGGAGATGGAGTAATGCAGAGGTACTGGAGTGATAGCAAGATAGAGTAGTGAGGGATTGAAAGAAGTCAAGATAAGGGATGGAAATGGAACAACAGAGAAATGGAGGGATCAGGGATGATCAGAGAAGGAGCAATGCACATGCAGCTGGCAACAGGGGGCCTTCTGTGGGTTTGTGTTGATTGTTATGGTAAAAGTACAAGCAGGAAGGATTGAGGCCTTGCTGTCATCAGAGAGGACAGTTGTGATTTCAGTAGCCACTGCAGTGGACTCTTTTACTCCACTGCCAGGGAAAAGAGCTGCAGGGGAGAGCGAGGCTCATTTCATCACCCTGTTGGTCCAGTGCACACAGAGACCTCCCTCTTTCTACCACATACATGGGCTGCAGAGCAGAGCAAAAAAATCTGCTCTATCACCTTACCACATCTGTGCAGAGCAAGCCCACTGTTCATCTGCAGTCTGCCCATTCCCTGTTTGTGTTTTTGTGCACTGTGTGTGAAGCGCAGTGAAACAAGCTTTCCAAGAAGTATGGTAAGAGGCCAGGGCTGAGGAATCTGCTCCTGAGGATTGTTGGTTTGTGTCCTGAACTGCACCTGTCGGCAAGAGGTTAATTGGCTCATGATCATTGTTAGAGCTCTGTTGCTTTTTACTCGTTTGCCCTGGCATGAGTTTTATTGTCACAGACAAGGTTCCCTTAATACAAATTCAGTCAGAGGCCTGAAAACACAAAATTTCACACAAAAACTCAACCCACCAGCCATGACACCACTTGGCCTGCAAAAATCATGGGGGAAACTCTGAAGATACTTTGTCGGTGTAATGTGGTCCTCAGAGCTCTGTGGGCAGCTGGTCTCTTTAGCTGTCTGATGAACCCTCCCTCCCTCGTTTCCGAGCTGCTCATTCCCCTCCCCTGTCTCCTCTGTCTGACTACCACCACTGCGAGTGTGCGAGCAGGAGGTTGTCGACCCAAGCTTTGGCTGGAGCTGACTGAAAGAGCCCGCAGGCAGCAGCGGAGAGAGCTGTGAGCTCATCCACACTGAGCACGCTCCACCTCTGCACAACCGGGACAGCTTATCACACAGCAGAGCCTGCTGCGGTCTGGCGAAGAGGCCACCGTGTCCTCCAGAGAGAGAGAGAGAGAAAGCAGGACAGAAAGAGAGGAAGATGGACAGTGACAGCTAGAGAGAGAAAGCTGTGGGAGGCTGAGACTGGGGAACACTTCTTGATCTTCTACTCAATAACCTTCCTATTTTTCAACCAAGTTTTCAACTTTAGTTTTCCAACAAAAGAGGCAACATTTATGTCAGAGCACTGTACATTTAAAAAGACTTTGTTTTTGTGTGCATATGTGTGGAAAGGGGGAGACTCCCGTGCTTAAAATCCATCACTACTTTTGTCATGATCAGAAAAATGGGGAGGAGGAGAGAGGAATCAGCTATTTTCTCAAAATAGATGAGAGTGTTCAGAGGGTGAGAGAACATTGTGGAGTATTTTCCCTGTCAACAGAAGCTGGGTGACTTTATCACAGCCATTTAAAAAATGTGACCACATCCTCATTAACTTCAAAACCAACAAACAAACTAACTAACAAAACTCTTTAGCCTCTTCTAATGAATATACGCTGTCACTCCCACATAACATAGTGACCCTGGTACATTACATAAGTATTACACTGTAATTATATTGTAAAAATTGTTGTGTCAATCTGCTCCTCACAGTATGAGATGTGGAGAGTTCTTCTATTATATACATAAATATCATGCTGAATAAGTCAGTATTTTCATTTATGCTCAACATTTAAACTAAAACTATATATGGAATATTTATGTAATTTGTATAATATGTAACAATATATATATCTGTTTATATAGGAATGTTATGTCCTCATTCATAACCTATTCAGTTACCACAATATACTGTATAAACACATTTTAGATATCTTAATCTATTTAAACTATTTATATGAGTACTTTTTCACATTGGCCTCTATTGTATTTGTCTTCTAAAATGTGAATCTAATGTAGACTGTATAAATACACCTTGATATATCACCATTGCTTCCTTGTTACTTCCTTACCTACATATCTTCCATACCTACATATCACCATCTCCCTGGAACATAAATCTCCACTTAATTTCCACGTCCATCACAGTTTAGACTGATCATCCCTGATTTTCAATTTTACAGCCAACACTTAACATGCAAGCTGCTTAAACATCATGTGCAGAGATGTTGTTCAGCCCACAAGAACAGGGAAAGCAGGGTCAATTGATAGATGGCACATTAGCAATCATGGTCACAAGGATTAAAGGTCAATCTTAAAATTATATGGACTTCTGTTGCTAATGCTGGTTGTGTGAAGGCAGCCCTGTCTGAATAGTGGTGGGGGAAACACTTCAACCAATGGATGATGGTTTAAACCACACGTTTTATGGTGATGTTGCAGGGAATGGTCATGTATTCTTTATCACCAATTGTAAAAAACATCTAGCTGGAGTTTTTAAGATACATGTATGTGTGCAGTAGGTGTCTCTAGATGGGATAGAGAGAGATAAACATCTGAGGCCATTTCAGCCAGACTCAGATGCCATTTCTGTAACAGCTTTACTTTGAGTCTATAACACCCAATGAGGACATTCCCCTCTCCGTCCCGTTTACATGCCAACTCTAACAGCACCCCCCCGGCCCCCTTGGCTAAGACAGCTCTCTATCACAAGGCTTTACTCTTCAGAAAAGAAAAACCAACAGTAATCCACTGCAGACAGAGCTATGCTGTTCGGCGCGGGTCCAGATGCACTCTGGAGCACAGGCCCAAGTGGCACTGATAAGCCTGCAGGCAGGCCATGCTTGCTAGATCCACCTCGAGCTCCACACTGCTCTCCTTTTTCCTCGCCTTCCCCCTCCTTCGCCGCAGTCAAGTTGTATCTCGGGAGCAGGCGAGATGGAAAATGGGTCTGATGGGTAAATAATGATGCCAATAAAAAGCACCCAGGGCGGTGTGTGGTGAGTGGTGAGGTGCGGTTGAGTGATAGGTGAAGGGAGAGATCTGGTCAATGGGCCTTGTTAACACTCACAGACAGGATTCAGCACGGCCCTAAAACAGCCCACATCTGTGATGTGGGCCAGCAGAAAGAGAGGTAGGTAAAAATAGACAGGAGGGAACATCAGGCCGCAGCCAGCTCTGTCAATACAATCAGTGAGGCTGCCATAAATTGCCTGTTTCAAAATAAGTTTGTAATTCATTGATGTTGTTTTTTTTTATATAATTTCAAATATTGTTTATGACATTGACATGCTAAGGGGTCACTGGCATTATTATTATTTGCAGAAAATAATTCTATTAGAATTATGCAGTAATAAAAATGAAACTATTTCAATATAGTTTTTTGGAGGTAACAGTTTCTTCTCTGACTGAGGTTAACTGAACTGGACTCATATGAATATGAATGGATTTCTGCATTGGTGTTTATATTTTTGGAAATATATTCAGCATTTTAAAAATGAAAACTTGGTTCATCACATTATTGTCATTTAGCAGACACTCTTATCCAGAGCCAGTTACATCCACTACAATTTTTACATGTTATGCATTTATATAGTTGGATATTTACTGAGGCAGTTGTGGGTTAAGTGCCTTACCCAAGGAGATAGCAGCAGTGGCCCAGTGGGGAATCAAACCAGCCACCTTTTATTTACAAGCCCTGCTACTGACCACTACGCCACACTGCCACCCCAAACAATGTTCAAATAATATGTTCAAACTATAAAATGTTCAAATAACAAAATACAAGTTAAATTTGTTGACTTAGAATAAAAAAATGAACAAGCAACTAAAGCTGCACCATTTTCCTCTCAGCATTACAGAGGTTGGCATAATTGCTGCATAATTAATTACAGTCATGTTGCTTGTTTATCAAGCTCCCTCTGTGTTACTTGGTAGCTGAATATCTGTGGCACTGAAGTTTGATGTGCTGTCTAATTGTGCATAGATGGGGACTGCAGTAATAACTGAAGTCATCTATTGAAATGTGCAGGCAATGCTATTGTAGAATGTGTTGTTTACACACATACTACAAAAAGTACTTGCAGGCATTTCAGAGATATATTTTGACACATTTGGTCAAAAATATATTGCTTCACAGTTTTTGGAGGGGGTGGGGTGGTTGTCATATGTATACCAAATAAAACTGAAACAGTTACAGATTACATGCATTTCAGCAGTTGTATGATTGATATTGACTGTTCGGCCTGCTAGTCAAATAGGTAGCTTAAATAGGCATAATATGGGACTATTTTTGTCCTTTTGCAACAAATAGTTGTTGCCAAAGTTTCCTTATCTTTCCTTATATTCCTCTGAACAAATCACTAAGTTTTCATCTGGCATCTAACAAGGACATGGTACTGCACCACACTTGATGCATTCTTTGATGTGTGTTGGTGCTCTTGTATTTCCTTGTATTTCATGCTGATGATGTTCATGTTTGCTAGAAACAAACATGTTCAGGCCCTCTATGCTTGTGTAAGTGTTTAACCCCCCTGTCCCAACACACACAGGCTAATTAAAATTGGATGGGAAGGGGCAGACAAACAGCATGCTGGGAAAGAGGGAGATGTCAGGAGCAGTTTAAGCACACAAAGAGACAGGCTGAAAGGAAACAAGGGGTGTGGAGGAGGTCTTCCTTGCTTGCTGCACTGGGACTGCATGCAGACAAATATCTCAATAATGACTGGCCACCCCAAATAAAGTACCATGTCATTTCCCTTGGCCTTTGAGGATGCTGAGGTGGCTGCTAAGTGCAAAACAGCTGCCGATTGAATATCTCAGTGTTGATCAACCCATCAGATAGAAAACTCTGATAGGATATCCTTTATTCCCTTTGCATTTCATATTAACCATTAATGTAGGTGGATTATTCTCACAGAAGTATACAAAGTAAGTACCTTGTCCTAGAGCACAGTATGAGTGTTGTGCCTTGCACTGTTCTGTCCACTGTGCCACGCTGCTAACTAGAGGCTCACAGGAGAAGAAATTTGCCCAGGAGTATTTCCTTATGAGATATGCTGCTCTTCCGAGCATCCAGAGTACTACATGGTCAGACTACTACCAGTCAGATACAACAGTCTTGGAATTCACTTATGTCTCTTAGACAATCTTTGATCACTCAGAGCAGGGATGAAGACAGAACGTCACAGCTGAGCACATTAGAGATCAGGTGTACGAGCTGTCTGGTGGCTCTTCAAAACTTCTCTGTCTGAAATTTCTGCTACTGAGGGCTGGAGTGCCAACAAAAGCTTGGTAAGATCAATACGCTCCGTGAAACAGAGAGCAGCTACAGGAATTTGTTTCTACAAAACAGTCAGGTCTAGACTTTCATAGTAGCAGCCTCCGGTCATGGTTCATGTTACAAACTTCTCTGCACAAACTGGGCAGAGAGACAGACATGAGAGTAGGTTGTCCGATAAGCCAACGTAAAAATTCTACCAAAAATTTAAGTAGTCTGCAATGAGTTATGGTCTTTTTCAATAGCAACTAAGATTGTTCTCTTACTAATTGTATATATTCCATTATACTGTTATTGTTCACAACATAATCTGAAGTACAATGCAGAAAGCCTATCAAAGAATACCGAAGTGTGAAAACATGCTCACACATAAACACAATGTTATCACTACATTGCCATTATGTTATAATAAAGTGAGAAACTCTTTGGAATTTCAGACAAACCCTACCCACATCTCCACAGCTGCGCAAAAATGGGTTGTGAAAGAACAGGGTTCATTTAACTTTGAAATACATCACGAGAATATAGCATGTAGGTTGGGATGTTACCCTAGGTTTATGTTTGTGATTTGCCTGGTTGCCATGAGGAACTTCTTTTTGTATAAATCGAAGAACAGCGTGACTCCTCTCTGTTCTATTCTGTATCTATTCAGTGAGAAAAAAAAGCAGCCAAATGTGTCATTGTAATTTCTATTGTGGAAATTGCTCTTGACGTGTTTGAATTTTCCCTCAAGGTCTTCAGCATGCTAACTGTTGAGTTCTAGAAATGATTCTTCCATAGCAAAATGTGATGGAGCAGAAAGTAGATGGTAGATAGATTTTTTCCCAGAAATCCTCAATCTTCTCTGTGGCAGAGAGCCTGTTCTTGGCCCCGGTCAGCATCACTCATTTCTTTCGACCGGAAACGGGCCGAATTGGTAGAGCCATGCTGCACTTGGAGCCGTGCGTCACCTGGCTGCGCGAGAGTGCTTTCCTCTGCCTCTTAACTCCAATGGCAGCCAGACATTGGCTCAGCCTGTGCTTGTGGAGGAGTCAGAAGGAGCAGATCACAGCCACTGGCTGAGACAGCGTGGGAGGTGCTGCTTCTGACCTGACGACTGTGCTGGCTCTCTAAGCAAAGTTACAAACTGTAGCTGGCTCTCTTCTTTTAACAGTCTTGACAGTATATTGTATTGATGGCTTTGAATACCTTTTAGGATTCTCTGGAAAACCAATTCATTTAGGGAAGTTTAAAGGCATTTATGTGTATTTGGAACAGTATATTGCAGTTATCTTCAGCCTGAGAGATTGATCCTATGTAGAGATGCACAATAACTATTGGCACCGATAATTATCGGCCCGATATTGCAAAAAATTACGTCATTCAGCTAACTCTGATAATAAAATTTTCGCCGATAAATAGAACCGATATAAGAAACCTAAATTCCTTGGATTATAATAATAATAATAATAATAATAAATGTTCATTTGAAAAATTGGAACTGTTCTTGTTTTATTGTGATTACAACAGTAGTGATATCATTTATATGTGGTTAGGACAGAGGCAGAGCTATAATGTTAAATTCATCTTTGCCCACTACATCTTAGCTTTTCTTACACTCAAGTAGGGATGCACGATATAGCCATCGCGATGTATCGCACAGCTATTTTTAGCGCAATAACAGCTATCCCCAGTATGTGGCCTTAGGTTTTTTCCCGTATGTTTTTCAGTGGCTGCGAGTGAGCTGGAAACAGGGGAAGCGGAAACACTACCTTTAAATCTATCATTACTTTCAGCCTGTTCCCCTTTATCCTCCTTGATTAACAATAAAACAAATAATTCACAGGATAATTGACACCAATCGTAAATAAATGATTATGCTCGCGAAACACCGCAGATTGTCTGTAGTTTGTGTGCTTGAAAAGCGACAACGTGAGATTGTATAATTAACAAGGATGGCATTTATCGATTTAAATTACTTTAAATGCTCAAAATGACAAGGATGGCAATTTGAATAATTAAGTGGCAAGTAATCCCAAAGCTTTCTCTTAAATGTTTCACATTATAGCTTTCTTGCGTTAAACAATTCAAATTACAAAACGGAGCTAAATTTAGTTAAATCGATTTAAATTACTGAGAATAAACTTTTAGGTTAGGTTGAGTGCAATGAACAATAATGTTTAGAACACAGATCACACAAAAGCTGTGATGTGTCATGAGTATTTAACGTAAATGCCATCCTTGTTAATTATACATTCTCACGTTGTCGCTTTCGCAAGCACACAAACTACAGACAATCTGCGCTCTTTCGCGAGCATAATCATTTATTTACGATTGGATTGTTAATCAAGGAGGATAAAGGGGAACAGGCTGAAAGTAATGATAGATTTAAAGGTAGTGTTTCCGCTTCCCCTGTTTCCAGCTCACCCGCAGCCACTGAAAAACATACGGGAAAAAACCTAACGCCACATACCGGGGATAGCTGTTATTGCGCTAAAAATGGCTGTGCGATACATCGCGATGGCTATATCGTGCATCCCTACACTGAAGTGTGTATATAAACTATAAAAAATGTTATCGGTATAGGTATTGGTTATGAGAATCAGGAATTTATCGGTTATCGATATCGGTTGTAAAAAACTGTTATCGTGCATCCCTAATTCTATGTATACAACCGATATACAGCCAATACTACATAGGCAACCTATATATAGTATGGAAATGGCTTCTCTGTGTTACTTCGTGTTCAGGAATGGTAAATTGCTGACACCTGAGCTATGGTCCTTATCATCATTCATGGTAATTACAACTTTTTTCTGACCTCTGTGTGAGTCTGTGGAATATTTTATACTTGGCTTGGAAAAACAGTTATGAGAGAAAAATGTCAGTGTGAATGCACCAAACACTTAATGGTCATGAATGAAGGAAAATGCTTTTAAATGGTGATGTACAAATGAGTCATGAGGAAGGGGGTTGAAAGGGGGGCAGTCAGAGTGTTCAGCTGAGAGGATGAGTCTGTGTGGGTTTGGGGTGAAGGTGGTCCTCTCTGCAGTCTAAACATAGTGAGAGTGGAGTTAGGCACCACAAACACGGTTCTGTCCATACAATCAGTGAGACAGAAAGTACATTTAAAATTTGCTTGAGGTGTTCCCTCATGAATAAGTAATGTATTTAATATATAGCTTATCATAAAGATGATATAAAAATGCTCAGACATTTAAACAAATGATTACACTTTTCATATATGCAGTTCATTTATAGAGTGTTGTAGAATGTATTTTAAAATATTAATTCACAAAATATGCTCAAATAAAGGATTAGCTTATTATCTTTGCTTTTTACAGAAATGGAAATAGTGATGTATTTTTTATATGTGACATACATTTGGACACCAAATATGCTCTTTTTATCACAGATCTTATGTTCTGACATTAGTTGTATTTCCCATGCTTCATTTCAGCATGAATCAATGAATAAATTCAAGTAAATTCATTCTTGGTACTTGCATAAAGTGAAAGAACTCCAGAGTCTACAGAGTAATCAGTTTCTGAATTACAGCATAAATAATGATTGATGCTGAATGGTTGTAGAACATTCAAAACATGAGGTGACATTGTAGATGAATGAATTGTTGTACCAGTTAACCTCTCCCTTTCCCTTTGTGGTTACTTGAGTGGCTTTGTAGTAGACTGATGACTCTGTTCAGAAATCTGACACTTAAATGTGATCAAAATAAAATGACTAAAAGAAAGACATTGTAGCTCAATGTTTTTTATGCTGTCAAGCTTTATTACTGTTTTCATCCACTGACACTAGTCATAACATAGATCCTCACTGGAAGGGCAAATAATGATTAAAAACAGAATCGTTTAACCCATTGTAAATGGTAAAGATTAACTGTCTTAATCTGTTATGTTAATGATAACTGCGACGAATTGCTGCATTGGCTTGTTGAAAACAGGTCACTTTATCAGCAGCAAGTAGCTTGCTTTATGTATCAATGATATTTCTGTGTTCAGCCTAACAGCATACATCATACAGTAGCATTTTTCATGTTTTATTATGAGACAATTTCCCCTTAAAAGGAAGGATCAACATTTCAAAATTATTGACCCATTTGCAGCCCTCTCTCCTTGTAATAACATCATGTTTAACACTGGTAGAAATTTATCTTAAAAAATGAAAAAAATAAATAAACATTTACTCACAGTTTGAAGAAATTTTATATTAATGCAACAAGACTGATACTGGGATTCCCTGGAGAAATGTTGCTTGTTATTCCATTTAAAAGAAAGCGGAGAGTGATGTGTTTCTCATTACTATGACATGGTGCTGCTTTCTTATGAGTTCTTAATTCCCTTAAAAACACAGTATGTCTAACTTCAGTGAACTGAAACTAAAGCCATGCCACCTAACTGAGTTTTATAGCTATCATGAGTAAACAGGCACAGCTCTATCACAGTAGGCTATTTGTCATTGCAACCAGAATGTTTGGGGAATTTTTGCTGCTGTTTTTAGATTTTGCAAAGTGTACTGCTAATACATGAACCCAATATGGATGCAATAAGATCGAGCATGAACCACCTTCGAGCATGTTTAAAACACTGCACTGCAAAGAGGCTGTGAGGACCAGGCTTTCACCAAAAAGGAATATAGCAGACAACAGTTAAAGTGAAGGGAAAGGATGAAATTCCTACAGGAAGACATGAAACATGTTTGATGTAAAATTTTTACATTCCCTTGTTTTTGAATGGATTGTGGGTAAATGTTGTTAGCAAATACAACTTAAGATCTGTGGTGAGTGGGTCAGATGAGGTCAGGGTGGTGCAGCACCTGTCTGGCAGCAGTGGTATGTAGGTCAGCCCTGTTGTGGTGTTGTCTCAGTCTGTGGCTGTGGAGAGAAGAACAGAGGAGCGCTTTCCTCAGAGGGCTCTGTCTGGCGTGGAGGGCAGCTCTTGTTTGGAAGGACATGCCCTATTTTAAGTGCACGTCTCTACAGAATCTCTCAAAAGAGTTGAATGAAGTGGAAGAAACACTCTGTGATTTCCCTGCCAAGCTCCACAGCGCAGTTTTAGGGGAAACAAAAAAAAACATGAATTAATGACTATGAATATAAAGAAGACTCCTGGGGAACATGGAGAAAAAACAGGGGAAACTGGGAAACAAAGCAAAATGGAGAGTGCAGCAGAATATTTACAGTGGTTTATAAAAGCATTGACAGCATGCACAGGAATGCAATTCATGCCACTAAAGCAATTGAACTTTAATCGAAGAGAAAGAGAAGGGGGAATGAAAAAGAAGAGGGGGAGACAAAGAGCGATATTTTGCGCCCCTCTCTGCGAGTCACAGGATTACAGAGACTGGTTCTGTGGGGCAGCGCCTTGAGGCAGAACACCAGAGCAGACACCACCGGGGAGGAACAGGCCAGAGTGTCAAAGGAAGTACCACTCACAGCCTCTGTGCTATGCTAATGCCCTCCTTGTCATGAACCCTTACCCTCAGATTTTCAGTGTCCTTCATGTTTTGAATTGAGTATTAATGCATGTCTGATGGCAGACGTAAATATTTACACTGTACAGTGGAAAGAAGGTTATGTTGTCTGAGGCTTTGTTCCGCCATGCCCTGTTCTCTGTCATTAGTCTGAGTCTTGGCCCGGGAAGACAAAACACCCCCTGACAAAATGACAAGGGTGATTCTGAAAAAACAGAATTTCATGTTCACGTTGACTGCAATTGTCTTCCATAATTCACATTGGACAGGAGGAACGGCTTTCAGTGGGCACACTTAGCTCATCTGAAGATCTGTCAACCAATACAATATGGAAGCAGTCAACAAATGGCTCGACATGAATATTGTGCATTCTCCTTTGTCACCATAATTCTCTCGCCATGCACCCTGAGCTCAGGCGCATGCTTTCATCCCATACAATTCTGGGCGAAAGGCATGCCAGCCGTCCTCAGGGATGTCTGGGAGCTGATTTCTGCCCTCGCCCCATCCGGCAGATACTCTTTCAAGGATGTCGCTCTTTTCTTGCCATAGATGGACCCAATGAGAATACTGACAATAAAGATTATCTCCCCGAGACTGGGAGTGAATAAAGACTCACCAAATGCATCAATACGCATGTTGTTTTCAGGAAAATTGGATCAATCCTCTGTGGAATTTTATTCTAACAGAGGGCTGTCGCAGTCCCCTCCGCAGTGCTCAGCAGGCTACCGAACTGTCAATGAGCCTTGGTTTTTAAACTAAAAACCTGCTCTCATTATCGTGGTGTGTGGCTAATATTGCCTTGATTTAAAGAGACAGAAAAATAACATTTTTCTCCTCCAAAAACATGCGTTTATTTATCTCCATTCATTTAACACGAGTAATGATGATTGTTCATTATTCTTCAGCTGCTAAAGCCATCTAGGATGTGATGGGATTTCATAGCATTTTACAATGAAGAAAGATGCATACTAGCAGGAGTTCCATGTCACACCTATGAAATATGTACTAATATATGTTTGAACATTTGCATTTTCTACATTTTCTATAACATTTGTATATTCTACATATGCAAGCAGGGCTTGGTCACCCTGTACAACAGTCCATGAAATTATGAAATTTGTTTTATGAAGTTTGAATATTTTTTGCTTGGACAGAGGTATTCAGAAATTACTCATGGATGCAGCCATGACTGCAATGAACAGCTAACTTCAGCAGATATCCCAAGCTATGTAAACTAACATTGTGATGGTTTATCTCTGGACTGGGAAACATCTTGCCTCCTTGATACAAAATAAGAATAAATCTCAGGATCGTTTATTAAAGATGAACGAGTGGGTGAGTTTCCTCAGGAGAGCTTCTTTGAAAATGTTCTTTCTTGCAGAACTGGCTGAAAGTCCTCAGTAATGCTTTGTCCACTAAAGGCCCCTACCCCTCCACTCTCTGCTGTAGCTCTGAACATATGCAGTTCTCCCACACTCAGCAGAGCTGCACAAGGATAAAATTGCGGTTTGACTTTAATGTCTTGCAAGCACTTTCTGCAAACACCAGAACGAAATTCAGTCTCCTTTATTTATTAGCGAAAAGGCCTTTATGACATAATTTTTTTTTTTGTATGAAGGGTTGAGATATGGCATCGGCGTAGAGTGTAGAGAGAGAACCCAAATCCGCCTATTCCCAGTGGCACCACGGTAGAGTAAGTCATGCAGACTGAGAGTCGAACTGTCAGCGCCGGTCATGCAGAAAGTGGAGTGTTCACCCTCACTCGGGAGGACATGCCTCTGCTTTCCATGGTTTACACAGATGCAGCCACACTGGGATCTCTTGGACCCCAGCCACATAAACATGCTATTGAGCCGCATGCTAAGAAGCGGGAGTGTCCCAGTTTTACTGCAGAGTCATTAAAGTTTTGCAGTGTCTGTTTTACAAGGGTAGGGGGAGCACTCTCCTCTCTCATGTTACCGAGTTTGATTTCATTACCATGAAGTTCTGGTTATTGTGTGGATGCCATTGGAAGGGATACAGTTTATTCATGCGTTTAGCAGGTGTCGTCATCCAGTGAGACTCACACTGAGCGCAGCTTTCATAGCTTACTTACTCGAGCAACTGAGAAAAGTCACCTTGCTCAAAGGCACAGATATATCCCACCTGAGGTTGTCAAAGAGGAGAAATGACATCTGAATGGGCCTCAATGTTGCTGTGTACAGCCACACAAATGTGGGTGGAGCCTGTAAAGTAACCTACACATATGTATTGATTAGGCACAGTGCAAAATTACTAGTTGACCTGCTTGCTCATTTGAGTGGAATGTTGTGGATGTGGTTTCAGGGTCATAGCTGGTCTGTTGCAAAATGAAATGGACTGTACAAATGTGTGACCAAGCCCTGGACAAGGTTTCATTCTTAGGTCTGCATTGCTTATGGCTGTGAATTGTGGACATGGAGGCAAAGCCTCTCTATAAGTCTCTATAAGTCTCTCATGGTACAGGACCACTACTGCAATTACCCAGAGCATAAAATAATCACATCTAAATATTTCCATCAACATAAGTCACCAGACATATATAGCCATTGACCTTCCTCTATGATAACTGAGTATGTGGATGTATACTGCAGCTCTGCAGAACAGGCAGGAGACTCTGGTTTCAGTATGAGCAGGATGCTTTAGACAAGTCTCTGGTCCTTTTACATGTAAACGGGGTAGTGAAATGCAGTTTGTGCATGTTACTCAGTTGCTCAGCAGTTTGTCAGTGTGTCTTTGCTGCCAGTTTAGTATGAGTAATGTAGATGGGAGTTGTCATAGAGACAGGGTATGCCCCCTCCCAATCTCCCTTCCCTATTGGATGTTCATGGGGGGGGGGGTTGTTCTTGCTTCAGTGGAGATACGCAGGAATATAGGGTGAGGGCGGCCTCTGGGACAGGAGCAGAAACAGTACATTCTGAACCACAGAAGGGGCTACCATGCAAATTGCTCCTGGGGATTGGAGGGGTGGAAGGGGGGTTTCAGGGGGTTGGGGTGCAAAAGCTGTGAGACCAAGAAAGCTCCTCTCTGCATTGAGTGTAAAATTAACACTGGCATGTCAACATCCAAGTAGTTCTTGTTTGCCCTGTTCACAACACATGATATATTAAAAATACTCCCTTCCTGTGCCACAGTCAGACAGGAGACTGTCATGACAGGTCCAGTGTTGATCTCAGTAATCAATCCACTACAACCAAATATGTTAATGAGGCAGTCAGCTGTGAATCGTATGACACTGGTAACAATGCCCAACGAATAGTGCTAGAGGGAAAAGGAGTCAAAGGTGACCAGCACTGTCATTTTCAAACCTATGGGTGTATCTGAACTTTAACAGCATTGCTAAACAGGTGTGAATAATGGCAGTGATAGCAAGACAACTGTGGGCTAAAGCTGTAGGCAGGGCTCCAGGAAATCTAGCTGGAATACTGGCAAAGGTATATTGCAGGATGAAAAGATGTTAGTGATACATTTCAATCAGTAGCGTAGATGCTTTTTCCTTGGTTTGACAAATTGTGTGTGTGTGTGTGTGTGCGTGCGTGCGTGCGTGCGTGCGTGCGTGCGTGCATTTGTGGTTGCGTATGATGTAATGAATGTATGTGCTTCTCTTGCAGCATTTACTTATACCACACAGCTTAGAATGTTTGCAAGATTATCTCAGTATTATGACAAACACTATCAACATTGTTTAGTATTAAGAGCCAAAATGAATTAAACAGGAATACAGAATACCAATACACCCAACAAAACCATAACTATACAGGTGTTTATTTTATCATTGGTTGATCGGTCTTTTTGTAGGAAAGGGATTACACCATTTTAGCAGTGTTGACTCTTGAAATACTTTTGTGTACAAGAGAAGGGAATAACATTATCAAAGCCTGGAATTTCTGATGTTGTTTCAACAGCTGAATAACTGATCTTTAGTCTGTTCAATCTGAAAAAGTACCTACCGTATTGAAATGCAGGATCAACGCAACTGACACATAGAAGGTTTCTAACTTATTTATCTCCTTATCTGTACTCAGTGTAGTTCAAACAGCAGTCGGCAAGCCTCATTATGCAAGAGTGCCACAAAGCCGGAATAAACTAGTGTAACCGTGCATTTGAATATCTGACAAGTACTTTTCTCCTGGAAATCGACAGTTACAGCGTCTCCTCAAAGGCACCTCAATAAGCTAATGAGCTAGCTCCTCTAACAGCCATATCTGATGGCTCTTCCTTGAAAACACAAAGCTTTGAAGAGCGGAGGATTTTTTGGAACACAGATGTGCACAGAGATCACATTCCTCTCTTATCATTAACTCCACATGTTTCACATTTAGTGCCAAGAGAAAAAGGACATGCATCTTGGTGGGATGTCTGGGATTTTTGAGGTAGATCATTTACAATATTTTCCTAGAAAGTTGTTATCCTTCACTAAACCATCAAGCAGTGAACATGCTGGACTTCTGATCATTTGGGGACAATTGCTAAAAGGAGCTTTGTGACCTGATGCACTTTTCCTGGTACTTTTCCATGCTTTGTGAGCAATGATTGCAATTACTTCCTGCCATTATGTTGTCTGAGCACTGGATCTGCTAAATGACAATAATATAATGTAATGGATGTATGTATAGGACTATAACATCTAACAATGCTTCTCATTGGGTGCCCTTGTGTAGCAAAGGGAGAGAGCAGTCACCCCACCCGGCCTCGAACCCGGGTCTTTGGGGTACCAAACTGCAGCTTTGACCACAACGGCTGGGTGGGGTGACTGCTCTCGCCCTTCGCTACACCTTGTAAAGGCCTATTCTGACGCTGTTGGCACGGGCAAAATTGCATTCATACCCTGCATCTACAGCCCTTAACTTTCATTTCCAGTGCTCACATTCTTAGTGTGTGTGTCTCCAGTGATTAGTAATAACAAAATCACAGATCCATGGATTTCTTTGCTGTGGCTTCATTACACATTTGTTAAGATACAAATCATATGCCTCGATGTGTTTCTGTTTGCCCACACAAACACTACATCAGCTTCATAATCTACTTCAATATGTTAATCCCCCATCTCCTCTGTCGATATTTTAAGGAGCACAACAGTAATCCTCTCTCTCTCTCTCTCTCTCTCTCTCTCTCTCTCTCTCTCTCTCTCTCTCTCTGTCTCTCCGCAGTCTGCTCGCAGTACTCCCGGGGGGTCTTCGCCATCTTCGGCCTGTATGACAAGCGCTCCGTGCACACCCTGACTTCCTTCTGCAACGCGCTCCACATCTCGCTCATCACACCCAGCTTCCCCACAGAGGGCGAGAGCCAGTTCGTCCTGCAGCTGCGGCCCTCCATACGGGGCGCCCTACTCAGCCTGCTCGACCACTACGACTGGAACCGATTTGTTTTCCTGTACGACACCGACCGAGGTGAGGGCAGGGTGAGGGATATAGGGGAGAGGGGAGTGGGGGGGCTGGAGGAGAGGCTGGGGCAGATGACTCAGCAGAGCATGGGTAAAAAAAAAAAAAGTATATGTTTGTGTGTGTGAGATGTTCGTCCACTTCAGCGAATCTGGGTTGTGGGGATCCTTTCGTAGAACACGCTGAGAGGCAAAAGGAAGTTCTTTGAACTTCAGTAGCAATCAGTGCCGAAAAGCAGAATGTGGAGTTCGTTGGCTGTGTGTGTGCTGTAAAACAAACTCCGCTGCCATTTTGAAGGTAAAAAATGGAGCATGGGTCTAATTTGTTTAGAACCTCATGAAAGAAAAAAAAATTTTAAACTGACATGCAAATGTAAAGAAATGAATTAAAATAAGATTTTTTTTCTTTGATACATCAAGTAATTATGACTGATGTACAGTGATAGCATGTACCTGAAAGAAGGAGTTTTCACTTTTACTAGTGAAGGTTTTGCAAGATACTGATTCTCTCAAGATGGCCAACCTTCACCTGAAGTGTGTATATGTGTGTGTGTGCGCGCGTGTGTGTGTGTGTGTGTGTGTGTGTGTGTAATCATGCGCATATGTCTTTTGAGGGGGATGGGTATATTCAATCCACTGCATACAAATGAGCTGAGAACAAATCGTATTCCCTGTATTAATGGAAAAATCTGTAAGATTCCACTCAGCCAGACATCTGCAAACACTGCAAGATGTAATTCAGACATGCCGTGAGCCTTGAGAGTTAAATGTATTATATCTGGTTCAGAATTTAAATGCAGGGTGGACATTCTCATTAGATCTGGGGTTTGTTTCCAGGAAGCATGATATTGATAAAATGTCCTGTTAGGATTTCTCTGAAGGCTGGCAAGCCCAGAGGTCTTGTTATACTAATGGAGAACGTGTATGGTGAGGAATCTGTTCTCACTTGCCTATGATACCATCACTTCACTTGTTGGGGGATGTTATTTTGAAATCACTGCCGCTCAGGAATCTCACTCTGTATAGTAGACTCTTCCTGTGTGCATCTGCCATAAAGACGTGTGCGACAAAGTCTCATCACTAGCACAGGAAGGACTAACTGCACAGCTAACAGGGGAGGGAAAAAACCCACAGCTAACAAACAAGGGAATAAATCCACATATAACTGTGGAGAGAATCTCTACTCAGCGAATGGAAGGAAGAATGAAACAAGCATACAAGGGAATTTGCATGCAATAAATAAAATTACAAAGAGAACACTTAAATATGCAGGCATGTATGTATTCTTTGAATGTCTTTTTTAAAAGCAGAGCTTGGTCTCTCTTCTAGTCTTTAATCCTAACATGGATTTGCAGAGAGACCCAGGCGTGTTGGGAAATTTGACTACTGTTATGTGCAGCAACGCAGATGGACATAAACTTTTCCATTTTCACTTGTGCTGAAATGTATAGACCAAGCAATACATCTGAGAGCTGGGAATTTGGAGAGATGCCATTTATTTTGCATAATGTACCTCTATGCCAGCCAATGTTTTGTAGCCTGGGTGCCTATGTTGCAGCAAATGGGTAGCTCAGAGCAGAGGAATGGCGGCAGCTGATGCCCGCCTCCCTCACTCAATGTCATGAGACACTCTGCGAACCACACAAGGTTCTGTGTGCCAGTTCGTGTGTGACCGCTTCCCCATATGTCTGCTTCTGCGCCATTCTGCAGCTGGCACCAAGAGGAGAGGTTGTTTTCTAAGGCAAATCCGCCAACAAGCTTTCTTACACTGCACCCTCTGCTGTTTTTAATGTGTTGCAAACTGCACCCTAAATATATTATTAAACTAAACTAAAGCTAAACACCATAATTATTCACTCTATAGAGCGTGCTGAAATTTTACAAAATATTTACATTTTTGAACCTGCAAACAATGTACTCTGCCTGACCACCACTTAACATGTAGTCTTCTTGCCCCAAGTTCCCTGTTAAACTGGAACCAAGGCTGTAATATCAGCATGTCATAGAAGCACTCAGAAACAACTCAGTGCTAAGTCAACTACACTTAAAGCGCACTTAAATTATAGAATGCAGTCAACGGGACTTCAAAGTGGCTCAGTCAGCTAAGACTGTCATTATGAATACAGGCTGAGCCCTACATCCTAGACTTAAGTCTGATCTGTTTCCTTTGCTGACAATGATCATGGATCTGTAGTTATAGAAAGCAATTGGCTTTGTTCAGCCAGAGTAAGGTGGTTTTTGTTAGCCAGGGTTCTCTCCTCTCACTGTTCTCAGCACCCTGCAGCCTGTGAGTCACTAAGATGATGTCAGGAAGATGTGCCTATCCTCTGTTTGGATTTTCTCTCCTGGCGCACTGAGACTTGTAGTGTGAATCGTAGTTTTGGCTGGCATGCCTGTGTAGCAAATGATTGTATTCCAAAGTTAGGGGTGAAAAGTGGGTAAAATACAAAAAAGAATAACGTCAATGAATAGATTCCACAACAACAGACTATGCACACGTTAGTATGCACACGTTTGTTTATGGGTGTGCTTGTGTGGCCAGCTATCATCAATCTTCATATTCCCACTGAAATGTGGTGTGTGAGAATAGAGTATTTCTCCGGTGGCAGCAAAGAGACCAGTGTGGAGTTTTTGAGAGCTGGGACAAGGGTGTTGAAGAACAGAGGAGCTGGAGCAGAGAAAGACAGATGATGGTGTTTAAAAGGTTTGGTGTTCTTAGGATTGGGCAGCAATCACTGCGCTGTATGAGGGTCATCGCTACCTTAGACCACCACTGCCCCCCACTGGACATCAGAGAAAGACAAAAATGTTCTCATTGGGAAGAGGTAGGGGTGCTGATGTTGATTAGTTCTTATGGTTTGCCCAAGGCCAAAAATGAATCACATATTTGTCAACAAAAATAAACCAGCACTGTATCTTTGTTGAGTGTTTGAGCCATCCACAATTAATTAGTTTAATTTGGAATTTAAAGGGCACCTTATTTGATTTCACTACTGTGTGTGTGTGTGTGTGTGTGTGCACGCGCGTGTGTGCGTGCATGCATGTGTGTGTCAAGTATGAGCTGTGAGCTGAC
This sequence comes from Megalops atlanticus, assembly GCA_019176425.1. Lineage (NCBI taxonomy): Eukaryota > Metazoa > Chordata > Actinopteri > Elopiformes > Megalopidae > Megalops > Megalops atlanticus. The sequence goes on from CM032877.1 coordinate 35,492,234, forward strand.
AGGTCAGTCCTGAGGTCATCTTTGCTCGTAAAAAATACACTACACAATGCAACCCTCGGGAAGGAGTGGCAGAGCAGCCAACCCTCTCCAGGGCCTCTCCTATCTGCTCCTTTACACCCTCATTAAGATGAGAGACAGAAGACATGTTGGTACACTAATACAGGCTGTTTCTCTGTCAGGGGGTTCAGAGGTAATCGTTGCACCACATAGTGATGGAATTCAGATCAGATATCATGTAGAGTGGAAGGATTGCCAGGGCCTGTGAAATCAGCCAGCTCTCATTCAGTTGGGAGGCAGGGTCACTGAAGCCATTGAAGAGCTCATCTTAGGATTTAACAGAATTAAACAGAATGTGAACAATCAACAAATCAACTGTGACACACTGCACTTTCCAACCCAATCAAACCAGAGCTGTAGATTAGAAGGTGATTACAAGCATTTTTCTTCAATTTTCAACCTCCTCACACCAACCGTGTCGCTGCTTTCTCACCACAAACCACAAGCGTATTACAAAAGCAAGAGCAGCACTCACACACAGGAATCTGACAAACATCTACGTGAAGCAGTAGGATCCACACCTCTGTACATTGTACTGAAGCTCTGGCCAGTCATCTGACAGTGGCAGCAGCATCACATGATCCTTGTAAAAAATCACAGAGGGGACCTCTCTCTGGAATCAGGTTTAAGATCACATCTGCTCAGAAGTATCTATTGGGCCCTGTGGTATGCTGATGGACTCCTGCACCCACCCCAATTCAGAATCATTCCTGCGTCCCTCTATCCTGCAGTCCTTCGCACGCATGTTTGAGCCCTCAGTCCTGTGCTGTAATCCCCGTCTTTTAACTGTGGGCATTGACAGAGGACCTGGTCAAAGCAGAAGCAGGAGGAGGAGGCTGCCAGGCTCTAATGGTGAACATGGAGGGCCATTAAAGAGGGACATCTGTTCCACTTGGCCTCAGACTGGCTGCGCGGGAGGGGAGCCGAAGATGAGGGGAACCCAGTGGAGAGGAGCAGGAGTGTGGGCATAGGGCAGGAGAAGAATGGAGATGCAGATGGGAATTAGAAAGCAGGGGATGGAGAATAGAGCAGGGGGATAGGTGTGTAAGGGTGGAGAACAGTGGAAGGTTTAGGATGAGGGAGCTGATTTAGAACAGAGGGGAATAGGGATGTAGAGGGTTGAGGACAGCAAGGAAATGAGAATTTAGGGACGGGAATGTATTACAGCATAACACCTCAATGCAGGATGTGCTCACATTAATTGTGCTTTTTAATACATTACATTACATTATTGTCATTAAGCAGACACTCTTATCCGGAGTGACTTACATAGGCTATAGTTTTTGCATGTTACCCAGCTGGATATTTACCGAGGCAGTTCTGGGTTAAGTGCCTTGCCCAAGGGCCCAGCAGCAGTGCCTCAGCAAGGAATTGAACAAGCAACCTTTTGGTTACTAGCCCTGCTCCTTTCCACTGTGTTACACTGCTGTCCATTGCTGCCCCGTTGCAGAGAATATAGCCAGTTCTAACTTGATTAACTCCCATCTAACTTGATTAACTCCCATTATGCACATCCTCTGGTTAAGTTCATAATGATACAACAGTTTGAGCATGTGCAATTGTCAGGAGTCAACTGTATCTCATTTTAATGCAACAGCAAGGACAGCCCAGTCCATTCAAGATTAAGGTCTACCCATCATTTACATTAAATGTGTGTTGGATGAATTTCTTTTTAAATTGAATAAATCTGGATCAGGGGGAGGACATACTGAAACTGAAATCACACCCCTATCAGCGTCTCCCAGAAATATATTTAAAATGTCTGAAGTCATGGCAGTTTACACCAAAACTATTTAACTATCATTTTAATAAAACTTCCTCCATAATCACAACTCCAGGTGTTGACAGGTGTGTGCTTTGATATGATTTTTAATAATACTCTATAAATGATCTTGACAACTCATCTTTGCCTTAACATTTTATTGTTTGAGTCAGAGGAATCCCTTGTGCATCTCTCCAGTGGGCTCTGTAATATTTAATTTGTTTTTTGTGAAGACAGTGGAAAGGCTTAGGGAAAGTTTGTTTTAAACTGTATATGTTAGTATCTATTCATTGTTATATTTGTAATACATTGTTGTAATATTGTTATATTGTGTATGCGATAGTTTATCATTATGATTGTTTAATAGTTTTATCAAAACACTATCAAATTTTACTTCTGCACTAGTTGGTGACATATTAGCTAGAGCATTCTACATAGTACAACAAGTGACAACATTAACAAATGCCCTATACATAATCAATAATGTGCCAGCAATACTTCTCAGAAGAAGAAGTAGGAAAGGTGTGGATCTGTCTGTATGCAATTTTAAGGCTACAAGGCCAACGTTATTACAGTCTCTGTAGGGAATTGTTCATCCTTCTGCTTTCTCATTCGCTGAGCAGGTGCCATTCTGTCTTATTTTTGATTGTGTGTCACAATTTGACACACAGTTTTGGAGAGGCCGACTACAGCCAGCGGAAGTTCTGAGATGCAGTAGTCCTCGACAGTCCAATCATCTCTTCAGGTCTTAGCTGGTCTGAATGGGCTCTTATATGTCTGTCTATGTGTTTGTCAGGATATGCAATACTGCAGGCCATCATGGAGAAGGCAGGACAGAACGGCTGGCAGGTCAGCGCAATCTGTGTGGAGAGCTTTAACGATGCCAGCTACCGGCGCCTCCTGGAGGACCTTGACCGCCGACAAGAAAAGAAGTTTGTCATAGACCTGGAGGCCGAGAGACTACAAAACATGTTAGAACAGGTGAGATGTTACAACTATCAGTGTTTTAGTGCGTGTAATGTGTTGCACATGATTCACTCATTTTCATGGGAACTCTACTGTTTCACAGAGATAATGTGATCTCAATTATTATGCCTTAATACATCCATCTGACATTCCACCAAACAAATCCATTGTCCTTTTTACCTTCATGTTTTTGAATGGGAGATGTAGGTCAAAGTTCCCTAAATTTCCAAAGATTCATTTGATCAGCAGTTTGACACAGTGATCTCCTTTCCTCCGCTGTGGATTTGAGATGGGTAGTGCTGTAAGAACACGGCTGTGTACTAACTGCTACATCAACCCATGAAAATCTACAACTTATTGTTTATGGCAATCTGTTTGACTTATCTTCGTTTCTCTCATCTTTTATAACCTCGCTCATAATAGAGAGAAGCTAATCGCTAACTTATCTGTCTCTTCTTGTTTGACACTCCTCTGGTTAATTTTGCAGTCTTTTGCACAAATTTACAGGGAGCAAAGCCAGAAAAGGAGAGATAAACGTAGCAACAAAATCCACAATAGCATGTGAGAACACCTCCAGAGACTGTGAAACGAAGATCCTATTCCAAATAATGTCCTAAAGGACAGCTCAATTTGCAAAAGGATTATGCTTCTTAGAAACAGTTTATAGATTGTTCAGTATTTAGACGGGTACAGACGGATGTTAAAGTTGTGGTTGGAGTGGGTGGAATGGCATTGGCTGCTGTTCTCTGTTTTTACAGCATTAATTATTATTGAGAGAGCCCATAATGCCTCAGCTGTATCTGCAGCTTTACAGCTGTCATCTTTTACTGGCCTTCTGGGGCTGTATACATTTCCTCGTTTGCAGCAGATCACTGACCATTAATTTACTATGAGACACGGCAGCCTAATTAATCGCAATTAGAGAAGACACCTTGCACAGTTGTGTGATAAAGCGTGCTAATCCATTTTCATTTGACGCTTGTTTTTTTCTTTTTCTGCTTCTTCTCTCCTAGATTGTCAGTGTTGGAAAACATGTCAAAGGCTATCATTATATCATGGCTAATTTGGTAAGGATGGTTTTTACACTTTTGTCTTTGTCCGCCTCTCTCTGGTTGCAAGTGGCTTAGCGGACTGTGTCAGGCAGATTTCAGAAGCGGTGCTGAAAGACGTCCAGAGCTGGACTCCCGAATGTTGACAGGGTGTGGCATTTGGATGGCAGAGTGAGGACAATTTGTGCTGTCAAAGGCATCCTGACCAGCCAGCGAGCAAGGAGCTCTTACAGCAACGGCATCATGTCAATTAGATTCAGATCATCAGTCAGGAGATGGCAAGAGAAAACACTTCAGCTGTGTGACTAATACAGGAAGACGCCTGTCTCTTTGACCTTATTATCAGCATTAATGCAGTGGGATTCTTGACTACCATAGGAAGTAAACGCCTCTCTCCTTCGCTTTTTAGTTAATGCATGAGGATTCTACTGGGGGTGGGGGGATATTTTGGGATGACGGATGGAGGAAAACAGTGGGGGTGGTGTGCGTGGTGAGTGTTGTGTCCCAGGTGGTCTTTGTAGGATGGACTCTGGAGGCCTGTCAGTGTGTTTCCAGCCTCAGTCACCTACCCGACACCCAGCCACCTCATGTCCTTCTGACTGCAGGGATTTAAGGACATCTCCTTAGAGCGCTTCATGCATGGTGGGGCCAATGTGACGGGCTTCCAGCTGGTGGACTTTAGCACACCCATGGTGATCAAGCTCATGCAGCGCTGGAACAAGCTGGACCAGAGGGAGTACCCGGGGTCTGACAGCCCACCCAAGGTAGTTCCCCCCTAACTATACATTACATTACATTACATTCATTTAACAGAGCGACTTCCAGCACAGTAGAACATTAGTGTATCCATTCAAGTTGAATGAGCAACAGACTAACAACACTTACAACCAGTGGGTGTAAGCATAACACTATTCAAGCCCTACCCTAAGCTCACTTATGCAACGTTACTAGACAAGGGAAGCCAAATATACTGACATACATCAGTCACCAGATATACATGACAGTCACTAGATATACAGGATGCACTATATATACACATAAATAGAGGTCATCCTAGACATAAGCTGAAGAAGCTTTCCCTGGCAGGTGATTCTGGAATATGATTCTGTAGGGGTATTCTTCAAGTCTGCATATTAGGCTAACTACAGTCACTAAGCTAAACAGCACTGAAAAAAATCATATGATGAATTAGTACACAAACACTGCCAGGATGCATGCTGGGATATGAAGACGTTTCCCACTCATTTTTCTTGGCGCAAATGCTCCTAATATTTTTTTGGTAGAGCTGCCATGAGAAGAGCTCCCTTATGGCCAGCAGAAAGAGTCCTTCACGTCCGCATTGTGTTTGGCTGTGCCAGAGTTCAGGCGGTTAAGAAGTCCCCCACCAGCTCCACAAATTATGAACCATAATAGTTTTGTGCTGCAGTTATGTATCCACGCAACTGCGGTCTCAGGTGTCAGACAGGGGCAGATCAGATGTCCTACCTCTCCTGTACAGCTCCGATGAGGTCCTTCCACATATCTACTCATCATCCTGACAGACTGACCCAGATTCTCAGCATGAAGACGTGATTAAAGATGTCACACCTGAAAGAGTAATTGACTGAAGATACCAATTTGTTTCTTAGCAACTTATGTGTTTGGAAGGGGAAAACCAACTGGTCTGCCTGAGCTGGACGTGTGTGTATGTGTGTGTGTGTGTGTGTCTGTGTCTGTGTCTGTGTGTGTGTGCATGTGTTTGTGTGTGTGTCTACATATGTATGTTTATGGGTTTTTTTTTCAGCACAGGCTGATAAAATGTAAATGTATGTAATGTAGCTACAACATATTCAGCCTTTTCACTGCATGGTTGATATTACAGATACTGTAATACTACAGCAAAAATCTCTCAGCTCTCAGGTGAGATCCAGCCTCTTGTGTCTGACTGGCACCCACTCAGTGCAAGCCTGTCTCTTCTACTCAGAAGCATTGAAATGAACAAAATCTAGTCTAGGCAGGTTGTGTGTGTGTGTGTGTGTGTGTGTGTGGGTGTGTGTGTGTGTGTGCGTGCATGTTTGTGTTTTTTGCACCATTGGTTTCTGGTCTCTCTCATTTGGAATTGTCACATGTTTTACAGCACTCACAGTGGCCATACTCTATTATAGCAGACAAAATCACTCTATACTTTCACTAAATGCATAGCAGACAAAATTACAGGAGGCCTGTGCTGTGCATGACATTCAGTCAGCCTCTCTTTCCTTCTCTTTACATCTCTAGCACATCCCTCTCCCACCTCCCCCTGTCCATTGCCTCTCTCTCTGTCTCTGTTTGAAAACTCACCTTGCCAGCTCAAGGTCACGGTGGCAGTGATGCATTAAACATTTGCAGTGTGTCTCTGTTTTTTTTTTTATTACATTTTGTACATTCTGTACTCCTCAGCAGGGAGAGGCAGGGCAGCATCAGGAGACAGGGTGTGATGGGGACAGGAGCTAGTCTCCACATGCTATGTGTAGGGATTAACATATCACATTTCTAGTACAATGTGCACCGCACACATTGTCCTATAGCACACAAAATTTTCTCAATGTAATGCTACATAAGCTAGATAGACAGCCATCTCCCTTGGTAGGGAGAAGACTTAAGAGTGTTGTGATGTAGAAATGTGACAGCCCACAGCCATTATTCAGTCTGAACCACCAGCTGGGACTGGCTGTCCGGTCCCCAGATCATCGAGCGAGGTCGACCACAGCTTCCTGTCTCCCCCCAGAACCACAGAGGTAGTGTCGTGGCCAGGAGAGAAGGAAGCTCTGTTTCTCAACCCTGTTGCTAAAGAGAGTTCTCTGTAACTTCTGAAAGCACTTACTAAATCAATGATTTGCTACTGCAGTATTGCAGCCATATTCAGCCATGTCTAGGATTTTTACCAAATCGGTTTCTCTGAAATTTTTTATGCCTCTGCATTTCAAATGAGGGGTATATATATATATATATATATATACTCATGATGATGATAATGATGATGATGACAATGATGATGATATGTATCTTCTGACATATCTTAGCTCAGTAATACCAATGCTATTTATCCTGGTCCCTGACACCACAAGTTTCCTTTTGGTTTTAAAACGGTGACAGAGACACAGTGTGTGTCATTGGAATGCTGCTTTGTGTTCAGCAGTTTGACCATTGTCCTTCCCTTCTGCAGCCTGCCTTAGCAGAGCACTGCATCAGCAGGCTAATCAAATCATTTAGTCCTCCTCATTGGTCTGGGCACCCCACAACAGAGCCAAGCAGACAATTAAAGAGAGTCCTCTGAGGTGTCAGTGATGAAACCACCTCCCAGGGGAACAAGGGGAATAAATGAACTCCCACTGTGCTGATAATTAACACAGGGCTGTGACACAGACAGCTCTGTACAACTGACTGGATCTCATTCCACCTCTGAGTCTGTCCTGATCCAGCCATGTGCAAAAGGACGGGCAAGTAAGCCTCCTGTAGTACATATGGGGCTCTCACCCAGGTGAGAAGTCAACTTTATCCAGTGTGACTCACAATGCTTATGCCATTAATGAATAATCATTCAGCTACACTTTCACACAGAGTGGGGGTACTCAATTTTGACCAGAGGGCAGGGCCAGTGTTGTATGCTGAATCTGTATGCCTTTCCCTTACTGAGATTAGCGAGTGCAAGGACTTGTGAGTGCCGCTTTCAATTCCCACAACATGTTTTTTTGGAACTGCGTGAGATTTCCTTTCCTCTGCATTATTATCTGAGCTGGTCCCTGGCCGTTCTGTGCTGTTTCCCGTGATTCAAAATGCACTGCTGTCACAGTGCAGAGTAAGAAGAAATCCATTTATTATCACAGTCAGCCCTGCTAACAGGAGCATGTTTCTGGGACATGGGTTACCTCGTCTCTCTATGTTCGCTCAGGCACAGCCAGTTAGAGAGAGAGAGTCATTGTCCTGTGCTCTGTCTGCTCCTGATGTGTGGAGTAACAAGTCAGTGTGTACATTTCATTCCTGACAGCATACAGCACTGCATCTTCTCTCTCTCACTTCCTTGTTTCTGTCTTTCTCTGTATCCGCTCTTTCTCATCCATCTTTCTTTATCCCTGTTATTCTGTTTTGCCAAGATGGCCTCTGTCCTCCCTCTACCTCACACTCACTTCTCCAAGCAAGACCAGTCGCACAGTGAACTGATCACGCTCGGTGACCAGCTAGGCATGTGGTAATTGTACAGGCATGCCTGTCATGTGAAAAGTGTCCCAGTCCCCTCCTAAGGAGCATCACAGCAATCAAGAATGAAAGAAAGCATAGTGCACACTGTATCATACACAGGAAGAGCACATGTTTCAATCCAATATACATTTTTAATATAACCCTCAACCCTTTGGTTCAGTGTGTTGGTCTCTGGTTGGATGTTGCTACAGCGCTAGAGGGCTTCCGACCTGATCTTCCTTTTTCTCTTCCTCAGTACACCTCGGCACTGACCTACGACGGAGTAATGGTTATGGCGGAGGCCTTCCGCAACCTTCGGAGACAGAAGGTGGATATCTCTCGTAGAGGCAATGCAGGAGACTGCCTAGCCAATCCGGCAGCTCCCTGGAACCAGGGCATTGACATGGAACGCACACTCAAACAGGTGAAGGAGCAACCACGGATGGGGAATGGGGGGGGTGTGATGACGAGGGCCAGACAGTGGAACACTATGGGAAGCGAGGAGGTGGGGGACCAGCCGAGGAGGCGGCAAGAAAGGGAACGGAGGAGCAGCAGAGACCTCTCAACCACTGAATCAATTTAATCCACCATCAAGGCTGAAGTATTATGTTGAATGCTGACATTTATAGATGCATCAGTGGTGACCTGTGAGAAAGAAATAAAGGAGGCAATATTAGTTGTCCTGAACCTGGTTTTGGTTGGTAATTTGGTTGATAAAGGATCACTCACTTACGGCTGATTCCTTTTGCGTTGATTGTGCTTGATGTTTTAGTATTAAAGTACATTTTTTACATTCTGTACCATTCTACATTAACTTTTAATTATATAAAAGAGATTGGATTACATGATATAATTGTGACTTTAAAACACATATTATAGATTGGGTATTAGCTTGGTTTTTAACTTAAAGACCTTTTTTCATTTATAAGTAAATGATTTGTGTGAAATGTACAAAGATAATGATAGCTGCAAGTAATTAAAAAAGAATTAGCTGCTAATAGGTGGTCCTTATTTGAATTGTGTTTTTTAAATGTATAAATGTTGTCAAGGTGCGGCTCCAAGGTCTAACAGGGAATGTACAGTTTGACCACTATGGACGTCGAGTCAACTACACGATGGATGTGTTTGAGCTGAAAAACAATGGACCACGAAGGGTAAGCTACCTGTCTCCATGCATGCATATGGAATGTCTCCTGTGTCTTTTTTTCAATAGGATCTGCTGAGAGAATAACTCTGTACTGTCTATGATGTTTCTGTTTTCTTCTTCATGGAGTGCATTGTTGTTGCTATTACTATGCTGGTTGTAGGTAAGTTATATGTGCTAAAACTAGGACTTTATGTAAATGTAAATTTTAGATATAATTGCACTACTGCATTATTTACTTAATGTTGCTTGGATGTTCTTACTATTCAGGGCATATTGCACAGACTATTTTTATGGGAAGTATTTTACAGAATTTACACTCCTGGATATTTCCAGTTATATCACTTAGGACACCCAAGGGGGTTGAAACTGAGGGGGCAGTTTCACCCGTAACTAGGTTCAGGCTAATTTGCTGTCACGGTGGGGTGTCGGTCAGGACACAGGAGTCAGGTTCCGGGTTCAGGGTTTTATTGAGGATTTTGGAAGGTGTGTGTGGTTGTTTGAATGTGTGTGTGTTGAAGGTGTGTGGTTTCCTGCAAGGAGTAAGCAGGAAGAATAAATCAGGACTGGTGGTTACATGGCGAATGTGCAATATACAATGCCACAGGATAATGCTATGATAGCAATTATACAATATACATTTAACATCTATGTTCAATATATACAAACAGGCGTTTAAGCAGTGTTGCAAAGTACATTGCACTGGGATAGCATTGTAGACATACAGGCTTTGACTGCATTACTGGTTATGGCAATGATAACATTTACACATAACAGGTAAACACAATCTTACTAACATGCACACATTGGATACATGCATTGAATATACATACAATATACATGGGACAAGAATGCATATCACCCTTCTCTCTCTACAGACAATTGTATTACAACCAGTTGATCTCAGGCATTGTACTTACTCAGGCACAGACGCACACAGCAACAACACAATAGGCTTGGTCCTCAAGGGCTTGGTCTCCTCAGTCCTTCACTCTGCGGGTATTGGTGTGGTACTGAGGTGGGGGAGGTCACCACTAACTTTATATTGTCCCTATCCTTGGCCCTGTTGCAGTTCTTATTGGTGGCCAAAGAATACGGACAGGTCAGAGGGCAAATGGTGACCTGGGGGCCGTCCTTGGGGGTGCGCCTGTGCCTCGGGTTACCTGTGGGGGGTCCTGCTGATAAGGGGAGCAGCAGGACCGGTTTGGGCAGGTTTGGTTGTAAACAAGTGCCTGTGAGAGGAGGGGGTGATGCGCAAATAAAGACAAAGACACAGACAAAGATAAAATCAGATGGCCCTTTTCTACAGGGGTAATTGCTCAACATCAGTTTGATCCTGCTACCCTCAGGTCACAAACTATGTTACCAAAATTTTACACCACCTTCATGTTTATTGTAGCTCTTTGGAGGAACTATGTCTGCAAATCAAGTAGACATTCAGAAAGGAGTTATGTGAAACTTTGTCATTTATTTAGTGTGGAAGCATATTATTTCACCCTTGGTAGATATGTTTTTTTAATAATTAATTTATTAACTGAATACCAGTTGTCCGTGACCAGGTTCACATCTCACATTCTGTATTGTGATGTAAAACTGATCTGCCTGATGACTATGGTTTTCAAGAACAGTAAAACCGTATGCATTGTTCAATGGTGCTTGCTCAGACTCAAACATTCTCTCTGTTTAGTATTGATTCTGCTGAACACACTCCGTCAGTTTCAGGTGTCAGAGCACGTCGCACACACAGCCGCAGTAACCACAAGTTCATGCCCACCCTGCTCCTGTAACAGTGCAGGGCCTTGAGCTGTAGGTTATGTGGATAGGGCATCTTTAATTGAAGCTGAGAAGAGGCAGTAATGGTGTGTGTGTGTGTGTGTGTGTGTGTGAGAGAGAGAGAGAGGGAGAGAGAGAAAGAGAGAGACTCCATCGCTCAGCAGGCTGAGCAATCTTGACTCCCTGCAACACCTCCTTGCGTTCAGCGGGGTCCCGTCAGGACAGGCATTGCGTTCCCCAAGAGCATCAATCACCCACTGCTCTGCGGCATACAAACCAGAGGGACATTGCTTCCTCCCCTTGCCTTATCCTCAGGCTCCAGCCAGTGGTCCCTAACATCCTCTGCCTCACACACATGCTCTTTTTCCCTCCCTCTCTCTCTCTCTCTCTCTCTCTCACTTCACACACACACACACACACACACACACACACACAACACACACACACACACACACACACACACACACACACACACACACACACTTTGTGCCAAACTATACACACTCCTATTTCTTCTTCCTAAATGATTTTTGGCTTCTACCTCAGCATCAAGCTGCTGATTACATTAGAATATCTTTTATCTCCAGATCGGTTACTGGAACGATGCTGACAAGCTGGTCTTGATCCAAAATGAAGTATTGCTTCCCAATGAAACTTCAGGCATGGAGAACAGGACAGTTGTTGTCACCACAATAATGGTAAGCTTTCTACAAGCTCTCTCTCTCAATAACCTCACAGGGCTTCGCTGTCTGAGTTCAGCAGGTCACTGGTGATGTGAGTGTTTCTTGTTTGAACATGAACACTATGGCCATTGTACACAGAGGGGAGGGACATTCATTTCATGCATTTGTTTGTTTATCTATGACTGAAAAATGTCAGTTTTAGCTAACAATTTTGGTTGAGTAGCATGTTCATGGGTAGATATGCAATGATAGACACAGTGATAGAACCTGACACATCCTGGTTACAAGCCTGGTGTTCTAACCCCTATGCCACACAACTGCACCCAGCCATCTACTCTGGAAACCATACTTAACCCATTATAGGAAGAAAAGGCCTATGCTGTACATTTTGTAAATTTTCATAATCAACACAAAGGTAGAGTCATATCACAGTGGACAAGGGAGGGTTTTGCCTTGAAGTTCAGAGGCAAATGGTACATCCTGTGTGTTTTTTCCTTGGTTTCTTTGGGAGGTTTTCTGTTTTGTCTTGTTGTTGTTGTTTTCTGAATTGTCCTGTCATGAGAAATCTGAATGAAATAACAGAGGGGTTGTGCCATCAGGGAGACTGGCCATGTGTTGCATGGTGTTGAAAATGACCCTGTGTCCCTTTAATTTGAGTGGAAAAATAGAAAGCCCATGGAGAGTTACACTACAGTAGAATCCTCCTCTTTTCAGCCCCTGGTGAAGAACCCCTTTTTCAGAAACTGAGCGAGAAACGGACAGAGCGTCAGGATGTGCCCCTCCCTATGGGGGGCGTTGTGAGCGCAGGTTTCCGCACACCTGCAGCCAGCTGCACAGGCCCAGCCCCGCAGGGAGTGCTGCTGAGATGGACTGTGCCTGCAAGAGCGCCCCCCTCAGGCCGATGAGGGGATTGGACCTCTGCTGTGCGTGCTTGGCAGTTTCCACAGCCACATGGACAGCTGTCCTCTCGATATGGAGCTTTTCCCAGGATGTTTTTCTCCTCTGCTTTACGTTTGATTATGTTATGATTCTTTTTGCAGTATGATGATATGAAATGCTGGAATAGAGCCATGAGAGTAAATTGTTGCCATTGGCTGGTGTGAGGTGGACTGTAAGCATGCATGAACTGTACACTTCGGCATGTCAAACTTAGGATTTTATCGATGTAGCTAATTAATCGGATTGATTAGGATTCTATTATTGAAATCATTGACATGTTAAGGGCAGACAGACATATTCACCTCAAAAATAGCATGCAATCTCCTCGATTTCACAAACTTCACAGCACAAGACCAACATCAGTATTAACTCTCACATGTTCAGTGACTATGAAACTGAAGAGGCCTCATTATGATAATATGTTTATCTGCTCAAATACAATTCTGTTAGGTTTCTACATAATACAGTGTTACTAAACTGTACTTGGAAAAGTGTTGTACTTGTAACATTCTAAAATGCTGTGCCAAATAATTGATCTACTACAACCTCTTGTGCCTGACTGCCTTAACATAAGAAGACTATCTGTTTATAATAGCTACAAGGACACATTTACAGCCTTGACTACCCATCTAGTTACAGCAGCTGATTTAGATGTTTTGGCTAGTTATTTTAGTTTGCTTGTTAGCTGGGATGTGATTGCAGGAAAATGCAGAGCACCCCACTGGATTATTTTGTATTACACCTATGGAATGCTCCTTTTTGTTCACTGTTTAATAAAACAAGATGTCACCATCACAGTTTGGGCCAGCTGCAGAGTGAGCAGACAGTACACTGTAGCTCCTGATCCAAGCTTTTGTAGTATCAGTTTGTTTTAGTACAGCAATCCTCATTTACTTACAGATAGTGTTCATTTTCATGTCACCATTTTAACATTGATATATCTGGCAGGCAACATCTGGCTAGATTAGTTAGCTGTTGGTTGGTTGATTATATCACATTTCTGTTGGGGAAAGGTGAATTTTCAGAGGTTACAGACTATATCGGATGATACCAAGTGAAATATATTCTTGTTCCATACTGAGGCACAATGAACCTTGATTTATTGATAACTATAAACTACCATTATACCTTAAGGTATGTTTGTATATATTCAATACAGAAAGTGGAAAGCCGTAATGCAAGCCCAAAGTAACTCAGCAGGCCACACACAATATCTGCACACACCATATCGGCCAGACCAAATCTGTTACCCCCTGAGTTACACCATATGAAACAGCACTATGTGATGATGGTTGTACACTGTAGCACTGAAGCGCTTCTGTCATTTGAGTCTCATTGAATTTGATGTTTTGGAAGGAGAGCACCTCAAGTGAGAATGAAGATGAGGCATGGATGACACTGGAGTTCGATTTCAGAAACTGTTTAAGCTTTAAAAAAATGGCTCTTTTGCCCTAGGTGTTTCATCTTATTAGGCTGTTTTTTTTTCTTTTTTCTGCACTGTGGGGTCTGTTTTTATAGCTTTCAATATATTAGTTTTAAAACAATCAATTAAATAACCATCAATTAAAAATGACTAAATCACAAACCTGGGTAAAAGAAAAATGATGTCACATAACTAATAGAAAAAATTAAAAAAAAGACTTTTTCAGATTCAGTTCCAGCTACCTGAGTAAATGAAAGAATAAGAGGTTTGGCAACATCACAGCTGATTCTGGGTGTAAACATGGGCTTGGTGATTACACAATGAACTCCTGCCTTCAGGACAGTCTGGCCAGGTATTTTCAAAGTGTAGTACTTGAAGTGAAGATACAGTGTTACATGTTGTCCGCTCAAAAGTGAAAACAGTAAGGAAACGTTATATTGTGTTTTGTATTAACTTCACTACTGTACCACTACAAACCCCCACTACATTAACCTGAGTGCAAAATAAATGTAATAACTCTTGATGTTTTAGGAAATTACAGAACATTAGGAAAAGTGTCAAAAGGGATATGGATAGTAAAATTCTTATTTATAAAGTAAATTATACAGAAACTCTGTCAGATCCCTGATATTTGAAACTATTAAAATTATTGTAATTTCTGGGTCTGTTTTTTTTTCAGTTCAGCATCAGATAAGGTCCATTCATTGTGTTTTTACATTAAGTGTTGTGAACGAGAGGGTTTCTAAAGTTTTTGTATTTTAAAAAATATTTTTAAAATGTTCAGGCATACATCCTCTTTTTTTTTCTTTTCATGAATGTTGAATTGGCAGTCTCAAGTATGCAGCCATGGGAAACCAAAGGCCACATTTACTGAGCCTTGGCCATGATGATTCATTTTCCCACAGAAACATGCTATTTCAAAAGCTTTTGTCAGAGTATGAATGAATAGTACACAAATATAATACTTCAGTTTCCTTTGTGAAGGAAAACTTTTACATTGTCAGTCAAAGATTCGAACAGTACCATTGCATTGCCAAGGACAAGGTAGCAAGCACAGCTTTACCCAAATATAGCACATTTATGCACATTTTAATGGAGAGCACCAAGGCAATGGATTCTAAATAGATTTCCCTTCAGCATTCATGCAGTCAGTCAAACAAATTGCAGCTTTAATTCATGCCCTGTGTAACCTCTGTGCTCCTCTTATTCTTATTTTGAATACATAGCTATGGATGTCACTTGGACAAGGGCCAAGCTGTAAACGCAATGTCACCGTGTAGACGTCATCTATTTGCAGGGCACCGCATGTACTTGTGCTGTGTAATCACGAAATAAGCGTGTGTGCAAATGCGTGTGTGTGAACGTGTGTGACTCTGCATGTGTCACTCTGAATTTCCTGTTGGGGCTTTGCAGATCTTTGTGACTGGAAGCGACTGATTTAGTAATTGCCGCAGAAACGCTGTGTTGTGGAACCCTGCAGAGCCCTGCTCTTGCTGTCTCTCCCAGGCCGCATGACGCATCTGATAGCTCGGCCCGCAGTTTCCACAGACAGGAGGAGAGAGAGATGTCAAACCGCACTGTCACTAAGCTTTTCTTTAAATACTTAAAGTTAACAAAAAATGTTTTTCTTTTTTTTAAAAAAAAAAAGCACATTGGCTGCATTAATATATCGCCCTGCTGGGTAATTAACATGGAAAATAGAAAATTGTATTTTTGACTGTGCGGTGGCTTTAATCCTCCATTTACTTTTGGCAGCTGCTGTGAAATGACTTTGTGAATAGAACTGGCTTTTGCTATCATTGCTAAGCAGCATGAGCAGACTGGAATTACTGTCACTTCCCCCTTCACATCCCCTGTCATACAAATGCACTGAAAATGTGGCTGTACATTTCCCAGTGTTTTTGTTGTTGTTATTGTTGTTGTTCAGTTTCATTACTTTCTATATGAAAAATATGTGTTAAAGTTTGAAATGTTCACTGTGCCATTTTTTCACAAAGGAAAGTAATGTCAAATACATTTCATTATTTCAACAATTCAATAAATGTAAAACAACTGTATAAATGTTTGACAGCTTGAATGTATTTGAGGTCTACCTTTCTAGAAGGAAAAAACAGAAAATGTACCATACTTGTGTATATAAGTATACGTTGTATGTACGTACATCATATGCTTGCTGTATATATTGTCATTTACAAAAATGCATTTCTTCAGCTAGTTTCATATCTGTATGGTTGCTCTTGTGTTAACTGTCCAACACATAACCTGGAGGCTCCTGAGGTCCCATGGTTCTATACGGGCATAACATATATGACAGTCACCTGTGTGTGTAGTACATACTTACTGAAAACTTTAATAAATTCCAAAGGAATTCCACAAGACTGTTGTAAAAGTCACAGTTCTGATTCGGCTATGAGTGATTGTGTTCCTCGGTGCCAAAGGTCTTGTGTATCCCATGACATCTAATGCATCTCAGCCGGCCTATGAGTTCTTTCACCCAGTACTCTCATGCACTAGCATTCTTACAATGTTGTGCTGAGGTGTTCAGTGTCAGTGTAATGTTGTGCAGAAATCTTGTGTTGCGTGGGCAGTGTCTGGCAGGAGAATAAAATATGTACACAGTATGAACAAATCCATTCATCTGAAAGCACCATTTCATGTTTTGAAACCTACTTTTTTACTTTTGTATGGCACCCATTTAAATATTTAACCTTTTAAGTGGTGTTCTTTACTGTCGGGTTGGCTGCAAATTATTTCTGTCACCTAGAGTAACATATTTTAGCTTGTTTTTGTCTGTCTTGGTTTGTTATTGTGCCTGCTGTTCCTTCACTGTATGTTACCATCTACCCAGACATGAAGTCATAACAAATATTTCATTAAACTACCTCTAATACTGCACTTGGAGGTTGCTTCAATTTTGGGGCTGGCTGATTCAAACATTTTCCTAAATATCAGCCAGTATTCGTAATGTGACAGAGGGCTGCATATGGACAGTCTGGTGAGATTGTACTCTATCTCACATTCTTTTTAGAGACCAGATCTGCATATAATCATAAGGTTAATTGTAAGGTTTACAGCAAATGTTTGATTACCAAATCTGATATGATATCAAAGCACCTTTAAAGGTTTTAGTGGATGGATATATATTGGAAATGTTTAAAGGGGGGTTCCCATGCTGTTAGCTTTTTCATAAAATAAGCAAACAGCAAACATCATACAAAAGAAGGTCAAGTGCGTGTGATGTTTGTTTGCTTTCCACTTTGATTTAGCTTTAACTATTTCCTGAACTGGGGAGTATTGCAATTTAAGATGAATATTTAATGTCTACAAATCAAATCCACTTTTATGGGAAGATCATTTAATGTAAACACTCTGTTAGAGAGGAGGGAAATGGATTGATGGCAGGTACTGGTACAGTTGTTTTTAACTCCACTCATAATCAATTTCAGACTGATATCAGCCTCTCCCTCTCAGTGCATGGAGATTAAAGTGTAACTGGATGGTCTCAAAGTATATTAAACATTTATGTTTGTCTTCTGATGTGCTTCAGTCAGTCCTTGATGTTCAGTTTTCTTTTTTTTCTCTCCCACTGAATTTTCTGTTGGCTCTACATAGAAATACTTCTGTTGATTAGGTGGCATTGCCCAGAATAAGATATAGCATAATAATAATATGATATAATACTAATATGAATGATATAGCATGTAATAATTAGTTATTAATTAATAATTAGAACAAAGCAGGATTGTAAATAAAATGAAGTATGATTCCTCATTGTATGCATCGTAACATTTGTTCTTAACATTGTCGTGATGCTTTCTCTGTATATATTCTCTGTATGTTATTTGTCAGAAATGGTGTCTCATGCTCCTGTGGTCAAGTGTTGATGGTGAGGACTTTGATGGTTTGATCCCCATTTGTCGCCGTTTGGTTATTTCAGGAGGGGCCATATGTCATGCTAAAGAAGAACTGGGAGATGTTTGAGGGGAACGACCAGTACGAGGGCTACTGTGTGGACCTGGCCTCCGAGATCGCCAAGCACATCGGCATCAAGTACAAGATCTCAATTGTACCTGATGGCAAATATGGAGCCCGGGACCCAGAGACCAAGATCTGGAATGGGATGGTCGGGGAGCTGGTTTATGGGGTAAGGAATGGTCAGGGAACTGGTTTATGAGAGTAATGATAAGAGTCTCCAAGAAAAATGATAGCCACATAAGTTTTACTTGCTGTAAATACTTTTCAAATGAGAGCATTTTTTGTAAGATATTAGTTGTTTGCAGGGTAAGGATACTATTAGGTGGGGTGGTGACAGGGCAGGGATTAGGGAGAGGTATGCCTATTGTGATTGTGGACAAATGTTAGGGACAAAAGACACACCACTCACCATACTTATTTCAAAGAAGGCTTAGAGAGGAGCTTGACTTCTTGCACTGTTCCTACAGACTATGGCTAAGCACTTTCCTGTCAGCACTTTACAGCCTAAGACCTCCCTTATTGACCATTCACCCAGTGACACTTCTGGGGGCACATTTCATAAAAATGTTCCTTACAGCTTTCAGGCAATGATGTATTTTAATGCATATGCAGCCGGACTGTCATCCTCGAAATTTATGCTGAGGATGGGAAAGTTGTATTTCTTTTTTTAAGTGTTGGCCTGTTATTATTAAAGTTTAATTTCTTTCTTGGATTAATTTTGATCTTCCAAGAGCTGAGGCGAGGAGAGAAATGTTGCTAAGTCGCTAACAAGTAATCTAGTTTGTGGATTTACAGCAGAGCAATACATGCTCCCAGACTTCCAAGGCTGTATCCAATTTTCGTCTTGTGCAGTAAGCATATTTTCCAGAATTTATTATTTCATTTCCACTTAAAATTCTTTGCTTTGAATTAAGCCTCTTGGATTAAAGTGCCTTGGTTTTAAATTTGAGCATGCAAAGTCATGTTCAATCACAAAATGCTAAGATGTAGGTTGAATAAAAGTGAATATTTACTTTACTCTCCCCTTCTGTCTTCCCTGATAAATATGCAGGTCCTATTATGGGTCTCTCTGGATGGTAATAGCAAAGAGAAAGCATAGATTTTTACAAGTTACTCAAAACCATGTGTTTCATCAACATTAAAGAAACATAAGCTTTGTCAGCTTGTTATCAAATTGTTGTTAAGATTGAACGTATTCAGATCAGGGGTGCTTTGATTTCCATATACCTTTCAATGCTGTTTGCATCACACCTTCTTCACCCCCTTGCCTCCATCATACCTATTTCTGCCTGTTGAGGAGGACGCAGTGGCTGGCCTCACAATTTAGTTCACATTTAGTTCCTCTTCAGTGGAGGTCCCTTCAGTCAAACCCACAGCCCCCGTCACTGTATGCAACCAATTATCAAAACCATGTTTTCTGTCGCAATATACAAATGATTTTCCAGGACCCTGGTAGAATTGTCAATGCACTTAAATTTGGTCATATTTTGACTTTTTCAATAGAATAACAGAGACAGAAAGGTCCTCATCAGTGTTAAAAGAGCGCGTTCATTGAACATGCTCATTTTTTCAGTGAACAGTGAACTTGAACATATCCATTTGCAACTAAAGAATGTGAACTTAGGCTCATTCAGGTTTGTGTGAGATTCGGAATCCTTGGGTGTGTTAAAGTTACTGCTTGATGCATAAACGCAGACGGCGTTATTCCATGCTTGAGACATTTTTATTAGTGCAACTCATCAGCTAGACAGCTTGACAGCTCGCAACCAACTGCCCATATCCCGTGTAACAATCACTGCGCACGTAGACGTACACATAAAATAGTCCCTGGACAATACCCTTATATGACAGCGTACATGGTGCACTGTAAACACTGGCTAGCTTAAACAATTTTTGCAAAATGGCTAGTGCAAGTGGTGGCAAGTCAGACAACACAACTAGCGGTAGGCCTACTGCTGAAGCCAGCTCACATGATTATTTGAAGGAGTTTTATGAACAAGTCAGCAGTGGTGGCGGGTCAGCTGGAAACAGGGGAAGCCCGAACACTACCTTTAAATATATCATTACTTTCAACCTGTTCCCCTTTATCCTCCTTGATTAACAATAAAACAAACAATTCACAGAATAATCGACACCAATGGCGTAATTAGAATAAATGATTATGCTTGTGAAACAGTGCAGATTGTCTGTAGTTTGTGTGCTTGCAAAAGCTACAACGTGAGATTTAAATTATGTTAAATGCTTATGACACATCACAGCTTTTGTGAGGTCTGTGTTCTAAACGTTATTGTTCATTGCACTCAACCTAACCTAAAACTTTATTCTCAGTAATTTAAATCAATTTAACCAAATTTAGTTCCGTTTTGTAATTTGAATTTTGTAACACAAGAAAGCTATAATGTGATACATTTAAGAGAAAGCTTTGGGATTACTTGCCACCTAATTATTCAAATTGCCATCCTTGTTAATTAAACAATCTCATGCAGTAGCCTAGCTTTCGCAATAGCACACAAATTTAAGACAATCTGCGGTGTTTCGCGAGCATAATCATTTATTGTAATTATGAGATTAGTGTCGATTATGAATTCATGAATTATGAATATAGAAGTATACCAGTGGGAAGTAGCAATGATTGGGGGCTGGGGATGGATGGCTAGGAGGAGGTTCTATTGAAAAAGATAAGCTCAGAGCAGTTCATTTAACAAAATGGAAGAAATGAACTAGGACTGTGAACTTGTTCAAAATTCAAAATTGTGAACTATGAACAGTTCTGTGTGAACTGAACTTTGAGCTAGCTCTTGTGAAGTGTGAACTTGCACAAAACTGGTCCTCATGATGTTCTGAAGCTGAAAGTGAAAATGAAATATGTTGCCTTTCCTCCCCCCGGCTCCTCCAGAAAGCAGAGATCGCTGTGGCACCTCTAACTATCACCCTGGTGAGAGAGGAGGTCATCGACTTCTCCAAGCCCTTCATGAGCCTGGGCATCTCCATCATGATAAAGAAGCCACAGAAGTCCAAGCCAGGTGTCTTCTCCTTCCTGGACCCACTGGCCTACGAGATCTGGATGTGCATTGTGTTCGCCTACATCGGCGTGAGCGTGGTGCTGTTCCTGGTCAGTCGCTTCAGCCCGTACGAGTGGCACACTGAAGAGCCGGAGGAGGGCACGGACGGGCAGCCCAGCGACCAGCCGCCCAATGAGTTTGGGATCTTCAACAGCCTCTGGTTTTCTCTGGGGGCCTTCATGCAGCAAGGATGTGACATCTCCCCAAGGTAAGTTTCAATTTGGTTTCTGTTTTGTGGTCAAACACAGATATTGCATATTGCATTTATGTAAGAACAATGTATTCTTTTTTACTTAAATAATAGTTAGGTGAAATAAACTGTGCATCCTATATACATTACACTGCACAATTCATAAGCACCATGTAATGTCTCGACCATGTACTGCATACCATGTGCCTTATGTATATCACATATTGTATGTACATTGTGTAATTTATATGCACCTTATAAAATGTATTGTCATTATGTAATATACGCATACATTTTAACCAAACACCTAACTGACCATGCATGAGATGCTGTGTTACATTGGGTCTTTTTGGAGGTATTCTCTCTCATATTTCTTCATATCGAGTGGAAAATCAAGCTTCACCACATTACACAGCCTGAGAGTTTTATTTATTGATGACCTCAGAATGCACGTTTACTGAATAATTAATGGCGATCAAGGTCATCGCTGCAGCAAGTCAGAAGGAAATTGCCAGGGAGTTTCTGAATTTTAAATTGACATTGAGCTCTGCTCTGGGAGAGCATTCTCAATGCATTCTGGGAGATTACATCTCAGAATGAGCCAAGGACATTGAGGCCCTTGTGATAAGTCATCAACAAAGTGGACAATGGTTTTCACCGTGCATCTTAATAATATACGTCAGTTGGTTGTCCGTGACCATCCTTCGCAGAGCAATGTTCATGGTGAGCTGTTGCATAGCTGTCTTTGTGCTTCCTCATGCGTCTGCGTGAACGCTGTGATGCCGTCCTCTTCAAACTCATGTCACTGCTGTGATACTGTGAAAGATGTGGGCAGTCACCATGCACACTGCTTTTCTGATCCAGCGTTTCTTCTGGAGAGGATTGAGCGGTCAGGAGTCTAAGGGTTCCTTGTACCCATCACACAGCCTGGAGCTGTTTGTGCACATTCATACCTGTCCCTCAGTTCAGACATCATTCTGTCTTTCCAGATAATTCCCCATTTGTTTTAATGTCAATGGCTATGTTTTATGACTTCCTGAAGATCCAGCATTAGGCACCGCTCTGCTGTGACACACAGCTTCCATCTTTTATAGTAGCAGCATGCCTTTCCTGTTAGAGCTCTAACAACTCTCAGTTCCTTGAGGAAAAATAGCAACTATATTTTTCAGCCTCCCAGATAAGTGGTCACTCAAATGGCAGGACAAGGAGAACAAAGGAACAAAAAAACATCTGCTCAAGGACCGCAAGGTACTTAGAATGCAATCAAAATAATAGTGCCGCCCAGTACTGGTCTATAGCTTCCCCACACAGGGGCTATAGCGGACCTATGATTTTGATTAAACCTAAGTTGCCATTTTCATTTAGGATTTCATATATACTGAGCCTCATACATATATACATGTATAGAAATGATAAGGACCCATCCAGCACACAGCATTCAATGAATTATGCTTAGGTGATGTTTCAGTTTCATGTAAAAATGTTGTGTGTTGACTGGGAAGCGCATCGTCTCTCCTTTGTTATTGTTAAGTACCCAGCCAGCGTTAGACCTGCTCTCAAACTACTGCTAAGACATTGTAGCAACATTATGATGTTAATGCAATCTCATGGTTATGTTGTGAAAACATTATGTCCAGGTTGGGTTGCCTGTGTGAGAACCGTCTTATTCCTGAGGACCCTGATGTAAGCATGAAGAACCCTTACAGAAATGTAATACGGAGCTGCTGAAAATAATGTTGGCTAATTGGCCTGCACTAAAGGAAAATGGCCATTCCTGTAAGTTGTAACTGGGAAGTAACGGTTAGCACATATCTCTGCCCACCTGGTAAATGCACTCAGGTCATAAGAGAAGAGTGACTGCTGTCACATTGCATGCATAATGAGTCCATAGACACAGTACTGCCATAAGAGTCAGAAAGTCCTATTCATCGCATTTGGTTTTATTTTGCCTGGTCTTTAACTTTGTGTGGAACAGGCATTCACACAGTCCACATAAGGCATGGGCAACTTCAGTCCTCCAGGGACACATTGTCTGTTTGCTTATCTGAAGTCAACACTTGGAACGTGGGTTAACCTGCTCTAGTAATTCCCTTACTAACCTAAACAATAAACCTGCAGGATTCCAGCACTCAGGACCTGAAGTTGCCCAACCCTGGTCCATAGTCTTGATGGTCAGCCAATGTCCTGGGGGGCTGCAGCCCAGTGTTGTTTTCAAGCTCTTTTAAAACCACCTCAGAAAGGGGAGGAGGCCTTATAGTAATTCAGTCAAAATGTTCACTATTTGGTTCATCTGCTCAGGTGGAATGGAAGGTCCTCCAGGACCAGGGCTGAAGATACTTGACCAGTCTTTTCTACAGTAAAATCCTTAACTCAATGTGTAGATGTCTATAATTGATAATGTGCTCATCTTTGATAATAAGTGATCAGATGGTCTAGCTCTTGAATAATATTGTGTTAGGGATGTTCTTTAGGTGGGGTAAACTAGCAGTGGAACATGTGCTGTCTCTCTGCAGTTTACTTTCCCATACTGTGACTCTCATCATGACATAATAAACGTTGTCTCACTAGTCATTATTCACGTCATTGATAGGAAAGAAACAAGGACGATGATTATTTAGTCCCTATGACTCAGAGGCCTCCCTAATTTGAGGGGTAGCTTGCTGTAGACCCCATTTTCAGAGTACTCTACTCAGGCGAGTGAAGAATACCCTTGTTGAGGCGGTAAAGAGTACTTTGGTCAGAAGGAGTAAAACCAACCCCAGTCTGGAGGGTTGAAGAGCATCCTGGTCAGGAGTGTCAAGAGTACTGTAATCAGGGGGGTGAAGAGTACCATGGTTGGGAGAGGTAATGGGCACCCTAGTCAGTAGGAGCTAAGAGTACCTTTCTCAGTAGAGATGAAAGGTACTCTATCTAGCAGGGTGCAAAGTACCCTGCCATTCAATGTCATTTGTAATAATGACATATTGACGGTGATGCATCAGTATTCTGTTAAAGGAGTCTGGTTCTGTCTTAGGTGGTCTATGATCAATTGCTGTGAGGAGGTCATTGAGTGTCCATCATAGCGGAGCTGACACTCCAGTCTATTCAAGTAAATTCAGACACCTGAAGGAACCAGAACATTTTTAAAACACTTCACTTTAATTTGTTTTGAAGTATTCTCAAGGTTGGTGGATGCAGTAACCCTCTACCCCTCCAACATGCAAATTAGCATTTATATTTCAGCACCATGGACTGTTCCAACTTGCCCCTCATAATGTTCTCTTAGGAATTCTATGCTAACTGTAATACATATATACTATTATATGTAAGATGCATCACAGTGCAACTAATAATGCATCACAAGCAAAGTTAAAACTGGTGAGAAGAGGCCAAACTGTCTGTTAAGTGATTTAATTTTAATAGATTTTTTTGTATGCTTTTTTTATGACGGAAAACCTCCCTCTCCTGACCTTCCCGCTTCCATTTGCTTTCATGGCTGACATTAAAACAGTTGTATGGAAAGAGTTATTATTGATTCTGGGTTGAGAGAATTTTAATGAACTGAAGCGGTTACTGTGGGGAGCGGAACTGTTAATCCTGTCGATTCTGGGGCGCGGTGAAGCCCAGCTGAGCTAACGCGGGCGTGCGGTGCTGAGGCAGCGGCTCATTTTGGAGTCAGAATGGGTATGCTAATGAAGGTTAATTGCTCTGAGGCCCAGATTCCTGCCGTCCTGCGGATGTTGCTGCCTCTCCCATGGGAGAACGTGACTCTCAGAGCTGATGCCAATAAAGTAATTAATTGCGGTGTATGCACATCTCCAACGGCAACGCCGGGTCTCCTTGGAAACGACCGAAGAGAGGAGAATTTGAGTAAACGGTGACAGGGGAGCACTCTAACAGGGGAAAATATCCTTGCTCTGATGGGGAGGATGAATCAGCGTGTCAAAAGTTACATCTGTAACGGATTCCACTGAGGTTCCAGGGGCACATTCAGGCCTCTGTCTCGCTGATTGTAAATTACATTATTTCACTGATTACAAGTTACGTTGTGCCAGGGGGACAATATGATTTGTTTAGCTGCGTATGTGTGAGTGCTTGTGCGCACGTGCATGTGTAAGTGTGTAACACACAAGAGCCTTGTGTAAAGACCTTTCCCCTGCCTCCCCCTCTCTTTTTAACCATTATTTCCCAAGACTTCAGGATTTTCCTACTCCCAGGCTTTGTCTTAGGGATGGCTCTCCACTGCTCCATACCTTCTGAGGAAAGACACCAGAGAGGGATAATCCAGAAAATAATCACAGATAGCACTGGGGAATATTTCTGTTGATACTGGAGGCATCCAACTTCATAAATGCATTGTGAAGTGCATAAGTCGTATGTCAAATAACGATGCTCATGGTCTGTTTGGAAACTGGGTTTTTACACAGAGTTGAGACACATGGTCGAATGTATTTTCTTTACTGTGTCACATTGGAGTGCAGAGAAAGAGCCAAGGCCTGTAGTTTTACTGTATTTGTTCCCACGCAGACAGTTCTCACATCAAATTGACCTTGAAATCCTTGTCTGTCTCAACACCCCCTCGTCCCCGCCCCCGTTCTGTCTCAGGGGCATCCTCCATCTGCCTGCGTTTGCTAAATACTCATTGTAAAAAATGTTCCGTTTATCCAGAGAAATTCAGTGTTAGTTTATAAAGCACCACTCCTTTCTTGATTCAGAACATTCTTCTTTTTATCTTTCCCTTCTCACATTTAAGATTTATTTCATTTCAATCAGGATCTGATCCCGTGTGACGGGGAGGAATAAAATGTAGGAAAAAAACATAAACTGACAGTTTAGAGATGATTAGATTCATTCAACACACCCCTGCTTGCTGTATGAAAAAGAGGCAGAAAAAAGCCTCTGTGAAGAATGAGAGAATTCAAGGCAATTTCACGCAGTAATACTTTTATATGGCAAAAAGATTGTATTCTACTGGCTCTTAGTATGTGCACTGAATAGGAAAATAGGGAGGGTGTGACTGGTCCACTCAATAATCACATCAAAATTAAAGTTTAAAAATACCTCTGCATGTATCGAAGCTAAAATTTTCCCCTCATGCATGGCCAAATTGATTTGTAGGTATTAAGTTATAAATCAGAATGGGATAAAATCTCACAAATAAATAAGTGCTTTAGGTCAGCAGTGGAGGACAAGACTGACCTTCTCATTTGTTTTGTGTTTTTCAAGGTCACCTTGACCCCTGTAGTAAGAATAGTATATTATCAGCAGTCAGTCATCCTATCTTTCTCTCTTTCTCTGTATCTCCAATTCACTGTCTATTCTCAGTACTGTTTTTTTTCTCTTTTCTGTCCAATTCTCTTGCTTTATTAGTACGACAGGCATTTTCTAGTGTTGCCATATTGTGGTGCATGTTTAAAGGAGAATGAAATGTCCATGTTATTATGTATGACAGTATGACAGTACGCCACAACTAACATACTGTGCATTCATACATGAATACATACATTAATGAATACCTTTTTTTTCCCCTAACAAAGTTAACACTGTAGTTTGCTTCCACTATCATGTTGTAGCGGAATGTCTTTATTTTGGGGGATACAGTGTTGAGTAATGGTCAGGAAACGGGAGTCTGGACTGAAGGCTTCATGGCTTCAAGTGCTTTTGTACCCTTAAGCATGATATTATACGTAATCTCGTAATATCTTGCTGCAGTTACAATCCAGACATATAAATAGGTTATGCGGCGTGTCATTTGCAATACCGCCCTCGGTAAGGATGTCTGCAAAGAGAGATGATAATGAGATGCAGTGCAATTTAAAAGGCACTCAGGCAGATTGCATATCGCCACACCACCTCCACGCCTCATGTTCTGGTTCTTGCATATGTGGTTATGTTGTTCCGGTGACCTTTGGGCTTACCCCAGCACCCTCGTGGAGGGTGTGACCCATGCTGACACCAGTGTGTAGGTGGAATGCCGAAGCAAGTGTCCATCCCTTGGCAGGCTGCCTCCCTGCCCCTTGAACAGGGGCTGTCGTTTTGGAGCTCTGGGAAAGGTTGCATTCCCTGCAGCCCTCCATAGACAAGTGTCTCCCATCCATCATGTCAACAGTGGCCTGCTGTTTTGCATGAACACATGTGAACGTGGTTTACATGCATTTTTATTTAGTCAGTTAGGATCTACTCACTACAGTCCCTCTTCGGAATCATAGATACTGTAAACAAGCAGACAGTGCATTCTTGGTAAAAACACTAAATGTCTCAGATTTGCTTCCATTTTAAAGTTTGCCTCAAAGCTAACTAAAAGCTATCTACTAAAAGGTATCTACGCTGCTGGGTCAGAGTGAGGAAGAGGGCTCCACTGAGGAATCAATAGCTTTACCCCCGGCAAACCAGCAGCGTGTAGTGCAGTGGACCAAAATCCACTTGGCCAACTTAATGTATGCAATGATTTTAATGTAACAAACTACTGTAAAATACATTATCTTTATTCTCTGTTCTGTATGGCACACATGCAGTATATGTAGTCACATGCTGCAGAGAACCAAGTTGTCTGATATAGAATAGCTTTCAAAACATGCTTCCATTCTAAAGATAATCAATAAATTTATTTAGACTTTTCCAGGAAAGCTGGTTAATGAACTGGCATTTAGTAAGACTTTCTTACTACAAAATCATTAATTTCTCTCAGACTCTTCACTCTCATATCTTGTTTAGGTACCAGGGATCAACTAGCTAGCAAGTTCCCTATTGCTCATGTGAATAGTGCCTTGGAGATGAGTGGTCTGTAATCACCTGTCTCTGATGAAAAGGTGCTCTAGATTTTTTTTTTTGGAGAAAATAACTATAGAATCTGGAGTGGCCCCTTTTTTGGTGGTATCAGTAATATTGAAATAATACAGAAATAATAATAAAGAAATAGTCATTTAGAAATGTCTCAAAGCAGCAAGAATGAAACTCAAGATTCCAATCCTGCAAAGAAACCCACTTATCACACAGATGATGGCACGCACTGCAACTCTGGTAAAGGGTTATCAGTTGCATATATTTTTCACCAAGTTTTTTTCTGCCTTTTTTACCAGATGGCTTTCTTGCAAATCAGCAAGTACAGCAAAGTAAAAGTTGTTTTGGGGAGTGCCCATTAACACAAAAATGTATGAATTAGTCATCTAAAATATGACTGCAATTAACTGTCTAATTTGACAGAGCATCCCCAGATCACACAAGTGATTCATTACACTCTGCTTAAATGATGTATGTTGGAATAGATGTATTTTTCAGCAGTAAAGATCTTTTTGCTCAATAACAGTGTATTCCTTCTAGTGAAATGGCTCCAAAAACCCTATAGACCAATGCCGCCTCCTCAAGGGGGGGAGTTCTGTTAGACGGTGGTACTGCTTTTGGTTTACACTACCTTATTTGTAGAATAACCGACTCCTAACATATCAGCAGATCTTATTGATGTGATTTACACACAAACAACAGGAGAGTCTACTTGAGGACAAGATAATCAGTCAATGGTAATAACAGATACTTCAAAACATTTAATTAATTTTAATACCATTTACCATGTTACTACTATGGGACCATAATATGAATTGTCTCTAAGTTTGTTTTAAGTGTCAAAGTGCTATAATGGGAAATATGCATGTAGCAGTTTGCAGTTGTTACTGAATCATTACATTACATTACTTCATTTAGCAGATGCTCTTACCCAGAGCAACGTCCAAATAAGTGCATCACTATGCTAAGAGTAGTCATCGCAAAGTATTACAAGAGGTCAGTAAGATACGAAGTTAAGTGCTAAGCTAGTGTAGAGTGCCTTTTTTATTTATTATTTTTTTTAATGAAAATAGAAATCAATAGGATAGATAGATGTAGATAGGGAGGAAGGTAGGCTAGAGATACAGCTTGAAAAAATGAGTTTTAAGTTTTTTCTTGAAGGCGCCCAGGGAGTCTGTTGTCCGAATCTCAGCTGAATCAGGATAGTAGCAAGAGCAGAGTTAGCAATGTCACCCTGTCCCACGCAGAAGCAGGAAGGCAATGAATTTTTATACATTCTGTAAAATAGAGGTCACATGTTAATGTGTCAATCTGTATTATACAACTCATTTGAGTTATCGACGGGCTCCGCTGCCTGGCTGTCTGTTCTGCCTGATTCATCAAGGCCATAATCAAATAGGGCTTTGTTTTGTAAAGAAAACTAAATACAAGCTCCCACCAGGGGGATGTTCTGTGTCCCCCCCTCAGACACCTGCTGCCTGTCTGTAACTCTTTCCCTAGTGACCCATACAGTATTGACATAAAGAAAAGAAGAGCAATCAGAACACCCTCACAGATGATGACACAGCTCTGTCACCTGTGACAGGTCTGTAGCCCTCGACCACAGGGACGGTCATCCTTTTTTTTAGAGTTTTGTTTTTTTTTTTCCATTTTATTTTCACTTTATTTTGTTACATTTATCACTGTTAATTCTATACTTTCCCTCTCCACACATGAACCCTTCAGTAATTGATGCCCTAGACTTTCTTTAATATGTCTTTATAGTTTCCTTGGGGTATTTCAGACCCAGGCTCACTAAAATAAAGGTTAGGACACAGTACCAGTGTACATTCATAGACATAAGAGAGCATTATTGTCATTGTTCAGGACAACGAAATTACAGCTGGGTGCTGACTGCTCAAAGACAGCTAGCCCTCTAATTAACTCAACCATTCATGATACAACTCTTCAGAATTTCTTTCTGAATGTAACTGTTGATGACATACTTCTAAACTGAAGCAGTTTACTACTGTTACACTGTAATGACAGCAAGCTATTATTTTTAGGCATGAAATTTCAAGTAGCATTACAGATGCAGCTTCACACAAGGAGATCCTTGTGTTAAATATTCTTATGTGGCATTGGCTCAAATTGGAGGCAGGTTTTATTTCCCTGAAATGTTATATTGCATTATTACTAATGCTGGGGCAGCTGGGAAGTGATGCATGTCTTACATGATACTAAAATGCCACAGCAGAAATCTCTCACCTCTCGGGTGAGATCCGGCCTCTTGTGTCTGGCTGACTCCCACTCAGTGTGAGCTTGTCTCTTCTACTCAGAACCACTGAAAAGAACAAAACCTGGTTCAGAGACGCCCACTCAAGGCCAACAGGACTTTTAGGAAGCGGTAAAGCAGATGGAGACAAGCGTTCCTTTCCTTTTTTTTTCCTCTGCCGTCATCACAAAAATCAGTCATGGTGACAAAATGACTGTGATGTCATGTCACATTTGTGTCAGTGTCAGTTTTCCCTGTCGTAGCCCAGCCAGGATTAGTCATCATCAGAAACCTTGGTCGCAAAGGGAGCTTGCTAGGGACTGGAAATCTGGTGTATAAGAGGCACTGTATTTGGGTCAGTGTTGTCACACACGCACACACACACACATACATATACACACACACAGTCCCTGTCTCTCAGTAACAGCAGGATCTCACTTCAGTGTGAAAGGTGACAATTTCTTCCTGCCTGGTGAAAAATGCAGGTGTCTCTCCCCCAGAAAAAAAACAAAATCTTAATCTGTTACTAGACATCAGATATCACATAAGAAGACCACAGCAGTCCTCCCCTAACCTTTTGTCAAAGGGCAGGTATGGGGCTTTTTTGTTAGACTTTTGATCCTG
The DNA here is from genome assembly GCA_019176425.1 of Megalops atlanticus. Taxonomy (NCBI): domain Eukaryota; kingdom Metazoa; phylum Chordata; class Actinopteri; order Elopiformes; family Megalopidae; genus Megalops; species Megalops atlanticus. Next base: position 35,523,091 of record CM032877.1, read on the forward strand.
GTCAAAAGCCCTTTGGCAAGCTTACTGTAATGGAGTATTTCAAGCCTACTGTAACAGGTGACTGGTAGCCGTGTTGTTCTTTTGTTTTCTTTGTTATTTTTACCTCATGTAGTTCAGATGTTCTTATGCAGTATTTGAAAATAACATGAAAGAACTGAACATGCACCTTGCCTGTGGAGGTGTTCTGGACAGAATGATCACCCTGACTTGGCTATGGTTTAGATACAGGCCCTACTTACTTTTGACTGCATTTTAAATGTCCACACTATACATACAGCAATTCATTAATATAAATATGTGGTTTTTACTTTATCTGCAATACATTGAAACCTAGTGTATAATAGAATAGAATAGGCTTTATTGTCATTGCACGGTGGGGTGCAACGAAATTGTGGGTGTGTGCTTAATAAAATCATGTTTACATGAGTTGAAAGAGGTGCACTTGTATATTTTGTTTTGTTATTCCTTGTTTTCTTAGGACCGGGGAGTGACTGAGCTATTTGACTTGTTTTTGTGGTGTTCCTACTCACACATCTTCTTTTAGCAATGAATACCTTCCCTATCCAGTTTCATTTGGTTCTGCCTGAACTGTCACGTTTATGTTTCAGAAACAAAGAATAGCCCAGCTGTCAAAGAAAGACATACATCTGTCTGATACTATGTTCTTTTATTTGTGGTAGACAGACAGGGTGTCGATTTCCTCTGTTAGATTACTAAAAGGATCGTAGCAGCTGGATTTTTGTGTGTCACAACCTCAGAGCTCCCCCATGTGGGCATTTTGTAGTAGTGCAACTACAAGTTCCAAATCCAGTCTCTGCGGATATCTATCTGATATCCTCCTCCCGGTAATCCACTGAATTGTAATGAATCAAGCCATTAATTGGTGTAGCTGAGTCCTTCTCCTCCTCCTCCTCAACCTCCTTGCAGGTCTCTGTCCGGCCGTATTGTTGGAGGCGTGTGGTGGTTCTTCACCCTCATCATCATTTCCTCATACACGGCTAACCTGGCAGCCTTCCTCACTGTGGAGAGAATGGTGTCGCCCATTGAGAGTGCTGAAGACCTGGCCAAGCAGACAGATATAGCATATGGGACACTGGACTCAGGATCCACCAAAGAGTTCTTTAGGGTAAGTCGGGGAAGGGGGATGAGGAATGTGTGTGAGACTCGTTCAGACCACACAATACAGGCATGAAAAAGTTAAAGTCTTAATTGTGAGGTTGGGCTCACAAGTCACATTTGCAGTGCAGTTCATTGTTCATGATATACTGGATGTTTATTTGAAGAATTACTTAAAGCATTTTCCATTTTCCTCGGATTGTCATAAAACTGTTGTTTCTTCGATTTCTGTCTGCTAAGAATATATTAATCCACTGTAGGAAAGCCTTTCTTTCCTGTTTATGAAGCAGTATTTTTCTGTCTGACAGAGTGAAAAAAAGTGTTGGTTGACCATCATTTTAGTGGGCACTGTGGTATTGTTTTCATGTAGAATATTTCAAAGACTTTAAAATGCAACTGGTTATTATTTGCCCATCATTTTAATGCTTTTTTATCTGTAGAATTATGTGAAGTACAATCTTCTACTCTCTAGAGATGAGCTTGTTAGTTCCATGAGGGACCTGGGTTTTTTTTTTTTTGTAAGCACAGAAATTGTTTGTTTTCTTGGGAATTATGTCATGCGGTTGCAAAGATTGTGGATTTGATCCATGCTGAGACCACACAAGCTTCTCATTTAGTAAGTAATTTTGTAATTAGATAAAAGATTAGGCTCTATTCCTTCATGTGACCATGTACTCAGAGCAGAATCATCAGTTGGTGATTTACGCAGTGAGTATTTGCTATGAACACTAAATAGAAAGAGTCATATTTTTTGGGCTCCTGATCACTATCTCTATCACTCCTGCTCCTATCTCATCAATATCATGCTGTTGTTCTCCATAAAAAAACACAACCTTACAGTTCAGAAAACCTGCAGGCTTAGCTATTGAATTTAATACTTACATATAGACAATACACGTTTTATAACGAATGAGCTATACCTTTAATAATGATGAAACATAATCTTCTATGAGCACAATACTTAATATATACTGTAGTTCTTATTTGTTCACTTGTTCTGAGGACATATCTTCACATATTTTGACCTGTATTCATTCAGTCCTTTGTCTTCTCAATGACTTTGACTCCCAATCCCCAAACAGAGATCAAAGATTGCAGTGTATGAGAAGATGTGGGGTTACATGAAATCAGCCGAGCCCACGGTGTTCACCAAGACCACGGCAGAGGGAGTGGCGCGAGTGCGCAAGTCCAAGGGGAAGTACGCCTTCCTGCTGGAGTCCACCATGAACGAGTACACGGAGCAGAGAAAGCCCTGCGACACCATGAAGGTCGGGGGCAACCTGGACTCCAAGGGCTACGGCGTGGCCACGCCCAAGGGCTCACAGTTAAGGTGGGTGGAATAGTATAACAATATGTCACGTGTTGTTATGGTACTCCACCCTCCCTGATGTGCCTGCCTTCTCTCTCACTGCCAGCTACATGTGTGTTGTGCGTAGCAATACATCCAAGCAATGGTATGTGCTGTGTCTCTTTTGTCTCTAACTTTGCAGAACTTCATGCAGGTAACCATCTACACATTTAATACGTGGATATCTATTTATGTTGAAAGGCAGTGTTTGTGTTTGTGGGGTTTTTTTTTTTGGGGGTTCTATGTAATGACCATTATTACCTGATTGCTATGTAAATGTGCAGCATAGTCTGTCGCCACCAGACTCTTTCATTGGTCCACACAGTGGAATTTACAGATCTACAGGAGTGCTATGTGAAAATATAAACACATGGATTCCAATTTCAAAAACAAAGATCTCAAAAATATATTTTATGCAGGGATAGATGTCTTACGATGATGGAAAACAGAGCAGTTTGTGCACGTGTGTGTGTGTGTGTGTGTGTGTGTGTGTGTGTGTGTGTGTGTGTGTGTGTGTGTGTGTGTGTGTTTGTGCATGCATGTAAATGCAGCTGGAATGAAAGCCCACAGTTCTTCTGGTAGTATTAATTACTTGTAGAGTTTTGTGTTGTAGATTATAATACTTGTAGATTATACTTAATTGTAGATTATTAGCACTCAGTCCATCTCTCTTACTCTCTCACTATCACTTTCTCTTGACCTCTCTGTAATACATAGCGGTGCATTTCTGAGTGCTTCCTCTTTGTAAATTCCTCTGCCAGTGCTCTGTGGAAAGGCTGCTTTACCAGCCAACACAAATCTGACAAGCACAGAAGTTTCCCCTTCTTTAAAAAAAAGTCACTGACAGAGGACAATAGTTCTGTCCAACAGTCATTTCTGGAATTATAGTTTTCTGTCACTTATGTGAATCATGAGGGAAAGTTCCTCAGAGCACTGCAGTGGCCAAGAGAGTGGCGTCAGGCAATGACTGCTCATTAGCATGGCTACTGAAACAAGGTACAGCTGAACTGAAGTGAATTTGACATGACTGAAGTTTTCTTTTTCTCTCTTATTCTTCAGTTTGAGATGTTATCTCGTTTTTCTCTCTTCTTTGCTGTTTTCCTGATATCATTGCAAAATGCAGTTGACAGGGTGCTCTTCACTCGGAATAACCCTCTCTTGAATCTGGTTCACAAAGTCCTGAGCAGTGACGCACAGAGTGCGTCAGTTGTCCGTCAATACAGTTGTCCGTCCCACCTTCTGGTGTGAGAATCACTCTGTCTGATGGCCATGTTTACATTAAAACAGAAAAGGGCTACATACTTCAAGAGCTGTTTTTATTGCAGCCAGCAATGCAAAAAAACTTTAGCTTCATGCAGGCAGACAACCAGTTGCCTTACAGTGACTTGCCAGCAGATTAAATTTGACAATTTGTAACACAGGCTATGTGAAAGCAGACATGGGTAAATTGAAGGTGGAGCACCAAATAAACACCTTTTAGTCTGGGACCCATCCATATGTCAGTGTGCTAATTCTGTAAAGCACTGCCTTGAAACAATGCCGTTCTGCACCCAGATCAGAAGTCCTAGTCGACTGATCTTTGCAAAGAAGACACAGGGAGTTGATGTCAGTGAGTAAGAGACTGTGTGTCCTACTGAAAAAGTAACATATGCAATTGTGTGTAGAAATAAAAATAGGATTTATTAGAAATGTTTTAGTCATACATTTCAAAATATGTGTTAAATATTACAAACATGTCAAATGTTTCCCCTTAAAATGTGTTTTAAAGTTTACATCCTTTTGCAATATATGTGCTACAATACAGTAGTAAAACTAGTCTCGAAAGTGTAAATATATACAACATAGATTTTGACTTGCTTTTCTGTTCAGGTGCTGCATGTGTCCTTAGTTAAATACACATACTAAATAACTTTTACAGAATTTTTATGTTCCCAGTGTTGTAGCAGATCCTAACCAGAAGAAAAATTCTTTTATTTGCTACCTCTGCCTGTTTATCTACCCACAACCACAAATAGTACATTCATCAAATGGAGCACTCCTTTACTAGCATGTCAATAGCCTATCATTATGTCAGCTGGCAATTAACATGCTGGCATAATGCAAGTAAATCAGCTTCTTTTCAAAGTGGTATTCAAACGTATTCAGGGCAAAACTGCAATTGAAAGAGAATGACAAGATGGACTTCAATGCTTCCACATTAGAATACACTGATTGAGTTCCAGTAATGTGACTGCATTTCAACAGTTGTCTCTTTTGATAAAGTCAGATGCAGTAAAGTAACTCAGTGTCTCAGGGCAAAAGTGTGTATGGAGTTTATTCATTAATGATTTATCAACTGAGTGAACTTTGACTTATTTGTGTATTTCATGTCACAGGCCAGGGAAGGCCCTGTAGAGTACAGAGATAGACTGATGTCTAAATGCAGTGACACAGCAGGTGTACACTAGATGAGGCAGGTCACCGTGCTATTGCTCTCTCAAGCTTTAGTGTAAGTACAAATAAAAGTAAATTTGAATTTTTGCTCTTCTGCTTACAAGGCTGTGCAAGGCTGTGCTTTTTAGATAGTTACCAAAAGCACCTGTAATTAATGATCAATAATTTAACAGCCTCCAGGGATAGCGCCCCCTGCTGATAACTGTAGTTGTATTGAAAACTTCATATAATGTAACTGAGCCCTTGTGCAGTTATGGAGGCAGGCATCAGCAGAGTTAAAACCTGACAGTGTGATCACTCTGTGCTGTGAGAATGAAAAAGAGGGGTTTATTCAGAGTGGGAGCACGCCAACAGAGCTTCCCACCCCTTTCCTTTCTTTCTTCTCCCGATTGGATGTTAATATTCTGACAAATATGTTTTATCGTTTCAAGAAGTGCTGTTAACCTCGCAGTTTTAAAACTGAACGAACAAGGCCTGTTGGACAAATTGAAAAACAAATGGTGGTACGACAAAGGAGAGTGTGGCAGCGGAGGCGGTGGTGAGAAGGTTAGCCACTATGTCACCAAATGCGGGTAAACAGTAACCACGGTAACCGGTGCATCTGCCATGGCGACATCCCACACCTGTGTCCCACCCATGATGGGCACATAGCCCTTAAAAAAAACAAGGGAGAGCAATTACCGTCAAAACAGAAATATTTGCTCCTGCGTATCCACTCTGCTGTGTATGGGGCATACACTCCTACAGTATGCTTAGCCTTTATAGAGTAGGGGAGAATTTACAATTACTGGCCAGTGACATGCCAATTTACTAGTCAGATATGTAATGTATATTATGTATCCGGTTACAGTAGCCTTGTAAGCCACTGTGGATAAGCACATCTGCCAAATGAATGAATAATATTCCTTTTTTCAGTTTCAGCTGATCCGTGAATAATCTGAGTAAAATGATTTTTTTCCTAGTGTAGAAAATGTAAGTAGTTATAAAAAAATCACAAATCAACTGGATTTGTACTGTTTGCCAATAATTCTGCGTTCACAGTAATTGCCTCCGTTTCTTCCGAAATAGGCCATGGCAGTATGTGCCCATTACCTAAAGTGATGGAGCAGGTCCCAGTCACATGTCTGCAGCTCTAGCCCCGCCTGCCCGAGAGCGCACAGGCATGCACCCACAGTGGGGCCTCCGCTCCATCACTTTCAACTACAGATGCCATGTTAGCCTTTAACTGAATAACATAAAATAACATGATATATGATGTTATTTATGTTATTTTCCACGTGGTGAAGAACGCCCGTAAACCTTGCCGTATTGAAACTGAGTGAATCAGGCGTCTTAGACAAGCTGAAAAACAAATGGTGGTACGATAAGGGGGAGTGTGGACCCAAGGACTCGGGAAGTAAGGTCAGTCTCTACAGTCTGAGAGCTTACTGTTGCACACACGCAGACACAATCCCACAGGAGGAGGGACTTGATGCAGTTTGTGTGTGTGAGAGAGAGAAGGTTTCCAGAACTAGTACTTGATACACTGCATCACTGAGTATGCATGAGCTCTTTTAAGAACAGACATGCATACATATATAGACATATGTATACTATATACATATATGCATCATATAGCATGGAGAGTAGAATTATCACTGCATTATTGTGAGTATTATCTCCACACGCAAAGCTGCAGTAATAGCAGATATTGTATATGTGGCATTTCACACCATGTTTTGCACTTGAAAAGGGTTATCTATCACCATTTCTAGACCTGAAGTCTATCACTTTATGTGTCATTCTCAGCTCAAGAGCAGTAGAATTTTCCATGATACAGCTTTCAGTGTTGCAATGGCATGTTCACATTGCGTACAATACAGATTACTTGCATAATTAGAGACCAGCATCGAACAGTTCATATTGTAAGCAATCTGAAGTTAATTAACTGTTCTCTGAAATGCTATAGGAAAACATTGGCTCTGAATTAAAATGGTGACATTGTCAAGTTTTAAACAAAATGAAATGATAGAAAGAAAGAATAACAAGATAATGAATTTTATAAGTAGGAAAACAGGGTAATGCATCACTTGACCTGGAGAAATTTAGGTGAAAAGTATTGATTGCAAATTATTTTCACTTTTATTGAATTTACAGTACAGTTACAGTATTAGTCACGCTAATGGCCACCCCGATCATAGCTGAAGTAACTTTTTTCACAGACAACTACGTAAATACTAGCAATAGTGGTATAAATCAGAGTAGGCTGTTTTTGAACTGGATGTTGCTCTGTGTGTGTGTGTGTGTGCGTGCGTGCGTGCGTGCGTGCGTGCGTGCGTGCGTGCGTGTGTGTCCGTGTGTGTGTGGGTGTATGTGTGTGTGTGTATGGTTTGTCTTTGCTCCTGCCACTCCAGGCTCCTCTAACTGGCTGTCTCCCTGTGTCTCACCAGGACAAGAGCTCTCAGGCTCTGAGCCTCAGCAACGTGGCTGGGGTGTTCTACATCCTGGTGGGCGGGCTGGGCCTGGCCATGCTGGTGGCCCTCATTGAGTTCTGTTACAAGTCCAGAAATGAGGCCAAGAGAATGAAGGTGGAATCGACTGAACACAATTTAACCCCCAGCCACACTCCCAGTCCCTGCCCCAGCCCTGCACAGAGCACCCAGAATTTAGCCACATATAGAGAAGGTTACGACGTATATGGAACCGAGGGCGTTAAAATCTAGGGGTAGGACTTAGGGTCTCCTATAGTAAGTGGGGTGGTGAAAGTTCTCGTGGCGCATACATGTGATGTGACTAGTGGTAACAGCTTCTTATTTTTCTTTCTTTTTTTTCTAGATGTGATGTCTTTTATTTAAATTGCTTCCCATTCGGAGCTGTCTGCGGCCAACTAGCAGTTGTAGATTTGGTTGCGTCTTTTTGGCTGCAGATGATGTGTGCGCTGTTACATGTAGTTCAAAGGCACCTGCATTGCACTCAGTATATCATCTAAATGGGCTCCATGTTGGGGGGGCAAGTGTGGTCATCCTGGGCTTGAAGCGTTCTTCTAAAACCTTTAAATATTTAGACAGGTGGGCTAATGACTTCTTACTCAAGGCCACAGTTGTTCAAAGTTACTGTAGCTGCTGTTGCACCACTCGTTGCAAACCATTAACACTCCCAGAAGTGGGGAAGGAAGTTAAACACTCCCAGAAGTTAAGGCTCAGTCAAGACACTGAATATTTGACTCAGATTGATCAGTACCTAGCTAGACTGAAAGTCTGCAGGTACTGTAGTGCTCAAGCTGCTGAGTTGAATATGTGTCCTCAGATGGCAGAATTTGATGCAATCCGAGGCCTTCTTGCCCATCGAAGACCCTGGTTACATAGTCATAGTCAAAACAAACACAGAAGCTCAAGAAACATTCTGTATGCCACTTCAATTACTGTAGGAAAGAGAGTGTTGTGGGAAGCCATTCTGAACATCTGTTTTTAACTATATTTTACCTACAATAAATTAACTGTAGTCTGTGTATTTATAAATAATTTAGTGGCAAAATGTGAGAAGAGCAGATGAGTACACACTAAATATAGGACACATGTAAATGTGTGATTGTTGATAATTAGTTACTGCACTATATATATATCATTCTGACAATGTGAAAATGACTACTTTGTAGCACTAGAACATGGAAATGCAGGTAGTGCCAACAATAGGAATGCAGATGTCTAGAAATGTGTTTGTCTTTAATCTGCTTTGGTGTTGATTGTTGTCATGGCCTGCCTTGTATTAATCTTTACTGTGGGTGGATGTGTCACAGTGATTGTAAGTGGACTTACATGTGTTTCTTTTGTGCCCACCTGCACCCCACCCATCCTCTCCAGCTCACCTTTACAGAAGCCATGCGGAACAAGGCCCGGCTGTCAATCACGGGCAGCGTGGGAGAGAACGGGCGTGTCCTAACCCCTGACTGCCCCAAGGCTGTGCACACGGGCCCCTCCCTCCGACAGAGTTCAGGCCTGGCTCTGGTGTCCTCGGACTTACCATGAAAACCAAAAATTCCCTAGTGCCTTATCACAACACAACAGGAAATAAACAACAACAAGAGCAAATACAACAACAACAACAACAACATCAACAACATGCTGACCAAGCAAATCAATACAGGAAAATGTTTATGAAGTGGAGTCAAATACAGACGCTGTTGAAGGAAAACAAATTCAGGTGTGGATGGACTGACAGTAAGGCAGCGGAGACTGACAACATCAAACAGGCTGAAGACAAAACACTGGGCCACCACTAGGAGGTGCTGTACATTGCAGGCGACATGCTCAGCATAGGCCTTGGATGAGCCGCTCTGGTGGCAACTGCCACAGGGCATGAACCAGGGCCACACACCCCATCAATGACGGGGGCCGGGAGAAAAAATGACCAGAAAACTGTAAAGTTGAAACTGTGCTTGTAACAGCAATTTTGTTGCCATTAACCATTTGATACAAGAAAATGGTGGACATGCTTGTCAAACACTTGGCAGTAGTTTTGCCAGATTAATGCAGAGTTCAAGGAACATTACAGTCAACAGCTCAAAGAACGTCCATAACTGACATGGGTAGCAGCCACATGTGTTGCTTTGGGTAAAGACTAATAATGACAATAATGACAATGGTAATATTGATAATGTGAAATAATAGATGCGCAGTGTACTGTGAAGAAAAGTAAACATGTAAATTCTGTGAAATAGAAATTAAAGAAATTATTTATAATGTCCTTTAAAAAGAGAGGAGGGGACTGTACAACATGCTTGCTTTTTAACAAGTGTAAATAGTGAACAGAACATATTTCTCTTTTATAACCATGTTTCAGAACGAGTTCATTGCAATAATGGATATAGGAAGGCACCACTCGTAATTAAGTAGACACAAAGTCATCAAGAAAAATCTAAGATGTAAGATGAAAGACCATAAGAAACATCATGTTTGCTGTGTCATCTGTTCTGTTAAAACTCCCCACAAACTGTCCATGTCTCAGCTCACAGCGAATGTTAGCAAAGGTCACACCTCATGCCATACCCATCCTCAGTGCAGTCTGGAATAAAACACGTAAACCACATGGCAGTCCTGATACAGAACTTTATGACCCTGTTTTCCATCTTGTATGACCCTGTTTCTGGACACACAATTTGAGAATAATAACAGTCCACTCTTTTGATGTCCGTAGTTTGCGCATTTTAAGTTGACTCTATGTTTATATTCTAAAAAGGTATTAACATTTAATCTATTGGAGGAAAGAAAAAAAAATAAACAAAGGAAAGGTTTATTTTTTCATTAAAGCGACTGTACTAGAGTTTCAGATTTAAATAATTTTTAATAAAGAAAATCAAAAGTAGACACTGTAGTGTTGAGAGCCATGGCCAGAGCGAAGCTTGCTGCTTTGGCCCTTACATTTGAACACTGTGGATTTCCTTTATGCCTTCATTTCAGTCTGTTCTCTGGCACATGCTCTTGGAATGTGCAGAGGAAATGAGCGCTGTGATAAAGGTACCATTCCCTCAGTGGGGGACCATGAAGGTAATTGTATGTCTAATATTATATTCAGCTGGACCTTTTCAGGAGGTCCAAACACCAAGGCATCGAAAGGACAATCTCTCAGCCTCAAAGTTTAAAGTGAATGCTTCACTGATCTTGTTTGGTTTTCTTTTTACCTAAACCCGCTTCAGCTTGTATTGTTGACAAAAAAAGTGCAATGTTTTATTTTTTCAGCCCCCTCCAAACACACATAAATCAAAGATACAGACAAGATGGGTTTTGTTGATTGGTCAGGAAGAATTATGAGTGTAGGCAATAAAGCCTATACCATGGGTACAGTACTCAGACCAATCACTGGTGTCTTGAAATATGTCTGTAAAAATTTATCTGATTGGATTCCTATTTTGGCTTTAATTGTACAACTTTATTTTGATCTTCTTTTTTTTAGTAAAATATGAACTCCAAACTTGTGGTACTTGTGTTTTTTTAATCACCAAGAAACATCTGTTGGAAAAATGCTGTTCAAAGAGACTGGCAGCTGGACTCAGGGTTATGTGTTCAAAGCTCCAGGTCAGACAAAGCTGTACTTTAAAGCCAGGTGGGTAAACTGAATGTCAGTAGTAAGGGCCCAACTGGATGCAACAGTTTGAAACACGAAATGATGATGAGGCTGGATGAGTTTTGTCAGTGTGGTACTAGATGCGGCTGAACTAACATTTTACAGAGTAGATACCAAAATTATTGACACCCCTCATTTAAATTTTGTATGTACATAAATGACACTTATTTTTGGCAGCCAGCTGAAGAGTCGTAAGGTAAGGTTTGCATTCACTGAACCCACTTAATTTCTGACATTAATATAGCCATTATTTACCATAAACTATTCTGTCAACAGAATCCCTTACCTCTCAAAAAGCAGTTCAAAAGAGTGCTTCTGTTCCATGTAAAGACAAGAAAGCCGTGTAGGTCGGGTGGTAAAAAAAAATAATCTCAACCCTCACAAAAACATCTGATTGGACCAATCATCTAACAATAGTCACAATATGAATTGATCAGTGGTCAGGATGAATGATGAACTACTGACAAGATCACAATCCCAAGGTAATCTTCACCGCTAACCTCAATGAGACCCTTATCCATTATGTATTAATACAGCTTATAATAAAGACCATTTTGGGTCTATGGAAAGAGCCAAAGAAACAAAAAAGAGGCAAAGCTCTGATGGCTTTGCCATCACTTTGTTTGGGCATATCATGCAATTGTAGGATTGAAGGATAAAAGGCTTCAAAGATTAAAAATGTATACAGAGAGAAGTGTCCGAAATAAGAACAGCTTTATTTAAGCTCTGCTTGTACAACGAGTCACAGAATAAACTGCTGTACCAAAACATTTACAATGTAGATTTACAGTGTACACTTATGAAGTAAAAAGTTGTTGAATTGATTTTATAAAGATTCTGGACACTTTTCTAGTTTATCCCGCAGGGTTTATCAAATATCAAAATGAACCGCTACAGTTTTGTATTTTTTGTACAATAAAAAGGTATTTGTCAATATACACTAATATTTTTGAGTCATCATCTGACAATGTAGCCCTTCATCAACAAGACAGTGAGACCAACGATAAATGACCAAGACAACAGAAAATTACTACAATTTTTTTCATACAATATATTATTGATGGCACAACGTACACCATACACTTGTGGTTTGACCACAAATAACAGGCAAATGCCTCACATATGACAAACACACTACTCAGCAGCCCAGAGTTATATTCCTCCAGACAGCATACCACATTATTTATCAATGTCAATATTTGTTTTTTTCCATTAATAGATGTTGACTAAATTTGTCCATTAGTAACAATGTACCACAAAGGCATCAGTCATATGGCCCTGACCATCCACTGTAAAATATGGGTGTTTAAGACAAGTTTCCATTTGATATTAGCTACGGAAAGCAGTCCAGCATGGCATTCAGTTCACTTGCTAGGACTTTTTTAATTCAATAGAGGTGGCCTCATTTAAACTTCCATTGACTGTTTTTTCCAAGCAGAGCGTGGAAATTCATTGCAAAGCTTATTTCAATGCCTGGTTAGCTTACACATGCTCTGAGACAGTCAGATTCCTGTCATGGCAGGACAAGTTAGAAAGAAGTTGAGCCAGCAAACAACCACAATACTGCAATACCAACCTGATTTATATGTGTTCAAACACACAGGGGGAACACAAATGCTTAGCTATACACCATACAAATAAACTTCATTAGCCTGTTTGCAGGGAACTAAACAATCAATACTATCAGTAATTACTGTTGATTTCTCTTCCATAGTAAACTATCTGTATGATGCATAGACAAGTTTCACTAAAATACATTTCAGTTGAATGTAATATCAAATAACATGGTAAGTCTGTTTATGTTTGGAATATGCACATAGTTTAACATCATTTTTTTGCTTTGAAATCTGGAAAAGCTTATCATGTGATTGTTGGGAAAATACACAGTACCTTATAAAATATTAAATGACATATCCAAGGGAATTCACCAAATAATCCATGATGCTAGATTGGTCCTTATGCTACTCCCAACTTCAGACATGAATATAATCCACAAGAGGATGGGCTTGTCCTTATGACAGCAATCCAACGTATCAACAGCAAAATAAATCTTTTGTATGCTAAACAAGTCTACAGGAGCAGCACTGTCCCCAGGAGTAAAAGTCAAAGTACTCTCCCATGCCTGACACTTGGGCCTTCTGACAAAGCTGTGGCACAGAGATGAGTCCACACAATATTTGAGTTCATGCTGATGCTCCTCCTTGACATGACTGCATCAGTAACAACAGCAAAAGACGTCTCAAGGAAACAGCAAGTGAAAATTTATTTTTTTAAAAACTGTAGAAGAAAAAGGTATAAATACTCATTTCTTTGCCAGGAATAGGCACAGCTGCTCATTATACAGATTAGAAAGGCCTCTCTAGATCACCCAGAAGGCTTGATCATTCAGAACGAAGGCTTGATCATTAAACACAGAGACTGGGTTTTGCTTCAGTTGAGAAAGAAACCAGAGGACACTGCAGTCTTCCAAGATAAGAGGAAAAGGTGGCTTTCTATTGTATTTACTTCAATTATGACAGCACACCCACTCTCCTATGCCCCTCTGCTCTTGTGACTTTGTCCTCTTTTGGGTCCACCCACAGGGCCACCTCCATTTCCACCGACCTCTGTCTCCAGGGCTTTCTCCTAGTGAGATGCTCTCTAATGCCCTTGCTGGAGAGCTAGCTGCTGCCCATCTTTCTGGAGCCGCATCCTCTCCCTCTCCACTTGGAAGCGCTCCTTCTCGATTTGCAAGCGGCCCGACTCGAACTTGAAGAACTGCAGCCTTTCCTTCTCCAGTTCCAGCCGCTCTGCTTCCAGCTGCAGCCTCTCTGCCTCCAGGTTGGCGGCGGATTGTTGCTGGGCCGACGGAGGAGGATGCGGCGGCCAGGGCTTCCTCTCCTTCTCACAGTCCCCGGAGGATGCCAGCGGCAGCCGCTCCACCTGGAACAGCAGCCTTAGCCGCTCCTTCTCCACCTGCAAACGGTCTCTCTCCACCTGCAGGCCTTCCCTCTCCACGTCCACCTGCTGCAGCTTCTCCCTCTCCACCAGGAGGCGCTGTTTCTCCACTTGCAGCCGTTCTCTCTCCACCTGAAGGCGGTGCTTCTCCAGGTCCAACCGCTGGCTCTCCAAGGCAATGAGCAGGGCTGTGCCATCTGCTCCAACCACACCTGCTGCAGCCATCACACCCACTCCCTCCACACCAAGGCCATCCAGTGGGTCTTGGGTGGTAGCATCCTTGGCACCACTGAGGATGCCAAACTCATCGATATGAGAGAACATCTCTGGAACATGGCCCCCTCCTTCTATGTCTGGCAGGATAGACGTGAAGTGGTCCTCTTCATACTCCTCTTCCTTCCTCTCTCCCTTTATGCCCTCACCCTCCTGCTACAGGACATAGGAGATGCAAGAATCAGTAACACATTTATGTGCCTAAAGAATACACAAGCATGGTTTTTAAAGTGGAAGTGCTCTACATTTAACCACATGTCCATTCTATTAAAACAATACCTAGAAACTACTGAGAACACATCACAGACACAAAATACACACAAGGGACAGCAGTGTTGTCTTTGTTCTCCACCTTAACTCCTGAAGAAGGGTGACCACTGCTTCCACTGGGGTCTGGGAGGTCCTGCCCCTGCCAATCACAGTCCAGATTTTTGGAGAACAGGTCCAGAGATCGCTCTCCCCTGCTCAACACACTGTCATTGTCCAGGGACTGGGGGTCATACTCGTTTGTAAGGTCGGAGAGCTCTGCTCTGACTTGCTTCCTTTTCATCAGCACCCTCCAGTCAAGGTACCTCCGCTTGACCTCGGCCGCAGTGCGCAGTTCACCCTCCCCCAGTGCATTGACACAGTCGGCCACCTCCTCCCAGGCCCTGCGCTTCAGCTCCTTGACGGCCGTATTCTGCTGCTTGGAAAAGAGGACATGCCTGCGCTTGCGGATCTCGCGGATCAGCGTCTGCGTCTCCCTTGCGCTGTAGTTGCTCTTGCGTTTACGTTTAAAGTGTTTCATCTGCAGGTAATCCTGGCTGGAATAGCTGAGCCCAGGTAAGTTTGAGGACAAGAAGGCATCCAGTTTGAATACCAGTGGACAAATGGTCACGGTCACAAAGGGCGCTGAAACATTTCACACAAATTCACGTTCAGCAAGAAACAGCATCAGTGACATCAATAAATGCATTCAGGTCCAGGAAAGCACTGTCAATAGCCGACCTTTCTTCTGCTCGCAAGCTCATGTTAACATTACATTTAGGTTTAATATGGCTCTTTATTTGCAAACTATTAGTCAATAAAGTAAAAAAGAAAGTGGTCTATTCAAACGATGCGTCATTCAGACAATGCATTAAGAAAAGTCACCGTACATCAACCCTCAAATCGATGCTTTTTATATACAAATATATACCACGTTGGTAAACGAGTATTCGTTTATAAAAATGGTGACAGCAATTTGAAAATTTTAGCTGGTAATCGACGCTACTAAGATTCTGAGCAAGTAAGCAACCTAGCTTGCTAATCAAAAAAAATCTGATGGCAGCTACAGTAATTATCAACCTACAGTTTTATACTGCTAGTTACTAGCTAACTAGCTGATTAAAAATCCAGTTACCAAGCTCGACTACAGCTAGCAATAGCTATCGTTACATAAAGTGACGGAGAAATTGTATACCAAAATAAACGCTGGGGTTCATTCATAACTATATGTAGTCCAAAAATGCCTGCCAGCCAATTAACTTACCACAATGACAGGACTTGCCATCTCGGTATCACAATCAATGACAAAATACAGCTAACGTAACCGAGATACCGAAAAAAAGCTCGAGACAAGTGAGGTAAACAACATCTGCTATTCGTATAATGCGTGTCATTCATATCTCACGTATCCAGTGATTGGTTTTGTCCTGCCTTAACTGTAAATGCAAGTGAACAAAACTGCTTCCTGAATCCGCCTCTACTTCCCCTCGACGGGAGGGCACAACGGACAAACTTTCGATATCAGAGGTGGAAAATTCAGCTGTTGCTTAGTTTCTGCATTTTTGCTGTGCGGACGCCACCCTCCGTTATGACGGATAGTTAATTTCAAGCCATGTTAGTGCGTCTGAATCTGCTTCAGCTTTTTTAAATTTAAGAATGACAATTTGCCTTCACAATCCCAGCTTGAAAGGAAGAAACGCTGTTTATTTGAAGTTTATATATTTTCATATAGGCTCAGTCCAAGTGTTTTTATTTTACTTCTTCATTTAAATATGTTATTACGTGTGTAAATAATGTTCTAATACTCTATGTTTGCCCAAAGCCATGTCATACTACAGCAGGGCTTTAGTTGCTTTATCATTATTCTCAGGTGAAGGTATTTTCCATTTATCGACACAGGGTGACACTGTTGCACAGTAGTTCTCAATATAATGAAAGATAAGATGCAAGACCAGCCAGGTCATCTATTTTCTCTGTGGCCCCTAAGTGAGACATGGAAAAAAAATCAAAATTACAGGGTTATTTTGGTCAGGCCAGTATTTGGGTGAGTATTTTTTCTGTACTGGACAGAAGGGAGATACCTTTGTAGTTCTTAAAGTTGGCCATTCTAAACATTGTGATAATCAGGGATCAGCAGGAATCTCTTCCTTGTCCCAGACCTAAAAAGGTTATGGATATGGTGTAAGAGCTCTGGGCTATCTTCCTGGAATTCCATAAAGCCCCATGGCCTTGTTGTTCCTGAATTTCCTGATTGCATCCTGTACCTCTTTTACACCAGAAGTTTCACTTATGTCCTTCTTTGTGTGCCACTAAGGCATTCAGTGACCTCCATCTCAGCAGTGGTGTTTTGGTTCAGGAGGTCTTGATCGTGTTCTCTCCATTGGCTATGGTAGCTTGAGCCACACACTGCTACACAACTCAGCAAGTTTCTCGATTTCCAGGGTCCTCTTAGTCCACCACTTGTTCATTAGCTCCTTTGCACTCCACTGGACCTTCACCATTGCTCTCAAGTTAGCCTTTTTTTGCCTTAAAGCGGATGTCATCCTGCCAAACACAAAAACATATTTGTTGATTAGCTTTTCTATTTTACTGTCACTTTCATCCAATCAATGTTGATTTTTCCTGGTCTTATAGCCAATGATATCTTTCGAGGTGTCAAGGATGGTGGTTTTCAGCAAAGTCCTCTGGATATTGCTCTGGGAGTCTTTGTCTTTCAAGGGTGCCCTTTTCTTTTTCAAGCCTCCCCACCACATTGCGATGGCCATCCTCAGAGAGGGAACAAGGAACCAACCACCCCCAATTAAAGGCAGAAATGATAAATCCATCACCACCTAAAAAACAGGCATCTAGATGGGTTGAATATTTCACAACAGTCCATAAGACAGCAGATCCAACTGTGCCATGGAAGACTTGACAAATGATTTGTCACTACAGACTAACACAGACTCATCAACTAAAGCTGAGTTAAGCAAGGCTATTACAGCTCTGAAACCAGGCAAGGCCCCTAGTGTTGTTGCCATACATGCGGAGTTGCTTAAGGACAATGTGAACATAACCACCAACTCATAGACTAACCTTTTTGAAATTATCTGGGAATGTGATACCACCCACACAGACTATACAAAAGACCTCACTGTGAAATTCATTTAAGAAGGCAACTTTGGAAACTGGACAATTGCCAAGGAATCACAGTCTTCTCACTTGCAAGAAAGGCCTTTTGCTAAATTATCCTCAACAAGATCAAGTCCATTCTCGACAAGAAGCTACGACAAGAACAAGCCCACTTCAAAAAAGGTAAAGGCTGTCAATACACCAGATATGTGCACTTTATAATTTTATTTCTTTCAAAAAGGCATTTGCCAGTGTGTAGAGGGACACCCTCCACAAAATTATTGTAGCATATTCTATTCTACAAAAACTTTATTACATCATCATATGTTTCTACAAAGATTTTGAATATGACATCATGTTGAATGACACCACCACAGAATGGTTTTCCATATGTCCAGCATGCATCCTGTCAAGTGTCCTCTTCCTGGTGGCCATTAACTAAGTTATGAGAAACACCATAGATGTTAGACAAAGAGGTATCAACTGATCACTGTTTTCTGTGCAAAGGGAATTTGACTTTGCTGATGACATAATATAGCTGTAAATCATGACCGTGTGCAGAAGATGACAATTCAATTGTGTCAGCATGTCAAGCAGATACAGCTACAAATAAATGTACAAAACACCAACTGATTAACACATCGACTGTAGCCAACTATATAGGGTAATCCAACAGAGGATTTTGTGAGACACAGAGAGTGCTCATAAATGTTCGACGTTGTCCCCAACCCTATGTACTGTGGTCATTTTTGCACACTACTGTAGGCTTTGAAGAAGAAAGTGAAACTATATGAATTTAAATATTGTAAGCTGAAAGGTATGCCACATATCTTCTTTGATTCAGCTATCTGAACTGAACTGGACAGGACAAACTAGTATTGCCTGTAAAATTAGATAAAGTAAGTTTATTTTGCTTGTCCTGTTTATCAAACTGTAAAATATAGTCATCTCACTATGACAGAGAACATCTTACATTGTGTTATGAGTACGACTAGACATGACAACTAGCCAACAATGCACAGTATCTGACAGAATTTAATAGATCTAAATTATCTGAAAAATATGTTTCTATTACCTGATCATTATCTTTATCTAATACACTTTTATTGTAATCCATGATGTTATAGTAACATTTTATTTTTGTATTTTGTAGCCTTTCTAATTTTATATTATTATGAATACTGACCCTGTATGATGTATATTATATATAAATGTATAAATGAACATATATATGTAAAAATATATGTGTAAATACCCTTGTACACAGTAACACCTGGGCTAGGCGCATTCAAAACAACACACAATAACCTTGATGTTTTCCACTTGCAGATCTAAGCACTTTGTGAAGAAAATAAAAGCTCACCCATGGCATTGAAGAACAAGAAAGCTTTGCGTGTCACTCATATCTCACGTATCCAGTTTTTGTCCCGCCTTAACTGTAAACGCAAGTGAATAAAAATGCTTCCCCAATCCGCCTCTACTTCCCCTCTACGGGAGGGCACCGGCGCTCTGGGGAGGCAAATTCAGCTGTTGCTTAGTTTCCGTTCTTACTGCTCACGGCCAGCGTCGTTGCCAGTTGAGCGAAAGACAATTTGCCCCTAGCCTGTCGCCAACAAAGCTAGCTAACCAAGTCTCGGGGAGTGACGTAACCACTGAAACTGCTGTGCTACCTGCTACCCGCTACCCTGCTGGCTTTACGCAGGACTCACACTAGTGATGTGTCGGTCGCGAACGTGTTGGCTCTATGAGCCGGCTCCTTTACGTGAACGATGGGAGCCGGCTCCCGTCTGAGAGCCGATTTCTTTCCTTTTTTTAATTAATACAAGGCAGAATAATAGGATGATCTTTTCGCCACACTGCTCGGCCACAGGCACTCCATGTACTGACTCAGTGTTAGAATTGTAACATAGGCTACATTTATGCAAGAGGACCAAATGCACTGTGTTTAGTGTTTGTAGCAAAACGCTAATTTAAAACGTTCAATATAAATAAAACGTTCAATACACATGTGTAATAGTGTTTGATGTTTTTACATTAATGTTTTTTATACCAAACATAATGTAAAATAATGGTATTCTGGAAATTATAAGGTTTAGTATAATGACATTGAACAACTTAAGTGATATACGTGCACACATACCAATCATAAGTCAAAACATTTCTAAATTTGGCTGAATTATAAAAACCAGAGCTGGTACTAAATGGAGAGCCGTTTGGGAGCCAAAAGAGCCGGCTCTTGTTGCTAAGTTGAGACAAATGATCCGGCTCACTCAAAAGAGCCGAAATTCCCATCACCAACTCACACAAGCTGGCGGAGCCAGAGGGGTGTCCGGGGTGGCACTGGACACCCCTGATATCCGATTGGCCACCCTGGGTGCCACCCTAAAAGTTTATTCGCTATTACTAGCAGTTTGATGCTGATTGACATCTCATTTCACCTTTTGTTGAAAGAAGCATTTATTTTGACATCCGGCGGCGCCATTTTCAAATCGAGGACGAGGAAGAGAGAATACTTCCACAGCTCACGAGTCATGCGAGCGACTGATCCAACTATGGCAGACCTGCGGCGAAAGCACGATTTTGAAGTACGTTTTAAGCTTTAGCATCGGGTTTAGGTTTCCTGCACAACTTTTACGAATGCTGAGTCGCTGTGTAGATGCATATTGGCAATTTGGCTTCATAACAGACAGTTAATCAGATAAGAGAGATCGGTTCCCAATTTAGCCTAACTATGTTTACGTCTGTGCTAGTAATAAACGCCACACACATACAGTGCAGTGTCGTCAGAGTGTTTAGCTAATGTGGGGTAACTAGTACAGCTGTCAGTGTTCAGCAAGTTAACATTTAGCAATTTGAAATCCATTAACTCAGATTTTCGTACTTGAACTCAAAACGAACAATTGTTATTATCAATCTATTAATGTTACTCAAAAGATTACCACAATTTGCAGATAGCCTGTTTGCTGTCGTAAAGGTGTAAGAAATTATAGCTACTTACAGCAGAGTGACTCGACAGTGCGAGCGTTTCACTCGCATTTGCGACTAAATAGATCAGTTGCAGCGGGTGAGCTGGACACAGGGGAAGCCCGAACACTACCTTTAAATCAATCATTACTTTCAACCTGTTCCCCTTTATCCTCCTTGATTAACAATAAAACAAATAATTCACAGAATAATCGACACCAATGGCGTAATTAGAATCAATGATTATGCTCGCGAAACACCGCAGATTGTCTGTAGTTTGTGTCCTTGCGAAATCTACAGCGTGAGATTGTTTAATTAACAAGGACGGCATTTATCGATTTAACTTACGTTAAATGTTCATGACATACCGCAGCTTTTGTGAGGACTGTGTTCTAAACGTTATTGTTCATTGCACTCAACCTAACCTAAATGTTCAATTTCAGTAATTTAAATCGATTAAACTACATTTAGCTCCGTTTTGTAATTTGAATATTTTAACCCAAGAAAGATATAATGTGAAACATTTAAGAGAAAACTTTGGGAATACTTGCCACTTAATTATTCAAATTGCCATTCTTTGTTAAATTGGGGTTGTTGAGAAATATGTTTTTGAATAAAAACAACCTTGCAATAATTGCAGGGAACATTGTTTATGTTTGTAATATTGGTGGGCACCAAAATTGTTTTTCTTTTTCAAGTCCATTTCTGCTTGATAATATTTTGTGCAGGCATATCTTGTGTTTTCAGTCAGACAGAAACAAAAACATATTGTTTGAATTGGGTGGATCAGAGAGCTTTGTACAAGTTGGTCATACCTGGTATGTCAAATTTCAGTGTGGTTTTTTGTAAATTTACCTCCATAAATAAACTATACAAATTATGTCACACACAAATGCTATCTTATCTCCTTGGTGCTTGAGCTTTATTTTCTTAAAATATTTTGGATGTTCAACACTTATAGACCCAGATTATACATTCATGAAAAC
This sequence comes from Megalops atlanticus, assembly GCA_019176425.1. Lineage (NCBI taxonomy): Eukaryota > Metazoa > Chordata > Actinopteri > Elopiformes > Megalopidae > Megalops > Megalops atlanticus. Next base: position 35,544,604 of record CM032877.1, read on the forward strand.
AGAGTGACCCAAGTCTCTCCAGTATGTGAGTACAGTACAGTGTGTGTGTGTGAGAGAGAGAGGGAGAAATTGAGCTGCAGTTCCGAGATAGAGACACTGGCTATTCATATTATGTTAAAGAATTCTAGTCAAGTAACCTTAGTGGACCACACTATCTGCCACATTGAAGAACTCTGGGTTAAGTGAATTATCACTTCTACCTCTACCTAGCATTCATTCATGCTCCTTAGATGCGAGGTTAGGGTTACACACTAATTTTCTGTCATTGTCTATGGACCCCCTGAAGTAGCCTTGGCCACCCTCTGGCCACTCCATGTATAAAACTCTAGTTCCGCCACTGCACACAAGCAAGCGGCTCTGCTACCTGCTACCCCACTAATTTCAGCTCTGCCACATATGGAAATAATGTTCTACAACCCCTGGCAAAAATTATGGAATCACCACACTTAGAGGACATTCACCCAGCTTTTTTACTCCATAGCAAATAAATCACAAATATGACACAAAACTGTTTTTGTTGAATAGCTGAACATTCTGGCTTCATGAAACAAACCTCAAACAAATTAAATTAAAATAGTTTAATTAATGGCATATATTTTTCCAGATCAAGTAGAGGAAAAAATTATGGAATCACTGAATGTTGAGGAAAAAATTATGGAATCATCAACTAAAAAAATCACAATAAATACTTTGTTGCTCCTCCTCAGGCTTTTATGACATCCTGAATTCTTTCACTAATGAAAAACAATATTCTCCATCAAGCTGGTTCCAACTTTCTCAAATAGCGGTTGACAGGTCAGCTTTGCAGGATGGAGCCATGTCATGGACCATTTTTTTAAATTTCCACCATAAATTTTCAATCGGATTGAGATCTGGACTGTTTGCTGGCCATGTCATTGAGTTGATATGCCTTTCCTGAAGAAAAGCTTTAACACTCTTTGCTCTGTGGCAAGATACATTATCATCCTGAAAAATGACTTCATCATCACCAAACCTATTTTCTATCAATGGAATGAGAAAAGTGTCCAAAATTTCAATGTACACTTGTGCATTGACTGTTGAGGTAATGATTGCCATCTCCCCTGGTCCTTTACCTGACATGCAACCCCATATCATAAATGAGTGGGGAAATATGATTGTTTTCATCAGGCAGTCATCTTTATATGTTTCATTAGAACGGCACCAGACAAAAGTTCCAACATCATCTCCTTGGCCAATGCAGATTCGTGATTCATCACTGAATATCACTTTCATCCAATCATCCACACTCCATGATTGCTTCTCTTTAGCCCACTGTAACCTTGTTTTCTTCTGTTTAGGTGTTAGTGCTGGTTTTCATTTGGCTTTTCTGTATGTAAATCCCATACCCATCCCAATTTCATTCAGTTGATTTCTTACAGTTCTGTTACAGACATTCACTCCTGTTTCCGCCCACTTGTTTTTCATTTGTTTTGTTGTGCATTTTCTATTTTCAAGGCATATTGCTTTGAGTTTTCTACCCTGACGCTTTGACGTCTTCCATGGTCTACCTGTATGTTTTCCTTTTATAACCTTCCCATTTTGTTTATACTTGCACCAAACTTTAGACACAGCTGACTGAGAACAGCCAACATCTTTTGCCACACTCCACACTTTCCTTCTTGAAGGAGTTTTATAATCCTTTCCATTGTTTCAATTGACAGCTCTCTTGTTGGGGCCATGTTTCCTTTCAATTAGCCAAGTCCAACAGCTCGTTAAGGTCTGAAAGTACTCTCTTGTAACTGCTGACTAATTTGCATTTTTAGACTTCTGCCGGTATTTGTTTTAGAAATGCCAATTACAAGATGATTCCATAATTTTTTCCTCAACATTCAGTGATTCCATAATTTTTTCCTCTACTTGATCTGGAAAAAAATATGCCATTAATTAAACTAATTTAATTTAATTTGTTTGAGGTATGTTTCACAAAGCCAGAATGTTCAGCTATTCAACAAAAAATTTTTTGTGTCATATCTGTGATTTGTTTATTTGCTATGAAGTAAAAAAGCTGGGTGAACATCCTCTAAGTGTGGTGATTCCATAATTTTTGCCTGGGGTTGTATTACTTTATGTTTGCCCAGAGCCATGTCATACTGCAGCATAGCTTTAGTTGCTTTATCATTCTCAGGCGAAGATATTTTCCCCTTATCGACACAGGGTGACGCAGTTGGACAGTGGTTCTCAGAATGCATTGAAAGACAAGCCAGCAGAACAGGCATCTATTTTCTCTGTGGTCTCAAAGTGAGTTGAAGAAGAAAGATGTATGAAACAACTACGAATAAACCCATCCCTGCTTTCTGTGGGTCACTGTGTGTGTCTGATTTCTTCCATATCAATGGGAGACAGTTTAATCAGTACAGGTGTAAGCTCAGGGTCCACCCCAGGAAAATACATTTCAAAAACACTTGAGAAAAACAGCAGGAAAGAAAGAAAACCATATAGACTACAATGAAGGCTAAATGTAGGCATAATTTTCCATTTAAGGTGTCCTCTATTGTTACTCATGCTTCCAGAAATGAGACAAAAAATAGATGAAAATTAACACTACATGCAGGGACTTCCTTGTATCTTGGAAATTATATAAATACATAGTGATTGTCATCCCGTCCCTGTGAAGATCAGACTGAAGCTGAGGAAAACAGACCTAAAGACCCAAAACCAAGTCCCACATGGAACCAAGTACTGGTTCAGAGTACTGCAAGACACCACAGAAGAAAACTTAGTAAAAGACACAAGTGAAAGAATGAAGAAGACACAAGAAAAAAACTGTAAACAATGGCTGAAGGACACCTATTAGAAAGCTATAGAGGAAAGAACAAAGATCATCAAACTGCTAAATGCCAAATTACTGAAAGACAAGACACAAAAGTAGTACAAGCTGAAGGATGGTGAGAGGTGAAAAAAGTTATATCTGACAAAAAACCTCCCTCAAAAACAAAGCAAAACCTGGGTATGAAGTGGCAGAGGACAATTGAGCATAGTGCATGATCAAGGAGCTCTAGGGACCAAGGAACCAACCAGTTCCAAGACATGTTTGAAACTATCTGGGGATAAGACACAGTCCCAAAGGACTTGACAAAATACCTCGTTGTGAAACTCCTGGCAGAGAATTACTGGCAGAGAATTTCCATGCCCAATTCTTCGCAACAGGATAAAGCATGTTCTCAACAAGTAGTTGCAACAAGAAGCCAGCTTTAGAAAAGGTAAAGGCAGCAGATACACCATATATTTGCATTTTGTAACATTATAGAGACATACCTACAATGGAAAACCCTGCTGTATCTGAACTTCATAGTGGCATTTGTCAATTTGCAGAGGGACATCCTCTGGAAAATTGTCGTAGCATGTGGTATTCCACAAAAACTTGACTACCTTATCATCTGTTTCTACTAAGATTTTGAATGTGGCATCATATTGAATGACACCATTACAGAATGGTTTTCCACATGTCTGTCATACATCCTCTCACCTGTCCTCTACCTGATTGCCACTGACTAAGACATGAGAAATGCCACAGATGACAGCCTAAGAGGTCGATCTTCTTTGTGCAAGACGTTCTTAACTTTCCTGATGACACAGCTTTAATGTTTTGCCATCATGACCCCTATGCAGAGGAAGACAATTTAATTGTGTCAGGATACCAAGCAAATGCAGCTACAAGTAAATGCTCAAAAGACCAAGAGCTGGTGATTAAAACCTCAGCTGCAACAATTAAGAGCAATGTGTTGGAGGAAATAAAGAGCTAACAGATGTTAGATCTTGTCACCAACTGTATGCACTGTGTTTTTGAGGGCTGCAAAAAAAAAGTGAAACTATGTGTATAAATATTGTGGGCTGTAACTGTTGTGGGCTGTAACTGTTCTGCAGATGTTTCTATATAAAGAATCCATCTCCAGAGAGTTTTGCATTAAACTTTCTATCTCAAACTCCTGTTTGGGAAGAAATCTCTATGCCACATATATTGTGATTTTGACTTGTACTGAATAAAACTTGAAAGGTAAATCACAATATAAAGGTAAGTGATTTGCTTAAAAGGTGAATTGATTCACTTTATTTTACCAACTGTAGTATATTGGCAGTAATCTATTTTGGTCTTAAAACAATTTGCCCATAATGTTTTACTTCTAGTGAATGAAACAAGATAAATTTGGTGGTTCTCTTGAGATGCACTGCAGTGGAACTGTTTGGTCAGAATTGTTGTTTTACCCTTTATTTCAGTGAGCTGAACTGAATTGGGCAGGACATACTAGAGCTCTCTGTAAAATTAGATGAGGTGAACTTGTTTTATATATCCTGTTTATCAAACTGTAAAATGCATCCAGTTAACAAACTCAGTGAGAGAACATCTGACATGACACTAAACTAGCCAACTAGTTACAGTATATAATTTATATATGATGTATAAAAAATATAATTAGACAAAAATCTTTATATTGTAATTCATGATGTTATTGTGACATTTTCTTACTGTATTTTCTTTATCTTTTTCAATGTTGTATTGTTATGACTATTCACCTTGTATGAACATGTATGAAGAAATATATCTGTAAGTATCCTTTTACACATACAGAACAACCAGAGTTGTGTGTGTTTAAATCTGAAGAAGGACTCTAACCTTGGTGTCTTCCATTCACAGATAAAAGCACTTCACACAGAAAACTACAACAAAAAAGCTCAGCTTTTACATCATATAACAAGAGGGAGAGAAATGGATGGTATGTGATTAAGCTTTACAGTAGTACATGCCATAATAGCAAATAATAGAAATAATCAAAATATTTTCAATGTTGTTATTAGGAAATATGAAAAAAACATGATCTTGGCTCAACACTTTAAATTGAACACAAGGGTTGAATTACAGTTAGTTTGTTATAATCGGATGAACCTGTTTGTCAGATACAATACAAACAGTGCCCACATCACAATGATGAAAGTCCATACTGTATTTTATATGTGTAAGAATATTTAAATTTGAAATAATGAGACAGAATAATGTCTTATGAAAATTTGAAGGAAATTCATATTTATCCAGCTTTTGTGAACAGTTTTTATCCCTGAGTTGTGTTCAGACATATAATACCACTTATTACATTGTGTCTGGCAGAGGGTTTCCAGGAATGCATATTCGAATGTGTTATTTGGAAACAATAAAAACTGGAACCATTAACTTCAAAAACTAAATAATTTGAAGTTCATGCTGATGAATGAATTCTCTTATTAGGCAAAGTATCTCAAGAAAATGTAGTTTCTCACTCAGTATTGCCTCGTCTTCCCTAGTCAGGCTACAGACCTACTACGGACTAGCTAACAAATTGTAACTGTCTCCATTGTCACTCAAACCTGTCTGAACCCATCTGCAATGTCACCAGCCGAGAAAATTTTTACTTTTTCAGACAAATCTGTCCAGGGAGTCGTGTCTGTGACAACGTACTAAAATGGGGCATGGCTCAAAGAATGTCATGCAAGTTGAAGTTAATATTTTTAAAAATGAAAATATGGCACTGTAATGTATTATGGATCATACTGTATTATGGATAATACTCCAGTTCCATTTAAAGTGGCCGTATCATCTTCCTTATTAATATGCAGTACAAGCCCATTCAACATTCAATTTCAATTGCGAAAAATGATAGCAAAAGGTACAAGTTAACATCACCAGTGTTTTTTTTTTTTTTTTTTTAATTTTTTTTATCAAGAGTGCATACCTGCTCGATGTTAGTTAGCTCTGGTATAAGTGGAATAAAGCTATATACAGTATGGGCTCTTGTAAATAATGTAATGAATGATTAGTAGTAAACCATGATGTATAACAACAATAATGTTGGTGTTTGTGCAAATAGCTATGCAAAGCTACAAAAAAGCCCTATATCCAAACATTTAAGTTTATATGATCAGTAATTAGCCCACTGTGAAAATGCTAAAAGGGAACTTGGCAAACTTGATAACTAATATATTTTAACAGACAGCATTTAGTCTTTACATTTAACATTACCTTACTAACAAAAATTAAGGCATTTATCAGTTATCGGCACCTTCAGAGAAAATGGCTGTGGTTTTTGTTTGCCCATCGTTCTGCTTTTAAATTGAATGTTTTCCTTGAAGTCATCCATTACATAAATGAAAATATAACAGATTGGACAGATATAACAGATATAGTGGACAGTAAATAAGTGGGAGATGCAAGTTAGGAACCACCTCCTCAGCACTATGTAATGAAAACACCATTCATTTCAGAAGAAATACAATTTACTTAACAGTCTGACCGAGTTTATCTATTCAGTCTGGGTAAGGCAGGCCACAGACAGTCTGGTGGAGACAAGGGGCCCTATCTTACACCCGGCGCATGGCGGCTGGCGCGGCAGCGCAGTTGTCTTTGCTAGCTTACAGGCAGCGCATTGTCAGTTTTCGCGTCATGCGCTCATGCCGTCAAAATAGCAAAACACACCAGACCACACCTACAACGACAGTGCGCTTCACGCCACTGACGATGCACCTTAGATCGTTACTTCATATAGAATATTATGTCACCTCAAATCCATGTTAATCGGACTGTCTATAATTATATATATTTATTTTGCAGGCAAGACAGATAAAAGTATTATGCAACCATTTATATTATATGGAGAAGTACCATTTCCTTTTCACGCTACTCATTCCTATTCATGTTCTGATCTAACTAGATGCCAAAAAGACATAGAGTGCAAAACACTCTCCTGTTTTCAATTAGCTAGATACTTACAAGGGAGGGACTTTAATGTAATATTTGATAAATTCTCTCAATCTCTGTTAAAATATGAATTGATATCAACAAAATAACAGTACAACTTGTCAGCCATTGTGTACTTGTCAGCCAAGTGTATTGTTGTAGTATGTTTTAAATTTGTGGTAGCAGGTTAGATAAAACTAGTTGACAACTAATCAGCCAAGGAAGTTTTAGGTGCTTGCAATGAGGTAATTGGTTCTATGTGATATGGAGGTTGGTTGTGGTCAAGCATAGTTAGGCCATGGTTAGAAGCCATTTCTTCCAGTTTAGCATATTTAATCAGGAACGTCAGTCAGCCAAGGCTGTCTGACTAGTGATCCAAATGAGAGTGAGGTTATGAACTTTTACAGCTTACAGTATCAGCCAGCTAGTTCTGCATTTGAGGTTGTGTTGTATTGTCTTTCATATGTTTTATTCCTTCTCCATGCACAGACTCACAATGAATTCTCACAAAGAAACTCATTGGTGGAATGTGACATGGGTTTTCTTGAGGGTTTTAAAATACTAACGACCCTCACTTAACAGACCTATCAATTATTTACCATCTGTCTGCTGTCAGCTCACTGTGATGTGCATTTAAGACTCACAGCATCAATGCAAATGAATTGTGTATGTCAGAGGGACGTCAAACAGAGAATCTGCAGCTGACTGAAATAACTGTGCTAAAGTCCAGTATCCTGATATTAATAATGTCTTTTTCTCCTGAAGGATCCAGGGAGCTGAGACTTTTATTACTGGGGAAAACTGGGGCTGGGAAAAGCAGCACAGGAAATACCATAATGGGAAGGGAAGTCTTTGCTGCTGCGTGCAACCCCGATTCTACAACAAAACAGTGTCAGACAAGTTTTGCAATGATTGATGGTATTGGAAAGACTACAGTATTGGACACACCGGGAATTTTTGACACAGACATGCCCAAAAAAGACCAGAAAGATGCATTAGTATCATGCCTCATTGAGAGTGCCTTAAAACCCTTTGTCTTTGTCATAGTACTGAAAGTGGAAAAATTCACAGCAGAGTCAAGAGATGCAGTGGTGACGATACAAAAGTGGTTTGGGGAGGAGGCATTACGGTATGCAGTTGTCCTTTTCACCCATGGCAATGAGCTTAAAGGCATGTCAATTGAGGACTATGTTAATAAAAATTTGTTCTTGAAGGGTTTTGTTAGAAAGTGTGACAACCGACTTCATGTCATTGACAATGAATACTGGAATACAGAAAAGAACAGCTGTGAGGTTTCAAAGCTTTTGAAAACCATATGTGAGATGGAAAAAGCTAACAACAACAGTTTCTACACAAATAAAACATTGGCAACTCTGGCAAAAGAGATAATGAAAGAGGCTAATCAAATAGCAGAGACAGAACAGACAAAGGTAACAGCTCACATCCTGGAACGAGCAAAAGAGAGAGTGAGAAACAAGACTTCAAAATTACTAGCAGGAGTTTCAACTGGAGCAATACTAGGGGCACTTCTTGGTGTCAGTGTTGGAGTAGTAGTATCCTTTGTACTCATTTTTGGATTTATGGCTGGGGCACTAAGAAGATCTCAGCAAACTAAATGTAATGCAGGTACTAAGACTGAAAAGAATGCAAGTGCACAGGTCGTGGCAGCACTAGTGGCAGGGGGCCTGGAGGGAGGGACAGCTGGAGCAGCAATGGGGACAGGATTAGGTGCAGAAGCAGGGGCAGCTGGTGCAGCACTGGGAGCAGGGACAGTAACAGGAATAGCAGCAGGAGTAGTTGCAGGAGTTCTTTTTACAGCAGGGGCAGTAAGAGGTGGTGTTGTTGGAGCCAAAGCTGCAGAAACATCAGACAATGCAAATCAAGCAGCAAAAGAAGCAGCCCATGCTGTGTTAAAGGATGGAAAGAACACAATTAAAGGAGTCTGGAACCTCACACAGAACCTAGCTAAACCACAAAACACAGATGACATGGAATGTAAGCCACTCTGTCATTCATGACCATTATATTTTGTGTAAGTATTTTGAAGGAAGAGAGCTGCTATTCAGCAAATATTTTTTTTTTTTTTTTTTACCGAGGGAACATACTGTCAGTACTCCAGCCCCTTAGCTGTTGTGTTTTTGTTCTCCCCATCTGTCATTGTGTCCATGTGCTTTTGTTTTTCCTTGTGTTCCAGCCCTGCCCCGCTCTCCGCCCTGTCTCCGCCCACCTGATCATCTCCACCTGCCTGCCTGCACACCTGCTTCCCATCACCTCATCTGCCCAACCCTATATTTACCCTGCTTGTCTCTGTCTTGTTTGCCAGTTTGTTGCAGTGTTTTTCCTGTTTCGTTCCCGCCATGCTTCTTCCCTGTAAGTCTTGCCGTTTTTGTTCCTGCCTGTTCTTCGACCTTGGTTCTGCTCGCCGCCTTGCTCTGTTTGCCTGAGTATCTGCCTGCCTGGTTACTGACCCTGCCTGTTCCCGTTTTTGACCCCGGTTTGCCCACGGACTGCCTGCCTGTTACTGACACTGCCTGTTCTGGTTTTGCTACTTCGCCTGACATCTGTGTTAAAGCTTTTTGGAACCTGAAGCCCTGGTGTCCGCGCTTGAGTCCTTGCCTGAGCCCTGACACATGCAGTACATTAGCCTGATCATATTAACAAGTATTTAGCATGTAGCTATGCTGCTGCTGCTTATTGCTGTCTGCTCTCATCAGCATTGTTCTTCTATCAGTTACAGTGCCATGCAAATGTTTGGGCACCCCTTGTCAAAATTTCTGTTACTGTGAATAGTTAAGTGAGTAGAAGATGAACTGATCTCCAAAAGGCATAAAGTTAAAGATGAAACATTCTTTTCAACATTTTAAGCAAGATTAGTGTTTTTGTTTTGTACAATTTTAGAGTGGGGAAAAAAGGGAAAGGAGCACCATGCAAAAGTTTGGGCACCCCAAGAAATTTGAGCTCTCAGACAACTTTTACCAAGGTCTCAGACCTTAATTAGCTGGTTAGGGCTATGGCTTGTTCACAATTATCATTAGGAAAGGCCGGGTGATGCAAATTTCAAAGCTTTATAAATACTCTGACTCCTCAAACCTTATCCCAACAATCAGCAGCCATGGGCTCCTCTAAGCAGCTGTATAGCCCTCTGAAAATTAAAATAATTGATGCCCACAAAGCAGGAGATGGCTATAAGAAGATGGCAAAGCGTTTTCAGGTAGCTGTTTCCTCAGTTCGTAAGGTAATTAAGAAATGGCAGTTAACAGGAATGGTGGAGGTCAAGTTGAGGTCTGGAAGACCAAGAAAACTTTCTGAGAAGATTGCTAGAAAGGCAAATCAAAACCCCCGTTTGACTGCAAAAGACCTTCAGGAAGATTTAGCGGACTCTGGAGTGGTGGTGCACTGTTCTACTGTGCAGCGACACTTGCATAAATATGACATTCATGGAAGAGTCATCAGAAGAAAACCTTTCCTGTGTCCTCACCACAAAACTCAGTGTCAGAAGTTTGCAAAGGAACATCTAAACAAGCCTGATGAATTTTGGAAACAAGTCTTGTGGACTGATGAAGTTAAAATAGACCTTTTTGGCCACAATGAGCAAAGGTATGTTTGGAGAAAAAAGGGTGCAGAATTTCATGAAAAGAACACCTCCAACTGTTAAGCACGGGGTGGATCGATCATGCTTTGGGCTTAATGTTGCAGCCAGTGGCACGGGAACATTTCGCTGGTAGAGGAAAGAATGGATTCAATTAAATACCAGAAAATTCTGGAAGCAAACATCACACCGTCTGAAAAAAAAGCTGAAGATGAAAAGAGGATGGCTTCTACAACAGGATAATGATCCTAAACACACCTCAAAATCCACAATGGACTACCTCAAGAGGTGCAAGCTGAAGGTTTTGCCATGGCCCTCACAGTCCCCTGACCTAAACATCATCGAAAATCTGGATAGACCTCAAAAGAGCAGTGCATGCAAGACAGCCCAAGAATCTCACAGAACTAGAAGCCTTTTGCAAGGAAGAATGGGTGAAAATCCCCCAAACAAGAACTGAAAGACTCTTAGCTGGCGACTAAAGGCATTTACAAGCTGTGATACTTGCCAAAAGGGGTGTTACTAAGTACTGACCATGCAGGGTGCCCAAACTTTTGCTTCAGGCCCTTTTCCTTTTGTGTTATTTTGAAACTGTAAAAGATGGAAATAATACACTAATCTTAAAATGTTGAAAAGAATGTTTCATCTTTAACTTTATGCCTTTTGGAGATCAGTTCATCTTCTACTCACTTAACTATTTACAGTAACAGAAATTTTGACAAGGGGTGCCCAAACTTTTGCATGGCACTGTACATGCTTTTTACAGTACTTGATTTCTGGTTTTTGAACATCCTTGGTTTGTGGTTTCTACTACTTGATAGAATGGCTTTGTAAGATTACTGTTGTCTGAATACCCTTGATATTTATTTTACATTTCATACCTATGTGTTTAGATTTATTTTGTTGCATGCCTGTGTTTTCAGAGATTTGTTGACTGAATACCTGTGGGTTGTGGTGGTAATGAAGGACAGTAGCTTGTCTGTGGTCTACTTGTTATTAATGTTGCTTTATTTCATTCATTAGTCATTCATTTAATTTCCTTACTAGACAAGCTTGGTGGGCTATAATTGTGAGGGTTGAGTGCCAATATGTCAAGAGATATTATCGGATAAGGCTGGATTTATGACTAATATCTGGTAAATCATTGCCTTTATTTCTTGATTGATTTAAAATTAGATTACAATGGTATTGAAAATGATTCAAAATGTACCAATGACAGCACATTGAATAAAAAGTTGGCTGTGTCTAGCATGGCTACCATTATTTTATTAACCCAGACATGTCATGTCCAGTCACGTCATTGAGGTGCAAGCTAAAGATTAGTTTATTGTGTGAAATTTGAAAAAAATAGTCTACTTGGAAAGCTTGCTTTTTGCGGTCTCTGTGTTTAGCATGTTCTACCCAAACCACATCGATCTCAGGTTGAAATAGGACGTAGTCACTGGATTACTGCAAAATTATCATGTGCCTGTTTCATGAAAATAAATGTAATGCTTTGATCTAGAATGTCATTTTGTACAGTTATAAACAGAATGTGTTCTGGGGAGAAAAAGCTGTGAACTGGGTCAGATGGAAAACAGTAGAATAACTACATGAAAAGAGGAGTCTTTATTCAGCATAAAGGCTCCTCTAAGCACATAAACACTCTCTCATAAGTTCAAAGGCAGCAAATAGATGTTGTATACCACATGTTTGTGGTTTGAAAATATATTTAGACATCTGTTTCCACAGCACGTACACTATGAAGGAAGTGTGCATTTCTGTCCCCATTATGATGGTTCTGAGAAACACACTAACCACCACAGAAAAGAGGGGTCACAGCCACTGTCACAATGGTGTGTAAGACCAACATACCTTATTATTATATCGAGGGTGACAGCACATTTAAAAAGAAATGTAGAAATACAAAAATATGAAAATGTAGGCATACATAATTAAGCATAGAAATGTAGTTGTTACGTCCCAGAGGTGTAATGGCGTCTAGGGGTATGGGTGAGGGACACAACACAAAAGGAAACCAACCACCGCTGGCTTGGATGGTGCAGAGATGGAAAAACACACAGACACGGGAGCAGTGTATAAGGGTGTGCGATATATTTACATTAGCTATTTACAGTAACAAATATACATGGGAAAAGGGGAGCGGACAACAGACGGTGCCAACGAAAAGAACTTATAACAAAACCAACCCTAAACACCTTCACCCAAAACATACACAACTGACTACAAAACAAAAAGGGTGGCAGAGCAAAACAAAAACCTAACTACACTAACTACAAACAAAATATACAAAGGTGGCACCCGCCTCTAACCTAACCCTATACAGGATGGAAGGCTACATGGGGATCTCCCACCTTACATGCCCTCCTCCCACGACAACCGAATGCAGTAAATCCGAGACACAATCCAGAATCACAGTCAGAAAATGATGCAAAGTCAAAACACAGTTCAGGCAAGTTTGTAAGTCACAAATCACGAAAATAATGAGGGATCAAAACAGCAAGACGATAACTCTAAAAATCCGGCATCTTTAAATCGGGGCGCTCCGTCTCTGGTTGGCCGGGCCGGAATGAGGAGGCAGGACGCAGCGCAGCGGGATACCTGCGTCAGGAGAGTGGCGGGAGAGGAGAGAGGGAGCAGATGGAACAATGCAACAGATATTACATATTCTAAGGAATTCAGCAAACCAAGACATTGATGTTGCAGTTGTTGAAAATAGTCTTTTTATTGGGGAAACTGACATTCTAAAACACAAATGTACAAATAAGCATATTAGAACAGCTCAATCAGGTGAAATAATATATAAAAATTTATATTGCTCTTCTGTTTTGGGGAACTTAAATTGGAGTAAAGCTTGGAAAGTTTGTGATAAATATTATGTAAATAAAATAAAATGAGCGACATCTAAAATTTTACATGGTATATACCCAGTTAAAAGGTTTGAGACATTTAGGATAGTTGATGAATATTCTCGTATTTTTTGTGGTTTAACAATTATCCATCTCTTTTATTAATGTCCATATGCCAATGCATTTTGGATTGATCTTGGGAACTTTGTAAAAAAAAAAAAAAAAAAAGGATTTGTTTTGAATGATTTAGATGTTCTTATTTATTTTTCAAATGACAGCATGAATGTAAAAGATTTTTTGTTCTCACTGAAGCCAGCAGTTAATATGGCTATCTAAATACAACCATAATTGTAAAAAAACAAAACTCCTAATATGGTTAATGTCGAGTCAGAACTAGACAAAGCATCTCATTGACTGACACTAAAAAAAGAAGAAAAAGAAAAAAGGTGGAATACTGAAAAAAAAAAAAAAACTATATTTAATTTTAGAGGAGGCTTGGCTCCTCTCTAAGTAGCTGCCACTGAAATGCCCACACACATAAATATGAAATATTTTTTATTTATTGTAGTTGTATTTGATGTTTATATTACATGTAGTACTGTGATGTGTTTTGGATTCTGTGTTGTAGTGACTGATGTATCACTGGTCTGGGAGTGTTGTTAGCCTGGTCTGACACTGTTGTAAGAAATTACAGCATTCTGCCCCAGGATGTGTATTCCACCAGACATGATCTAATTTGAATAGCTGCAGCATCCCAAAGGGCTTGAGATCACAGAGACCCCAACAGGATGGTCCACCCCTCTGCCGACACCTTAACAATTTGGTCAAGCGAGGTGGCAAACAATTATAGAATGGAACCGGGAGTGGGCAGTCAAGAACTCTCTCAGACAAAAGGGTATCCGGGCTTATTCAAACAATGGTATCCTGGCTTACTCAAAACCGGCACTCTGACTTCATTATCATGTAGGTGACAGGTCTGGTTCATTTACATTAAGAACAACCTAAACTGTATATATAGGAATTAGTCTGAACAATCGGGGTTCACTCCAACAACGCTGAACCCAAAGTCTGTGTTTTTCACATGCTTCGATACTGTTTTCCAATGAATTAAAGACTTTCATTGCAACATGTATTCTTCTTCGCCATCCTCTTGGAACCATCCATTTTAAAAAATCAACTCTGCCAGAACAGGACAAGCTTGTGACCATAATCACCAAACCACAAACACTGGAAAAACATAAATCATAGGTATTCAATAAAAATCAAAAATGTTATTCCACAGGTATTCAAACATGTTACTGAAATTTGCATTCACATTTATTTAAGTACTCAGCTATTCCTGCTGTTGTTCCTGCAACTGTCCCTGTCCCAATGCTGCTCTAGCTGCCCCTACCTCTACAGCCATTGCTGCTCTTGCAGCTACTGCTACCTCAAGTACTTCTGCCCCTACTGCTCCTGCTGTTATTCATGTAGTTGGTGTTATTGTCCCTAATTTATTGGAATTCCCTAAAGGAATTCTAGTTTGAAAGCTACATATTTGAATAAATTGCAATGATGTCACAAGTGCAATTCCACTCAAAACTCGTGCTGCTGAGTACAGAGGGTTGTTTCACACTTTCTCTTGCTCGTTGTCTGACCCAAGATGTTTCCTCTGTCCCACCTGTTTCTTTCATTACGTTATGTACTTCTGCCTTTATGGCTTCTGCCAGTGCCTGAAGGGATTCACTTCTATTGAACTTATCCCCATTCTCTTCCTTAATTTTGTCTATAATTGAAGAGAGCTCTGAAAACTGAAAGCTGTTACACCTATACAGTTCAGGAGCAATTCCTTTTGCTTCTTGTCCCAGGTTAGGTGTTCCTTTCAAACTTGGCGTTGATGAAAATCACCTTCGCTGTCCCCATACCTTTTCTAGCATCCTCTCTATGTCTTCCTCTAGCTTTAATGCTTCTTTTGGGTTAGCCAATGTATTCTGTCTCATCAGGTCTTCCATTCTTAACAGTAAGTCTGCTTTGGGATGCTCTCATCTTTTGTATTCCAATACCTACAGTTAATGACATGAGTTCTATTTCCACAGCTTTCAATAAAATGTTTCACATATATGATCTTCAATGTTTGTGTAAACATCGCGCTTGTCACCATGGGTGAAAAGGACAACCGTACTTTAAGCATACTTTAAGGCTTCCTTGCCAAACCACTTCTGTATCTTTTTCAAGCCAGCTACCTCCTCTGTGGTGTATTTGTCCACTTGTAGAGCTATAACAAAGGCATGAGGTCCTGGGGCACATAAATTTAGATATAATGCTAATTCATATTTCTGATCTTCCTCTGACCTGTCACTTTCAAAGATCCCAGGTGTCCCAATTACTGTGATTGGAGGATTTTTACAATCCTCAGCTCATTTGACCCTGTAGAAGCAAACGACATGATTAATGTTTCTTGAGTCCTTGGCTGTGTGTGACAAATGAATAATGGTGAGTTACAGATTTGATTGAAGATATGAGGTATTTGCCACCAATCAACAGTAACAGAAACCTTAGCAGGGGGTTCCTGCTGAGCTCACAGTCAGCACAGGAACCCCCCAGGGCTGCTGTCTTAGCCCCAAACTCTATGCCCTGTACACCTATGACTGTGTATCCACCCAGAACAACAACATCATTCTTAAATATGCAGATGAGACGACCATCCTCTGCCTCATCAAGGGTGGGGACGAGTCATCATACAGGGAACAGGTTAATAAAATCATTATCTATGGAGAGGACAATGACCTTGTTCTCAACGTAGAGAAAACCAGAGAACTCATTCTGGACTTCAGGAGGAGAACCCCCTCTGCAGCCTCTCACCATCAAGGGGACTGAGGTGGAGCAGGCTGACAGTCACAAGTTTCTAGGCCTTCACATGTCAAAAAACCTGAGCTGGGCCATAAACACTGTGACAACAGTGAAGAAAGCACAGTAGCCGCTCTACTTCATCAGGCTGCTGCAGAAGGCCGGACTCCGACGTCAGCCCCTCATCCAGGCCTACAGAGGACTCCTTGAGAGTGTCCTCACCAGCGGCATCACTGTGTGGTTTGGAAATACCACCCAGGCTGAGAGGAAATCTCTTCAACGAGTCATCAAGACTGCAGAGAGGATCATCGGCTCTGACCTCCCCTCCATGGACACACTCTACACACAGCACTGTAGGAGGAAGGCACAGAACATCCTCAGCGATCGCAACCATCCAGCTCACTCTCTGCTCAGGTGGAAGAACTCTGGGTACAACCTGAGACACCACAGGCCAGAGAGCATCACCTCTCACAAGGCACGCTTTCACAACAGCCTTTTTCCAGCAATTGTCATATTGATTGCTAAGGACATTAAGGCTGGAAGGAAATACCACTCCCCCCACCTTACTCACACCATGGACAATTAACTCCTCACACACTTACACCTTATGGACTGGGTCTCTGTAATACTCAACTACCTCACCCCCTCTCACTCTCCGGGTCTCTGTCAGACGGAGTCTTCCCAGTCCATTGTTCTTTTCCATTGTTTTTTCCATTGTTTTTGTCTTGGTTTGTGCAATACTCTACAATTCAATAGTGCAATAATTTATTTTTTCCTCTGCAATAATTCATAGTGTGTATTTGTATATAGTGTGTACAGTGTGCATTTATTCATAGTGTGTTTTCTTTTTTATACAGGTGTTTTTTATAACTTATTTCATATATATATTTTTTAATTTGCCTTTCTTTGTCCGTTGTTTTATAAAAAGCTGACTCAGGGAGCCACGCACAAAAAATTCCAATGCACCTGTACTGTCCTGTACCTGTGCAAATGGCAATAAATCTCTCTTTAATCTCTTGAATCTTGAATCTCAAGCCTCACATACTGAGTGTGAGATCCATGCATTGGTATCTTGCTTCACACATCAGTGAATGGCTGGCAATGCAATGATGTGAAATATCATATGTCTCATGTTCAAATAAAATTTTGAAAAATTAAACCACAGTCTTTTTTCTTCACAAAATAGCTCCAAACAGATTAATGTTGAGATTACTGCAGAAAAAAAATCAAGTTTCACATCCTCTCATTCTGTAGGTACAGAAAATAAATGCACTGGAAAAAGTAAATGCCTTAAGGATTTCATGAAGTTAATCTTTGTTTATAGGTGACTGGAACAGTTAGACTCAGTTGGAAGTAATGAAATGCTTTGCAAGCTAGAAGACAACTAGTTTACTAGTTTTGAGGTGTAGCTATGGATTCAATGTGATGAACTCTGCTTTTATCCAACTAGGATGGCCCAAATATGGCAAGCTACAACTAATCTACATTTCAGTTCAGCAAATCAAAATGTTTAAAGAACACAAACATTTCTATCTTCACTTTAATACAATATGGCCCTAATATGGCCCTTTACACATGTACACCTTTTGTTTTTTGAACAGTGCAGTGCAATTATAAGGAATTTATATCTCATTGACCCAATTAAAGGCAAAACCCTCCAAAGGCACACTGTGGCCATACTGTTACTTCTACAGTGTGACTGCCCCTGTAATTAGTGTTACTCATAAGGAAGGCAGTGCGAAATGGTCCAGGTTTAGCCATTAACTATGTGGTTATATGAAGCTGTATCTGAATTAATTGTGTTGAAATTAAGTTAGACAGTATAGAAGCTTTTGTAAGGAGTCATTTTGGTTATTTATACTAGACACCCAAAAGAGGCCTCTCGTTCTGTATAAGTATGGGGCATGTCCCACTGTAAATTGATAAATGGTGTATGTGCCATTACAATGAATCCACACTTTAATGCACTTCAATGTGCTCTCAGTGTAAAAATGTAAGAGACACGTATGATATTTTCTGTTGGATTCAGTATCAAATATAATGAAAGATAAACAAGTTATTTTCTCTCCTGAGATGAGACACACATGATTTTAATGATATAGAATTTTTGAGATACTTTGAACTAAAACACTGGATTAACCAAAACTCTGTACTAAAATATTCTGTGATGAAATGTAACATAGAAACACTATTTAAATTAGACAAACCTCAAAACACACACAATAGGCCCTTCACTAAGCCCCTCTCCTAAATAGCGCTTTTCCAATGATGGAGCCCAGTGAATCATCTTAACTTTAAATTTAATGTGCTTTTCTTTAATCATTTACGCTAATCATTTGTTAACTTTCATAAATAAGTTCTTAAATCACACTTCTTGTTTAACTTCCTGTATACCTTAATTCCCCATTAGACACTGTATATAAATTCTAAAGCAGCACCCATTCTTCTATCACTGTGACCAGATGGACAGTCAAGTGACAGGTCCCTGGGGAGATGTGAGCCCCCCACAATGAGGCTATGCCATAATTCTCCAAGGCCATGAAATTTAGAGGGATCTGCCAAGGGATATATATAGGGGACAGTAAATCAGCCAGGGGTTTGATCTACTCCATTGCTCATCAGCAACCCACACTGGTCAGTTGGGCACCTGCAGTTCCCCCTAAATAAAGGTGCATATGAGGTGTCCTCCTTCAACTCAAGCCTGCACAAGCTTAGCATGGGAGCTGCGGTGTTCAAAGAAGCAGTGTTTGACATCACCCATTTCAGAGGAAAGTCAGAACGTAGGCCTACTACATTTTGTTGATTGACTGAAACAAACAACAGAAATAATTTATTTAATTATTTATTATTTTTCAATCTTTATTTTACCAAGTAAGTTAATTGATGTCCAGATTTAATTAAAAAGAGGGAGCAACACAACAAGGACAATGCAATCAGACAAGACGGAGATAGAAGTGCACAGAGCAAATCAATGAGTACAATTTTAAGTCAACGGAGCTTTGACCTATGCATAACCGCAGGAAGTGAGATAAAATTCATTCATTTAAGTTTCTGTTTCAACTCGGTGCAGCAGCTACAAACTTAAATTACATATTACCAAAGACTGCATGAATATTGACAATGTTATGCTGTCATTTGAACTCAAATTATAATGGCTAAAGGCAATATACCCCGCAGATAAAGAGGGTTACCCATTAGAGTAACAGTATCTGTAAAGTAGAAACAGTGAGGTATATTGTAAGATGTATCTGATTTCTAACAATGTACTACATACATGTGCCTGTTTTATGAAAACAAGATTTCTGCTTTACTGCAGAATGTAACTTTGTACAATTAGAGAATAATTTCTGGGGAGAGAAAGCTGTGAAATGGTTCAGGTGCTGGACAATTGGAAAATGATAGAGAAAACAGTGGATAGCTACATGCAAAGATCAGTCTTTATTCAATATAAGGGTCCCTCCAAGGACATAAGCCTATAAAAACAAAAAAGATCTCTCCAAAGTTCAAAAGCAGCTCTACAAGCAGCCTTTTACTCAGCCACCATACAGTCTGTGGTTACTGGGAGCATCACAGTCTGGTACGGGAACAGCAGCTCCCAGGACAGGAAGGACCTAAGCAGGGTTGAACCTGCATTGCCTGACCTCCAGGACATCTACATCAGGCGATGCAATTTCAGAGCACAACAGATATCAAAGACATTCACCATCCTAACCATAAACTGTTTCAGTGGCTACCTTCAGGGAAGCGGCTCCGCTCACTGATGGCCAGGACTGAGCGCTTCAGAAGAAGCTTCTTTCCCCAGGCCATACGGACAATAAACACCACCACTTAGCCACTTACTCTATTGTATATAGAACCCAGTAATTTCACAATGGTGTTTTTTTATATTTCTACTATCTTTATTTATCTCTACTGGTGTGCTGTATGTCACTTATTTGCACAGTTGGAGTGTTGCAATTACATTTCACTGCTGAAGTACTCTGTACAACATGCATGTGACAAATAAAGCTACTTCTACCTCTACTTCTACTTCTACTTCTACTTCTAAAAATAGATATTGTATACTGGATGTTTGTGGTTTGACAACATATTTAGACATCTCTTTCCACAGCACGTAGACTATAACCAAAGTGCGCACTTCTGTCTCCATTATGATGATTCTGAGAAATACACTAACCACAACAGACAAGAGGGGTCACATGATCTACTGTCACATAACGTAATAGGTGGTGATCTGAAAGAAACCAATACCTCACGTTCCTCACGTCCTCCTTCCAAGTACACATCTCCCACAAAAACAGCCATACATCTATACAAACATACTTTTAGTCAATTCAATATAGCTGAATTTTGTTTGTAAAAGACTGCTACTATTAAACTTTCCTTTAAAAACCATAGTGACAGAAACATCTTGTGAAATAAATCTATAGTACCTCATTGAACCATTTCATTGGTTAAAAGAACGAAACAACCTTAAACATTCAAGTCTGTGTAGACATCAAGAAGGCAGTTTCAACATGTTGCAATTTTCACGTGTAGCCTAATAGCTGATTTATAGCCTACTTCTTGTGGTAAGCGCGACCATAACTGTCATACGAACGATTGGACGTTCTTGCGTCCATAAAGGCGTTAGCGTAGGGGATAGCAAAGGCCCCAACACCGATCCCTGCGGGACTCCACTTCATACAGGACCCTGCTCTGATACAATTCCTCCCACAGTTACAGTCTGTTTTCTATTAGACAACCAACTCCAAACCCACTCAGTGATAGTTCCTGTAATTCCTGCAGATTTCATTTTCACTATGAGCCTCTCATGCGGTACTTTGTCAAATGCCTTTTGAAAGTTCAAATAGATAATATCAAAAGCTTGGTTTGAGTCTAAACACACTGTAGCTTCCTCAAAAAAGTCCAGGAGGTTTGTTAAGCATGACCTTCCTCTGCGAAAACCATGCTGGCTATCATTTAAGATACCATTTTGCTCAAGGAATAATTCCAAATTGTCCCTAATGATGGATTCCAGTAATTTACAAGTGATACAAGTTAAGCTGATGGGCCTGTAATTTCCTGGATCAGTCCAGTCTTCTTTCTTGTAAATAGGTACTACATTGCCAAGTTTCCAGTCACCTGGTATTTCTCCAGTTTTAAGAGGTTGCTTAAAAATGACTGTCAGAGGCTTGTAAACCACTTCCGCTAGTTCCCTGAGAACTCTTGGATATATTCCATTGGGGCCTGCTGCCTTATTTGTTTTAAGTTTTTGAAGTTTATCTAGTACTTCTGCATCATTTAAATCAATTTCCTCCATAAGACTCTGAGAACTGACTGCACCTGAAGGCATATGTGAAAACACTTCACTAGTGAAACTCTCCACAAAGTAAGTGTTTAGGGTATCAGCAATAGCTTTGTTATCATAAACCATAACTCCATCCTTATTTTTTATACCTCTTATCTCATCCTTAACTATCCTTTTACGACTGTAGTATTGAAAAAAGCGTTTAGAGTTGCTCTTTGTATCTAGTGCAATCTGTCTTTCAAAATGCCTTTTAGCTTCCCTTATTTTTTTCTTAACTTGAGCTCGCATAATACTGTATCCAATCTTATTACTCTGAGCTGTCCAACTTGTATTTTCTAAATAATTTACTTTTTTGTTTCAAACTGTCCCATAACGACTTATTCATCCACTGTGGATGCTCCTTCTTCAGCTTCCCTTTTCTCACTTGCGGAATGAATTTACGCTGTACACCCAGAATAATTGTTTTAAATATGCACCACATTTCTTTCACATTTCTTTCACAGGTCCTGGGGCACACAAAGTTAGACATGATGCAAATTCATATTTCAGATCTTTCTCTGACCTGTCACTCTAAAAGATCCCAGGTGTGTCGATTACTGTTATTTTTAAAATTATTTTTCTCCCATTAACAGTCCCTTCAACCCATCTACAATTTAGTGTTACAGAATTGGTGGAACAGGATTCCTTAATGTATTGAGTTTCCTCAATTATATTTGCTGTAGCTTTCATTCCAGTACCAGTTTTTTCCAGAAGTACAATCCTCGGCTCAGAAGAGAAGGACATGATTAATGTTTGTTGCAAATATTGCAAAATAGCTGGGTGCGACAAATGAAGACAGCATGTGACATGCGACTGCATGAAACGACTGCCTTTTTTCTTAGCAAAATAGCTTCAAACAGATTAATGTTGAGATTACTGTAGAAAAGTATGGTTATTTTATTTTTTACTGCTGAATGTTCAAATCTTAGATTCTCACGATGTTGCCTTTATTACAAAGTTACAGAGCCACCCTGTGGCCAGAGGAAGAATCAGATGTAATGAATGAACAATCAAGATTCACGTTGTCTCATTCTGTAAGAGCTACAGAAAATAAATGCACTGGTAAAATTAAGTTTCTTATGGATTAAGTGAACTTGATCGCTATTTGTAGGTGTCTGGGATAGTTAGACTCAACTGGAGGCGATGACCCAAAATGCTCTGCAAGCCAAAAGACAACTAGTTTACTTCTGCATCTTTGAGGTGTAGCTTCAATGGGATGAAGTAGACTTTTATCCAAATATGACAGACCAAATATTGACAGACTACAACTACTCCATATTGCAATTGAGCAAATCAGATTTTTTAAAGAACGCAAATATTTCTATCCTCTCTTTAATGCAATATTGCCCTTATTACACAGGTATACCTTTTGTTTTCTAAACAGTGAAATTATGAGTAAATTATTTCTAATTGACCAGATTAAAGGCAAAACCCTCCAGAGGCACACTGTGGCCATAATATTACTTCTACAGTGTGACTGCACCTGTAATTAGTGTTACTCATGAGGAAGACAGTGCAACACAGTCCAGGTTTAGCTATTAACTATAGAATTATATGAAGTTGTATCTGAATTATCTGTGTTGAAAGTTAGATGGTATAAAAATTTTTGCAAGGAGTAATACCTCAGGATCATTTTTGTTATTTATGTGGAACACCCAGAAGAGGCTCTAACTGTTGGTGCTGTACAGACATACCCCACCGTAGCTTGGCAAATGGTGTATGTGCCATTCCAATGAATTCACACTTCAATATGTTTTAATGTGTTATCAATGCAAAAATGAAAGAGACATGTGTGAAATTTTCTGTTGGGCTTGTCCATTGATTACTTAACCATCATATCCACCTTCATTGTTTGGCTCTAATGAAAGATTTTCCTGTTCTGAATATCTGAAGCAAGTGATTGCATCTGCAAGTGAAAGTATAGGTTCCAGTAGTGAATCCATGCAGCGTATGGGTAAAAAACAAGTTTGCATCCAAATGTTTGACATACTTATGTCAGGAGTTTCGCCTGACAGCGGTATTAGATCGCGCTGTACTCTCTAGGAGAGCGAGGGGGCTCGGGCGTGTAGCAGGGCTAAATCAAATGGAATAATTGGGTAATGACGGTGTTCGCTGCCTGGTGCATGCTCCGCACCTGTTGCCTATCTGCGGTAAGGGATGCCGGGGCTTTATAGGCAGGTGAGTGGGAGCAGCAACAGGAGACGCTGACGGAGGGCAACACACGGAGTTTTAGCGTGGAGTTGGGTTTTTATTTTCTTTTTTTGAATGTGCCGGCACGGTTGAGTTTAGAGTTTATTTTGGTTAGCTGTTTTTTTTCCTTTTTGTTGGTTTGAGCTCTGGGAGTCGCGACCCGGAGCGGAATTTGAGTTGCTGATTTGGTTAATTTTCTTTTCTTTCCTTTTTTTCTTGCTTTGGTGTGCGGGGCCGAGTGGGTGTCTGTGTGTGTTTTAGGCGGCTTCCGAAAGAGCGGCGACCGAAACGGGCTCAAGCAGCGGGTCCCTGAGGGAGGGGGAAGAACATCACCTGGTTCCGAACGCAGCCGGGGTCGAAGAGAGCCCCCACCCCGTGGAAGCGCGTGCTGGGGAGGTGGATCCCCTAGCTGGAAGGGAGGTGACACCGCGAAATATTAACTGAATGCGTGAGTCACCGGCACGGGGTGGAAAGGGAGGGCTGACCGGCTGCTGAACTGTGTCTCCCTCAGTGCAATCCCGCGGAGCCGGCGAAGTTATTACCGGGAAGAAGACGTGCGTCGCCGCCGGAGCCGCCAGCCCCCGCAGGAGTGGCGCGGGGGTCTTGTCTGGAGTTTATTATTTTTTTTGGGACGTAGGCGAGGCCCGGCATTGTGGCGTGGGCCGAGCTACGTCCCCCCTCATACTTTCGTTTTTGTTTCGTTTGTCTCGTGTGCGTGTGCGCGTGTGTGCGTGTGAGGAGCCTCCTTCCCAGTCCAGCACTCCCCCTGGTATTGAAACAGAGCGGTCCTCCCTCTCCCTATGCCCAGGTGGGCGGGGGACGCCAGTTCACAGGGTGTTTGCAGTGAGGCTTAAGGGTGAAGGGTGTGTGAGTGGTGAGTGGGAATTTCCTTTTTTTTGTTTGTGTGGTTGGGTAGCGTTCCTGCCTGCTTGTAACTAGGGAAGGGAGGACAGGAGTGGATAGAAGGGCAGGGGGAAGGGCTTAGCTGGGAGTGGGTTGACCAGCGTCTGAATTTTATGGATTTTGTTAATCGTGTTTTTTAAAAAAATAAATAATAAAGTGTGCTGATCCTACTCACCTTGTCCTGGCGTTCTTGTGGCGGGCGGATCCCTGGGAGGGCGAACCAACCGGGTATTGTGTCACTCCTGACACTTACTTGATTTTAAAACAAACCAAGCGCTACTATGAAACACACTTGCCTATTGAAGTGTTAGATCATGTGCAGACAAAGCATAAACGTATTCTACCTATCCTACCTCTTCACCGTGTGGTACGGTAACTGCTCTGCTGCAGACAGACAGGCACTGCAGCGGGTAGTAAAGACTGCCCAGAGGATCATTGGCTGCAGCCTACCCTCCATCAGTGACATTTACACCAGCACGTGCAGGAAAAAGGCCTCATGCATCATGAGGGACTCCACCCACCCTGCTAACTGGCTGTTTGCCCCCCTCCCGTCAGGCAGGAGGCTACGCAGCATCAAGGCCAGAACCACTAAGCTGAGGAATAGTTTCTTCCCGGATGCTGTGAGACTGTTCTGCAATTCTGAAATTCTGAAATTCTGCAACCCACTGAACAATTTTGCTGCTATTACTATTATGGCATTACTCCGCACCAGGGCATTATCACTTCATATCAGGGCATTGCTGCAATTGACTTATAAACTCTGCACTTTTGCACTTTAAGACTGTAATTTTACAGATAAATGCTGCTTGCCAGGAAAATTGCTGCTTCCCATTGAACAATTTGCTGCTATGACCTCCACTGTCTGTTTATCTTTTAGATTCCTGCTCACTTTATACTCATATTTATATATTTATTTACTTATTTTATCTCTAATGGTTCTTCTTTTCTTGTGTGTTCCTTTTGATTTTATTATTGCTTGTTCTGATTTTCATTATTATTATTGCTACCACCGTACCGGACCTGAGTACCTCATTTCGGTCCCTGTCATGTACAACATGTCCTGGAATGACAATAAAAATATCCTTATCCTTATCCTTAAGATAATGTTATGGAAAAAAATTGACTTTTCACAAGAAAAAATCTGTCAAATCCCACCTCCAGAGCACTCCACAAAATCCCTCCTCTAAATCCATGATGGACTCTATTGTTGCCCAGTGAGTGCCCATAAATGACCAGTGTGTGACATAAGCTATGGAGCGCTGACAGGTCCTTCACTGTACGGTTCCCTCCCTTAGGGTACTTTAGGGGCCACAGCCAGCTCCAGCACGACTGACGAGAGAGGAACGGTGCCACCTCATCTACCCCTCTGCAGCAGTGGTCCCATTGCTCACACACTTGTGCCACATGCACATAACGCCTAACACACCTGCACCAGGAGCAACAGCGAGCCCATCAGCATCTCAAGTCACTAGGTTAAGGAGCCCTACAGGGTGGCACCTATTTCTCCAGCACATTCAGCTATCCAGTGTTGATAAAACATATTTGAACAATCCACATCTGAAACTACTCACAAATATTCACAGAAATATTTTGTTTTGACTACTTTTTGGAACCACTAAATTTGGTATTCAACTTGATTGTTAATTACTAGACTATACACATACTATGGATAAAGCTATTAGTTTTAGATTAAGGACCTTTACCTGATACAGACAGACATCACATTTGAATGAAGGGCTATATTTATTGGTTCTGTTTTGGATGGAAAATATATGAATGCAATACAGATATAATTACACATGCAGGGAAAGTGATCAATGATTTGAAATTAATCCATAAAATTCTATTAAAACAAATGTACCAGTGTGTTGTCTTTCCTTGATGTTTTAATTGAGATTGTTCACTTCGTTTAAATTCAGATAATGCTAACTTGAAGATTAATAAGACTAACATAGGAAGGAAAGGAATATTGCAAGGAAAATGGAAAATACCAAAGTTCTTCAAAGTGCCTTTTACATCATGAGCTAAATCAATGTTGTAATCATTTTAATGCTGTACAAGTGAAATGTATTTGAGTAAGGATTTAAAAAGAAAGCCACTTCAGAACACAGATCATCTCCTTTTCATGATGTACTGCAAAAAGTAAAATACCATGGGACAGCAGTGTGGTGTAGCAGTAAGGAGCAGGGCTTGTAACCAAAAGGTTGCTGGTTTGATTCCCTGATAGGGTGCTGCTGTTGTACTCTTGGGCAAGGTACTTAACCCCCAATTGCCTCAATGGATATCCATTTGTATAAATGCATACAATTGTAACCTACTGTATGTAGGTTGCTCTGGGTAAGACTGTCTGCTAAATGACAATCATGTAATGTAATGTACCAGGCTTCTTTGCTTACTTGATCTGATGTTGTGTTTGCTTATGGATGGTCTTTGCCCTGTTCCTGCATGTACAGCAAGGATTGTAGGTGGTCATTTGACTGGTGATTTGATTGCATTCATTATACACAACCACACTCACTATACACAACCACACTGGGCCTGATCATTCAGGCGCATGGCTTCTCCTACCACTGCTATGCCGATGACACCCACCTTTACCTCTCATTCCAACCTGTTGACCCCATGGTTTCAGCACGAATCTCTGCCTGTCTCTCAGACATCTCAGCCTGGATGAAGGAGCGCCACCTTCAACTCAACATATTTATTGAACTCCTAGTCATCCCAGCCAGCCCGTTGATCCAGCACGACATCACCGTACAGCTCGGCTCAACAACACTAACACCGTCCAGGTCTGCAAGGACCCTGGGGGTAGCGATTGATGACCAGCTAAAATTTGCCAAATGAATAAATGTAAATGTAAGGAGGCTTTAAAAACTGGACAAAGCAGGTGCATGGTTTACAGATGGCATAGAACCCCCAGTAACCCTGCATGAGGTTTACTCAAGTAACAACTGGAGACCAAATTGGATGCCAATCTGAGGATATATTCACAGATCTCAGCCAGGATTATGGTGTGAAACTTTAGAATCTTTAAAAGGACAACAAAGGGATGAGGGAGAGAGGAACAATACCATCCAACATTCAGTCAGCATCAGGCATCTTACAGTTAGGTCCTTAGGTATTTGGACAGTGACACAATTTTCATGATTTTGGCTCTGTACACCACCACAATGGATTTGAAAAGAAGCAATCAAGATGTGATTGAGACTTTCAGCTTTAATTCAAGGGGCTTAACAAAAGTATCATATAAACCGTTAAGAATTACAGCAATTCTTATACATAGTCCTTCCATTTTCAGGGGATCTAAAGTAATTGGACAATTGACTGAGAAACTGTTTCATGGCCAGGTGTGGGCTGTTCCCTCGTTATTTCATCAACGATTAAGCAGTTAAAGGGTCCGGAGTTGATACTAAATGTGGAAATTGCATTTGTAAGCTGTTGCTGTGAACTCTCAATATGAGGTCCAAAGAGCTGTCAATGCAAGTAAAGCAGGCCATCATTAGGCTGAAAAAACAAAACAAACCCAACATCAGAGAGATTGCTGAAACATTAGGAGTGGCCAAATCAACAATTTGGTACATTCTTTAAAGGAAGGGATGTGCTGTTGAGCTCAGCAACACCATGGCAAACATTCACAATGTTTGGCATGCAGTAAAACATGGTCAGTATATTGGCCTTGTTGCTTGCACCTGTTTATATATTTTTGTTTTCTCTCAAATTCTATCTGCCCAGTGCCGGCCAGAAGCAGATGGGCTCCCCCTCTGAGCCGGGTTCTGCTCAAGGTTTCTTCCTGTTAATTAGGGAGTTTTTCCTTGCCACTGTTGCCTTGCTCTCAGGGGGTCTCAGGCCTGGGAACAGTGTAAAGCTGCTTTGTGACAACTTGTGTTGTAAAAAGCGCTATACAAATAAAATTGAATTGAATTGAATTATATAAAGTTGCAAAATCAAAACAATCAAAACACATAAATGATGATACTGCTGGTGTGATGTTAGATCATGCAAAAGCATTCATCATTCCTCAACAGCACAGTTACCTTCTTAAAGGTCCTTAACAGTTGAGCGGACATTGAACTCAACAGACTGGAATACTGTGCCACATCACAGTACTTTACACATACTGGTTGACACTTGTGAATAAAGTGTTATATCTGTTGATTGGTATGATACTGTATGTAACAATAATTATCTTGTAATTGAAAGCATTTTTTGCACAGAACCAAAAGTATTAGTTTTATTATAAAACAGGCATACATGGGTATTCTGTATGCTCGCTCTTCAGTCAAAAATGATCACTGGATTTCCATTTAGTTTACTTTTTAAATTCTAGCACCCAAATGCACTCAGTACACTGAGTACGCCACAGCCATTCATTTTCTTTTTTTTTGGTCCCCAGCCGTATTTTTGCAATTCTAATATGGACCACTAGAGGGAGGAAGACATCTGAAGATTGATGCCAGAGTGACTGTCATCACAGAGAAGTCCATCTCCATACCCACACACTACACCTGTAAGACAGAAACTGGACTATGCAGAATGGTGTGGGACCAGTTTGCAAATTTCAGACTTCCATTTTCCAATTCTGATGGCTTTTTTTAGACTGTTAGACTGTCTGAATTTTAGACTGTCTGAATCTTCTGCAAATTTGATATACTTAACAGGCAACCATCTTGAATCTTGAATATTTAATCTTTTGTGATTTAGTTTTTTCAATGATGGAGAGAGAAAAGAACAGTGATATGAGTTACAGCACAGGGTGGTCATTTTACCACTCTAACCCCAAGTGCACCTGAGACTCACAATTCTCACATTTACAGAGAAACATAATGGAGGCATTCAACCGAACACGCCAGGAAACAAACACATGACAAAACTAAATAAAGTAACTGAATACTAAATCCCAGAATATAGTAACAGTATTAAAACTGAGTTATTTAAACCATCTAAACCTAAACCATCAAACAGCTTTCATTGTTGCAGCACTCACTCACAACTTCAGCACCCTGGACAGCAATAGCTTCATCATAACTAGAAGACTGGAAGAACTGCTAAATGATGCAGCCTTAGGCCTAGATAGAACTATGCATTCAGTGTTTGGCAAAGTGATTTGAATGAGCACTGTATTAAAGATTTCATCTGTCTTCCTTATCGTTTTGGTACTGTTTGTGTAATACTATGTGCCGTTTCCAACACGATTCTCCACAGTGTGTGCTTGATGCATTTGGCAAGACATGCTTTACAGATAAACAGCGGTTGATTAAAATACACTACTCCTCAATAGCCATTCTGAGATGAGTCCAGTATATGCACTTGCCAACACTGCAAGTCATCACTGAAGTATCAGCAAAAAAAAAGCGAACCCAGCAAACGATTCAGGTGTCAAGTTTTATTACATTAAGTTGTTAGTATAAATAAATGATTACCCCTTTCTCACAGTACAGTGAATTTGTACACATTACATAAGCATCTGAATTACTAGGGTATGTCTTGCCTGAACACTTGGGCATCACAGTAGAAACATCACAGAAAAAGGCCAATACAATGACCTCACAGAATCAATCATGCACAGTGGTATTGGTGGCCTGGTGAGATGACACACATTTTGTCTGTTAAAGCAGTTTATACAGCAGGTATTAATTTGCTACTCCTAATGTCATCTACATCATTATTGCACACTACAGTAAAGCCCTTCAAAAAAAAACACAAATTCCCTTTTGGAGTCATTAATTAAAGTGTATTTACATTAGCACAAGAATACAATTATCAAAGATTGCTGAAACATTCTAATTGCCATGAGAGCAATGCCATCAAAATGACATATTTCCACTACAGACTGACATTTACACTTGAGTATCATAACACAATACTGCTGAGAGGCTTAAGCATTCGCATTTAAATGTCACTCACTTAATACTTTGCCCAGAGAAATATACAGTGGGTGTGGCAAATAAAGATACTGTTTTTAAGTGCTTTGTATGAAGACAGTTTAACATGTTTACCATAGATGTGGCTAAAAATGTGTGTAAAAGCTTAATCACAGCTGTGTAAAAATTGCATGCAGACCCTGTGACCATTAACGTGAGGTCATCACTGCGAGACGATATACCAACATTGATAAGTTAAAAGCTGAAATAAAGGGCTTCACCAGTCTATACACAGACAACAAGTCAAGTTACAAAACATGCTCATGTAATATTGCATATCAAATGTGAAGTTTAAATGGTGACACTACAAAAATATAAATACAATCCCATAAATGTCAGCAGAAACACATGTGGCGTGGTGCAACAAAACAGCACTGTACAATGGAAGTGCAAGCACTGATCTGGATGCTCAAATCAAGTAACTTAAAATGTGCAGCTTGCCAATGCTAATGTGTTGTTGTGTGCATGAGTCCTAAGAATGAGAAGCCAGGAGAACTGTAGGCACCAGCACTGTTATCAGTTCTGCCAGAAAAACCTTGAATTATTGCTTTGGCTACTAGGACAAAGAACAAACATGTCACATTCTTCAATTTTTCCATCAGAGTGCTTATCTTTTTGTTACATTAAACAATCATGAATCTAGCATAGTCACATCCACAAATAAAACATGGTGAAGTCCCTATTCTCACAGTTGTTTCTGTTCAATTTTTTGGCGATGAAATACTTCTGATGGCTCTGCTATGTCTTCCTTATAACAGAAACATGTATATCATTACTGAGTTGGTATACATGAATGGTTACCAGTGATGTGACTGGCTGCATGGATGCTTACATTTCACATGCTTGGCTCTGTGGGGTTATGAATGTTTGATCCTGCCTTCTACTGTTAACCATTCTGCTCCTGGATCTTCCATTGATTATTCCTCCTACTTTCCCTCCAAACTGCTGTGATCATCTACCAGGAGACTGTTGGTTCCACCTCTATGCTCCTTTGTTTTTACATCTCATCCTCTCCAGCACTGCCAACCAGCATCAATACTGCAAAATCACTTTATCTTTGGTCACCTCCTCAAGAGGTGCCTCTTTAAATAACACTTTTCCATATTCCCTACATCTTTTTATTATTCTGAGCTGGGTGCAACATTTTATTATTAGGATTTCCTTCAAATGTATTTTTACATCCTGATTGCTTTCTAATTACATACCATAATAACAGCTGTCCTGAATGAAGTTGTCTACTACTGGGCAAGGTACTTAATCTGAATTGCCACAGTAAATATTGCGCTGTATAAATGGATGAAATTTGACCTATGCAAGTCAGTCTGGATAGGAGTGTCTCCTAAGCAAATGCATTGATTTTCTACTAAATGACCAATAATAATCATAATCATAATAATAACAATGGCTGAATAATGTGGCACAGCACTGTCATGCAGGCATACAATCGCCATGGTCTTCAGTGATGCTGGTGTCCTGGGGCTGCAGCAAGGCTGGGAGGGGGGGTACCTTGCAGCAGTGACATGAAGCAGCTGGTGGGGGGGCCAACCTTGCAGCAGTGACATGAAGCAGCTGGCGGAAGGGGGGAGGGAGGAGGGGAGGGGGGTCAGAAGGTTAGGGGATAGGGGTTGGAGATAAGGTGGTAAGGTGTCTACAGGTTGACCAGGTGGAGGTCAGAGGCAGCAAAGTGGGGGCACAGGGTCATGTCAGCGTTCTTCAGCTGCTTCAGGACCCTCTTGTGGAACTTGGCACGGACACGGTTAAACTCCATGATGTCAGAGGGATCCTCCTCGATCCAGAACTTATGGAACTCCTGCATCAGGTAACCTGAGGGAGGGGTGAGAGGTAGTGTGAAAGAGAGCTAGGACACAGAGCTATGAACCTATGGAAGAGACAGACCATGTACAGTATAACACCGGGTGAAGGAAGGCCATGTCTGCCCTTCATAACACCCGCCCTACCCCACCCCATCCCAAAATAAAACCTTGAATTATTGCTTTGGCTTCTACAACAAAGACAAAGCATACCCCATTCCTCAGTTTTTCATCAGTGCACAGATTCATTTTTCATTGCATTAAACAGTCAGGAACCTTGTAACATTCACAAATTAATTTTGTCATAATTGCTCCTATTCAGTACTTTGGTTCTATTATTATTATTATTATTATTCTATATTAAGGCTGGTTCTCAGACAGACCTTAATAATGCATGCAGTGTCACAGTACAGTAAATATATGTGGAACAGAGCTGATCAACCGTGGTCAAACTCAGCTGACGTCACCCACAGGCTAGGTGCCATTACTGTTTCCCATGCATGCAGCCTGTGTCTTTTGGCACAGCGGGCTAGCAGCAGCATGTCCATGTGGGCGTTATGGAGAGCGCACGTTGGCGTCAGCTTGTCCACGTGTGGCGGAGCAGGCACACTCACAGAAGGTCTGCTGGAAGTGGGCGAGGCTGGGCATCTCTGGAGCCACATTGTACAGATGAGTCTTCAGGGCACCGCTGACCAGCAGTGCATAAGCCAGGTCTGTGATGTTGATGCCCACGATGGCGAAGGAGTACCTGCGTGAGGAGGTTTGCATGGTCAACACGAGGGACAGTTCATTTCAACATGAGATCCGAAAAGCCAAAGCACGACGTTATAACTGACAAAGCTGAGCTTTTTTTTGTAAAAGGGTAGTGAATAAACCCCACACTAGACCTTGCAACTGAACAGGACTGGTTTGCAGGTGGGAGATACCCTTGATTTAACAAGGCTTAGTGTGTGCTTTTGAACTCCAACTGAACACTGGAGAATTGTGGGTAATGATGACACTGGATACAGTGATGACAGACTGATGTTGGACATCCTTGATTAGAGCTCACGTAAAGACAGCATGGAGAACCGGGCACCTGTACTCACAACAACAAGCTATGTGACAGAAAAGTAGACGTCCGCACTACCAGAGACGGCGCTCAGTGTCACAACACGTGCTGCCTTAGGCCATTTTTTTGCGTGATCAGCAGTCCTTGTAACGCCACAGCCCTAGCTGCACTAAATCAGGGTAAAAGCAGCGGTCAGGGACACAGGGCAGCTCTCTAATCACCCTCTCTGAGAGAGAGCCCAGAAAACACTGACAAAAACCTCAGCCTGCTGCCACTACAGTTCACTGCAAGAACAGGGCTGATGCTGTTCCTACTTTCCAACTAATTCTCACTAATCTGTCCATGGAGAATAATAGTAAAATTACTATTTTATATATACTGGTGTCGAGTTAGAGACAGGTGAATGGAAAATCAATCACACTGCTGTGCAGCCTCACCTCCCAGTGCTCATACAGAAATCGTGTCATCATGAGAGATCATGAATAGAGTTCACATATGCTTTACATTATATATATATATATATATATATATATATATATATATATATATATATATATATATATATATATATATATATATATATATATATATATATATACCCTAAATGATGATGACCTGCTCAGCTATGTCTAAATTCAATTTCAGCATGTAATATTTCCATTTCTTAGTGAAGTAGATTTAAATGGCAAGATTTCACATTAAGGGTATGGTGCATGAGATTAAAGAAACCAATACAGCATTTACAGAAACCTCAAAAAAGTCCTGTAAAAATAATATAGGATTGTAATAATTGTATAATGTAGGATGTGTCTGTCTAGAGGGCCATTCAAAGTTTTACAGGGGAGGAAAACATGTCCTCTAAAGCCTTTTTGTGAAGGTGGGTTTCAGGGTTGGGAGACCACAAATACTCACCCAATGGCTTTATCAAACTTCTTCTTCTCCCATTCCGCTTTGCTCATCTTGCTGTGGAAGGACACCCCCACACAGGAAATAAAGCCCAGTCAGACACCACAGTCATCTCACATTACTGACAACCCAAGACCACACGCACCCCATTCAGACGGGCATCCCCACACTGAGTTTCACTGCTCTGCCAACGTGACCATCCAACTGCTCTCATCTATCAAGTGAAAGGATGCACTTGTGTTTCTGACACCATTAAAATTGACAGGTATATCTGAAAAAACATTACACAGAATAGAGGAGGAAACAGAATTTGCATTCTTAACCCATTTTAAATGCATCTACACATTCATTACTTTGGAGGGGGAAGAGAGAGACAATTTGTTTTAAAAATGTGCAAATGAAAACTCAATGAATCAATGAAATAAAAAGTCACAACAGATGGCTTCAAAGGGGCATGAATGAAAAGAGAAAAAGGATGAAATACCTGGCGGTGTCCTGGGAAATGGTCCTTCTCCAGAGAGAGAGTGAGAAGAATGAAACACGTGTTCAATGGCAGGACACAGTGAGGGACCTCAACTCAGGCTGATCAAAAGGAAACTGACGGCAAAGCCGAGGAGTCCCAGACACGATTTCTCCCCAGCGAGACGTGTGCAGTGAGCAGACCGAGTGCGTGCAGACCGAGTGAAATGCAAAAGGGACGGAGATGTGACAATCTGGCAGGCGGATAGATAGAACCCAGCTGATTTCCCCCTCCTTACTGGAAGTTATTTCGGGTGATCGCCCTTTTTTTTTTTTTTGCTTTTCCCCTCTCAGCTTCAAAGGCAACGCTGTAATTTTGCAGGCGAGTGCCTGACAGGTCAAGTCACGCGCTTCGCCACATCACATTGTATCAACACGCACACAAATAATCACAACTGCTGTGGATATCACAAGAGGTTTATCCATGCCCCAGTTAAAAATTGTACATTTCCTGCCAGACAGGGGGGGCTCTGAGATGACATAAAACCTACCTTTCTCCTCCTTTCATTGTCTTTCTCAGCTATGCCTAGTTGTTGTTTTTTTTTTCTTTTTTTCCAAACTGAACATCCCCAGTACATACCCAGTTAAAATGGTGTCAAAGATATGTAAATCACCCTAGATACAGGCATCGGATAAACAAATGATGCATAGACTAATCAAAATAATTTACAATCTGCAGTAAATGTATGATATCAAATAACAGGTTGTTAGTTGAGTAAGTGTTACATCACAATGAGCGGTGTGATCACAGCCATATCCCTGTGACCCTCTGATGACACACAGAAACACATTTTTGGTCAGCTGGTGGGACTAACCTGTGCTTCGGTTGCAGGGAGTCGTGCAGAACCTGCATGGCTGCGGCCTTGTCGTGTTCAGCAAAATATCTGCAGTCGTGATGAAACAAGCAGGTAAGCAATTAGGTCAGGATCATTAATACTATGGCACTTCCAACCAGATTCTCCCCTCCAGCTAATGCTGCTTTATCTCAGAGGTTCCTGCCCATGCAGGAAGTGCCCTCAACTACACAGACATACACATACACACACACACAGACATATACATACATATATATATATATATATATATATATATATATATATATATATATATATATATATATATATGTGTATATATATATATATATATACACACATAGACAAATGCACACCTACACACAAACACACACACACACAAATACATGCACAGACACATACACACACACATACTCACAGAAGATTCTGCAGGCCCAAGAGGCCCATGCCCCTGAAGTCAGTCTTGGGGTCGCTACCTTGGAAACCAATTTCACACCACTGCTTAGAGATGCGCCCAGTCAGTGGGGTTTCAGGACGTAGTGTCTTCCACAGCTGCAGGAAAAAGCACACAGAGGACACTGAAAATGATGATATTAAAATGGCACTGTCCTGATTCAAACCAACAGTCTAAATCCTGGGACATTCTTGGTAAAGGAATGATAGAAATGTGTCCTGAACAGATGTGGTGAACAGGAGTGTGAAGGCAGGTCTGTAGGTGTGTGCTCCAAGTAGAGGATGATACTGATTTGGCACCATTTGGTATCACACTGGTTGCAACAAGAACCTGTAGGTCGGTGCACTTTTCTCTTGTATTCCATATGGTGTGGTTGAGAGGAATAAGGCAAATATATGCCATAATAAACCATTTCAAAAACGTATAAGAACTGTGACTTCTCCTGATTTGACTACCACTGAGATTATGACTATAAACTTGCTTTTTGAAATCGGAAGGAAGCATAGGGAAGAGATGACAATTCTCTGATGAGGGAATGACTTTCCAAAAAAGCTAAATTGAAGAAGTCAGTAGTATGACAGTGCACTGGATTGTTCAAAAGGTAACTCTACCATCTATAATTTATTATTCAATGGAGTATTTTTCCTTATTTCAAAAGTAGGTTAAAAATACCTTCATAGCGTCCTCCCCCTCCCCCCATAAAATCTGACAAAAAACAAACGCGTCATTTATTGTTCACAGTTGCATATTAACAAGTCTTGCAAATGGGAGCAACTGGTGCAACTGGTGGTACTCTTTTAAATTCAACAGCTGCCAGACTAACCCCTGCCAGCCTTGTAATAATATCCTCAATTGCAACGGCCTCCCATGATGACATAATAATGGAACAATTCTAACATCAGCCTCACCCTACAACCTTCTGCACAATGTCCTCATGTTCATGGCTCTCACAATTATATTACAAGGGAGCTGTGGGGAAGATAATGGGTCCAGATGTCAGTAAGAACAGGTGTGTATGTAAAATGAGGGACCCAGATGTCTAAGAACAAGTGTGCACAAGATACTGCGTCCAGATGTCTGCAATAACAGGTGTGTGTGTGTGTGTGTGTGTGTGTGTGTGTGTGTGTGTGTGTGTGCACAGGTGTGCGAGTATAGGTATACAGGTGTGCACTGTACCTTCAACAGCATCTCCTCGTGCTCTGCGTTCTCACAGTCATACGACTCTCTTCGCAGCTTCTCCACCTCCAGCACCAGATTCCTATAGCCCACAATCTGGTAGAGGCAAGCCTGGAGAGAGATACCCAGCCTGGAATTGGGACAGAAAGGATATGGGTGAGCAGCGGGGGCATCAGTTTGTTTTGAACACCCATAACAAAGGCCAGAGGACAGACCTATCTCACTGTTCCACCTACAAAGAAGCTGCCACATTATTATTTGGTGCATTAAGCACTGACTGCAGAATGGGGCCGGCGTGTCTTACTGAGGGTTAGTGTCGGGGTTGATCTTTTTCAAGGCCATGATGTCATCAATGGTCTTTTCCACAGCATCCGGATGGACACTGACTGCGGACTGCAGGAGCTGGGGAAGAGCAGGAACATGCACATCACCACCGAACACATCAAATCACTGTAATGCAAGGCAAATGCCAGGCACAACAACCTCTCACTCACCTCACTCTTAGAGAACTTCAGCGAGGACTCTGCCAGGACAAAGGAGATATTAGCACTTAAGTGAAATTTGCACACATTGTTTTAGAATTACAGTAAAAACAATTCCATGAAAGTCTGATCAGTACTGCCAGTAATTTCCATTCTCGCCTGCACAACTGAACTACAGTAGTTGACTGCTGACATTGGGGGTATTTCAGCACAGTGATAATCACCTATCTTGAGGGTCCGGCGGGCTCCTGGTTTGTTGTTGTAACAGATGCGCTGCAGCTCACATCGCCCTGTGACCTTCCTGACCACAAACTTCAGGGTTCGCCACAGACATTTGCAGTACAGGAATACAAAGAACTGTGTGAGAACCCTGGGGGGACAGGAAAGGAGGGTTCACAGCACATTACACCTCCTGGAATGAAAGCCTTGTAGTGAGGCAGTCAGATGAGAATTTCCACAACTGTATGAGAGGGTACATATTTACAAAAGATGAGACTACTGCCTAATTTGCTTCAGTACAAAAAAGGGCAGGAGGGTTAGGAGAATATTTTGGAGGGGTTTACTGGAAAGAACAGCTAGTAGCAATATATTTATCTGTCATAAGACCTTTTTTTTTTTTTTTTAAAATAGTAGTAGTTTCTGTCTGTGGTGATCTCCTTCCCATAGATACACCACCATGAGTATGTGTTTACAAGGTTAAATGAGACAGAGCAGTAAGTGGGACACAGAATGAATGCATCATGGCCTTGTAATGTAGCTCAGCCTTGACAGTACCAACAGAAATGGGCTATTTCTGCACACAGGGGATGATACCATTGTAGGTCTTACCCTTTTGTGTGCTGGTGTGTGCGTGTGTGTGTGTGTGTGTGTGTGTGTGTGTGTGTGTGTGTGTGTGTGTGTGTGTGTGTGTGTGTGTTTTTGTATGCACAGTTTTCCACAGATAATTAGCAAGATCTCAAAGGAAGCCAATAATTATGCAAATTACAAAGAAGTCTACAGTCCACCTCTATATTTAGGAACTCTGATAAATTCTATTTTTTTCAACTGTAATTACTGAATTGCAGTGTACAGGACAGTGTTGGGGTACAGGCATCATGGCTTTTGTGCAGATTATCTCCACATCCAAAAGGGTGAAAGTGTACATGATGCACAAATACCAACTAAATAAAAGCGGCTCCAGGCAAAAGTCCATTATTAAACACTGCATTACATAAAACAGTAAGCTACTAAACACCTATCTCTCTCTCTTCATGAACCTATCAGGATCAGACCATGTGTCAGGTCTGTAGATCCTGTACATGGTCAAGTATCTCTCAATCATTCATTTCACATCTGGCCATATTTAAGGGTGTCATGCTGCATAGATATCCCACAGATTATGCACATTTTCACTAGTCTCTCGACTAATGTCCTGTTATGATCCCAGCTGCTATAATGGAAATGGTAAATGGGATATACATTCATTTTTTTAAAGATCATTGAATTACCCACACAGAATGATGTCCAAAACATTCCCCAGCTCACTGTACATCTGTACACTGCAATAAACAGCACCTGGCAATACAGACCTACCAAAGATTAATGGGGTGGTGGCATTAATGTGAAAGGCTTAAAATGGAAAACTACTGCAAGTGCTTTGCACAGCATAAAGCAGGTCTTCTTGGTCTGATTATTCCAGGGACTTCTCAAGTGAAAACCCATGGTGAATACTAGACAAGACGAGCATGTTAATTAGCGCTGTGCAGGGTGCCCACACAAAGCTCTCTCACCCTGTTTGTGTGCAGGACGGAGGCACAATAAAGAAGCAACTCCATTAACCACTACCAGGGGAGCACTGAAGGAGAAAAGCTTTCATGCATGCTGGCACGTGCTGTAATTAAGGACATAACAAGTCCAATTTAACCAAAGTAAATGAACTGTCTTTACCAGAATTTAAAACCTTAGGCAAAACTTGGCTACATGCAGTCCACAAGCAGAGGGCCCACAGCTGATGTGCTGACACTGTGTTAGTGTATACAGATAAACACTGAAAAATGTTATGTTTTGACATTAATGCAGTTTCCCTTGCCTCATTACAAATTTTACTGCTTGAAAAATTCATGAAACTACACATTCTTTATTCTCGAAGTAATACTAATACGAGGGATATAGCCTTCTATGTGTAGAGCCTAAGCAAAATTTTCAGTAATCCCTTGCATTAACAATTTATTCTATTCCATAAAAAACATAGTTAATGACAGAAGACTGTTTTAGTGTTTTGGCAGAAACCAGAATTAACTTCCACGCCAGAGTAACAGAGAATACAGAAGACATGAGCGTGTTAGCGGAATAACAAATAATTTCCCAATAAACCCAATAATTTCTTGGTTTGTATTCACTGCAATGGATAGAATGGTGCGGCATTTTCTAATAAAACGTAAAAATAACACTGTAATCACGTACAAAGAAATCTTGGTTTTCGGTAATTTCTAAATTGTTCCCCGGTACCGTTTACACACGATTAAAGCCCAAAGGGAATGTATGAATGGTGAAATAATAAACAGAGACGATACTCTCGTCGAAGATCTTATGCCAACTGCAAAGATAAAATAAAGAATAAAAGACTGATCTTTATGTAGCAATATCGGACAGGGGACAGTTTTACCCTCGTACACCTTTGCGGGTGCAAATTGAATAAACAGTCCTACAAATCAGCCAAAAGGGAAACGGGATAATTCTGCCTACCTCAGAAAATGCTTCATTTTGTTTGTTTGTTTGTCTTCGTCTGAATGTTCTTCTCAAAAGTCATTCACACATAGGTGTGTATTCCTGTGAGACAGACTGGAAAAAGATATATCAAACCTTTTTTTCCTGTATCAGAAAAACTGACGACCATTACAACAGATGATCATTCCCATCCCCTTTTGAACGCTCATAGCTACAAACATGTCGCGGTTTAGTGTCTGTCAGACGTACTCTGTATTCTTCACAACAGCTTGTGTGCCTCTGGAAAGATTAAGCCGTCGCTTCTCGCAGTTCTAATCGTTTTCCACCCATACATACTAAAATGAATTAACTGTCAACACAAACACAAGTGTCTCCGTTTTACCCCGGTAATACATGACTAAAGGGTCATTTCCAAGTGACGTTACTAATTAGCACCCACAGACACAACACATGTAATTCAGGCTCTTAATCATTGGCTAAACGTATTCTTGAGCGGCGCAAAAGTGGAAGACAATGCATCGCAACATGCAATTAATAAATGTATGCGCCAGAATATGTAAATGAACGATGGGAGAGACGCACAATGCCAGTGACGCCGCTGCGATTCCGTATACGTTCGTGCTGCTCACTCCTTAGCAGGTACCTGTTTTTCCTCCATGATGAATGTGTTACTGAGAGTGAGCAGACCCAGCCGCCCACAGCACAGCACTGCAGAGCTGCAGTACTGCTGGAGACTGTGAACCAAGCCCTTACAACCAAACAAAATCCTCCTCCTCGCCTCTCTTCCCTAGTCACGAATCGAGCCCTCTATCAAAAGAAAAAATATATTGAAATAGTTGGTTAAATATACTTAGATGTTCGCGCCCTGTATATTACCCATATACCGATAAAAACGTTCTGTATCGTTTCCTGTAGCCAATGGCATGTCCCGTTTCCATTAGCCTAAGCTGTATGACAGGATAGCTAATGAGCTTATGCATGGCGTCTGAGCACAGTCGTCTGTACATGTTAAACCATGCCTTTCTTAAACATGATCAGCCAATACCCCATATACTCACTCTCTGTGATTAGTGATATTAAAACGGGTAAAACAGTCCGAATAAATAAGCAAGAGTCTCTTGTA
Organism: Megalops atlanticus; assembly: GCA_019176425.1. Classification (NCBI taxonomy): domain Eukaryota; kingdom Metazoa; phylum Chordata; class Actinopteri; order Elopiformes; family Megalopidae; genus Megalops; species Megalops atlanticus. Next base: position 35,585,972 of record CM032877.1, read on the forward strand.
CTCGAGCGGAATGCCTCTTTGCCTTGGACTGTTCTCATCGATACCTCTCAGAAACCCCCATGGCACCACAGACTGATGAGCGCGCAGGGCATGTTTCAATTTGCATGTCATTTTAAATCAAGTACTCACAAAGCCCCAACCTTTAACCCTCTAAGACAGTCGAGATCGTGTAGGTTTATTATGTTCATATTTGTGTACAGACCTTACAGTCGTTCAATTATATATTTTGTCTTTCTTTTTTTCTGGATTTCGAATTGTGAAGCTTTCGTTTATTTTTATATATGCACCCATCAGTGCATGTCTCACACTCCTTTATTGATCTGTATTGATCTGTTGTCGCTAAGCGACTGAGTCCCAAGTGCTTTCGTGGTGTCACCAGCGCAGCATGGCAAGCAGGCAATTTCTGTTAAATTCACGTTGATCAAATGTGAAAATTAGTCCCCTTTACCCGAACATTTACCTGAACATATTTCGCAAAAATTCCCTAGTCCGTAATAATGCGAGTCCGGAACATATTTTGCAGTAGGCCCTACATATTGCAATGTTCATTGTAGCAAGGTGGTCTTGTAGATTTTTCAAAGTCCCCAATAAATCCAACGAAATGTGTAGACTACGTCATCAAGAAATCATTGATCTGAGACTACGTCATCATGTAAGACCTAGATCAAATTGTACATTGGTCTGTCCAGCCAAGGTTGATATCATGATATTTAATACACCCTCAGTGTTCCAGCTAGCTGGAACATGATCCTACCACATGGCATTCATGGTATTTTCTAGTTACTCTACCTGTGGAAATCGCATGCATTAATTAATTCATTTATTTTATGCACTACTCTAGCAAAATCATTGCAAGATGTAAGGATTGTAACATCCATAAATTGGTATTGGAAAGAGCTATACTGTAACTCCATCTCAACCAAAAATGACTTTCATGATAAAGCCCCACTAGTTGATACTAGTAACTAGTAACTGATTTTTGTATCTGGACACATTTGTTTTTGGTAATGATTAATTAGCTGCAGCATTAGCCAGATCCAGGTCTAGACATCTTCTGTTAAGAATAAAATTTGCATTTATAAATTAATATGGCCAGCTAGTTAGCAAACAACCATGATTACAGTAGTATACCAATGATATTAAATGATATTAAAGCCGCCATGTTATTTGGGAATACTAGTGAGTTTGATCTTGCATCTCTCAAAAACAAACACAAAAGCACATTGGTTATGAATTGAGGTTTGAGGACTAATGGAAACTTCTTCTGTTCTGCTGCCTGCATGGCTGAGAAACTTTTGTGTTTTTTCTCAGGCATATCAATGTTATGTTTGCTAAATATCCCATTTAAACATTCCCTTTATATATCCATCTCATTATGCACCTTAGAAAATTACTATAATTATTAACAGAAATGCAATGATAATAAACAATACAGACAAGGTGGTAATCAGACTTGTTGAAAAAAGTTAACTTTATTGTTATTATAAAATATAAAGCGCTGACTATTTTTGGCCATTACAACAAGGGATATAGAAGTGCATTTGCCACTGGTCTGGGATTGACCTCTTTAGTCTGACCTGTGCAATTATAAAAACCAAGATTGTGCTGCATCACTGTAACACTGTAACATTTTACCCTGATGTTTACTCAACTGAGCACAATACCACATACACATCATTTTCTTAAAAAATGAAACTTTTATACCTTTCCCCCTTTGAGATTATGGATGGTGGTTGGAATATAAAAGTGATATACACTTTTCTCAGTTGCACATTGGACAATCAGTGTGTCTACATACAAAACAATCTAAATTTAACCCTCATGAAAAATATGAGAAATCCAGAATAAAAAGAACATAGGAAGGATTATTCTCATGTGTTTAGGAGGAGCAGGTATGTTCAACAAATTCAATCTTTCATTAAAATTAAAAACCTTTGCCTGATACACAGGATATAAAACCATGTTTCTTGCAAACAGTCACATGGGATTCAACAACTTGGAAGTCTTAGCGGGGACAGTTCTCAAAAAAAACATAAAAACACACACACACACACACACACACACACACACACACACACACACACACACACACACACACACACACACACATTGTGTGCATGTTCAATGCCTTTGCATCTTCTTTACAGTACAAAAATGCATAAATTTAGTGCCAATGTAAAAGAGTATTGCAGCACATAAATGGTCTCCAAGATTACTCCAAGAGTAAAAGTGCATTATTACTGGGTCTGGTAAAAGAATGCCACATGCTAAAAAAAGGAAACAAATCTCCCCTGCCATAAGAAGTGCTATATCTTGGTGCTGCTATATCTTTTTTCTGCAGTCTGTGTCTGCTGCTCACGCTCTTCCCACTGCATCCCAATGTGCACGCTTTCCGCCCCTTCTTCCTGCTGACACTCGTCAGAGGGAAGCTCCAGGGCAGTTTCGGGTTTCTCACCATCATCCTCGTCAGTGGGACTCTCGGACCTTCCCTCATTGGATTCAGCCGCAGGGACAGGTGTGAATGTGGGCACGGCATGGAACATGATGAAGCCCACGGTGATGACCACAAACGACACAATGTACAGACCCGAGAACTGGGGAGACAAAGGGGGAAGACAAGTTAGGTAGGTAGATGACTGTACTCTATACCTACATTTATAACATGCACAAATCTTTGGCGCCATTGGAAATATGGACATACAGCGATGAGCCAAAACATTATGAGCACTCACAGGTGAACCGAATGATGTTGATCATCTCCAAACAAGGGCACATGTCAAGGTCTGGGTAGATCAGACAAATCAGACAAACCACAAACCAGCGACAGGGTGTTGGGCACCCAAGGCTCATCGTTGCACAAGGGCACCGAAGGCTATCCCGTCTGGTCCGAACCGACAGAAGGTCTACTGTGGCACAAGTCACAAAAAATTTAAATGATGGTTACGGGAGGAATGAGTCGCAACACACAGTGCATCGGACCCTGCTGCATATGGGGCTGCGTAGCCGCAGACCGGTCAGAGTGCCCATGATGACCCCTGTCAACCGTCGAAAGTGCCTACAATGGGCATGCGAGCGTCACAACTGGACCTTGGAGCAGTGGAAGAAGGTCGCCTGGTCCAATGAGTCCCGTTTTCTTTTACATCACGTGGATGGCCGTGTACGTGTGCGCCATTTACCTGGGGAACTGATAGCACCAGGATGCACTGTGGGAAGACAACAAGCCGGTGAAGGGAGTCTGATGCTCTGGGCAATGTTCTGCTGGGAAACCCTGGGTCCAGCCATTGATGTGGATGTCAATTTGACACGTGCTACCTACCTAAACATCGTTGCAGACCAGGCACACCCCTTCATGGCAATGGTATTCCCTGATGGATAATGCAGGATAATTCAGCAGGATAATGCGCCCTGCCACACTGCACACATTGTTCGGGAATGGTTTGAGGAACATGATCAAGTGTTCAAGGTGTTGCCCTGACCTCCAAATGCACCAGATCTCAATCCAATTGAGCATGTGTGGGATGTGCTGGACCGACAAGTCTGATCCACGGCGGCTCCACCTTGCAACTTACAGGACTTGAAGGATCTGCTGCTAATGTTTTGGTGCCAGATACCACAGGACACCTTCAGGGGTCCTGTAGAGTCCATGCCTCAGCGGGTCAGCACTGTTTTGGCAGTGTATATATGTATATATGCAAGTCGCTCTGGATAACTGCGTCTGCTAAATGACAATAATGTAACGTAACATAATGATTAAGCCAATGATGAAGACTCAGATGGGGCACCCTTCTGCAGACACTGCCAGCATCCAAGATCAGGGTTGGGGAGCCTGATCCAGAATTATAACTGAGCAGCCGTGTAGACACAACAGTGCTGGGACAAGGGTTGAGGAGGGTGTGCGCTAGAGTCACCTTTGCCACCATGTTATATGACTGAGAGGCTAAACTGACTATCTGCTTTGTGTCCCCTATGCATACAGTGGCTTCGTAAGTACTACCCAGATCTATGCCTCGACACAATTTGATTGCGGAGCTCTACAGTGAGTTCCTTGGACTTTGTGGCTTGGTTTTTGGTCTGACATGCACTGTGAATTGTGGGATCTTATATACACAGGTGTGTGCCTTTCTAAATCATGTCCAATCAATTCAATTTGCCACAGGTAGACTCCAATTAAGTTCTACAGACATTTCAAGGATTACATTACTGTCATTTAGCAGCCACTTTTATCCAGAGTGACTTGCTTAAATACTAGCCCTGGAATGCTCAATTCCAATTTTCTTCATGGAAGAATCACATTTAAAATCCTCAAAATAAATAACATGAGACTTGTGTGTACATGTGTGTCTGAGAAGGATTCTGCATGGTGAGAGGTAACTGTAAGAGAATATCCGTAGTTCATTCCTCCCAGTGTCTTATGCTGCACTTGCAGTTTTTATTGTGCTGTTTTATGTGCTTTCATGCTGCGTGACAAATTGCCAATTTTTTCCAAGCAGCCTCCATTGCACCATTTTGGCTGGATATTAAGAGTTCATTTCATGACATTAATCCAAGCCCATCTTGCTCACTTTTCCATTTGCGGAATTTATCTTACCTTTCAAAAGGCAAATGTAATCTAGGTGTAGCGAAGGGCGAGAGCAGTCACCCCACCCAGCCTCGAACTAGGTCTACGGGGTACCAAACCTGCAGCTTGACCCCAATGCCAAAGAGCCAGGCTCATTGGTACGGCAGTCAGAGCGCATACTCAGCCGTAGTGATGGCACTCCGTCACACTGCCCTCCCCTTCGGGAAGCGCACCCATGCGCTTCACGCACAGAGGCGTACCTCGCGCATTCCCCCACCGTACTTCTCCCATCCCAGGGTGCCCCACTCACTAGTGCTTCACCCATCTCTGGGGTCCCTCACACCGGGGTCAACCTAACCTGGGGGTCCCTCATACGGCTCACTGACTGGGCATGCCTCCGATGCCCTCACAGCAAGCCATCCCACTGCTAACACCATATGTAGCAAAGGGAGAGAGCAGTCACCCCACCCGGCCTCGAGCCTGGGTCTACGCGGTACCACACCTGCAGCTTGACCACAACACCAAAGAGCCAGGCTCGTTGGTATGGCAGTCAGAGCGCATGCTCAGCTGTAGTGACGCCACTCTGTCACATTAGGGCTGCTAGGCTTTCCAAAGTCAAGACCCACCAAGTTCAACATTGTTCTTTATAACCCCAGATTCTCAAAAGGCCTGAACTCATCAAGTCAATCTGTCACCTTAGAACAGAGAATCCCCTGGATAATTCCAAAGACTGCTCCCTACAACATTTACTCACAGTGTAGTGAAAGAGGAAGAGTCCGCAAAACAGGCTGAAGAGGTCAGCGGTCAGCAGGGAGAGGTTGACTGCCGTGGCACTGGTCAACTTCATGACCACAGGCATGCAGCTGTAGAGGGCGAACATGCAGAGGCCATAGGTGGCAAAAAGCAGAACTGTGGAAACACACCCAGTTTTGATGTTATATCTGCTGAAAACTCTGCGAAACTGAGAATGGTATGACACTGAAAACACTATTACTAACACTGAGAATGCTCTTTCACTGAGAATGTTACTCAGGGAATTATACGCAAAGCTCTTGACAATGTGCAAGTCTGCAGAGTCACACTGAAAATGTAAAACTAGGAATTCTGAGTACACTGAGGATTGTACATCATGACCACATGCAAAAGACACTGCCCCATCAGAATACACTAGATCATCTCTATGCTTTAGCAAATGGATAAGCCTTCACTCATGATTCTATTCATACCATTATTAAAGGAAACATTACTACATGTCCAGTGGATGGAATTATAATAATGGAATAATGGCGTAATGGAAATCACCAGTTTATACTTGAAGGACATTTGCAACAAAGCAGTTACTGCTATTTGAAGGCATGCAGCCTTTGTTGTCATAATGCCGCAGAGACAACACACCACAAAAATACTGAGATATACCATACTGAGCTGAACTTACCAACAGTCCAGTCCCATGTGATCATAGCTACAGCTTTGTGTTCCAGAACGACTCTGTGAGACCAAACATAACAGAACATATGTGGTAAGACTGGCTTCAAATCAAGGACTACAACAGCATTAGAATGGACAGATATTCGCCATATCCCCATCCTTTCAAGCCAGTGCCATAGCCAGACGGAGAGAGTGTCTTACAGTTGAATCCCACTGATCAGGGTGCCGAACAGCCCCATCATGCCCAGGAACTCCGTGCGGCTCAGGTTCTTCACCGTGTACTCCTGGCATACGTTGGAGACAGCATAGAGGGCGGCGCTGATGAGCACGAGTCCGTCCCCTAGCAAAACATCACTGGCTGCAGGGAGGGAGAGAGGGGGCAACAGTGGGTCAGTAGTACTGACTGAGACAGCATCACCATAAATAGCAAAGTTAAACATACTGCTTAACTATCTGGGCACCTCAATACTCAGCCAGAGTGCAGAGCAGGCCTTGGAGAAATGGACCTTGCACAATGAACAGAAGACAGCTGAATCCAAGTAGGGACACTGCTGTTGTGTCCTTGATAGGTACTAAGTCAAAGTAGCCTCATCAAATATCCAATGGTGTAAATGGACACAGAATACGATTTCAGATATTTAAGTCACCTTGGATATTAAGACTAATAATGTGATGCTCGTTGCACCTGTAACCAACCATAACTGCAATCATACCACCTTAAGTTATTGATTAACATACAGTAACTACCATGTTAATGGACAATTCATCCATATCTTTATATTCGTGTCCAGTCCAGGGAAATTCCGTGGGTCACATGTCAGCTCTTCTTTGATGAATTATAATCTATGGATTATGTCAGAGCCTCTAAATCTGTAGTTTGATAATGAGATGTGTGCAGTGAAGCCTGAAACTGCACAGACACAGTATTCAACAGTTCATGTGACCACCATGCAAATCCTCAAAGAGATTTAAAACTATCTACACATTTTTTGTTCTGAAATCTTTAGGAAAAAAAATTCAAAAACGACAGAGAAAAGAGAAAGCAACTGGGGAGAAAGAGAAAAAATGGCATAGGAATAAAGAGAAGTTCTATATAACTTAGGTAAATAAGTGAAGGATTAATGGTCACAAGGTTTTCTTAAATGATCTATCGTGAAGGTTAAGTGTGCACTCACTGGAGCCCTGGTCTCGTCCTGCCAAAAGATCAGCCCCGACCATAGCCCCGACCCCCAGGAGACATATTCCCACAGCCACGTAGTGCACCATCCTGTATCGGGTCTTCAGGAATATCCAGGACAGCATCATCAGCACCGGGATCACAAAGCAGTCTAGCAGCTGGAACACAGAACACAGGAAAGAATCTGAACTTTCATTCCAAAAGAACTACACCTCATCACAACAGCCAGAGACACAGAATCTGACCTTTTTGTTGTAACAGAACCATGCTGCAGGTGCTACAAGTGTGAAACAGGCGAAAGTGTGGGACAGGCCTGTCAGCTCATTAATATTCAGGGAGCATCCATCACCTGAATTCCTTAAGAAATGGAACACCTTGTCAAGGACCAGAGGGAGTATGAGGACAGAAGATTTAAAGATCTCTTAACTGATTTTGGGTTGCAGTTTTATCACTGCACAAAGAAAGCCACTAGAATACACAAGGACAGCAGTATTACAGAAGACAATATGAATCTTCAACACCTTGCTGGGAAAAAGATTTTCTCTCACCTGTATACTTGTTAGCGTTGTGAACTGGTATGCCTTCACTACAGTGTAATTTGCCTCAACGTCTGCAAGTCCCAACAGAAAATACTTCCACCACTTTGTCTTCAAAATCTGCAAAATATTTTCATCCCCTATGTTTAAAAAGCAAAGAAAAAGCACCCTGCGGGTTATTACAGTGGACATCGGTCAGGCGCATTAACTTTAACATCCTTTTCAAATGGGCAAAGTGCATCACAGCAAAAAACATTACCACTAGAGGAAACAGGTGAGAGTGGGCAACATTTTGCAAATATGAATGACACAACATGAAGAAACAATAAATATCAGGTAAGTATATGGAAAACCCTGCAGAGATAGTCCTTTTGCAATCAGCACTAGTCAGTTAAAATATTTCAAAGCATTACAACTAGATACAGCACAGGTACGTACTAGGATTAAATGTTTTTACCCACATTATTTCATGTGACAGACATCCTTTTCCCAAGCTACTAACATGGCTTTTACTGTACATATATGCCTGGGACATTGGCAACTCAAAAAATGACACATTATTTCTTGTATGAAGCAAAAGAAGAGTGCTCACATAAAGGTGGCACACAGGCACTGTACCACAGCTGTTCTGCATGTTTCAGCAAGTTGCTTTCTCTATTGTTCCAGTAAAATTCTAATGTTATAAATGTGTTGCAGAATGCATAATATGCTGTGTATGACTGAAGGCATTTGAGATCACTCTGAATAAAGGTGTCCATGAAGCTAACAAACAGCAAAGATTAAAGACTTGCAAGCCACTCTGTTTCAAAGAAGAGCGTAATACTGAAGCATGTTCAGAATGTACAGGTGCCCACAATGTACAGAGGCCATACAGATGTCAGCAGGGGCAGGGCAACATTATTCTGTTGATCCTGATGTGTGAGGGCAGCTCAATACCATTTGACATGAGCACAAACGCATGCTGTGTTTTCTCACATAACACGACAGATGAGCAGGAGGGTGGCTCACCTTTTCTGCAGGCCAGCATGGTGGTGTAGGTCAGGAGGAGCAGGCCGTAATTTAAAAAGCTCTGGAGCATCGGCGTCTCCACTTTGCTCTCAGCCAGATACTGACAAGTGATTGCTGTCCCGCATATCAACATGGACAGAGCCTGACCCATGGCCATCACCTTGAGGAGATGCCTACAACGATTACAGTTATCAGTTACTCTACTATTATGAATGAACCTACAGAAATATCTGTCTTTGAATTTTTTATTATTATTATTAGGGGCACAACTGTTACAGATTTATATGCAGAGACACATATGACTTTTACTTTTACCATGTAAGATACTGAACCATTTTGAATTTTTTTTTTTTTTTGCAAAATACTTAAACAACACCTCCTTCTATGCAAATTTATGTAGCTTTCATAAATTTGTTGTTTGGATGCTCCCACGTTCACAGGCATCCACCGGTTTTTGCTACATCTAAAAAAATATCAATATCAACAGAAATTTAATAACCTCATAAGTAAAGAATGCAAGAAATAAAAAAGCAAGAATAGTGATGCAGGTGCAATGCACAAGTGCGTATTTGATAACCCACCTTTGAAAAAGACAGTTAAAACACACATATGATTTCATGAGGCTTTTTTCCTCAATGAAATTTGCCTATTCATAAGGAGCAAGCTTATTCGCTCTTCACAGCCTTGCAATTTATTGCAGTCATTGAAACCGTAAGTTAGCTCACCAGGTAAAGATGTCTTTCAGCCTGTAGCGACACAGCCCACCGACAAAGGCACCCCTCCATGTCCTGCTATCAGCAGACACTTCCAAAGGCTCACCTGGTTCCATTCTCTTCTGAAGCAGCCCTGACCATCAGATGGAAAAAAGGGGGGGGAGAACAGAGGGGGAGAGAGAGTGTGAGTGAGAGCAGGTTCAGATGTATTCTGAGGCCCAAAACATCCCGGTAGTGGAGCTGAACCAAAATGCAGGCAGCTTTAATCTTTGTTGGAATTTGAGCCTCATTATACAGTTTGCCAACTGGAGCTGCTGCCATGGACAGCTATTGTTTCCTGCTTAAGACAGCTCCACAGTCACAGTCCTCAACAGTCTCTTCCTGCTACCCAAACAGAGAGTTTGATGTATCATGTGCCTTTAATCTACCATTATATGTCTGCCTCCACCTTGGTACAATCCAAACAAATTACCTGTGCATCTCATGAATGCCACTCCAGAGTAATTTTGGAGCATGGCCTTCAGATAAAACGTGGCCAACACAATATACTCATCAAAACTAAATATATGTTAAATTGAGTCCTATAAACAACAATGAATTTTTGTCTTGTACAAGTATCTACATATATACACAAGATATGATACAATGCGGGCATATATGTAACCACACAGGGAAAAAAAGGAATAGATTCCGATGACTACAGCGCAACAGACCAGCATGACTACTGGCTTTGTTTGATCATTACCAAGACAGGTGAACTACGCTCAAGAGGGAATGAGAAGAAAGAAGCGTACCCAGTCAGCTGGCAAAAATGAGCAACTCTTACTGTACTGTACCAACGATATGGCTGGCAGGTGAGTGGGTTACCTTACTGGAGGCGCAAGTTGGGTCTTAGTTACACTGATAGAAGGTCCGTTTTCTACGCCTCGATGGTGAGGAGACCATAAAATATTCAAAACAATCAATGTAAGCTTCAACAACCTGTGTTCTTCACCACGATACAGTTTATGTCGTGATAGTCTGGGTGTTCCTTTTGATGTTGCTTATTTGACACGTGGTTTGTGTTTAAGAACCCGCATACACAGTCGTTTCAGTGACACAGCCACAGCTGTCGAATGAACTGAGTCATTCCCTTGCTTTCGAACAAAAATGTGCATAAATTGTTGCATGTACCCTAACACAAATACTGTTAGATAATGCAGCTGAGACTTCAAGAATACACGGAAAGCAGCAAGTTTACATGCGTTTGTTCCACGTTTTGATGCATACACTGGTTAGCTATTAAAAAAAAAACAGACGACGTTAATGCAGTACGAATACAATACTTCCTCGGGGCATCACTTCTGGATAGCAAGGTTTTACCACGTGGCTTTAAGCTGCACGTGTCTACAGCGACCACTAACGTTACCGTGTCCACCTGCCAATTTTGTTGAAAAAAACCTACGTTTAATTAACATGAAGAAAATGAAGAACATAATGGCTATACAGCTGGCTAACTGAAAACCAGCTTTGCTTCCTAAAGTTAACTAGCTAGACAGCTAGCCAGCGAAACTAAATTGCCAAGCTCCACTTCCCTCGTTAGCTGGCTGACTAACTAGCTAGTTTGTTAGCATTTCATTGAAATGTCAAGTAGGATATTCCATATTTTTGTAATCTGTTTTCACTACCTGTGTAGCTTAATCTCTCATTTCCGTCCATTTCCCTTTTGTACTGCTTTTAATCTTCGGAAGAAAAGATAGATCACTGCATCCTCACAATCGACACTGGTGTGTAGCCTATGCGTCAATGAGCCACTCTAACATAGTGATGCTCCGCCCAGGAAACCCTCTCTTTCGTCCAATTGGTCATATTCCAAAACCCGGCTCTAAAGCTTCTCTTGGATACGTAGCCAGCTCTGTCGATCCAAAGTGCGCAGTTCCATACTGTTGAGCAATGTTGCGTTTGCAACCAAACTATCGTGGTGCTGAAGTGACAACTCCTTTTCCCAGAGCAAGTGGTGTCTGAGGATCACGTTAGTAGAGTGGGCTATTAGCTTCTATATTGTCCAGTGCTGATTTTTTTTTGATCATCAGGTGTTGCTACGTCATTCAAAGAGAAAAAAATACACAATGCCGAGGTTGAAGCAATTTAAGTAGTTATGCAATTATTCGAAATAAACTTCTAGGCTATTTTGTTTATTTTTGTTAGTCGTAAAACATGGGTGTTAAAGCGTTTACTTAACTGCACGAAACGTGTCATGGAAAAGGGAGGGATGATGTGATATCTGCAGTAATGCCACATTTGGACGAATATGCTGGAAGCGGTGTGTGGCGCACGGTAGCCTGCGTAGGATTAGCGCATAACAAACATAAGGCTTTTAAAGGAGGTATTAAACTTGTCTAATAACTAAAAGTCGTGAATATTTTCGGGTTCATTTGTTCGTGTTGGGCTGTCAGTCTTGTTATACGCCTTTGCGCATTTACCAAATCTGTACTGCTTGGTTATTGCATTGTCATTATATAGGCTACAGTGCCTGTGGGTATCTAGGCTAGTTTATCATTAAATTCGCAGATTAACGGGGATGTTGTGATGGAAGCAATTTGGATTTACCAGTTCAGATTAATCGTAATTGGGGACTCGACGGTAGGGAAATCATGTTTGCTGCGTCGCTTCACTGAGGGGAAGTTTACCAATGTATCCGACCCGACGGTGGGGGTAGACTTCTTTGCCCGCCTGGTGGAGATCGAACCAGGAAAGCGTGTCAAACTTCAACTCTGGGATACAGCAGGCCAGGAAAGGTTCAGGTATGCAGACTTGTTTTACTTTTTCATCTCGACGGTATCATGGGCTAATTAACTGTCTGTAATGTAAGCGTGAATTAGTGTTTTTAAGTTTAATCAAACTTTTGGTGTTTACCACCTTATAAGACTTGTCCATTAGCCGACTACAATGTCTTACATTAAGCGTAAAAGCTCAAGCATTGATAAATAAATAACTATTTGTAATGTTTACTATTCCCTTTTCAAGACAATCTGCCTTTCCATGTTTTATTATAGATCCATAACACGCTCTTACTACCGCAATTCAGTGGGAGGATTGCTGGTCTTTGATCTGACAAACCGACGGTCGTTTGAACACCTAAAAGACTGGTTGGAAGAGGCAAAAATGCACGTACAACCATTTCAGATAGTATTCCTACTGGTGGGCCACAAGTGCGACCTTGTGCAACTGCGGCAGGTAACACGCGAGGAAGCTGAGAAAGTGGCATTGGCCTTCGGCATGAAGTACATCGAGACCTCAGCAAAGGATTCTGTGAATGTGGAGGAGTCTTTCACCATCCTAACCAGGGACATCTATGAACGGGTGAAAAGAGGCGAGATAAGCATTGAAGAGGACTGGGAAGGCGTGAAAAGTGGATTCGTCCCAAATGTTGTCCACTCTTCAGAAGAAGCGGTAAAACCTAGTCGACGGTGCCTGTGCTAGTGGTTTGGAGTGTGGAGGAGTAACAGTATACAGCCAAAGATACAGGATGAGCCAGAGAGGAATTATAACAATGCACCGAGGGAGCTAATTGTTATGGGGGAAAAGATAACGTGTTGCCCTTGAGGCAATCCTGAGCTTGCCTTTGTTTAGCAAAGTATGTTTTTTTCTATTCAGTTCTGTGTATCTCATGGCGTAATTCCGAAATATTAATTACGATATTCAACTAATTCGTTTTCATTCGTATGATATAGACCACTGTCATATTTTAGCTGTATTAATGCACTTTCCCATTTGTGTTTAAAAACGTTTTTCAGGTTTAAATGCTGTACAGTATGAGACAATAGATTAATAATGCCTTTGACTGAGTGCAATTGCTTCATGTATGTGCCTCATTAATGCAAAAGATCTTGACAGCAAAAAAGGAATTTATCTTATCAGTGAAAGGGCTAAGAGTGTATTTTGATGATGTCAGTTCTATTCGCCTGAAACAAGAGATCGTTTCATCGTCATTTTCATCTTGTATTTCATTGCTAAGCTATTTTGTGTGGTGTGGTTGAAACCCCAGTACAATTCAATATTCAAGATTTATTGAGGGAAGCCCAACGCGATTTCACTTTCGGAAAGCGGTCGTTTTAGTTATATATATTGTTTGACATACATATATTCAAAAAAAGTTATATATAGCCTATTCACCCAGTGCAACCCCATATTCCATTAAACCACATAAGAAGCCATGCTGAGAAATGTGTTGCGGTATTCTGGACTGATAAAGGAAAATATACACTTAAAAATTAAATTGCTCCATTAGGAAAAAAAGTAATATGAGTAGAAATAAAGTTTAAACCGTGGAGAGAATCTGAGGGTGAGCACCCATGAGCGCTTCCTTACTGACTCATTACATTTTCCTTTTCCAGCCTTCGGAGTCCACAAAAAGATCTTGTACATCCCCTCGGTCAAAAGCGTTAGGGCCAGACCGTTAATTAGCGGCAACGGAATATCCATTGCAAGACAGTGCCAAGATAGTTTCGATAGGCTACGCTCTCTTCTTTTGCAGCAACATTGACCTTTTAAATAATTAGCTGATATTTGATTAAACTGTTAATGACAGAATGTTTGTTGTTGTGTACTTGTATTTACTTAAACAAAGAAATACTTATTTCCACGAATTAGTTTTTATTTACCTTTAGGTAGCTAGCATCACCAATACTATCAACAGCACTTGCATGATGTATGTTTGTTTAACTCATTTATTTCCAATTAAATTAAAGTTTTCTTACCAGAACACGAGTTTCAGGTTCAATGGATTTGAGATATATACATACATACACACACACACACACACACACACACATATACACACACATATATATATATATATATATATATATATATATATATATATATATATATATATATATACGGGTATACCCATTTATATGGTAACAAAGTAAACAGAGATGATTGAAAGGGGCGACCATTGGCAAAATACAATTTTGTCATTTAATATTAAAGCTCCCCATTCTTGGCCTATTACGCAAAGAAATAATTTGGGGGTAAAAGTTTTACCTTATTTAAACGCAATTAATTCGTCGATAGAAGTCCTTGTCCCCACATGCCCCGAGTACGGTCTTTTATGCATTCCAAATGCTCCTCAATAAATGAATGAGGGAATTTAACTTGACCCTGACTGAGCGGATAATCCAAACAAGAGGAGGAATCGGACAAATCGCCGTTTCCAAACTACGCTTCCGTACAACAATAGAAGGAACAGCATCTATTAAGTTCCTGGATGGTAAGTCAACAGACATTATAGCCGAAATGTAGACGCCAAGGTCTACCCGTGCATGTATTATCAAGCACTAGTGGCGTTTTTATCTGTCACACCTCTCATTGTGCTTTGTTTTCTACATAAACGAATACATGCGGAATCACAGAACAAAAATACTTAGACGTCATACAAAACCTACACTGTTAAAGATGTGAGCCATAAACGTTTTGCCATCAAGCATAACACAAAATATGAGGAATCAGTAAAGAACAGTAAAGAAAAAAAAACATAGGCTACTCAAACGTTATTGTGTAAACTGCCACAGGTGTATTAGGTATTATGCATGCAGTTTAATTATTGATCTGTTCTTGCCCTGCCTTTTAGTTCTTTGCTGGAGTTAGGTTTGGATGGAGAACAGGGATAGGTGCAGAGACGCAGTATATGTCAGAAACTGATTTACAAGAGACGCACGGTATGGTTATAGGTTCTGTATTCCTATAACACGAAGGCCTGAATCTTCATCTTTTTTATTATCTGTTTCCTATTTTTGTGGCATGCCCCAATGTTAGTCTGTTTGCTACTGTGTAGCAAGGTAAATTTTCAGGCAAATGCATCAGCTCACAAGCCGGGCATTATTTTAGCTTACCTAGCTTTATACGTTTAACAACCAGCTTTCCACCGTGAAGCAGAATCTCAGACTGCTCGCTCACTCTGTTGCACCTAACTTTCACCGTAGAGTTAGTCCGCCTACACTATTCAGACTCGATAAGGCCCCTGAACAAGCAAATCCGAGCAAATCTCGCGAGACTATGCGAGGGGCTAAGTTGAGGGAACATGGCGACGTCTAATTTGTTAAAGGTAGGAGGCACTTCATTTATAAATTGGCAGTATTTTGTGTATATGACATTTATTTTCGGCGATCGTCTGCCTCAGATAAAATCGTTATCCTTATGTAGCCACAACATTTGTAGTTAAAATATTATTTCACCTTTTGCACAAGAAAGACAGAGAAGCTGGATTTGGTTGTATTCATGGTTTTGTTCAATATTGCTAGGTTATTGGACATTATGAAACTTAGCTACATAGCTGGTTAGCCAGCTAATATATTGTGTGAGTCAATCAAATGCTATTCAAAGCTATCTAAATAATAGCTAACTGACCACAGTGTGACATGTCGTGTCGAAGGGATTGATCTCTCGTTGGCTAGCTAGCTAGCGAGCTTGTTGACTGGATCTTTGCATATTGTTGTCAGTCAGTCACTGAATTCCGACTTTAATTGGAGTTAACAAGCCATAGCTAGCGTGGTAACCTCTGCTATATTTTGTTTTATTGGCGCCACAGAAAGATTTGGTTACTGTCTAACTGGTTAGCTAGCATGGTCAGGTTTCCTTTTTCAACCACTAGGCAACTAGAAAAACGTTAGCTGTATAGCAGGTAAATGATGGATTTCACGAAGTTCAGCGACAGTATATTTTGGACTGCAAACGATTCTGCTGTCGAAGTATTCCACAAGCAAAAACATGGGATTTTTGTTAGAACAATTTAAATTTTGATATGTTTGGGGTGCACAAATTGTCACGTGTTGTGCAAAGGAAAATGACACACCAGTATCAAGTCAAAAGAGAGATATCGTATGAGAGAAGAGAAGTGAATATCTGGGAAAATGGCACAAAGAGATGGAGGGCAAGTTCCTGAATATTAATAGGACCGTTCCCTGATTCGCAGAATCCCCTGGGCCTGCACAGTCCCAGCTGTGTGAGGTGCTAAGGAGCTGTAGAGCAGTAGAACCTCGTCTGGCTTTCCTCTAAGTAATGTGACAGTAACTTCATGGAGTGAAATTACAATTGACCACTTTGCAATCGAGATGTCAGTCAGATAGGAGTGATATTTTACATTAATCTTCAGGTTGGCAAACACATTATATATTCTGTCCTGTTACTGTTCATTGGTCTGTCACCGGTAAGAAAATACTTTTGTCTTTGTTTCAACAACAAACTGTTGTTGTTTTTTTTTTTTTTTACAGAAATTAACTGTAATATGGAAATTTTGTGGTGCTGTGGATGCAGAAAAATTTGGAAATCCAGTACTGGGATAGTGCTCACAAAACATATTCAGAACTTCCTTTTATATGGATAGAGTGAAGGATTTCTTTCATGTAAATGGAAATGGGATCTCTGAGGAAAATTAGATGTCTAGTGCAAAGTCTTATCTTGACCCTGATTCCTCCAGTTTAGGTTGACTACGTGCTGGCCTGTCCCTGTTTTTTTTTTTTTTTTTACAGAAATTAACTGTAATATGGAAATTTTGCATTAGTTTATGTTGAATGACCATGACCAGCCAAATTTAAGTGCATTAATTTCCAGCCAAGAGGTAGAATAGACATTCACTTTCCCCAGGCAAACCCACTGGTGTTGCAGTGACAACAGGGCTACAGGTGTTTTATAATTCCCCCCAGAATAAAGGCTCCCTCCAGTTTGAGGACAAGTGGGATTTGATGCGCCCCATCGTTCTGAAACTGCTTCGCCAGGAGTCTGTCACCAAACAGCAGTGGTTTGACCTCTTCTCGTGAGTACAGCTCCATGTCATCCCTCGCCCCATGTGACCTGTGTCTTGCTGGCACAGCTCAGAATAAACATGCTCTGTAGTTGTGAGCACAGATCACAGACTGCTACAGTTCAAATCCTGGCTTCTTTTTCTTGTTCATGCTTTCACCTCCATTACTGAGAAGTATGATTTTAATCTTATTTGGGACAGTAATTTTCAGATTTATCTGAATAAACCTGCAGCAGTGTTGAAATGGAAAGCTATGTTCTCAGTATACAATGCTAATGCATTAATCAGGTCTCAAGTGGTGTTATTGGACATTTTAAATGTGCCTGTTAGGTTAGGTTTTGTTTCAACAACTGATTGTTGGGGCTGTTCTTAAATCTCTAAAGGAATCCTTTTCCTCAAACTCTCCTCTGACTACATTTCTCTAAACAATCAGTTTTGTATATAAATCTATTTAAATATATGAACACCCACATTAGGCTTACCTTATGTAGCCTTGATTGTTGACTTGTATAATGTTTGTGTATAGTAGGGGCATGTGTGGATTGACAGTGTGATCATTTGATTGTCCGGTTCCAATTTTAATCAGTTTATGTCATCAACCTCTTACAGAGATGTTCATGCGGTTTGTCTTTGGGATGATAAAGGTCCAGCAAAGATCCATCAAGCTCTCAAAGAAGATATTCTAGATTTTATCAAGCAAGCACAAGCGGTAAGTCAGTTTTTTGTCTAGCTCTGCCTGTTTTGTGGAGTGATTGCATTCAGCAAGGTAGAATGATGTCAGCTGTGAGTTAAAGTCCCAGGAGGTGGAGGCAGTCATGGGGAGGTGAGAGGTACCTGATTTGAGCAGTATTTATTTCTTTATTTGTTTCATAGAGCAAGATACTTCACATCACAATTGTTCCACCAAAAATTGTCTTAAATTAATTACAGGATGTAAAATTTCAGGCATTGTACAGCATCTTGCTACAGATATTTAAGATATGGGAATTTTATGTGAAGCAGTGAAGTTCCACTGATTCTCATTACACCCCTTCAGATTTCTGAGATCTCTTATCAAACAGGTCATATCATTAAAGGCTGAGAAACATGGAGTGGTGTGTAGAGTGGTATTATGCTGGACCTGGATGTACCCTCACAGATGCTGAATATACTGTTTTGCTGAACCTTAATTTTCTTTTACTGAACCTAATTTACCTACTGTGCTTGAGTTTACCTACGCTGAACATAAACTTGCTGCTGAGTAGCAATTTAATATGCCTGCAATGAGCCTGAGTTGTCTGTGCTGAACTTTGACCAGTGCTGAACCTGACCCCTTTGCCGTTCTGAACCAAAATTTGCACAAGATTCACTGTAATTGTTTGGAACATAAATCTGCTCCCTTGGCGTTAATGTAGCTGCTTACATACAGTTGGTTTCTCCCACACAGAGAGTGCTGAGTCACCAGGATGACACAGCCTTGCTCAAGGCCTACATTGTGGAGTGGAGGAAGTTCTTCACTCAGTGCGACATCCTGCCCAAGCCCTTCTGCCAACTGGAGATTACCCTCATGGGAAAGCAGGGTAGTAACAAAAAGTCCAACGTGGAGGACAGCATCGTGAGGAAGGTGAGGAGGGCCCAGAGTCAGACATGACACCAGCAGACATGGCATATAACACAGTATTAAAGAAGTGGTGTAAGACTGATAGGTCAGGGCTCATAAGTAATGTTGTCTCAGTTGGCAAGGTGCTCATCTCGATTGCAGGTTAAGCCCTACAGCCCAGGTTCAGTCCAAGCCATATCATCAGTCAACAATGGCCAGGAGCCCACAGAGGTGGAACAAACTGGCACTGGGGTAGGGATGGGTTTGTCAGCAGGGTCTTCTCTTGTCGCCTTTCTCAGTCACATTGTGAGTTGTCAGGCACCTGCGAGTTCCTCAGCTGACATCAGTGGAGTTGGGCCTATCCTCCGCTGGGCACCTGTTTCACTATGATGCCTCATGGTACTTACAGTGCTTAAAATATCCGTTGGCTGCAGTAAGTTTATTAGAGAACTGTATTCGTTTTGCTTCAGCTCTGCTCAGAACTGCAGAGGCTGTCACAGTGAGGCAAGCCTGATGTGCCAAAAAGAGGGCTGCATAGAGGAGAAAAAGCATAAAAAAGACTAATGTGTCAGCAGGGTCGTTGCTGAAGCTGAGTGTAGAGAGATTTTCCAGTGAGCCGGCATGGTGGATGTCACCTCTCTGTGTTGGACAGGACTGGCCCCAGATTTTGAATACAGATTACTGACTGAACCGAAGCTGAACCGGATGAGTCCTGTCACAGTGAGAACATGGGGACACACGTCCTCTCGCACTGAATGTCTGTTCTGATCAAGGCTCAGTTCCCAGCGCATACGCACGGCTCCCTGCATAGAACGGTGGAGCTCTTTACTCATCCCACACAAAGGCTCCAACATCTCATGTCCTGTCCTGTCCATCCACAGCTCATGCTGGACACGTGGAACGAGTCAATATTCTCCAACATCAAGAACCGTCTGCAGGACAGCGCCATGAAGCTGGTCCATGCGGAGCGGCTCGGGGAGGCCTTCGACTCGCAGCTGGTCATCGGGGTGCGGGAGTCATACGGTCAGTCATATGCTAAGTTTGTCCCATAGTGGAGCTGTGGCACAGGTTCCAGCCCATTCATCCCATGGTTTGAGGTCATAGTGTTTTCTGTGATCCACTCCCTTGTGCCTCACATGGTCAGCGTGTATCTGGTGGCCTGAAGGAGCTATACATGAAAGCATGGCACAGCTGGGCTGGACCCAAGTTCCTCTATCATATGTCTATCATGTGTTTGTGTACCACCCCCACTGTTTCTGGCAGTTACAGTTACAGAGGTAGGGGGTGTCAGAAATTCCTCTTCCATTCTTCGAGTCTAGAAGGTCACAGTAGCATCAGATGGTCACTGCCATACTCACTTGTGTTACTCCGGTGTAAACATAACATTGCAGGAACATTGTGAGAATGCTATTTTAATTTAGTGTGTAACACCCATCTCTCTTTAGTCGTTATTTCCATCTCCACTGTTGTTAAGTTGCTGTTTATAGTGGACAAGGTAAGTTACCTGAACTATAGAATGCTCTCAAGTGTTCAGAAAAAAGGCGCTGTCTAATTCTCTTTTGTTCCCTCCAGTAAATCTGTGCTCTAATCCAGAAGACAAGCTGCAGATCTACAGAGATAACTTTGAGAAGGCATATCTGGACTCCACTGAGAGGTTTTATAGAACACAAGCACCCTCGTATCTGCAGCAGAATGGCGTGCAGAACTATATGAAATATGTAAGTGATCGTTCACCCCGTGGCTCAGTGGTAACAAAAGAGATTTCTTCTCAAGCAAATAAAGCGCTGTCTCTGTGCTGGATGTAACTTACTGTAGTTCATTGTTCATGTGTGTACCTTGGTGTAGTTCATCATTCCCCTGTATGCATGGTTGTCTAGGGTCTTGTTCTGTTTTATGTGTTTGTACAGTGCTTCCCTCTGTTGTATGCATGTTTGTGTAGTGCTTTGTTTTCGTTTATGTGTAATTGTGCTTCAAATGCTTCAGTCTCTTGTTTGTGTAATGCTTCCTTCATTTGTGTAGTTGTTTTTTTGCACTTCCTCTTCTTTTGTTTCTCTTTGTGTGGTGTGTTATTCTGTTGGGTGTATTGAGAGATTTGATACCTTGTGTCTCTGTGCAGTGTCTCACTACTGTGTGTTTTTCTTGCAGGCAGACGCTAAGTTAAGAGAAGAGGAGAAACGTGCACTTCGTTATTTAGAGACCAGACGTGAATGTAATTCTGTACAAGCAGTGAGTGTAATTAGTTCATGTCTGACGTTGTAGTAAGTGACTTTTTAGGCCTGGTAATGCCTCAATAGACCTCCTTTAAGACACAAACATCCACTAGTGTCAGAACCAGTTAAGCTTTTTTTAATGAAACACATAACCTAAAAATTGACAAATATTTTGGATGGGTTTGCGATGAAAATGTTACTTGCAGTCCACTCATGGTGTCCTTCGTTGTGTTTTTCAGCTTATGGAATGTTGTGTAAATGCTCTTGTGACGTCTTTCAAAGAGACAATCCTGGCGGAATGCCCAGGCATGATCAAGCGAAACGAGACTGAGAGTGAGTACGGCAGGAGCGCTAGTGCTGCTGACTCAGTGAGCTCAGGTTCGAACACAAACACTCAAGATCAAGTTTTTTTTTTTCCCTTCACAAATGTTTTGTGCTTATGCTGAATTTTTGTGCTAACTGAATGCTAAACCCAGGGTAAGCAGTTCTGGTCTCTGGGGACAGGGTGTGGTTTGGACATTAATTCCATTATATTATGTACATGCTTAGCAGATACCCTGATATAGCTTGTACTGGGCCTGCATATCTTCATTTAGATATTACTAATTTAGTATGCCTCAGGAAGCTGGGTGTTTACTGGAGCAATTCAAGTGAAGTGCCTTGCTCAGGGGCACAAAAGCAATGCCCACCTTGTCTTTAAACCTTGACTTCTCATTTCAAGGCTACAAGTCCATTTACCATTAGATCCCACTACAGCCCTGTTCCAACCCAGACTGAGCCCTCATTGGAATCAGGAATGAAGTCACGTGTAGGTTTTAGGTCTGAATTAGGTGTCAGTGAAATTCCAATTACTCTGACCCTTGAGAGCAAGAACTGCCTACCCATGCTCAAAGCCCCATTTGATGCTGCCTTCATGACATATTGCACCATCTGTGTCTTTCTGAATAGTACTTTTTGAATAGATACATGTTTGTTAAATTGTGAAACTGATCCAGTCAATGAGTATCAGCCATAATATCAGCCAGTCAATGGAACTCATTTAGGGTATTTAATGAAAAAAAGCCAATAATAAACCTTATTTGTATAGCACCTCTCATACAACAACTGCAGCTCAAAGTGCTTTACAAATAAAAACAAATAAAAAGGCAAATACAAACTGCACTGCAGAGAATACCTCAATTGCAAAATGTATGTATATGCAATAAATACAACCATTTAAAGCAAGAGCAACCCTAATCACTGATCCAGAATTGGCTAACCCTAACCATTATGTGGGGAAAAAAAGCTGAAGTGCTTAGGGGCACTTTCTACTTATATCAGATGGCAGATCATCCACCCTGATACTGCCCATCTGTTTCTTTTTTCAGAGAATACCCTAGATCACTTTAATATCAAGCTCAAAAAAGTCTCTAAGGCATTTGGTCGTGTCTCAGTGCGCTTAAGCAGTAGTGCTGCATTGAGACTTACCACCTATGTGTGGTGTGCATTTCACCGTTAACCATATGCAGTGTGTGCTGTCACTTTGTGCGCGCGCATGCTTTCGCTGTTCATCTTGTGTGACTCTGTTAATGCCCTTCACAGAGCTGCACCTCATGTTCTCTCTCATGGACAAAGTTCCGAGCGGCATCGAGCCCATGCTGAAGGACCTGGAGGACCACATCATGAACGCAGGACTGGCGGACATGGTGGCCTCGGCTGAGACCATCACTACTGTGAGTAACGTGGGGCAAGGCAGGGGGTACGCACAGAGGGTGTGTGTGTGTGTGTGTGTGTGTGTGTGTGTGTGTGTGTGTGTGTGTGTGTGTGTGCGCGTGTGCGCGTGTGTTGGGGGCTGTCATGGCGAGAGGGGCTCACGGGGGTTGTGCAGGGTGGCTTGGATCATGCACGCAGAGGGGTGCCCACATGGTCGCAGTGACCCAAAGTTTATTTAACACTGCCCTCAGGAAGGCGACATCTGCACAAGCCTTATGAGCCGCCAGTACCGTTTAAGGTTGAAAAAAAACCCTTGTAGAAAATGAGCTGTGTATCCGACAGATTTTGAGAGTGGTTTTCTCCAAGTGTGTGGAGTAGCTGTGAGCTCAGTGCTGCCCGGCCCCAGTTCACACTGCTCACGCTGTTGCTGTTTCTCGGCACATCTGCAGGACTCGGAGAAGTATGTAGAGCAGCTCCTCACTCTCTTCAATCGCTTCAGCAAACTGGTGAAGGAGGCGTTTCAGGATGACCCGCGCTTCCTGACAGCCAGAGACAAGGTGAGTCCGTACCGGCCAACATGCAACATATTCTGAATGTTTTTTGTAAACCTTTGGCGGGTTATCATATTACTTGTCAGCATAAGGTTGGGAATGTTGGCAGGGATATCTTTTTTTAATACAATAGCCAACAGTGCCAGCTCTGATCTGATGACTGAGGGTGACCTACAGCATATTTTGAACTGGGGCTGCAGTGTGTAAATGTTGACGGGACGAACCTCTCTGTTGCCAGGCATACAAAGCTGTCGTGAATGACGCCACAATATTCAAGTTGGAGCTCCCGCTAAAGCAGAAGGGGTGAGATCAACTGCTTTAGTGTTGTGTCTTCACTGTTTCCTCAGATAGTCATATATATCAGTATTAAGGATTCATCTTCTCATCATTAGAAAACATGAGGACATGTTTGCGCACTGCCAAGAGACCATGTATATAAGCTTGAATGTATATGAAAATATTGATCTCTAGAAAATGTGTTAAATTACATTTTTTGCGGGATTAGAGAATTTAGTTGATGGACACTACTCTGAAATGTTTCAGTTTAGTAGCGGTTGTTACAGTGCAAGTTTGCTGTTACCGCTAATCAAGCTAGTTGACCAGCACTCCCACACTCCAAAACAGATGTGAATAGGAGAACAGGTGTTAGTGCATTGGCTGGCCATACAGCAGTATGCTGATGCATGTGTATGTGTGTGTGTGGAGCAGGGACGGGCAACTGTAGTCCTAGAATGCTGGAGTCTTGCTTCTGTAGAGTTACTTTTAGCCAATGGATTTACACCTGTAACACCAGGTGAGGTGACCTCCATTCAAAACACGACTTCAAGTAGACAACTGGTGGGAAGTGAGGAAAAACGAGAACACAAAGAAATCCACAGGTATCTGGTCTAAATGAGCTCATGGGAGCTGTTGATTGCACAGGACCTTGTATCACTTGTTCTTCCGGGTGTCAAGTGGCTGCAGGTAAGGAATCTCTACAACCCCAAGGATTGTGGATCTCTAGCAGCGGGAAAGGTCATTGATTGTGCAAGTCTGTAGAGTGTGTGTGGTGTGTGAGTGTGGGCAGTGCACAATGTGGTGGTGACTGACTGCTTTTTTCCCCCATGCAGGGTGGGACTGAAAACACAGCCGGAGTCCAAGTGTCCAGAGCTGCTGGCTAACTATTGTGATATGCTGCTGAGGAAGACTCCACTGAGTAAGAAACTCACCTCAGAGGAGATTGAAGCAAAGCTGAAAGAAGTGGTAAGTGCAATGCGCTGAATTTATCTTGGCTTTTTACTGATGAGGAGTTGCACACTCTGCCATAGTCAGACCTTTTGTTAAATCCATTGTTTGTTTCCAAGGTTTCATTAAGGGTCAGCTTCTGTGTATCAGTAGCATTTTGTCATGATTTTATTTTAGCGCATACAAACGTGTCTGCACTCCAGTGCCAATCCAAATCCTTTTTCTTTGTGTTGTCCTGCAGTAGTTGCTGGTGATTAAATAAACACAGAATAAAGAATTAAAAGTAAATATTTTAATTAATTTTATTTCTTTTTTTTATCTAGCTGCTGGTACTGAAATATGTGCAGAACAAGGATGTCTTCATGCGATATCACAAAGCACATCTGACGCGCCGTTTGATCCTCGACATCTCTGCAGACAGCGAGATTGAGGAGAACATGGTGGAGTGGCTCAGGGTACGACTGGCGGGGTTTTGGTTTGCGTTTTTTAAACTGCTGACCTTTCTGTAACATTTTCCTATCCAAGGTGACTACCACTGCTTTTAGTTTACCCCGGAGTTAATTATTGTTCTGAAGATCATTGTTATTATTATGTGTTGCCATAGTATCTTTTTTATCATTTTTGTAACAATCAACCACTTGCCTGGAGGCAATGCAACACCAGTCATGCATAGACCGATTTTTAGAATCACTCTCCTAACCAGGAAGTACCAGACTGATGTCCTAATAATTCTGTTAGCCTCCCTGTAACTCTTCTCCTTTTTCTCAAGAGAAAGGGACATGGACTCAACTCCTCTAGCCCCTTACTTAGTAATCTTTGTAGGAAACAGAAAGATGTGCTTGGCTGGTGCATGGCAGCTGCTTTTCTCTCCACACAGGAAGTGGGTATGCCAGCTGACTACGTGAACAAACTCGCTAGAATGTTCCAGGATATCAAAGTGTCCGAGGATCTAAATCAGGCCTTCAAGGAAATGCATAAACACAACAAACTGGCATTACCAGGTAGCATTCTTTATCACCTCACTGATTTAATACAGTTTTAGATGGAAATCTATTAATAAATGCACATGCTTAATCAGTTTTTTAATCTCTCTGGAAATTTGCATTTCATATAGTGGGAATCTTTTTTTGTGTGTAACACTGCGTGACAGCAGTGTGGCATGGTAAGGACCAGTGCTCATAACCAAAAAGGTTGCTGGTTTAATTTCTCGCAAGGAATTACCCTGTTGTACCCTGAGGCAAGGTACTTAACCCACAGTTGCCTCAGTAAATATCCGGCAATATAAATGGATAAAATTGAAACCTACTGTATGTAAGTCGCTCTGGATAAGAGCATCTGCTAAATATCAATAATGTAATGTAATAATGCGTAACAGAGCTCTTCTTTGTGTTTGTGTGTGATGTATTAATGCCTGTGTCACTGTGCAGCCGACTCGGTTAACATCAAGATCTTGAACGCGGGTGCCTGGTCTCGCAGCTCAGAGAAGGTGTTTGTGTCACTGCCCACGGAGCTGGAGGACCTCATCCCCGAGGTGGAGGAGTTCTATAAGAAGAACCACAGTGGCAGGAAGTTGCACTGGCACCATCTTATGTCCAATGGCATTGTGAGTGAGACCCCCCCTGCTGGATCAGTGTGGACAAAATTATCAGTTAGAAACTGCTTTCGTGTGGTTTGTTCTACATGTAGATGCCAGTATTGTGTGAAGTTCTGCGTCCTTTTTTTTTTCTTCAGCAAAATGTTGGACCAGAAACCATGTTATTAGGAGAAGAATTATGATGCCAGTTACATTAAATGATAGAAGTTGATTTATCATTTATCCAGACTCCTGTGTAATATACCCCCATTTTTTTTAGCATTATTGTTTAGTTGGTTTAAACACCAGCACTTCGTCCATATGCCTGAAAAGCTATCTTAGTATTCTGAGCCCCTGAGCAGTGGCAGAGCAGGACAGGTCATTTTTGTGTTGGCAGATGCAAACAGTGAGAAAAGTGACCCCACTGTGGCCCAAACATGCAATGAATTTGTTTGATTATTTGCATTATGGACAAAGTTATGCATGATAGAAATTTTTATTCCATTTACATCTGTGTTTTCTCCAGGTGTTCTGCAGACCTACCCTACCTGTCCTTATTTGACCCTTGGTCTAACATAGCAACCTCTCCCCTCTTCCTCTTCATAGATCACATTCAAGAATGAAGTGGGGCAGTACGACCTGGAGGTCACGACTTTTCAGCTAGCCGTTCTGTTTGCCTGGAACCAAAGACCCAGAGAAAAAATCAGTTTTGAAAATTTAAAGTTGGCCACAGAGCTCCCAGATGCTGAGCTGAGACGGACACTCTGGGTAAAGTCAAAGTGTTTGCTGGGTCAGAGGGCGGGGAGGTCAGTGTGCAGTTGTAAAACTCCAATAAACCGACATTGGGTGAAAAACATTATTTTTTTTTTTTACCTCATTCCACCCTCCTGACCTCTGATTTGTTATTTAGCACTCAGTATTGGGCTGCTGCAGAATTGGTCAAGACGCAGGCCATACACTTATGAGAAAGGTCCCCCAAAGTGGCTTAACAAAGAGACCCTTAACAAAGGAGACACTTTGACACCAGTGTTGTATGTGGTACACAGAATAATGACCATGTGGTCCTGTATCAGGATTTACCCTCTGACCCACTGCTTCCTCTTGTTGTCTGTGTCTGAGGGCTTTTTATATCTCTCTCTCTCTCATATATATATATATATATATATAATGGTTTTTGATAATTATAATAATATCATTATATAATAATAATATTTGTTTAGCCCTGTTCTGTGTATCTGATCACATTTGTAGTCCATGAACTTCCTTGAATTGTAGTATATGAATTTCTATGAGACATAATGCTAATAAAACCTAGAGAGCAGGTAATGCTAAATGTTGGTGGTTTATGCCCCCCTTTTGCTGCATATTTGAATGTGACTGTGATGTATTGTAGTGCGTATACTTGGCTTCCCTTAGTTTCTAGGCTGTTTAGTCAGGTTGTGCAAGTCAGTTTGTGGAAGAGCTTGAACAGTGTATGCTCACAGTCACTGGTCTAGGAGTGTTTTAGCCTGGTCTGACACTGTTGATCATTCATCTTGAATGGATGCGCTTCTGTTTTTTGTGCTGGAAGTCACTCTGCATAAGAGTGTCTGCTAAATGAATGTAATGTAATGTAATGAATCTTTCTCGCCTCTTCACCCCCAGTCTCTCGTAGCCTTCCCTAAGCTCAAACGGCAGGTACTGTCATACGAACCTCAAGTCAGCTCTCCCAAAGACTTTGCCGAAGGCACTCTCTTTTACGTCAATCAGGAGTTTTCTCTTATGTGAGTGCCATTTTGTTTCTCCCTTGTGAAAACAGACCGAAAACAGTACCATGTATAAATTTCCAGATGAAAGTTCTCTAAAGTTAAATCTTACTTGACATGATGAGATGATGTCACTTTCAGCTTTTTAAAATTCACAATGTACAAATTGTTTTGTGTCATTTGCACAGATTTCTAGATAGAAGTAAATTATTTTCTATTTTTAATGGGCCTAATCTTACACTACATTTTGGTTCCCCTAATTGGAAAGTGGCCTTTCAGTGAGGGTTGTCCAAACAGACAGTTTGCATTTCACTAGTTTTTCAAATTAAGATTTTCAGTATTTCATGTATAATATCTGATGCTCTGTTGGTGTTCTTCAGAAAAAACTCAAAGGTCCAGAAGAGGGGGAAGATCAACCTGATTGGCCGGCTACAGCTGACCACAGAACGGATGAGAGAGGAGGAGAATGAGGGCATCGTCCAGCTGAGGATATTAAGAACACAGGTACGCACATGTGTGCTCTGCACCAGTTCCCTGTCTTTGTACTGCTGTGTATTAAAGGACGCCTAAGGTCATTCAATCAAATGGCA
Organism: Megalops atlanticus; assembly: GCA_019176425.1. NCBI lineage: Eukaryota > Metazoa > Chordata > Actinopteri > Elopiformes > Megalopidae > Megalops > Megalops atlanticus. Next base: position 35,614,339 of record CM032877.1, read on the forward strand.
TGTACCATGCCATTTACTGTCTATGTCTGATTGGAACTCAGAAGTCCAGTATGTATTTTGAAATACATTCAGATTATAGTGCTGCGCTTGGCTGTACAAAGACAAGATAAACGCTTTCCTTGTCCAGCTGATGGCTTGTCCATGGTGTCATTTACCAAATGTCACTCTAAGTGTCCTTCTAGATCATTGAATATTTCAATGCCGTCCAAATTTTAATCCTGTTCTTGTTCCCTCTCATTTCAGGAGGCCATTATCCAGATCATGAAAATGCGGAAGAAGATCACCAATGCCCAGCTCCAGACCGAACTGGTGGAGATCCTGAAAAACATGTTTTTACCGCAGAAGAAAATGATCAAAGAACAAATAGAATGGCTGATCGAGCACAAATACATCAAGAGGGACGAGACGGACATCAACACCTTCATCTACATGGCATAGCACAGGAGCCAGGAGTGTAGCCATGAGGATGACGATGATGTTGATGCTGACGCCTAGTGGACACTGTTGGCTAAAGTCTCCTCAATGACAGAATGGGCTTGTGTCAGAGACAGACTGGATTTATGACTGATGGCTCAGTTACAGGAATATTGAAATCCCTGCCTTACATTACAAAACAATGAAAAAAATAAATAAAATTTTAAAAAGAAAACAAAGGACTATATTTTGCCGGTTTTTAGGCAGTATGCATGGTGGTGTTGGCCTTCGTGTTTCCTCGTTCTCCGGGCAGCATGCCGTTCTGTGGAAATCACCTCGCGTTCATCAGAGAACATGGTTTGAGTGAAGTGTGTCAAGGCACCGGTGTCCCTCCCACAGTAACCATTGTTCAGCCGGAGTGCAGAGGCTCGGCTAACCCACAGCAAACAGGCCCCGCCCCCCTCTCCTCTGAGACAGCAGACATTGGCACAAGAGTGAGTGAGTGGGTGGGGAGGGGTTGACACTGTATCTGAACATAAAGAACTGTGACTGGACAGCAAGACCACTAGCACTTTCAATTTATTGTCTCATCTGTAGTCTAGAATCTGCACATGGTATAATGTGGTAGCTCTGCCTCAATACACTTCCTATGAAGTAAGTTCAGCTATAATGAAAAAAGGTTTTTTATTGAAAAACTGAATTATGATTTGTTTGTTATAATCTTAGCTATTTAAAGGAAGCAAAGATCTGTTGTAATGATCATTGAAATCAATTAAAGTGACATGCACAAAGCTAATGTCACAACGTTAGGTCACGATTACATAAAGAGGTATTGACTAGTGATGGGTGATCTTTACTTCAGTTGACAAGCTTGTTAATCACAAAACAAAGTTTCAGGACTGGTATCAATGTAAAGGTAAGTTCTTTACTTACTTTAGGTCAAGTCAAACACTGAGGATTGTGACCAGTGGAAGGCCCTTGTAGTGTTATTATTTTATTCAATTTGTAACCTTTGAGTCTCAAGCTGTGGAAGTAGGGGAACAGTGCAGGTAAAAATTTCATAATGAATTAATTTTGACTTATTAAGCCTTAAGATCCATGGGGAAATTTTTTCATTGTTGTGACAGATTATTCTTTTTCTTCTATGGCATAAATGTGCTTTCATACAATGGATGTTCTCGCTTTTTCATTTCTGTCAAACCTCTATGATTTCTTTTAAGAGGACTCATTAGCATATGACACACCCTCTAGAAAACACCCCGGTGATTATCTGTCAACTTGCGGTTGAACTTGAGAAAGAAATGGCAATGGAGGAATAGTAATGTCAGACTAGAAAAGGAAACAACCTTTTGTACTGTAACAAACTGTTTTCCATCTTGATGTTCATTTTCCTTGTTTCACATTCCTTTTCTCCTTTTGCCATTGTAACTCTTAACATTCCTTTGTAATGACAGCCTAAATTACCCTCCATAGAGGACTGTGTTTTTATTTGTTCAAACTTTACACCAGGGTCACTATCATTCAGTAGGTGAAAAACCATCCTTTTCTTTCACTTATTTTCCAAATAATGTATTTAAATTTTAAAATGGTCTCAAATTTTAATGCTTCATTGATTCATTTATGAAAAGCAGTTATCTGGCCTTCAGGAAAGTATATTTCTAATTATGTATGTATGATATGTTAATAATTGTCAACAATATTTATATTGTTTAAGACAGCACATTTAGACAGTTTAACGTATTGTACTATTCACTGAAAGTTCACACTGTCACCCCAAACATATATGTGGAACCAAAGCAGTAAGATGCTAAAGTTGGCCTACATTCTGTGTGTATTTTCTCTGTAGTTTCAGCATATGTTTCTACCCCTTTGCTCCTTTGCCTTTATGGCAAAATACCACAAATATTTTGTCCACACACTATCATTCCTATCTGTTGAAAACTGGAGCACTGCGTATTGTATGGATGTTGTTGGATTGCGTTCATGATTTTTATAGAGGCACCTCCAAAGAACTCGAGGCACATTCCTCTGATGTTTGCACTGCAGGTCCTGAGAGAGGAAAGGCCTTTTTGCCCAGTTAGCATGCATCAAAAAATCTGACACCACACAGTCCTAAAGAAGTGGATGTTCAGGAAGAACTTTCATGTAATGCAAAGTACCTTATGAATAAATCTTTTTCAAACATGGCATTTGCTTACTGCAGGGGGAAAATGAAAATTGAATATTTCACTCAGTGTCTTAATTTATATTAAAAGGCATTTACTTTATGTCTGACAAAATGTAAACCTGAGGAAAATGTTTCATTTGGGGTAGTGAAATCGATCAGCTTTTTTTGTAAGAATTGCATTTGCTGTGGGTTTGGTATAACCTAGCATGTCTCACTCCTTTTGGTTAATTTCAAATGCTACTTGACTGTTTCAGGAAAAATGTTCATTTCTAGCTCCAAATAGATATATATTCACAGTAGCAGAGTAAATTGTTGGTAATGGTTTAGGAAAGTACTCTGCCTTTGAAAATAGGCAGGAAATACCTACATGTACTGTCTGAGGCATGTTCCTTGTGGTTTTAATCTCCTTCCTAGCATCTTTGATGTTGTAGCCTGGGTAACTTAAAGAATAATAAGGCAGCATTCTGCTCTTTGTATTCCAAAATCACCACTGATCTGTGTACATGGCTCAGCATAATGTGAAAATCACTTTCTTGAGTATCACTGATCCAGGGTCTGCTTGAACAAAAGCAAGGAGTGAGGAAACACACCGAAATGTAGCTACAAATGCAGCACAAGTCACTCCAGGTAGCAGTCTTTGTCATGCTGCTTGCACTCCACATGGAATTGATATCCACTCACCCAAACATTGTTTAAGTAATATAAAACCTCAGGCCTTTCTTTGTGTAGATTCTCTGCACAGGTTATTATTTCATGCTAATTGCTGTTATATTTTACATATTGTTATGTATGCATTTTTTTGATCTATTCAAGTGCATCCTAAGTATCTTAGGTTGTTTGCTGAAGAGGTTTGGCTGGCATACGAATGAGACACATTCCCCTGATTCACCGAGATATCTGCAATAAGGAACACTCCCCCAACAAAAGCCTGTAAAATATTTCAGAGCACTGAGCTTAGGTGTGAAAAAGGCTCACTTTCTCAGGACGTGTTTCAGTATGATGCCCTCCAATTCCTGACATTTGAAACAAAATTAAAATAGTTCATTTGCTCAGGGGCATAATCTGTAGGGAGAGGAAAGATTTTACTTTGTACAAATGGCAGACTTCAAAGGCCTGCTTCAGCACTTCTACCCACGTGAATGAAATAACATTGTGTAAAGGTCACTTCTGTGCACTTAAATAAATTGTCCTCTTGTCTTATCTGTCATATGTCCAATGTTCTAACATCTCCAGGGAATTCGGATAACATTTTACTTTTTATGTCTTAATGTGTCATGTAGTATGGTTTCAGAGAAAGAGTGGACGGGAAATTTCTTGTATTTAATACCCCTGTCCCTTGAAGGTGTAGTCAGTCAAGCCAGAGCTTCAGTCACATTTGCGGTGAACACACCAGAATGGTGGGTTTTCAGAACAGCACTGTATGAATAAATCTGTGTGGTGTTCCCACCTCTAGGATCCCAAAGTTCTTCTACAGAGAATAGGGAAACACTATCCACCACCCAGACACAGCTGTCCATGCATTACCCCTGCCGCTGCTGTTTATAAAGAGTAGTGAGGGATTGGGATAGGGATTGGGGGCCTCAGTATAACATCTAATGACAAAGTCATTAGTCCCTCAAAAGCCAGTCTCCCCATCTCTCTGCTGGGGCATAGTTAGGTTTTGTCCCCTGACACAACACCATAATTTCCTGCTGTAGTCCACCAATTTGCCCAGTTCTTATCAGGCCTTGCCTGATGTCGCCCCAGTAACAGTGTTCACCTCAGCTGTGCTTCACTTACTAGGTAACTCAATATTTTAGTTGAGGAATTAAGGAATGTGCTTGTTTGTGATTCATGTTCATTTTCAGTGTATAAATTAAATGTTTTAATATCATTCATTGACAACCATTCATCAGACTACAGCCTCATTGATACTTTTCCAAGTCTGCAAGCACAAAACAAATAGCTACATTAGAAACCTGTGGACCTGTGTGTCATAATCATATCTTACATAGGTGCTTATGCTTTATTATGTTGACGTCAGTAAGCAAAAGTCAGATGCTCTTGTGCACTGTGGGGCGTGTTAAAAGTATCCATTCGCTGCTAGCGAGTACCTGTGTTTTATCAGAGAACAGCATGGACGTGAGGTCAGGAAAAATATGTATTTAATCTTTTGTATCCCTCTTTGATTGTTTACGTAATCCATTATTTAATTCACTGTTGTCTGAAGTTTTATATTTTTTCTTTACATTAAGCTTGCGTGACCCCAAGTATGATCACAAACTATCTTTAGTCAAATTTACATCAGCTACTTGCGCAGTGCTCAGCTCTGTTTGTTAGCCTGTGTTAGCTAAAATTTTGTATTCTGTCCAACAGCAACATTTGGTTGGTATTTGTAATCGTAGGTTTGTTTGTTTGTTTGTTTGTTTGTAGCGCAATCACTGCAAATACTCAAAATTAGCATCCATACAAGATCCGCCCAGGCAAAAATAATAACATTAAAAATCTGTTCCCTTGGACAGGCTTGTAGAGAAAATTCGCCACGACGCTTTGAACTATGACCTACAGCTGCATACCTCCAGTGGACGTGTGAAAACGTGACATTGAAATGAATTGTTACTGAAAGTGGGGAGGTTGATGAACGTGCAGTATTCCCTTTGCGCCTGTTGACCACAAGTGGGGGACATTTTACTACAGATAGAATTGGTTTAGTGGAAGTTATCTGTTACGCTCAGTCATCATGTGGATTGAAATATACAGAATTTGTGGCTCATCAGCCCTCTGGGTTAAAAAGTTTTTACTGTCGAACCATTACCGAAATTCAGCCACTTGAATACCTGCATAAAATAGAAAGCCCTGTGCAGCCCTTGCCAAGCGTGACACAAAATGACAATGTGAATGCACATTTTAATGGTTACAACAAACAAAAATTTTCATACCGATCACTTCTTTGGGTAAGTAACAGAGAAGCAGTGCTCAACCTTTTTAAAACATCTTACGCATGTCTAAATTCGTGTTAAATTTTTAGAACTTCATACATTGCGTGTGGAAATATGTCAGTTTTACATTTAATTGACTGCAAAAGTTAAACTGTGAGCTGTAACAATGACATAATCGTCCAGCCGTTTTATGGTTAAAGTTTTGAGAACATACACACGCGCGCGCGCACACACACACACACACACACACACACACACACACACACACACACACACACACACACACACACACATATAGTATTGCAATATCACATGTATAAACAACTGAACACCTGATACCACAAAACATAGAAAAGGCCCAAAAAATCATTACACATAATATGTCATAAAAAAGATTTCCTGTTATAATTCTTATGCTTTCTGCATCATTTCTAGATGCAGAATTTTTTCCCATAAAACATACTGCTTTATAAATTGTTCATGCATCATTGTATTACTGAATTACTGATGACACATCAGTTTTTAACTGAGTATATTTAGATATACCTAACAAATGATTATATAATGTGACTGGCCTGTGCTATGGTCATAAAAATATCCTTCATGTTGTATATTTTTTTATTATTTTCTTTTTTCAGCAGATTTAGTACTGCCAATTGTACTACACCAAAATCACCTCTCCACAACATCCTCTAAGCACGAGGAATGATCCATCTGCATCCAACACTGTAAGTCCTACTGTGCATTACAGCAAAGTGGATGCTAATTGGAGGATAGGCATTTCCACACGTTATCCAAGTGACTCACGGGCGCATAATGAGCCGGTACAGTGTGCCAGAGCAGGAAGACAGGCAGAGGCTGGCCAAGTAAATCCACCCTATCCCTGTGGAACAAAGCCAGTTGTGTTTCACTTCTACAGCAAATGATACAGCTCACTTGAGACTTTAACGCCAAATAACATAAATGGAACTTTGGTAAACATTATTATCCAACAATAAATACATGCCAATCTGAGACAAAATGAAAATATTTCCAATCAAAAATGGCTGATATGCAGAAAATGGAAACAAAAGCAATATGAAGAAACCCTTTTAGTATCAAACACTGTAAAGCAGTACTTTGCAAATGCACAGACTGGCCTTTGCCAGTTATGTCAATTAATCTTTGTTGTGGCACTTCTGAAGTTACTCAACACTAAGTTGAACATATTGCCAGCACACATTCTTTGTTGTTTCTCCAATGATGAAAATTGTCAACATGTGATGAAAATTTTACAATTCACTTCAATTCACTATCAACATATCAATGGAATTAAAAAAAGAAAAAGAAATTTCCCTTTCAAGTTCACCAGAATTCTTGGAAAAATTTGGTGCATGCACGCAGAAATTGTACAACGGCTTAACAGCTAAGACCATGTGGTGTGCCAGATTGACAATAATGGCTTTCTGAGCATCTTCTGAGTTGTTTATATCAAGGAATCCTGAAACACTTGCTGATTCTTATTCTGATCAGGATGAGGGACTACCAATGGTTGTAATAATAGAATAGGCCTATGCCAAAAAGAAACTGATGAGGAAATCATTTACCTTTCGCAAGAGTGGGAGGACTTATTTAATCCATCTGCAAACAGCTATCACCACAAAATCAGAAAGCTAATAAACAGAAAGAAAGAGCTGGGTAACGTGACAGAAACAGTGACTTTGTGTGTCCTAGAGTTATTGGTAAGATCCAACTAGCCTTATAGGGCAACACCATAAATACTGAATTTGTTAATAAACACCGCTAGTATGTTAAATGCAATGATATTCAGTATCGTTTGCAACCTCTCTGTCAGTGTAAGACCGCAGGTGTAGAATGACCTAAATTATCGTAGAAGGTATATATCCGCAATGTAAATTTAGATGTTTGGCGTTTAGCCTTTGGGAATATTGGAATAAATTTCATACAGACTCACATCACTGTAAAATACATAAACCTGTTCAGCAAACCTAGATAGCTTTACTACCCACAGCTGCATTGTGTCATCTTACCGTAGAATATTACAAGCCGTATTTAGATTGCTGTAATATGGCTGGAGCAGAGTTCCTGGTTGCACATGCTCAGTTCGGGTTGAGGCACTGCTCGCTAGCTCCTCCCAGGCGGGTGAGAGTAAGAAAATTGCAAACGGAGCAAAAGGACCCGAGCATCAGAGAGCAGGAGTCAGAGCAGCACTGGGACTGCAAGATCGCCGCTGGAACCCGGGAGAAACAGATAATACGTCACCGAGGGAGAGGAACCCTGCTCAGGTAAAGGGGGAAATTCACCCGCAGCCTCGATACTGCAGGTGTTGTGTGTGATATTTGAACAATGAAAAGGATGGTGAGGGCTTAAACAACGGATTGCAAAGAGACTGAGTGCAAGCTCCTTAAATTGGAAAGCGCGAGACATCATCCCATAATTATGTGATATACGGTTCCAATCCTGCCTGCTGTAGCTACACTGATGGCTCGAGGGGGTAGTCCCTGCCATCTGACAGTTCGCGTGCTGCACCGCGAGGGAGACGAGAATGATGTAGTTAGTGTCTGCACACAAAGAAAAGGGTGAAATATCGTTTTCATTGTTCAGTCCGAGGGAGGCTTTTAACTTATTATAGTTGTAATTAAAACTGCTCAACATGGCTAGTAAAAGCACATATTCTAAAATTGCAAATCTGATTAATTCTGTTATCTAATTGTTACTGCAATGAGAATGCCTGTGCTTATTACCAGGTTATTTAAAATGCTGAATGCTTTATTGTGCATGCTAGTGCGCTTGCTGCAGATAATATTAAGTTGGGGAGTCATACTCATACCCCCACCTTATTTCTTGTTCAAATATTATTAGTTATGCTGCCTGTGTGACCTGACCATACCTCCCCTGTAAACTACATTTGACCAGACATTGTATACTGTCATTAGTATTTGATTATTTAAACATGCCATTGTGATCATGCAGAATCTCACAAGAGGGAACTTGACTAAGTGCCTATGTGACCATGGTTGTCTATTCTTCATACACATACCTTTACCAAAGTGCAGAGGTATATTGATGTGAATGTGTCATTTTTTAAACATTTTTTATGTTTTGCCTGAGTAGGTTCTCATCAGGATCTTGGCTAAAAAAGAGAGAGAATTAGACAGCTAGCTGGAATGGCTAGAACAGGTCTAACAACTGCAGAAGAGTTGCTCTGTCTGATTTATAAACCCCAGGGTGTGACCCTTTGTCACATCCTGTGGGCTGAGGACTCACCAATCTTCCATCCATGTCCTCTGTAGCAGACATACAACAGCATCTCTGTGCTTTTGCCCCTGTGGGTCGGCGAAGCAGTTTTCTGCCAGAGGGCGGTGGAAGTGATGCAGCTCCTCCAATCAGCAGTTGTCCATATGGTTCAAATCCTGGTGCTCCTTTGTAGGATGAAGCAGAATGCTCAGGTTTCATGTAGTTCATGTAGTTCTCTCTCCTTCATCCCTTTAATTTGCATGCATTTCTCCCCGTTACCAAAAATATATGCCCATACTGGGTTGAAATTATCAGTGTTTAACCAATGGCATATAGCATATATGTGCCTTATATTCTGTTAAAGTATGAAGTCCAAAACGACTAACTTGGTCTTGTTCCCAGTCTTTGAATTCAGCAATCCCCACAGATAATCTTGTAAGGTACCATATGCTACGTAAAAACTGTTCTGGCAAAAACTAGCTGCAGCAATCATTCTCTACTTAACCATAACCAGGTACCATATTAGTAAGCTTGTAATTACTCATATCCACATACTTCTATCAGTAATCCAAATTTCTGTCGTCATAGCACAGGATCATCATTAGCTAGTGAATGGAGACAATATTATGCTTAGATAACTATGTAACTATGTTACATACATTGCATTCATGTAGCAGACACTCTTATCCAGAGCATCTTCCAGCACAAAAGAACAGAGGTCTATCTGTTCCAAGTTGAATGAGCAGCAGTGTCAGACCAGGCTAACACACTCCCAGACCAGTGAGTGTGAGCATAACACTATTCAAGCCCTAACACAAGTGAACTTGTGCTGACATGACTAGACGGCATAGGAACTAAAGGAAGCCAAGTGCACACACTACCATACATCACCGTCATTCTGTATAACAAGTACTGTTATAATGCTGTACGTTATGGAGGTTTATATGATTAGGTAGCCATTTATCTGGTGTTCTCTACTTGAATACCAGTGTATTAAATGATTTAAGTAGCGAGTATAATTCATTTGGCTAGCTAACAATATCACTCTCACTGTGAAGATCTCAGAAGATGATAACCACAGTGATCTTCGCAATGAAAGTGTATCTGATGGAAAACAGTGAATTGCCATTGTTTTTTTTAACTAACATATCTTCTTACTCATTCAGTGTCACTTCACTTGTTAAGCCACAGAGCAGCCATCCAGTAGGGTAGGAGTTAGACCTGTGACATAATGAGAAAAAGCCCTAATTCTCTGTAAAAGCCATCCAGCAAAAATTTGTGTTGTGTTCTCATTGTAAAGAAACCATTCCTGCTGTCCCCATAACAAATTGTGCTGTACTATTGTCTCTAGTATGAAACCTTGCTACATTGCTATCCCTGCGATGAAACTGTGCTACACTACAGTTTTCTACATTAAAACATGTTTTACTGCTGTCCCTGCAATGAAACTGTGTAGTACTGCTGTTCCTGCAGTGTAAACAGTCCTGGACCGCTGCCCATTCGGTGAAAAGTGGGGCCACACTACTCTGCTCTTACTTCTCTCAAAAGACATGCAGGCTGGGACTGGGTGGGCAGTTAATTTTGCATGCCAGTCTGTTGCCTGCTTTGTGTTATCTGAAGTTTTTCCAAAAGGAATTATTTTGCCTAATGAAAGGAAACAGGAGCCCATCTCTTTATATAAAAATAATTTGCAAGTGTCAGCAAAAGTGGTCACAATATACAGTATGATAAATGTGTTAATTCCTAGTTTATTGAGATGGTTTTAGGACTTCATTAAAATGTGTCTGAGTTGTCAATGCTGTTTTGAAGCCTTTTGCTTGATAGCATTTTTACACAGTTTAAATCAAATTTGACAAGGGTATTTTAGGGATGATTATGTCTTTTGGCAAAAATAACCTATGCTGGATTGTGAGATGGCTTGATTCTGGTGATGTCACTGTGGCATGAGGTGCCTCTGGTGACATGATATGACAGATGACATGACATAACCACTAATAACAGAGTTTTGTCTACCTAAATACTGGGGCCAGTGCACCTTGGACCTGAATGACAGCTGCATGGGTGTCAGGGTATCCCTGGACTGCAGATAAAGCTGAGATCCTTTCCATAATTTCACAGTACTTGCCAAGCCAAACACACCCGCCACCCTCTGTATTTATGAACGGTGCCCTCTCCAGACACCTGACCTTATCTGCCTCATTCCCAGACATACTTTATGGCTGAGTTATATTTGTCCAAATATGAAATCAGAAAAATGAGGAATTAATTTGATACATGCCAAATTAGCCCAAAACATACAAGTGTTTAGAAAACATGCACGGGTATCACACTTTATCAAAGTACTTCATATATGTAAATTTCATGACACATAATTTTAAGTATTTTGAAAAAAAGACTTCCGTTTTTAATCTAATATTTTGTTACATTGGTTTTTATATAGGGGATAATACATAGGACATACACTTACCTATTTTGAATTAGCATTATTGGTGGCGGTAGTTGCCAAATGTACAGCTAGACTTGGTAATGTTTCTTAGAACATTCGCACTTATGACCCCACTAGCTGTCTTAGATACTGTTACTCACCTTACCCTTTTTGTGTTGCTTTGGAGCAGCTCCATCATTTTGAGTTAGTGCACATGACAATGTGTATGAAAGTAGTCACTATGAAAGTAGTCAGTCAGTAAAATCTGTGGTCATTTTCCTTGCCAGACATGACAAAAACATCTGTTAAGCAAGTTTTCATTTTCCTGCTGAACCAGGATACCACTATCCTTGTGTAATCACTGTTAAGTTGAAGTTGCCTGTTTGCTTAAGCTGTCATTGTGTAAGGTGCATGACGTGGCATGAGAAACCTTTGCAAATGGGGTGTTTGTATTTAAGCAATGGGCAGTTCACTGACAACACAAACGTTGTGGTCAGTTCACTCATAATGGCATGATTCAAGATATCACTCCATCCGGAGCAAGGTTCCCTGGTAAGGAATCTTTCTTCTGCCAATCAATAGAGTCATACTCCACCTCTAAATGCTAACAAGATTACAGAGCTGTCTGCTTTATCCCATGAAAGAATCTCCCTGGTAACCCAGCCCCGTTGCCACCACCTAACGGCACAAACCCCGTCCTGCTTCTTTACAGCAAAGGGCATTAGTGAATGGATCAATATGTACAGAGGAATAAAATGTTCCTTTTTACAGAACTGATCTAACGGAGTGAGTTTTTGAGTCTTGCTTGAAATGAAACAGTGCAAGTCGTTTGAACATCAAAGAAATGCTTCTTAAAAATGTTCCCGGACTGTTATGGTTTTCAGTCTTGATCTATTTTTTTAAATCAGGTTATCCATTTGAGGAATTGCAGATTTTTTTTCTTCATTCAATGCTATTGTGGGAAATTACTTAGTCAGCCACGATAATGGGATTTCAAAACACTGATGCACTTTTTGTCCCTTAACTTGCATACATTCATTTTTTTTGTTGGTTTCTTGTGTCAGGACCCTTCAGAAAGTCAGAATAAAACTTAGGCACATTAAAATATACTGAAAGCCTAATTTGCATGTATCACAACACTGAATGCGCAATTATTTATTGATAAAGTGGCATATTTTGCCCACAAAATAATGAGTTTATTAATCAAAAATATAACAAGAAAAATGATTGATGGGTGTAATTAGCACTATGGAGACATTTATAATGTAATGCATTTTTGATGAAGCGAAATCCTTCTAGCCTAATTGTATTTTTTATGATATTACCAAGCTTTTATTTGTCAAGCTCATATCACCTGAGGAAAGGCAACCAATGCTATTATTTTGGCTGAAAAAGATGTATCAGTGCTCTTATCCTGGTCATCAGTCTGAGCTTGTCTGGGGAGCAGTGTCAGTGCTGTTATCCTGGCTATCCTCTTGAGTCTGCCATTGGGAGGGATGCTAGTGGTTAGTGGATTCTACAGATGGAGAGGCGACTCAGGTCTCCTGCTGCAGTTTCAGTGTGCCTGCCAGAGATATTTAACCCTTCCCCTCCACCACTGTCCGTTTCCTAGGTTACAGCCAGCCTACCAGCAAATGTGCCAATAAATCCACACTGGTGAAATGAGGCAGAGTGCAGCACTGTGTACAATTGTTTTTGGCATTCTCTTTGTAATTGTGCTTCCTCCAGACGGGTTACCTTATTGAAAATCATATTGTTATCTTTCAAATAAAAATGTTCCTCATTGAGAATCTTACAACATGAATGCATTGCAGAAGATTCAGTTGTTAAAATCCATTTAAAATAATCCTCGTGATTCCCACTGGATTTTTTTCTGTGGAAATAGCAGTATTTTTAAAAAGTCAGGACGTTAGATAAAGCATTAAGTCAGATAAAAATGGAAGGTAGAATCAAAGTATTAATCAAATACTATATTGATGCCTTTCTGGCATGTATTCATACTTCACCAAATGTGTGATTACAAAACTGAGAGATGAATGGTTGATGTCAGAGACTGGGAAAGAAACCATTAAACATGTAACAATTTTAAAAAAGGAAAAAAGCCCTCTCCCCACCTTACTAAAGGCTGTCAGAAAAATGATATCATAGGAGTAATTATCCATGGTGATGTAAACCTACTTTAAAATATCTCATTTTTTCTGTAAGGTAAGTCTCCTGTCTTCATAGTATGGAAAATTACTAAAATAAAATAAATCATCAGCAGTCATTAGTCTTTATCCCTGAAATGTACATGCAGATCATGTGGTAGTATTTATTTGTTATGACACAGTGGTGTTTTACATCTTCCCCCAAGAACCTGTGAAAACACAGATACGTTAGAGATCTGCAGTTAAACAAGCAGGAACTATCCTTTCCTGTGCTAATTTTGGAATACATTTCCACAGTGCATTCAAGTCCACTGGGGATGGGCAGCTTGTCATTGCAGTCAGGCAACATGGTGGGGTCCCTTTGGGACTTCATCACCTGCTTACAGACAGAACCCAGATGGGCTTGAACCCGCTGCAAAATGAGAAATGACAGTGCACGTGTCGCCACAACAGCAAACGACACGGCGATGCAATTAGTCACGAGATTCCTGGCACCTCCTGGGAGATAATGGGATGAGGAGGTAAGGAAGGTTTGACCCAGTTGTTGACTGTAAGAGTCTCAGTCGCAGCTCAGCTTCCTTGGGTGACCCTTGTCTTTCTCTCTCTCTCTCTCTCTCTCTCTGTCTGCATCTCTTTATGACAGCGCCCCCTGTGCGCCGTGCGCTGTATCTGCAGGCTGAAGCATGTTCTCCTCAGTGAAAGCTTATGAGGGACAGCATTATGCGTCCCTGAAGAAGCAGTGTCTGCAGAGTGGGATGCTGTTTGAGGACCCGCGCTTCCCTGCCGTCGACGAGTCCCTCTTCTACCAGGGCAACCGGATCGGACGGGTGATTTGGAAGAGACCGAGGGTGAGGTGCCGTCTGTCAATCTGTCAGTCAGTTTTAGGAAAGAAATTTAGTGTGCAGTGTCAGTGTAGCTGGTACGGCCTGAACCAATTTGTGAATGCTGAAAAAAGAGTGACTTTCAATAACATGAACGCACTGATAGTCAGCCCTGACACACCTACTCCCCACACCTCCTGTTATGTCAGGTCCACCTACAGCAGCACTGTTTACATACGTAGATATGTGTGCATATATAATAACAAAATAATACCGTGTTTTATCACAGCTGAAACTGGAACATTATTTTATTCAGTCTAACATGACTGCTGTAAGACTTTAATGGGCATGGCAATTAAGTGTTTGATTACGGAGTGAATGAATAAATTAGAAACACTTGTTGGATTTAAGTAATGTCTCCTTCAGTTAACAATCATGATTAATATGTCTGGCACACATACGCGTTATCATTCTGTACAAGGAACACCATTGACCATGACCTGAGAGATAATGTAACAGACACACTGTGAATAGTAATTTCTGTCACCCCTACTAGCACGTGATGTTCTCACAACATTGTAGAGATTGTACTGACATGATATGGGCAAGGCGCTGTCTTGAAAACTTTAAGACTTTTCTTTTTAATGGCAAAAAAGCAACACTTCTGTTTGAATCCTGAGCTAGGGGAGTTCTTTTAAAAATGTTAAGCATCCTTCTAGAATGCTTTGGTCCAAAAAGTTCCAAAGAATCAACCTTCTTGTCAGATTTTAATCATGTGACTCCTAGGCAGCTGCTCTCAGTGAGACATCAGAGCTCCCTGGCTGTATCAAAGATAGCATTTAGAGCTACATGAAGTCCCAGGAGGCGGAAAAAACTGCACCCGCTGACACCCAGAGGCAGACAGAATGTCAGGATTGTCCGAGTCTCTTATCCCTCTTTTACTGCCTGCGTTCTAAGTGTGTCCCCCTCGTGAAAACCGCACAGGCTACTATTACAGGATCAGAGATGCAGCACTGTCAATAGAGTTATGGTTTAAAGTTGTGTGCCGCTCACTTAGTCAGTGAACCTGTCATTTGTCTTGCTTAGGCCGTTTCCATTTCGTCTGTAACAGTGGCATATTTGACGTTTTTTCACTCATCATTCACAACCAGGAAAATATTGTCTTCAAAAGGTGACTCTAATGACAGTGATATTTCAATGTGACAGTGATGGGTGTATCAGTGGAAAGGAGGGGTAACAGTTTGATTGCGAGTGAGAGTAGTGATTGGTTTAGCTGTTGTTATGGGTATGGGAGTTGTGCAGAGTCTTTCTCATAGTGTCTGTAAGAGTATGTTTCAGGTATTGTTATGGATGCTACTACAGGGGCAGTTTACCCTGTCCACAGAAAATATATATTGAACCCAGTGGCAATGTACTCTGCTGCCCCTTCCAGAACACATCACTTCATGGCACCTTCCACTGAAGCCAAAACAGTCAAGGAGCTTCATAGGGGTTGTGCAGGCATGCATCACCTTCCCTGTACACAACCGTATGTGCTCAGTGACAGTTAGTTCCAGAGGCATCCCATGTGGTCCAAGTGGTCTCACTTGTGATCACCTGATCACCTGCAGTAGCTGTTGGGGAGGGAGGTCTTCGCACTGGCATGCTCCCTGGATACTTATATTGACTGGGCTGTCACATCTTTGGACCAGTGTGGCTGCATGGATGATTCCTGGAACTGCAGGCCCCTTTGCTCTTCTTGTCTCTCTGTTCAGTGCCCTCCCAGTGCTCTTTTAGTCTTACTGTTTCCCTGCTTGAGTTAAATCCCCTACTGCTCTTTGAATCCAGAATAGCAAGTTCCCCTTCTCTGTTGGTGTATTTGTATTCACCTATTGTTTCTTTGGGGGCAGATATCTTGTTTTCATTGAGCTTGGGTTTAAACTCAATTAAACGTGGCTTTGTTAAGGCACTGATATCATCAGCTGTACAATGCCCAGTAATGGAGGAAGAAATCATGCCACTGCAAAATAGCAGCAACTTTGAAAGAATATAAAGTGTCAGGCAGATCCTTGTGTCAGGGCACTGTGACATGTTTATGGCCACATCTGTCTCTGAGTAAAGGGCATAAACTGCAGCTCTTACTGAAGTTAACTTCTCTTCCTTTCTTGTTCTTTTCTTTCTCTGTCTCTCTTTTCCCCCTCCAAATCTCAGCCCCCCTCTTGCATCAGCTCATAGATTAGTGATCTGGGGATATTTATGACTATGTGGCTGTGAAATGTGAGTGTAATTTGTCAGGTCAGTATTTCTTCAGAGCTGGGCAGCTGGGAAGGAGATGATGCCCAGATCAGCATGCTTATTTGATACATTTTTGGTGTCACTCTGGCCCCCAGAACACCAAAAGTAGAGTTTTAATCCTCATCAGCCAAGGGTCTTTTTCTCATAATAAAGGCTGGCCACTACTAGTCAGGTATAAGATACTGTCAATCCAATAATATATGAGTTTAAGCCTACTCCAGCTGTGTCTGTGGAAATAATTGTTTTCTGTATGTTTTGGATTTATATTTCTGTAATACCGTGGGGAGCAGGGGGTTTCTGGAGGGACAAGATGAGCTTAACCGCTGGAGATAGAAACCAAACCCTGGACTTCTGCTTCAAAGTGCAGCGACATTACCACATAGCTACAGAGAGTAGGGCCTGTAATGAGTTAAAAATGTCCCACAAGCTCTAACCAGTAACATCACTTGGATTGACAGGTGTGATTGCTGCAATACACTTTTACTTAATCTTCATATTTGTGATGGTTAGGTATATTACAGTAAATACAAGAGCATGTGAGATCTGTGGGACATCCTCCTAAGATTAATTGTTATATTAATGTAGGCTCACTCAGAGGAATTTGCTTGGGGAACATATGTCAATTTAAAATGGGCTCTTAAGCATGTTTTTATATGAGAGGAGCAAATGAGAAAAATGAAGATCAATATTCGTATAACAATATATTAAATCTAAAGTATGCACTTTAAATTATCTGGAACCCTTTAACCAAGACTTTCAATGGCCATTAACTGAAGCTTTTATTGGCTCTCAGGAATGGAAGCAGAGGGGATGCTGGGAAAATGGGGGGCCTTGAGGGGGATGCCACAGCGGCACTTATGCTGTGACTTTGGCTGTGATTAAAAGTTGCATTCCCACAGTGAGATTCCAGCTGAGTTTGCACATTGTTGACCTCTCGTGTGGGCAGCCCCCACCACCCCCAACCCACTCAGTCATTTTGTATGCACTGCAGGTCCCCAGGATGTCACCAGGCAATCACGGAGAATCCCTCCAGGTTGCTCACTTAGAATCTCATTAGGTCCCCAATGTCACTGCTTCTCCCCAACAATAAACGTCAGAGCTCTACTTCCACCTCAAAGAAGCCACGGAACTGTCCGTGCACTGGGCAAAAAAAATCAGGATAAATGCATTCTGGGGATAGACATATCACTCTGTTGGGTCAGATTACTGTATGACCTAACTGTGGGTCCCCAGCCAATAGGAAGCATGATTACACTTACTACACCACTCCAGCACTCGGAGCATGTACAGGAATGCTGTACTTACTCAAGCCGAAGCTATTGTTTGGTATCATTTAACATAAAAATAGATTTTGCTAAACTGCAAGTACTCTGACACATCACTGTTGTAATTAATTATCCTCATAGTTTTTCACAGGCTGTTATTTCTTTTTCACATATTTCCCTGGGGGTTTTATAGAAATTTGAATCAGGGAGGGGGCAGGGGATCACCTGGTGCATACAGCCAGAACAGAGCATGAACTGTTTTGAACCAATGCAGACAGCTTGTTACAACTCAGATGTCAAGAGAACCCCAGTAATGGAAAAGATGTGAACAAAATTGAATTTCACTGTAACAAATCTCCATGTTTTTTAGCAAATTAGAATTTAAACAAAGGCTGTTATGCCATCTCTTTAAAAACAGCAGGGAGGCGTGCAAGCACAAACAAGTAAATGTAGCACAAAACAGAAGCAGGAACTACACCATTTGCCTTGTCTGAAAATATAGACAATGAAACTCTCAAATATAAGTATTTGTCTTGGGTGACATTGCTAGGCAAAATTTAATTAACTAATGCAGAACACACAAATATTATGTGCTGTACATTTGTGTGTTGTCTCTTTAAGTGCATGTGTACTTAAACCATTGCCATTGAATTAGGCTGTCTGTCATTGTGACAATACGCATGGGAATGAGGTTTATTCAAGAGAAACTAATGAGCAATTTAATGGAGATCCAAGAGCTGAATTGTTTACCACTGTGAAGCAGAAAGGGTTCCCCATGAATTTATCTGAAGCAATTGCTTGTTAACTATCAATATCTGTTGGTGTTTAAAATGCAGTACTGTTAATAATATAAGGTATCTTCTGAAGAATATGGTTGCTTTAAAGGGGGAAATGCTGCAGACTGGCAAAATAGTAGAAATGTAGAGCAGTGGTGAGGGATCTGGACCCATGAGCAAAAAGGTTTCTGTTGTTTTTGCTGCAGCACCATTTGAGGGCACATATTTAACCTTAAGCAAAACACTTTCTTGTTAAAAATGGTAATGATAAAAAGTCCTTATAAGTCACAGACAAGTGGCATTTGTTCAGTAGAGCAATGTAATATAATGAAATGCCAACAAGTACATGAACATTTCCTGCCAGTGTACCCAAGATTTTAATGAACATTCTGTACAATTCTTTTAGTGCTCCACTGTGACTTTTCCCACCTGTAATTTTATTGAATGTGGTCCGCCATGCTCTTTATTCTGCATAAAATTAGCAAGTCTTTCTATTAAGAACATATTTTCGAAAAGATCACTTGCAATCAGGTCATTTACTTCAAGCAACAAGCATAGACTTCAGGCTTTGTGAGAAACCTACTGAACTGGATAGATTGTTCCTCTAACTAAAATTTCCCAGGAAAATGGTGGGATGGTAGGGGTGGAGCCTTCTTTCCACCTCTACACATAGCCTTTCCATTGATTATTGTGCAGAAGGTGCTATCCATCAGGCTAACACACAGACTAGCATTCTCACAACATTGCTTTAAAGTTGAAGTGGTGTGGCTGACAACATTAGATATGTGACAAAATGACTAACCAAAGCAGTGCCACTGAGATGCAGTGTACCATATGTTACAGCATTCCCCTGGCTGACACCTGATGATGTTTTCACAACATGACTGACACATTACAGCTACGTGTACATTATCACTCAGATACATCTTGGCGGCGCCTTGAGAACATTTGGCGCAAGCTCAGTGGAGCACATGAGATGGATGTGACAGATCTGTATGTTTTTGCCCAAAGGTGACCACCCTAATCACCTGGCTGTGGTACAGAGTCTTTGATGTTTCCTTCGATATTGGGAGGGTTTTTCATCCAGCTGTTATAAGCATAAAAATGACCAGAAGATATTACCACAGAGCTGTTTAACTGCCTGTTTTTCAGTTCCTTTTAATGTGATTTAAAAATGAGCATTGAGAGGTAAATGACTAAAAGAAGAAGAGGAATTTGGGTAGACCATCTCAAAGCAAAGATATAATTAAGATAACTTGTTCTCTTGTTTACTAATAGTTGACTGATGATTAGCTGGCTAACAGATTCCTCCAAAGTCCATCATCACATGACCCCATCCCCCAAGTCTATAAAGAATGACAAGAGCCAGGGATGGAGAGACAAAACATTCATTCACTATGCACTTGCTTAGGCAATATGAATGTGTTATTATCATGCACAACAGAGCAACTGGAATCTGAGCTGGAACTGAGATTTAACTGAATTGAGATCAAGAGTCTCCAAAAGATGCCTCGTTAAGATGGGCTTGATGTTGACTGCCTCCCTTAAAAGCACACTGCTTTCTCTAAAACAGCTGATCTGACATAGAAAGTCAGTTTTGGGGTGACTGGATGGAAAGAGATCCTTTTACTCTTTGTTGCTCTGGTGGTTTCTGTCGTGATGTGATAGCGATGACTGTGGTTTCATCCTGTGACCCCCAACCCCCCCCTTTTTTTTTTCTCTGCCACTGAGTGATTAATCTGTGGCATATAACACCTCAGCGTGCTCTGGGTAATTATTTCTCTCAATGTAAAAGCTGTAGGGAATATTGAACAGCACTTCACCAAAGAAAATGTTAATAAAACATAATCTCTTTATGTAGAAAGAAAAGTTTTAGTAGCTTAATTATTTAGTGCTAAAGGTTTCACTAGTTTATTTATGGAATGGTAAAGGTTGTTGGTAATCTGGTAATCTGTTCATTCGTAAAGAGATAAGTGCCTCTGTAATTTATTAATGTAAAAGGAACACTTCCTATAGTATATTAATGTAGCAGTAAAGGATTCAGTCATTTATTTATGTAGAAGTAAAGGGTTATAGTCATTTATTTATGAAGTGGCAAAGGTTTCAGTGGTTCATTTTATAATGGTAAAAACTTACGTTTGTTAATACAGACGGAGGTTTCTGTAATTTATTCATGCAAATGTAAAGTTTCTGTAGTTTATCAGTGCTGTTTCAGTCTGGTTCAGAGCAGTGAAGTGACTGCATGGTATCTGAGCACATGTGATTTAGTGTACCACAGCACAGGGCTGTAATGACAGGATGTAGTTCCAGTGTGGTTAATTCGGTAAGTTGTGTCTTATTATTTGGAGCAGATGATTTATAGAGCTGATGGCAGAATGATGAGGTATTTAACTGATGCAATCACCGAATACCCACTATCCATAATGCCTGCATGGCAGCTATAATGCCTCTTGATAAAGTATTCATAAATGCCATAACTACTAATGACCAGTGGCACAGTGTTTTGTCTTTTATTACCAGAATGTATATGTGTTTCACAGAGGTATCATGTAGACTTTACTTCATAGAGGCCAAATTGTTACTATTAAACATATTTGTTTAGATCTTATTTAAGCACCATTAAAGAGTAACCCCTCTGAGGTACAGTGTTTGAGGAAAGTTCTTGAAGACATAACCCCCAACACCCCAATAAATGAGTTTTTGAGATAACATGCAGCATTCTGTTTTTTTTAACACTGAAGCAATTTAATCATGGAGTCAGTGAAGCAACAGTGCTGTACAACACTGTGAAAGCTTCACATGTCTGTTTACAACAGAAGGAGATATTGTGGGGATAGAGAGAGGGAGAGAGATTGCGAATGTTGTCGACAACAAAGGGAGGACAGACAGAGAATGATGGGGGCCAGTTGGAGGGCAGAGAGAGAAAGGGACAGGAGGAGATTCTAATGGCAGATGTAATAGAGACATAAAGAGTGATGTGAGGTGAAGGGGGTTGGAACAAGGCTGTGTAATTTGGTGAATGAGAGTTATGGAGTGGTAGGCGCCAAAGAAAGGGGCAAGAGGGAGCCAGAGAGAAATAGGTCAGTCTAGAGTCTGAGGTTGGTTAAACGATGTAGAACATTGATTACTGTCCTGAAGAGCAGAGGTGTCTGAAGAGGCAGAAGGATAAGGGTTGTGTGGCAGGTAGAGTGGGCCTTGGACACAGCTTGTGGAGTGGTTTCTTGTGGTCATTGTGACAGGTTTGTTTGTCTCGTGGCTTGGCTTACTGAATACCTTGAGACTTGTTTAGAGATTTGGGCAGAGAAGCTGAGAGTTGACAGGTCCCTCAGAGCTGTATGGTGTCACTCGTTAGCAGCTACTGCACACAGGCTGTGAACAGTCAGCAGGAAAGGCAGCATGACAGTTTTTTGGAGTGGGGGTTTGAGCTCTGCATCTTTTGGTTATGTGGTCAAATCCTGGTGGAGCGTATTTAGATTGCTTAACTGATAACAATAGCAAAGGGAACCCTGTCTCACTGGGAACATCAGCTTTAGAGATTTTATCAAACCACCCCTGCCCACGACCAACCGGACACAGCAGCAGGATGAAGTGACTTTCAGAGTGGTAGTCTTAAATATGTAGATAAGTCCAGGTTGGAGCTGGACACTGAGTTCTTACAGAAATGTGCTGTTTTTAAAGCCCATTCAGCTTTATCCAGGTATTTTTGAGAGAATTTTTTTAATGCAGAGACACCAAATGAAGCAATGGCCTGGAGGCGTCGCTGTCATTCTATGCTAATTGCCTCTATATCAGAGTGCCTGTCTCTTATCTTGTCTGTGAAGAAGCGCAAGCTTTTATTCTATGGATGTGTCTCTCTCCATGGCAGAGCTCACCAGACGAGGTCAGCGAATGCACAGCGTGGAGCTTGGCTGCCAGGGTCTGTGGGAGCTGTGTGATTTATTGAATGTCTGTGCTGTGGCACACACCATGCATGTGGGACAATTACCGTTGTAATTAATGGGTCTATAAGGTGCTCTGCCAAGGAGTCTCTCCATTTGCTTTACCTTTCTCTATCTTTCCCTCTCTCTCCCTCACTCCCTTTCTTCTTTCTGTCATGCTCCCTGCTTTTTTTTCATTCTACCAAACCTTCACCCGCCATCACTCTCTCTTTATATCCAGCATGTGGCTCTCTCTACCATCATCTATTAGCTATTTTTTGCTCACACTCCCTTACTCTGACTATGTTTTCATTGCTTATATTCCCGTGCTTCCTCTCTCTATCTCTGCCTCTCTTGGTGTCTTCCACTTTCTCCCCTGTTCACCTTTCCCTTGTTCCTTCCCACTTCCACCATTTATCACTTATTCACCCCTATAACCCCTGTTGTTTCTCTCTTTATCATTATCTTCCCCTCCTCGCATCCTTTTCCTCTCTCAGTCTCTTTGTCTGTCTCTCTGTCTCTCTCCCAGGAGCTGTGTGATGACCCGCACCTGTTTGTGGATGGCATCAGTGCCCATGATCTGCACCAGGGACAGCTGGGAAACTGCTGGTTTGTGGCTGCCTGCTCCAGTCTAGCCTCCCGAGAGTCCCTGTGGCAAAAAGTAAGCCTGAGTGTGTGTGTGTGTGTGTGTGTGTGTGTGTGTGTGTGTGTGTGTGTGTGTGTGTGTGTGTGTGTGTGTGTGTGTGAGAGAGAGAGAGGGAGAGAGAGAGAAGGAGAGAGAGATAGAAAGAGCAACCCTGCATGTGAGAGTTCCTGAAATATTTAATCTTACAATCATCCCATTGGAAACAGCCAAAAACACAGAATAAGGGCATCCAAATATGGATCAAGCTCAGAAATCCTAAGGAAGTTTGTTTACTTATTCACACAATGAATATATACTGTATGCATGTGTTTGCATCACAATCACATAAAATGATAAGAGAAAACACACAAATCTGGCAACCTTCAACCCTCAGCTACTTCTGCCTGTTTCATACTGCATCTTATGAAGACAAGGAACATAGCCAGCCTTTGTCTCTCAGGAAAAGACAGGAAGAGGTTAACTAAGAGGTCAGTGTCAGCTCATCCGCATTCATTATACATGGTCATGAAGATGCAATCAATAAAGGTTAATGTCGCCCCTTGAAATGGAAGAGCACTATGATGTAATTGTGTAACTGTAATTATGAGTAAAGGAAGAGAGATTTTTAAATTCTTTTTCTCCTTTGTCTTACTCAGCTGTTCATCCCCAGTTGTGTGTGTTTGTTGTGTTAGAGGGCTTCAGTAGATTTTTTTTCCTCTTTAAAAGTTTGTACATTCATGGGAATGTCAAGTGTTCACAGTCAACAGAATGTCAGTTATGCTGTGGAAATCAAGTCATGGATACGTCATCACTGCAAAGAAGAGCATATCATTGTTTTCTCAATGGGCTTACTGGCAGAATAGTGTCTTTGATCTCTATAAAGGTTATTTTCAAAAAAGATGACTTTGAAGCAATGATCCAATGTCTGGAGATTCAGATGAGCTTTTACAGCAGAAATTACTCTCCGCTGTTCCACTGTGGGGTGGATCTCCATGACAACAGCAGTTGGGTAACACTGTGCACAACCACGTAAAGGTTTGAGTGAGAGGACATCAATGTCTCTTTCCCTCTCTTTTTCTCTTTCTGTTTTCTTACATCAAAGCTAGTGTTCCCTCTTTTTCAGGGTAGCATTTAATTTAGAAAGGATTTACCTGGATTGTTTGTTTTTATGTCATCTATACCCTGGCAAATAGTCACAAATACTCCTCTCTCAGAACATTGCCTGTCATTTGTTTAGTAGCTATGCGCTTTTCACCACCTATAGATCTGACCCATTAAGTTTTCTATCAAAGCATGGTCAGCAGCACCCAGGGTGCAGGAGAGGGAATAACAATGCTGTAGTTTTTGTATTTGTGAGCCACACATATTTCAGTTTTAAGCATCTCCATAAAAATGTGCATTCTGTCCATGAAGCTCAGTGTTTGAAGATATTAAGTGCAGTTACACAGCAGCCTTTGGATCATTTGGGTAATGCGTTTTGACATTAAATAATATGGGAGACCTGGTACTGGGTATGGATCAAAAAGGAACTGATTGGCTTGATTGTCAGCAGCATACAGACATTAAGTGTGTTAGGGGCACAGGCTCATTTTTAGAGGGCTTTTCATGTGTAGAAAATGCTGTGCTGAAAGAGGCAGGTGTATAGGCAGGCAGGCAGATATATCTGAAAGAGACAGTAGTACAGCAGAAGATTAAATACTTTAGGTCAGAGTCCCATTCTGCTCTCCGCTTAACCAGCATGGGGCAGGTACCCTTAATTCACTATAAGCTTACAGAGAGTTCACAATAAGCTTGTCACCGCACCCAAAGTACTTCTGATAGTATTTTGTTCTGTTTTATTTGTGAAGTCCATTCCATTTTGTGGGAAGAAGAGTACTGGAGCGACTGTCTCTTCACTAGTCAGTGGAAACAGCTGATGTTCTTGTCTGTATGGACAGTTTTTTCTCACCTAAGGGCGGAACACAGCATGCAGAACAATTCACAGTGACACAGGAACAGAATCTGCTCTCACTCAAATCAAACCAGACAGCTTGATCTGCTGCAATGCCGTTTCTTTTAGTATTAAGGAAGGAATTTGGCTTTTTTATGCTGTAGGTCAGGGGCTCCAACCCCATAAAGTACGCTGAATGTACGAACAACATTTGTTGCAATGACCCCTTCCATTTCTCTTTCTAAAATTATAATAATGGCTTAACAGTGTAACGTAAGATCTGGTCTACATCATTTCTGAGAGATTTTACACTTGTCTAGATATGGGAAAAAAAAGAAAAAACATACTTACAAAAATGACCTGGGTGCATTCGTGACAGGCTAACCTTGCAGTGACTGACTGAAAGTGGTGACGTGTCCCTAGGGGCGAGATACAGCTGTACAGAGATAGGAAGTAAGCCGCACATCCAGTGGTGTGTATGCAGGAGAATGCAGAACATTCCAAATAAGCGCTCTGGCCCTGTGACAGTAGACTCCTCTTTCTCCTCAGAGGCCTCATTAGCCACTCCGTGAACATCCTTTCCCCGGTCCCTGGTGTTCTCACCCACATGCAGAGCATCCCAGTGGCACGGTTCCCGCGGAAACGGCTGCGGCCATCCTCACGGGCGCCCCTGCTAGGCTTTCGGTTGTATCGGCCCTCAGCAGACCCTGTGGCCTATCCTCAAACAAGCGGAGCGGATCAGAGAGCTGAGATACTGTCACCCTTTCTCAGAGAAGCAGGCCTGTCTAGAGAACTTGACGTGGTTCTGCTTTTCACGAGTTTTGTGCTTTCTCATAAGTTAACCACACTGCATTTGGGTCATGGGCTCTTACCCAGTTCTCCTTCTCACTGTGCATTTAGGTGTTAGTCCTTTCTCATCACCCATGATATGAGCAGTACTTTTGAGCTCTTTAGGTCACTCTCCCAAAGTTGAAAACTGTTTGGACCATGTTTCAGAAATATTTCTCAATCAGTGTCGTCTCACTCAGAACATAAGCTGTATTTTATTTACCTCAAGACATTTGTAATGCAGTCCATTTCTGCACTATTAATTACTCATTCGAAGTCCTCTGGTCCTGGTAGTGGCTAAGTGCTGTCAAGGTGTGAGCCAATAAATTATGCCGTTTTTTAATGCATTGTCCTCCTTTTATACTTCTGTTTGGTATTGTATAGGGATGAAATTAATATTTGTTTAATGAAAGAGAAAACTAGAAAGAGAGCAAGTGAGAGAGAGATGTTTGGTAAAGAGCTTGAACTCATGCCCCGATAAGGGTTCATGAAACATAGACAGAATCATCAGATTTTTAGGAATCAGAGAATTCAGAGGTGCTGGGGGCAGGGTTAGAGATATGAAGTGGAGGAATGTAGCAGTTCCGTTTCTTCAAGAAGCAAAATTACTTAGGTCTCATTGGCACATGAGCACACATAAGTCGAACACATAAACCTGGTACCAAAAGGCGGCTTCAGTACTAGATGGCTTAAGATCCTCAGTGAAGTCGTTTGTATCTTGAGCATAGTAAATGCCAGAGCCATTCTGGCTCTCTTTCATCCTGCTTGATATAACGAGGGCTCTGGAACCACGCTGAGGATACCTGTGACCTGCACTGGATATGCATACTGTGGAGCTGACAAATGGAAGCCAAACCCCTCCTAGCTCACAGCTCTACATTTATTTAGAGCACTGGATTTATGTTGAAAGTCTTAGTGATAAATGCCCTTTCCCTACAAGAAACACCCCGCTGGGAATAGGATGGTTTTGTGAGAGGTTCATGGAACTTTGTTTATGAAGCCAGTCAGTACTCACCCACAGGCTAAAAGTAATGCCCACACCACTTACATATTTGTGTGTGTGTGTGTGTTTGCATGCAGGTCATCCCAGACTGGAAGGAGCAGGAGTGGGATCCAGAGAAGCCTGATTCCTACGCAGGAATCTTTCACTTCCGATTCTGGCGTTTCGGGGAGTGGGTGGACGTGGTCATCGATGACCGGCTGCCCACCGTAGACAACCAGCTGGTGTACTGCCACTCCAATGACAACAACGAGTTCTGGAGTGCACTGGTGGAGAAGGCCTATGCAAAGCAAGTACAGCCAATAACAGCCTTGACAGCTTGGAGAATACAAAAGCCAGTTGCAGAATACATAATTGATTAGATTGCCCACCATGGGCTTGAGAGGACTGGAGGTACCAAGTGAATGGATGTGGGTCAGTGAAATTGTCACAATTCTTGGTCTTTCCATCATAAAAATGATTACTGCTCAATGAGACATAATCATGATGTTGTTTTCATCCTACCTTTGTATTTATAACAAAATCAGGCATTCAGACACAAAGTAAATAATGATACTTTTCTGAAAAATGTTTACCTTCCCATTTTGATCACTGCCTTTGTTTCCAGAGAGCACCATTTTGATTATACTTGAATATGCTGTAAATAGTTTTTCCCCTAATATCAGTAATTTATAAGTCAAAGTAACTTCCCCCTGTCCCTGAGGGTAGAGGTGGGCAGGGAAAGCTAATGATGGTTGTCATGTCACCTGCAGGGTGTATGGCTGCTACGAGGCTCTGGACGGGGGCAACACAGCTGACGCCCTGGTGGACTTTACAGGGGGTGTGTCTGAGCCCATGGACCTGCTGGAGGGCCAGTACGCCCAGGACGAGACGGCCCGCAACCAGCTATTCGAGAGGGTTCTGAAAGTCCACAACCGGGATGGACTGATCAGCTGCTCCATCAGGGTAATAGCTGTGGAAACGGGGGTGACTGTATAAATGAATACCACTCTGTGAGTCATGACTACCCAGTCACAGATGCATGTGTGTCCGATTGCCTTTTCACATAGGTTTCTTTTTCCTTTTTGGAGAGTATATCTTTTGTTACAAGCTTTGTTCTCGTGCTTAGCACTGTCCTTCAAGCCAAGGAGCGGGGAAGTAACTTAGTGAAAGTGCTGAGCAGTTTGGCCTTTACCGTTAAGACCAAATTTAAGGCGTCATAATTATTTTGACACAATTTAAACCCATTAAACACAATTTCAGCACCATTTTTCTCTCCACAGTGAGCATTCATCATCTTAATATTAGGGCAGTTAGTTTCAGCTCCTGACAGAGCTAGTGTGTGGCACTCTCAAAAAGTTTTGTCTTGCTTTTGAGGCAAGTCTGATGCACTGCAAGGCTGCCTCTGTTACTCCAGGGTCAATTTCTCTTTGCCTATGTGCCTTGGGTCAAGCGAGAGCTCAATATGAAAGGAAGTGTCAGCTTTTACAATCCAATTACTGTCAAGTGCATTTTGCTTCATTTAAATCCACTTCAGGCTCTTTGAACGGTAGTTATTACAGTCCGGCACTGTTGTGAAAGGAGATATGAGAGGAAGAGTAGTTGCATTCTGAAACAAAATACTTCCATTATGTCTGTGTTCAGAAATGGATTTTTATATTTGATCTGAAAATGAGTAATTTAGTGGATTGATAAGTAGTGGACTTTTTGTACTGAGATTTTTAGTATGAATTACCATTGAAATCAATGGATTCAGATTACATTAAGAAAATGAAATGTGACAACCAAATGGCAAACCTACTTAAGCAGCCCACTTCTAAGCACTTCACCCCTAGAGTGGTTCTCCATAAAGTGCACACTCTACCACCACTAAGAGTTTACACAATGCTGAAATATAATCTTTGTTTATTTCCATAAGTAACCATTTCTCCAGTCCAGTCTCCAGTGTCACCCAAATCCATTCAAAGTCTTTTATTTTATCTCAACCTTTACAGAGACAACCAAACAGTAAGGCAAACAAATAGAGGTGATCACATAACCTCCACTCCACCTAGTAGTGGTGGAGTTTACAAGTCATTTAGGACATTTAGGGTGCAGGTTAAATCAATGAAATAAGTTCTCACTTGCAAAAAAGAATGTTAGGGTTTTACGTCTTTATAGCTAATGACACCAAAGTCAGGAAGCTCATTGTTTTTCCAGGGCAGGTATTCTTAAATTTTGATTTCCAGCACAAATGAACTGAAGCAAATTGAGAAACCTGTTTTATATTCATGAATTTTCAAAGATCCATTTAAACAGGAAAACGGTCAGACAAACCAAAACGAATCTCTCCATGAATCTCTCCAACACTGACACCCTCCTGCCCCACCACGAGCCAGTCACTACTGCTGAATTTATTGCATTAGACTTGTTTCATCTTCTCAGAGAATGGTCTGATTTAGAAACACAACAGGGCCTCTTTAAAATGGCACTCATGCAACTCCCTGGAAATAAACTATAATTGCTTTTTTCACACCTACAAAACCGCTTGCATTCAAAAAAAGTAACTTGGGTTATACCAGATGGGACAACTGTTTGTTACACTGGGCGATTGGCTGTCTAAGATCCGAGCCACGGCATGCAATCTTAAGGTGTGACTGCTGTGTTTACTTTCAGGCGACCACTGTGGAGGACATAGAGGCGCGACTTGACTGCGGTCTGGTTAAAGGCCACGCCTATGCCGTGACAGACGTCAGGAAGGTCCGACTGGGACACGGGCTGCTGGCCTACTTCAAGTCTGAGAAGCTCTTCATGATACGCATGAGGAACCCCTGGGGGGAGAAGGAATGGAGCGGACCATGGAGCGATAGGTAACGTCACCCCCTACAGAACTGTAGGTCTGACATCATTTTGATACCAGGAAAATATTTTTAAATTATGCACATCAGTCCTGTTTAATAAATGGACCCTTGAAGTATCAATTGTGAGGACACAGTACAGCTGTTTTGCTTCATATTAATCGTTTGTCTCATATTAGCAGTTTGTTTTAAAAATCAGTGTTGTTGCATTGTGTGCTGGTCTTTGTGGAGTCTAACTGACAGTGTAGAGCAGCAGTCATAGCGCAGCAGTGTGGAGAGATTGTTAGAACACTGAGTCCTAGACCTAAGTGTAACTGGCTCGACTCTCAGGTGGGAGACCCTTGAGTATGGTACTACATCAGCTGTATACAGCTGAGTTGCAGAATGTGTCCAAGTGTAAAACTGCAGAAAGAATAAATCATGGTGTAATGTACAGACCACTGGAAGTCACAGTCTGAATTTTTTTGCCAACAGCCAAGGCCTTTAGGGCAGACTCACCCCCCTGCAGTCCAGGGGAGTGATATCCCCTGGATCGCTGACAGGATGGCAGGGCCTGGCCTTGCAGCAGATGGAACCCTGTGTGGTATCAAGGGATGTGATTTACTGAGCGCCTGCAGTAACTGCAAAAAGGGAAGAAGGAAGGGAAGACGGCCCCACCTGTAGGGAAGAGCCATTTCTTCAACTCAGCCTAAAATATTACAGTATATTTAAAAAATAAAGGGAATATCTCAGTTAAAATAATTGTCTTGTCTAAATAATTGTCTTGCTCAAAGTTAAGCTCTGCCCCATGAGCCCCAGAGCTGATCACAAATTATGACTCCCCCCAATAGAAAAGACTGAGCAAGGGTGTCTACCATCTACTCAGATGCTGAAAAGCCTAATCATTTATGCATTGTAATTACCATTTATGTCTGACATAGAAAGCAATGTTCTATAATGTATTTTTTCTCATAAAGGAACCCTAAGCATAACAGTTAGTACTGAACCTCACAGGAAGCATTACTTACTGTTTTCTCCCCAGAGGTTTAATTTAAAATAACCTGCAGGGTGTGTTAGTTTCAACCGCGTTCCGCTGTGAAGCTGCAACAGGAAGCCAGGGGAGGAGAAATAGATGGCATAAAGGAGGAAAAGTGACGTTTTGACATTTCCCCCAAATGAAACCATTCCGTCACGCTGTTGCGCTCCTTGTTTCAAAACGTCAGCCCCATTCGTGCCCTGGAGGTGAAGCTGTGAGACTGAAAGGAGGTTGTAATGGAGGGAAAATCCCATCAGGCGTCGCTCCCTTACGTTCGGTCCCTCTCACTCATATCATTCCCCTCTTTCGCCGTGCTGCGCCGATGGAGACAGATCGCATATTCAGCTCGCTTTTATTCAGTTCTGAATTATTCAAGGAAGAAGGAGTCTGATTAAAGTAAAGTGAATTTTTTTTTAATAACTCTCCACATGAATTATATATTGGTGGTTTAATAAAAAATATGGCTGAGGAATTCTAGTTCGCAACTTTATCAAAGTTTGTTGTTTTTTTTTCCTTTCTTTCACTTGTACACTGGAATTGAGAGGTTTAAATCCTGGAAAGCATCTGGAAAGCAATTTCTCTGTGTATTTTCTCTCCTATTCTTGCTGTTCAGTATGGCATGGGGTTGTGCATATTACCTCAGGGTTAACTTACATGGAACAGAAGAGCATACAGTCACATACTGAAATAACTCATAATGCCACATTACAGCATTAACTTACTAGCCGTGCAGCTATGTTGCTACAATGTTACAACAGTGTCATGGGAGTGAGTACATTTGCTTTGTACTGACTGGACCCTGAACTCAGTATTATGACCCTGATGTGTTCCAGGCAGTTCAAAGTCAAACCATGTAGCACAGATCTGAGTGGTTAAGGGATGAACACTCATGCTATTGAGCAAGAGTTGACATCAGGTGCTAGGGTAGACTGATGTTGCACAGGATCCTACAGTAGGTTGCCATTCCCATACAGTAAGTATAGACATTAAGCCTTGTGTTTGGCAGCCTTGGATCGTAACAGTGTCCCCCTTGAACATTTCTGTTGCAGCTCTGAGGAGTGGAAGAAGGTGAGCAAGAGTGAGAGAGAGAAGCTGGGGGTCACGGTCCAGGATGATGGAGAGTTCTGGTGAGAACATCCCTTCACTCACCCCTACCATGTCTCTATGGAGACTTGCCTGTACCAGGACACACCTGTGCATATCCTTGCCTTTACTTTCCCCACATATAGCTATGGCTAATCTAAATGAAATGTTCTCAAAACATACTGTACCTCTGCTACTTTGTGAGCATATTGTTGGGAGAACATTTTGTGTCATTTGGGAGTCCCCTTCTTTAGATCACCCCAAACTCATCCCTTTGTTCCCTCCCACTCTCCCTGTTGTGGCATGACCCCGTGTACACCAGGATGACATTTGAGGATTTTTGTCAGTACTTCACGGACCTGATCCTGTGTCGGCTGATCAACACATCCTACCTGAGCATCCACAAGACCTGGGAGGAGGAGGTGATGCGGGGCTCGTGGGTGCATCGGGACGACCCGCTGAGGAACCGCGCTGGGGGCTGCATCAACCACAAAGCCACCTTCCTGCAGAACCCGCAGGTGCTGGATCCTGGCAGCAGAGGGTGCTCTCGAGTCTTTAGTCCCCTGGGTGTGCAGTATCTACAGTTAAACATGTATTCCCGCTCTCCCAAAACACACTGGCATTATCTGCAGAGATGGAAATGATGAATTGGGTGGGTCAGAGCGGTGATGTAACAGACCTGCAAACAGTGCAGTTCTCGCAGAGCAGGGTGTGATGCAGGTACCTTGAAGGGCATGTGCCCTCGTGCTCATTTGCTTTTTTTGGCATCATGATGTTCTGTGTTTGCAGTACGTGTTTGACGTGAGGAAGCCAGAGGATGAGGTTCTGATCTGCCTGCAGCAGAAGGAACAGCGGGCCCGACCCAAAGAGGGGAAGGGGGAAAACCTGGCGATTGGCTTCGACATCCACCGGGTGAAGAAAGGGAATGGGGAGGGGCTGGAATTAACTGGACTGGGCTGGGAGGAGCCAGGCAGGGGAAGAGGACAGACAAGTGGGAGTAGACACCCAGGGAGGGCAGTAGGAGGAGAGGAGCAAGACCATTGTGAGGAGTAAAATCATTTCTCTATAGAACTGTGATGTCTGATCTTAAAATTCCTTAACAAATACAAAAAGAAATGCTCTGGACTGTTTTTTCATCATTAGTGAGGGGATTATCCATCTTCTAGGATCAGGCACTTTCAGTTCCTAATAATAAAAGTTCTGTCCTCACTGTTGCTAAATAAAACATTTCCAGTGGAAACAGGTGCTTATGAATATTTATAGTTTGTTAGACCTGTGCATGCTTGGTTCTGATTCTAATCACCATCGATATGTGTAGAGCCTTTGTAACCATCAATCATTCTGAATCAAAAGTTCATGGCCTGCCTGCCACCTGCTCATGAATATTCATGAACACAGAGAGTCCTTATCAGTAGTCTTTAGGTGGGCTATGCAGGAGCAAAGAATCCTGAGTAGATTTACAGCATTTGCTGTGGTCACTGCTGGAGACGGAGCGTTTAATACCAGAGACTTTCAATTTACTACAACCAGATGCTCATCTCTGTGTGCTTCATGGTTCTGTTTCTGCTATTTTTGAAGCTGTAAGTTTTCTGATTTGCTGGCTTGTTATGAACTTTCTCAAAGGGTTATGGATTCCAACTTAGCATCCATGGTTAGCATAAGAACTGTAACCAGAGCTTCCTAGGCAGAAGATGGAAGGGACGCAGGAGCTCAATGTGTGGTCATAATACGTTTCATATTTGTGGTAATATGATCCCTCTTTCGCAGGTGGAGCTGAACAGGAAGTTTCGCATGCATTCCGCCCAGCAGAAGGTGGCAGGCTCGATCTACATTAACTCCCGCTCCGTGTTCCTGAGGAAGGAGCTGAAGGAGGGACGCTACGTCATCATCCCCACGACCTTTGACCCTGGCCAGCAGAGTGACTTCCTGCTGCGGGTCTTCACTGATGTGCCTTCAGACTGCAAGTAAACCAGTCGGCGGGCCCCTTTCTTCCCTGTTTCTCTGTCTTTTGCTTTTCATCCCGCTGCTCTTGGTGGTTTGCACCCCAAAGGCTGATCTGGGACTGGCAAGCCCAGACTTCATTCTAGCCATAAACATTTGATGCAGACAGGTTAACTGTTTCAGGGTCAGTGTGACAACCATCATAGTGTCCCTGTCACTTCAGTTTTTTTTTTTTTCCTCCTTTTCCCACTAGGCCCATCAATACCCACAATAGGGGGTTCACCTTAATTACAAAACATTTGTAACTGCAGTAAGTAGACTGTGGATTTCAAATTTCATGGTCCACACTGCAAAAGCAAGAAATATGGTTAGCTTTCTGAGCTAAAGACCGAGGTCTGAAATAGTGCCAAACTGAAATAGGACAACCCTTACCAGACTTTCTGTCGGCTTCAGAGAATATATTTCCCACACTTTGTTTAGTGTCACTGCATCTGAAGTAACTGATGAGATATTACAATCATGTTTCAGATACTTTTTCAGTCTTATTCCATGTCCTCTTACTTCTTGCTTTTATCATTGGTCAGCATATTTCCTGTTTCTGTCAAATGCTCATCTTCACACTTCCAGTTTCTAAACTTGGCCCTTTTCACATTCTGCCACGTGATTTTCTGTCTCTTACTGCAGAGAGCTGACCTTGGATGAACCACCTCAGACGTGCTGGACCGGCATGTGCGGCTACCCCCAGCTGGTGACACAGGTGCACGTGCTGGGGGCTGAGGGGCTGCAGGGCCAGGACTCTAATGGAGGTACGCCCCCATGCTGATGGGAGGGGTACAGCACTGACGTACAAAAGACTGCTGTCTTACGCAAAAAACGTTGGATGAGCTTGGAACTGAACTGAGCCGATAAGCTGATCTACTTGAAAGGCGACTCTCCCGGGAAAACTTGAGAAAACCCCAAACCATAGTGCAAATCCTATCAAAAACTGTTGGGTTGCTGCCCTCTGAGGCGCGAAGTCCTGAACTCTTTTTGTAGAGTGACACACAGGCTGGTGTTTAAGATGAGTCATTTAGGAATCTCTTCTGGTCACATGCAGAACTCCAGTGTCTGATTCCCCAGAAGAAGAGACACAGCATGATGGCAGGAGGTACCCGAGCACCACCTAGTGGCCAGTAGCTATAACTATAGGATGGTGTAGGTGTTAGTTGTCAAAGATGCTATTGACAAGATTGCGAGTCCCAGTGGTCAGCATGAGATCATGGGATCTGAAACTGTCCAGCTCAAACTATTATTGAAATATTAATTCATCAATATTAACTAGGGTATCCTTTGCAAAATTGTTGTCTAAACTGTGACAACTGTATAGTCAGTGTAATTAAAAAATGAATTTACATGACCAAGGTTCAGCATGTATGCAGACAGAAGAAACAGCAAAAGACTGTCAACTCCTGGTCATGCCATTAAAAGTTACTGATCTCTGCTGTCTGCTTGAATCTCAAGGAAATTTCATTGGTTAGGAATCATGTCAATAGCTTCTTTGGTTCAGTACTTTGACATGGAGCCCTTTTAAATGTATAGATATGCCTATAAATATTTTTAAAAAATGAATTACTTTAGATATTCAGACAAACTGTCATCCTACAATGTGCAAAGTTGTAACAAATCATTTTTTGCAGTATTAAGCTGTCATTTGTGCGTGTATAATCTAACTGTAGGTGTTCTTTACATGAGCGCAGAATAACAGTTTCACCTCTGGTAACAGTAATTAACAGGAGTCACTCTCATTTCAGCATCTGACCCGTATGTGATAATCAGCTGTGAGGGTGAGAGGGTGCGCTCTCCTGTCCACAAAGACACATGCAGTCCCGAATTTGACATCAAAGGCCTTTTCTATAGGAAGAAACCCAAGGAAGGCATCCATATAGAGGTAGGAGGAAAGGAACTGAGTGTGTGAATGAAACTGAATGCATGTGTGTGCCTGTCTAACAAATCAGTCTCACAGTGCAACTACATATATGAATAGTGTAACATCTTACCAACTGCAAGGTTTGAAACAGCCCCATGAGGGAACCTGCCATCTTTGCGTAAATATTGAACTATTTAAGTGACACTTACAGTAGAGTTGTTTGCTGTCTTTCTCTATTCCTCTTTTTATTTCTCTCATTGATCTTTTTCTCTTTGTTTGGCCACCTTTCACTGTCTCGCCTTTCCTGTTTCTCGTCTCTGAGCCTCCTCCTTGCCCCCTCTCTTTATCTTTTGTTTCTTTCTCTCTCTCTCTTTCTCGGATCAATGCCCGTGACGGACAGATCTACAATAAAAACGTGATCGTCGACACCTTCCTGGGTCAGGTGACCCTGTCCAGCGACCCTACTGATCGGCAGGAACAGCACACTGTCCACCTGCGTGACAAGGGCAACCAGCAGAGCAACGACCTTCCTGGGACACTGACTGTTCGCCTGATCACGTGCAGCGTGCTAACCAATATCTGAGCCCCGTGCCACGCCCCCACGCTATGCCTGCTGCAGCCTTAACCTCGCCCTGCCAGTGCCATGAGGCTCCCACAGGACCGCTTTCCCTGCCTTCCTTAGATCTAGATATTAGAAAAATTATTCCTCATATACAAGTAAATACATGTAGCCTGTATGTATCCGAATGTGTATGCAAGGGCTACGCATCACCGTGAGGGAGCGTTCCTGTGTTTCTTACTGACTGAAGGGGCGGAAACCTCGTGTGTGGCAACTGCTGCATGTTTGTCAGCCTCTTGGACATTCCCTACATCATTGTTCCGTCCCCTTGGTTACAGTTCGCCCCCAGCACCGCAGGACACATTCACTTCCTCTCTAGTCCGCTCGTCCATGCTGTGCTCCTTGTTTCCTCAGACTCAAAAAACTGCAGCCAATGGTGAGTGTTTCATCAGTGAAGAGACTTTTGTCATCTCCAGTCTCTGGGGAAAAGGCAGTTTAACTGCATGCCTTTGCGAGAGCTCTCGCAGGGGTGCCAGGTCTTTAACGTGCTCTTAGGGACTGAACATGTCGGTGGCTCTTCAGTGGGCATTGCGCATGTGGATCCCAGCCTGTGAGCGCACAAGTTTTCTGTTTTGCCAAGTGGACCGTGCCCCTCCTCCTGCCTCTGCCATTTTGTTATATCTTCCCGGGACCAAAGACAGCCGTGCAATGTTATGACCATCAACCATTCCCCCTTGCTCATCCCAGATGCCTGCTGACTGTTGAGAGCCACAGGTCACTGCGGCTCCACAGATGTGGACACTCATGACAGTACCCCAGGGACTGTGGTGGGCATAGACTAGGCCTTGGACATTCATTATATATCCCAGGGATTGCAATGGTCCAGTGGATGAACTGTTAGTCCTCTATTTATAAAAATACATACAACAAATTTTTGCTATGACAACATTGAGAAAAAAGGGAGCACTTTTCTATACAAGTGACAGATTTTCACCATGATGAAATATGGTAGGAATAACAGGTAAGCAAAATCTGAGTTTTGTGCCATGAGAGGGACGCAGCGCATCTCCAAAGATTCTTTAAGGTACTGTAACAAGATACATATCAAACCCTGCATACGTTATACTGAAAATTCTGTCCCTGCTACTGAACGTTCCACTACTGGAACTCCTTAACATTGGACCTCCTTAAATGCTTAACCACTCAGATAGTGACTGGAGCTCCTTAGCTGAACCAGGAAGGAATGTAGAGTGAATAGTCTCCCTGGTGACAACCAGTCTCTGACATGTCCTGATGAGTCAGTTTACACTGCACTAGTAGCTATCTATGTCAGTTTACCGTACACAAAAATCCATCTACATCATCACCTCTATTCAGGTATCTGTTGGCCCTGCACCTGTGTGTTACTGATTGCTTTGAAATTTATCCTCTATATATCCCTCTCCATCAGTAACCAGTGCCCAGCAAAATTGCCAGTTCTCACACCAGCACAGAGAACAAGGCAAGCTATAAGCCTAGGGAATTTAGTGTAACAATTGTATTA
This sequence comes from Megalops atlanticus, assembly GCA_019176425.1. NCBI lineage: Eukaryota > Metazoa > Chordata > Actinopteri > Elopiformes > Megalopidae > Megalops > Megalops atlanticus. Next base: position 35,651,946 of record CM032877.1, read on the forward strand.
TAACAAGGGACTTTTGAGGTGAGCACATCACTGTTCCTTCCCTACAAGTATTAGATGTAGTCTGAAAGTGGTTATTATTTCTAATATATTATGTATTATATTATCATGTAATATATTATATTGTATTATTGGGCCTCTCTCTGTATCACAGGGATACAGCAGGTCAGTTGTTAGCATCACACCCTGATCACACCTGTGCCATAGTCTAGATCATATGATCTGAAAACAAAAGCCACCGTTTGGGCATCTACATGTGTTAGGATGGAATTACTAAAACACTTTTTTGTAGCACCATTCATGAAGGTAAAGCAGCAGGCATGTCTCATTTCATCTTTAGAATGTATCAGTATATGTTCATCCTAGAGTTAATCTCAATTTTGACCTGGATTCTTCTCATTGAATAGGCAGGTGATACATACATTATGTAGACAATGGTAAGTTTTTATGACTAGGCCTCATTGACTTATGAAATTACAGTAAGATGTATTATCTCTTAATAGCACGGCACTTTAAGTATGATTTCATAAAAAAATCATAACAAAACAGAATCTGAATCTTTTTTTTAAACTTGATTTTTGATTACTGATTTTTGATTAACAGTTGGTATTAGTCACAATTCACATTGGTTACAGTACAGATCTGTTTGTCCATATATCACTTACATATCATGACAATCATAAGATTTCTATGAGAGTGTTTCTTCTAAATTCTGTGTGGTAATCGATGGCAGAATCTCATCAACATTAGGATTCTCATTTAGCTTTACTGTGTATTATGCCCTTAGGGCATAGGACAAATATATTTTTCTCAGCATCCACAATTCTCAAATTAAAATTGTGGTGCCCACACTTACATCCATTATGATCCACTGGATGTAAGTTGTTTTCAGTAGTGTTCAGATTCATTTTTGTAGTAATGAACATTATCTAGACTGTAAAAAGCCATTCTGAATGCATATTTCCTCTGTCCATGTTAGTGCATAAACATATACAGAATGGCAAAGGGATTCATAAGTATTCGATCCTTTTTTGCTGCCAGCTTACCCATAGCTGTATGTTCTGCCCATTTCATTGTCAAAGTCAGTATATGTGGTAAAAACCCTATGCCAAACAGATTATTGTGGTTAGATTACAGGGGTAAAAACACCAGTGCCAAATAGATTAGCTGGGCTGGGATGTTACGTGGTAGTGAAAACAATGTGACTCCATTCAGATTTGCTTTGGAGAAAGTCTTGCCAGTGACAGCAAGTGTTTCCTTCTTAGTGTAGGATTTAGATTTAAGACTTTATAAAACCCTCTTTTGGGAGGACATGTCTGGACTTATGTTATCTAAGAACACTGTGTGTCTCGAAAGGTCGAGCAAGGTCCCCATCTCTGACCGTAGATCTGACACCAAAAGAAAAAGCAAGATCTCTCCTTAAACTCTGAGTGTGGTTAGTTCTGAGATTACGCTCCTTTCATAACCACATTTGACAAAAGGTTAATAACCCCTCTCAGGTGCAGGTCACAAAGTGCGTTTCTCAGTTGGTCATGCCATGCTGAATGCTCCAATGAATACTGTGCCAGCAATCTGAAGGAAAAAAAAACAGTAAAGGGTTATCAAACTCAGCTGTTCATTGTGGATATTTGCTCTGTTACTAAAGCTAGTGTAATATGTAACATGCTGTTTTTAAAGCTTTGCAAAGTTTTACAGAAACAAACTACTTATGAGCTCAATTTTGCCTCACAGACAGTAAAGTGTTTACAACTGAAATCTGTATGAATGGCAATCACATAAGCCCAGTCCAGAGTGATCAAGAGTGCGTCTGGACAGCAAATGATTATGGCAAAGTAACACTATAAGGCAATTCAGAATATAAGATAAAAATGTATAAAATCATATGCTAGAATATCTGAATTATTGTGCATCCATTTATGTAAAATTATTGCATTGTATTACAATACATGTACTTATGTATATATGCTACAAAACATCCAGAACATTACTTATATTAAGGAGGTAGTAATTCATTTTTTGTAATATATGGCACATACTGAGCTTTATGAAATATGATCCTTGTGTTTCTTTAATCTCAAATATTGACAAACATGACCACAACAGGACCACATAAGGACTGCACTAGACCACAGTTGAGAAGTCCTGGTGTAGACATTCTGTATCAGAGAATCTACTGCCTCCAAATGGAAACGGGCACTTTCTGTCACTGAATCACAGTGCTAGAATGCCTTCTTCTCTCTGATCACATACTTTTCTGCGCACTTACAGAGCGGTGTAGGTCTCAAAGAGATATAATTATCCACAGACAGTCTTAATTGCCAAGATATGTAGACTGGAAGTAAATGTAGCAGGTGGTTTGTGTAGCTAAGGTACATTGTGTACGTTGGGATGTTTGTGTTTTTTAGCTGTAAGTGTCTGTCATGTCACATTGTTCAGTTTGTGGTGGGTTCTTTCAAAGTCAGCAATGTTATGGTCAATGGTCAACAAGGCGCTTTTTCAATGAAACAGTGATCCAAATGATTATGGATGACCCCATATTTTGCATTCATGTGGGAGAGATCAAATTCTGTCATATTCACCTGACCTGAGTTAGGCTGTTCGTTGAGCAGTTTCTGCACTACTGCATGAATTTTTCATGTTACACATGTTGTAATGTTACATTTTGTAATGTTACAACTTCCTGCTTCTGATGAAGTTTAAGAAAGCCTGGCTGGTAATTCACCTGATCACTGCAGGTGAAAGTAGCCTGGAAAATATTCATGATTAGTGGAAAATTGAAGACCGCAAAGACAGAAAAAAGTGCTTTCAGAACCTAATACTATGTTTTCTCTTGTGATTTGTCATTGGTGAATTTCATTTGTGAATAAAATCAGCTATATTAAGAGAGTGAGCCTGTAAAACTCTCAAGTAGTTTTCTCTTCTAATGTTTGACTTGCAAAGTATACTGCATGAAAACATTCTATATAGATGACTCTAAGGCCTTTTAATGCACATCTTTTATCAATATTTTTACAACTCCTGTTGAATCTTTTATATCTACTGTATCTGTTGAGTCTTGGGCTTAAAGTATGTTTACGAATAATGAAATGACTGGAAGCTGTATCTGTATTTAAATGTGTTTTATTTTATGTGTTTGTTCAATTTTCTTTAAGGTTACACTGTGGTTATTTTATAACTATTGATTTATTTTGTATTTTATGTTAACTGGTGGCATGGATTTGAAATAAAAGTTAAAAAAATCAATGGCATTGTGTTTAAAGAAATGATTTGTAGAATCAACTGTTATGCTTGGTGAGATAGGCAGTGTTTCCTTTAATATTAAGAAGATGAAGGAAACATAATTTTATTATAATGAAAATCAGAGAAATTGGTTACATACACAAATGTTTTTATATGCTTATATTGCTTATATTTCATGTATGCCATTCCTTTTATATGATGTAAGCTTCCTTATGGAAGGAGGTCATTCTACCAGTACAGTTTTCAGTGTGCGAAAGGTTGGCCTCATGTATAGAAATACATAAGTTAGTAAACAAAAACAGATCTGCCAAGAAAATTATTGATATCCAAACAAAGCCATAGGACACCAAACACTTTTTTCTACATTTAGTTTCAGTGTGTTAAGATGGGATGTGCTGTCATTTCATTCTTTGTGATGTGCCTCACCTCCCCCTCCAAATGAAGTGAACACACTGTAGAGTAGTGTGTATACTGTAAGTGTGCAATGTGGTGATTGGTCCCCTGTGTTCATGCGTGTTGTCACACTGTGATAAGACTGGTGGGAGGCAATGGGAATGTCCCATGGGTTATGAGCTACTGAGCCATGGGTACTGCAGGAATAAACATTTGGCTGTGCATGTTTGTAGGATTTTTGTGTCTCTACCCAGGCCACCAACAGGAGAGGCATGGTGACAAATTAAATGAGGGCTTGGGGGACACTGACTGACAACATCCTGGCTCTGCAATTTAAACTGCCCTAGTGCTGTTTTGCCCCACTATTCAATCATCATTTGGTGTGAAGGAAGCATGGGAATTTTGCATGGAGTTCCTTGTTGACCTTATATATGGAGCCAATTAAGCGAAGGAGGACTGAAGCAGAAGGGGACCAGTGCCTCCAACACTCTGAATGTCTCATACCAACTCTCCCCCTCCTTGGCTCCTGCCTGTGCTGTAACCCCTCCCACCCTTAAGAACCATCGGCGGCAGTGAACGAGAGAGCTGGTGTGTCAGTCCAACACCTCCCTAGGACGAGACGACTGGGAGCAACAGGTAACTGAGTTACCTCCCCATAGATAGAAAGACAGGGAGAGAGAGAGAGAGAGACAAAGAACAGAGATAAAGGAAGGGGGATATACAAAAGGAAGGAGAGAAATAAAACTCATAAGATAAATAGAAGGAGCTCTGGCCTTGTTTCCTCCTGTTCTTGACCTCGTTGTTCACCTGTTGTCTCCTTCACTGTGGAGTTTCCCAAGAGGACACACACTCACTACAGGAGAGAGCAGAGAGGAGCGGTAGTCCTGAATTACTGAGAGGTGAGTGAACAAGCAACCATGGGGCTTAGTCCCGAGCCATAGCGCGTTCCTAGGGCTTTGCTGAAAGCTTCTTATAGCTCACATTTTTTCTCCGGCCGTGGTTCATGCCAAGCTTTAAAAGAGAATGTTTGTGTATGTTTAAAGAGACAGTGTGTGTTTTTCATTGTGTGTCAATACTTGGGTTTTGCATCTTTGTTGGGACTGTAAGGTAGAATTTCAATTTAAGTCTAAAATTGTCTTGAGGAGAGAAGCATGTTATCAAGCTAGGTGCAGTGAGAGGAACTAGAAGAAATTATGTCCTTTACGTGGAGTCAGTAATTGGAGACGACCATAATCTCTCCCTATGGAGATACCATAATTGATGAATTGTGCTCTAGACTACACTCTAATTTCAATCAGGGTCTATTTTATTTCCCGTGTTGCATGTTTCTCTCAAGTAAACAGCATTACTTATTTGTTCAGAAGACTATAGAGAATGCCTTTAAGCATATGAGTAACAAATTTGCATTGCTTAGGCTGAGCTAATTACCAGAGGTGGATATTTACAGATACAACAAGTATCCTACAAGGGATACAACTCTCAGATCACAATTGAATGGTATAACAGAAGTCTGTGCAAATGCCATTGAAAGACTACTCTATCCATATAGGCCGCATATTCTTTTAAGTTGAGAAAACTTGATTACAACTTCTTGACAGTATGGCAAAACTCATAAGTGGGGTCTGTCTTAACTGAAAGCGTCACGTGAGTCCTATTGCTGATCCCAGGCATGTCATGAGCCGAGAATGACTGGGAGCCCGCAATGGCCAAACAAGCTGGTTGGTTGGGGTGGGTTTTTTTGGAAGGCTTTCCTTTTCTGTGTGCTCTCAGGCACCGTGCAACTCATCAGGCACCTATAAGCTACTCAGACGTTGTAGGTGGAACCACACCTGTCCACCAATCAGCGCTCATTTAAATGTAGTCCACTGCAGGACTTGCCATGTGAAACATTGCCAATGGTTACGTGCAAGTGTGTCAAAGGATTTCATTTGTCTCTCTTCAGCATGCAGTTGCAGATGTTGTTGTAGTGAGACATGCCTCAAATGCAGTTGGCGGTAACAAAAAGGGTTGCATACGGGGGAAGCTCAAAAAGAGAGTCATTCTTTACATGTTTACTGTGTTATCTCTGGAGCAGATGCGGACATTTTACAGGGCTAGCCCTCTGGGTTTATGGGCTGTTAAATTTGATTTTGACCCCTTTAATTACTGTGTCATTGCTAGTTGATGTATTCTCTGTATCTCCAAAGTATATCTTCACTTCCAATGTGATTGCTTCTTCTTTGATTATAGGACTTTGTATGAACAGAAGGAGATGCTTAATGTCTTTGTCTGAACACCCTTTATGTTTACATAAAGGAGTGTGAACATACTGTACTGCCAAGCAATTGCTAATAAATACCCTGCTGTCCCTCAATTATCTAATCACCACGTACACATTGGGATTATCTCCTGTATCTGCAGAATCCTAAGGGAGCATTTTGGAATTAATGAGATTCCAAATCCCAGTCTGAAGAATGGTAGGCTGGGGTCTGGGGGGAGGGTTTGGGGGTGGTCATAACACAGCAGGCAGGGGGTAGCTGTCAGGTGGGGCCTGTAAAGAGCACCAGTAGTGGGGTCAGTGTGGGTGCATCTAACTGTGTGTAACTGAAGGAGTTCTGTAGGAGGATTAAGCCTAGGGGGCAATGCCTACCCCCCTCTACCCTGCTTTGTAATCTCGCATTTTATTTCTTAAGAAGGGAGTCCCACCAGCCCCAATTTGAGGCAAGTATTTAAACGCCAGTAAAGCTACTATGGCAGGGATATAGGTACCGTACCATGGAACACAGGGTGTATTTCAAGGTCATAATATGGAGTTACATGTACCTTGATCTAATGGCCAACTTTAATGGACACGTAGATTGACTACACCATTGTGCTTCCATTGCCTTCTGAATTGTCTCAGAAAGAGGGGAGAGACTTATTTACAGGTGTAGCTGATATGTAATGAGGAAGTGAGCTGCTGTTTATCAAAACCCACAAGAAAATTCCAAAGTTGTTTGGAATAATTCGACAGGTTCATAATTTATGGTTTACATAAGCGATGAGATTAGCCCTGGAATCTTAGTAAGCCCTTGCAAGAGTGAACCAGTCTCTTTTCCTCCTTCTCGCTGGACCTGCTGACCAGAGGTGTGGATGTGATCCCAGCATGAACGCAACAGGAGCCAGAGTGTACTTTGGCTAATGTGCTTTTTAAATGAATGCCAGCCTTAGAGGGGTTTCAGGTACATATACGCAGGGAGAACATGGTCTTTGTTGCCCTCGATAATGTGGAGAATGGTCATATAATATGGTCAAACAGGTCTGAATTCAGATCGCTTTATTGTTTCTACTGTGTTTATGTTAAGGTCTGTCTAGGTGCTCTGTAGGATATCTCACAGTAACCTACTATGTATGCATATGAGGGACTGCAGTGAGAATGAAACGAGGTATTCACCATGTCAAATAGTAAGTCAGGTGAAGACTTTGAATAGTGTTTCATGAGCCATTTTATAAGGTTGACAGGACTTACCATCCACAGTGAGCCCACCAGTTAGCTTAGACATTAGTGTAGCTCAGTCTTTATTATTTTAAAGAACAATGTGGCGAATCAGTCCATCTGGAAGCAGATTAGCTGTTATGAAGGATTCAATAAATTGGAACCCATAGAAGCAGAGTCTGAATAATTTTTAAGAATTTTCATCTGACTCATCACCTAAATGGTGTCATATGCAGGTACAGTTTAATTCAGTTAAGAGCCAAATTAAAACAAATTAATTAAAACTCAGCTACAACAAAAAAAATAGAATGCGCTGTATTCCTCCAGGACCAGAATTTGGAAGCACTGGCTTCATCTTAGCCATGGTGAAAGTAGGTCCTGGGCCTGACTGCATTACAGTAGGGGCCTTTGTCAAACACAGCTGTGGTCTGTTACAGTGACTATGAGAAGCTGTAATTATGTAATAATGGGTTAACTTATGTAAAAATGGGTTAAGCCAGGGTTAATAGAATTAGACGTTTTTATATTTACAGTAAGGGTGTGAAGCCTGCTGCTTACAGATTCTCGTTAATACGTCACCCATGGGTTAGAGCACACATAATCATTGTTGAAAATCATAAACGAGCATATTACAAGTTAATATGTAAAACTTTGTGAGTGAGCTACTGCACCATCAGGGGACCTGAGGCTGACACACCACACAAGTTTCTAAATTGCGCATCTAATGCATTTAAAACAGTTAAATTGAGGCTAATAATGTGATGCCTGTACCAGACATAACAGTAATTTTATTAGGGCATTTTGAAATCATTCTGGTAATAATATAGCTCACTAAGAGGGCTCCTGGATTCTACTTAGGTACGAGTGCTGGGAAGCAACATGCTAGTCGTGTAGTTTTTGGAGTAGCAGAGAAAGGACCAGATGCTGCACCCATGATGTGGAGGCAAATACCAGTGGTACAGCACTGCTGGACCTCTTTACTCAGTCTCCTAGCTAAACCAGCAGGGTGAGAGAATGGACGTGATGTAAAACTGTCCATACCAGCTGCCACACATCATGAGCATAGATTCCCATCTCCCTTTATAAAGGCATTTTTCCAAGTAAACCTCCACCTCTGTGAGAACCGGACCGGTTGAGGGACGTGAATGAGGAGGTGACCGTGCTGTGTAATTGCAGTGCTTTAAATAAAGACAGGCCGCGGCTGTCGCTCAGCTGGGGGCTAATTAGATTGAGCTGCAGCCGCGGATTACCATGGTGACCCGTCATGTGGCAGGGATCGGAGCTAAGTGTGAGAGGGACTGTCCCAGAATGCTGGACCAGACCAGAGATGAATGCCCCATCGTGCTCAGCTACCATAAATTGTATTGTGAGGGTCATCGTTCTTATTTAGGAAGCACATTCCTTTTTCCAGTATGGCTAATAAGACCTGCATATTATATATGTTGACCCATGGCTCCATTTAATATACACTAATATATGATTTATTTGAACATTGTAATATAAATTATATAAGTTAATAATACATACATTGCATATATTGGAAAATGTACATTTTGCTACCTTATGTACTATATATAATGTTTTGTATGTACTGTCAAATTCCTTGTAAAATTCTGCAGGTTATAAAATTCCATTTATATGTGCAATATGTATATCTGACATTGTGTACGTATGTGTATGTAGCATATCTTACCATACATTTACATGGAATAAAGCAATGACTTAATCTGTACTCTTGCCCTTGACTGGGTTCACTTCAGGCAACAGGCAGTTAAACAGTATACTTCACTCATAAGAAATATAAGAATAAGCCCTATATTCCTGTGCTAATGCTGTTTAAAAACAGCTTGTAGGTAATATCAAACAGTCCCCTCATAAGAGGCCCACTTACAACAGGTAATATTGTACTCAACTGAGGACATTTGTAAAATAATTAAGAGAAAATGTTTAAAAACTGAATGTCATTTGGAAGTCCACTTTTAAGAATCAGTTGTTCATAATAATCAAATCATCCTAGACGGATGTGATTCTTGTAAGCAGAGTGCACTGTAATTGGAACCCATGTAGAGGTGGTCCATTTCCTTTACTGTACAATAGAAGATTTCACACAAATAATGAGAATAACAGTCAGCACTAGAGAGATTATCTTCCATTATCAATCACACCAGGAGTTTTTACCTTTATGTTAATGTAGACTTCTATAAAATGGGAGACAGACCCCCTTCTAATGAAAAGCAACATTTGAACAAACATACTAAATATGGACCAAGAAAGATAAGAAAGGAACGGAAGGAATAAAAAAAGAATCAGAAAAAGACAGACTGTAGGCCTGGTAATGCTGTAGTAGAATCTTTTTTGTGATTGAATTGGTTCTCGGATTAGAGGTTTGGTCAAAGTGATCAAAGCGTGTACCTTGCAGAGTTGCACAGGAAACCCTGTTCACCCTGGTGGGTGGGCTAATATGCCCCACACGCACACACCCATGCATGCACACATTACATGCATGGATTTGTGCTTTGGTAATGAAGTTGGACAGTCAGCATGCGTGCATTCTCTGAGCTTCTGCTTTAAGGGGGAATGGGCAGGTTTGTGGTCTGTGGTTTATGAACTTACATTACTGCTAATTAAAAGTGGATTTCTCAGGGGCTCAGACAGAATAAGGTCTGGTGCACTTAATGATGAAAGAGACTGGGTCTTGGCGTTAAACTGTCTTCTCCCCACAGTGTTCTACATAGTTTTGTGATGTGCCAATGATGGCTATTTTTGCAGTGGCAAAAACAAGGACATAATGGAAACAGAAAAAAGAGATGAGATATTCTCATGCTTTTTTTCACTGTACTGTAAGATTTCACCAAAATGAACAATCTATCTCTTATCTCCTGTTAAAACTGCCTTTGAATTTGCATGTATGTAATTGTTGAAAATGAAACTATTTGATAGATACATTTTACATCACAGAAATACATAAGATTACATACTTAGTGTCTTACTATAATGTTTATTCTTATTATAACATGTTTTGGTTTGTACTGTCTTTACATAAGGTAAGCTATGTTTTATGGAAAATGTGTGCTATAGGATGTTGATGTCAAACAATGGAGCACAGTGTTTGCTGCAAATAAAGAAAGATTAACCCAAATGCCATGACGGTCACAGTCTGTATGTTGAAATCTTGCAACACTACTGTCAAATAACAAAACATTCACTGATCAAGTGCCAAATATGTGCCTTTGCTGTATGATACTATTCTGTTTAATTTTATTGTAAATTTCTTGTTTTCTTCTGCCACTGGTGGGTGGAGCAGAAGTTACATGGTCATTTCTGTGTGTCTGAGCAGGATAGCTAAAATAATTGTGGCTGTATCTGAATTAAATAATTGCCAACTGGACAACGAGGCAGAAATGATTTTGAAAACAACTGCTAAGAGTGGTAGAGTAACGCAGTTTACCGAATGCCACTCCAGGTGCATTGCTCAACACATCCTTGCCTAAATCAATTTAAGAAGGAACAAAGTTGGCTCTGGCTTTCTCCAACTCTCGGGCTTTCTCTCACTCCCTTTCTATATGCCCTTTCCTCATCCCTCTCTCTTTGTATTCCCATCCTGTGTTACTAATTTCATGTGGATCTGTTGTCAGTATGATTATGGCTAGATGCTGGAGAGTTATTGTTGGGGCGAGTTACTGTGTGATAGCTCTCCTCACTGTTCACTCAGAACCAAGAGCATGTGAAAGGGCTGTTTTTCCCTTCTCCTTTCAATCCACCAGGTCATATGACTGGCTGGAGCTGGATCAGGGGGTTAGAGTCTGATTCTGCAGCACGGGATGTCTGTCACACGTCCTCGGGGTGTGAATTTGGAGCGATGTGGCGTGGTGACAATGTGACACTTGTGACCAGGTCTTCCTGTGAGATCCTCACCTGTATCTCCTCTTCCACAGAGTCCCCACATGCTCATCTCTGATGTCCAGGAATAAAAAAGCACCATGGTCATTCTACAACAGGTACAAACACAGTCTTTGTCTGTTGGAGTTTTGCCCTTTGTCATGTTTTAGGGGGAAGGGGGCTGTGCCTCATACTGAAGTCAGCAAACTGGGTCCATCCCAATCCACCATCCCCATTCACCATGTTTTTTTGTGATTTTTTTTTTTGGGGGGGGGGGGTGTATTGTTTATTCTTTGAATCGATGAACAGTAAATGTGAGAGCCTTTTTGACAGAGCCACAAGACTGCATTATAAACAAAAATGTTTTAAAAGTCAGGGCATTCAAACATTTGAGCTACTTATAGACACAGAGAAGTATCAAGAGATCCTAATTCTAGTTGTTGGGTATAGACTGATTCTTATTAATACAATGGCTAACCATACTAAGCATTGTGGGCAGCAGTATAGTGGTTAGTACTAAGTGATGAGGTTTGTAACCCAAAGGATGTTAGTTTGATTCTCAGACTACTGATGTTGTTCTCTTGGTCAAAGGAATTGATCCAAATTGCCACAGTAAATATCTAGCAGTATATAACAAGTAGAAATTGTAAGCTATTTAAATCCCTCTGGATAGGATAGGATTATCACTAAGCTAATGTGTGGTTACAGACTATGCACTGGTTGGTATGCTGGTGTCAGGTAGCCCATCCTGCAGTTCTTTGTAAAATGTGTTTACAGTAGTAAACACAATGGTCTTATGACACCATGCAACTGAAATGTTCCCTTTGTAATACCAGCGGATTGTGCCAGGCTGTGATATTGTTCATGATTTCCCTGCCTGAGAGAAATTTCTTTCAGAATCCATGCTAATCTGTTCAAAATGAGGAAAGTTAACTCTACAAAGCTTTTGAAAATCCTAAGTTATTTTGGGAAAATATTAAATGAGGTTTATTTTTTTAGCATGTCACATGCCTAGATAGCAGCACAATTATGAAATGGTGCTTGTAGTTTATTTTTGTTCTTCTTCTTGTCATTATGCTATATATTGCAATGTTCTAACAAAAAAGAATAGCAATGTTTACAGAAATACCGGTTAAGTTTTTGTTTTCATGTGACAAACTACTTCCCACCCCTTATTATGCCTCTGGTCTGAGATACCATACTCTTTGATGAGAGTGGCCATACAGTATATGGAAATAATTACATTTACTGCTTCTATTAACAATATTTATACATGTCAAATGTTGCTTTCATTAGGCATGGTATTTCTCTACTAACAGCCATTGACTTGAGTCTTTTCAGCTAAATGTTACTCATCAGTATAGTACATTTGCAATAGAACCCATCAGAACTTTCTGTCCAGTTCATTCAAAATACCATGGCACTATGGTAAATCACATTTTACAAATAGTATGTGGACCTGATTTTCATCTTAGCAAAGAGTATTATGAATACGTGTATAACGAATATTATGGATGTATATAATGGATCATGAATTGTGATAATTATAATGCATATTACTAACAGCTAGCACAGAAAATAAAACCAAACATTTTCCCGATGTTTCAAGCTGACTTTTTAAAAAGCAGTAGCAATGCCTTAAGCTCACCTCACTGCAACTTTTTCTGTACATCATGCTGAAGCATGAAGAAAGTAATCCTCCCATATATTTGTATGCATCCACAAACTATTTTTCACCCCTCTCGCAGTCTCACAGTTTACCACAAGTGACCAAATGCCAATTGGGACATCTCAGCAGCTCATAAGCATCTGACGAGCTCCTGGATGCTCATGACCAGTGTAACATGGAGACCCTGGTTGTTGTAGCCTACCCTGCCCCAGTGGAACATAGCCAATTATGTTCCACCACAGCAGGTCCCTGGTCATTGTTAGTTAATGACACAGGTTAGACTTGAACTTGCAGTCTCTTGGGCTGTAGGGCTTAGTCTGTGGTTAGACAGAGACTGCCCTATTCTCCATTACTGAGGCTCTTCAGTCAGCCAGAGTTTCCTCCCACTCCTCAGTCTTGATTCTTCTAGTCCTTTCTGCAGCCCCTGACACAGTGGACCACACTCTACTTCTATCTACCCTGGCTACGTTGGGGATCACTGACACCACTCTTCTTTGGGTTGAATCCTACCTCTCTGGATGCTCTTTTAGGGTGTCCTGGAATGGTGGGTTGTCTAGACCCCATAGCCTGTCTATGGTTGTCCCTCAAGGCTCTATAGTCAGCCCCCTTCTTTTCTCTCTTTACATGCAATCTCTCATCTGTCATTTCTTCCCGTGGCTTTTCATACCCGTTCTACACTTATGATACTCAATTTTTCCTGTATTTTCCACCATCTGACACACAGGTTTCTGCATGCATTTCATCTTGCCTGATAGACATTTCACAGTAGATGGTGGACCACCGCCTAAAGCTTGACCTGACCAAGACTGAGATGCTTTTCATTCCATCCAGGTCCTCCCCGTTTCAAGACCTCTCCCTCAGCCTAGACTCTGCAAGCCTTTTCACCAATGTCACTGTCAAAAGCCTTGGTGTAATGCTTGATAGCCAACTGTCCTTCTCCTCTCAGGTTGCAGCGGTGAGTCGGGTGTGCAGATTCTTTTTGTACAACATACGAAGGATCCGCCCCTACCTCACTATGTATTCAAAGCAGCTCCTAGTTCAGGCCCTGGTCCTCTCACACCTGGACTGCTGTAACTCCCTCTTTGCTTGCCCTCCTGCCTGTGCAATCAAACCCCTGCAACTAATCCAAAATGGAGCTGCATGACTTGTCCACAATCCCTAAACGTAGTTACTCCCTCCCTCACCTAACTTCATTGGTCTCCTGTTATCACTCACATCAAGTTGAAAACCTTGGTGCTGGCATACAGGACAGTGAATGGGACAGCCCCCTCATACCTTTGATCAGTCCTCAAATGTTCCATCAATATCGCTATGCTCAGCAACTATGGGGCAACTGACTGTCCCATCTTGATGGGGTTGCTCCTCTCAGACATGGTTCCTTTCTGTACTGGTCCCTCAGTGATGAAATGAACACCCCATGTAGGTTAGGACAGTGAAATCAATGGACATCTTCCGAGGCAGACTGAAGACCTACCTCTTCAAACTGCTTCTCAGTTCCACCTCAATCCCCCAACACCTGCTACCTTTAGTATTTGATGTTTATGTTACGTGTAGTATTGTGATGTATTTTGGATTTTGTCTTCTAGTGACTGATGTATTATAGTATACTTGGCTTCCGTTGCCTAGTCAGATTGCAAAAGTTAACTTGTGGTAGGACTCGAATGGTGTTATTCTCACACTCACTGGTCTGGGAGTGTTAGCCTGGTCTGACGCTGTTTCTCATTTAACTTGAATGGATACACTTGTGTTCTATTGTGCTGGAAGTTGCTCTGGATAAGACCATCTGCTAAATGCATGTAATGTAATGGAAGGAATGCCTTTACTGAGTCACTCAGGTTACTCAGGACTGTTGACTTCTGAGGTGTGGTTTCAGTGACCTTGTCTTATGAAGTATTAAGGGTTTGTTCAGTTCCACATGGCAGCAGTTTATGTTACATTACATTCATTTCTATGTGGCTTCACATTGCAATCTGAGCATCTCTTGAGCATCAGGAGCTGTATGCTGTATCCAAACAAGATCCAGGTTCCAGTGACTATGCAACGGCAGCCTCTCTAACTGATTGAGGAGTGTATGGATTTTGATTGATTGACATCTGTTCCAGGGGGACTATGTCTGGTTGGATCTCAAGACCGGCCGAGAGTTTGATGTCCCCGTTGGTGCCATGGTCAAGCTGTGCGAATCGGGACAGATCCAGGTGGTGGACGATGATGGAAAGGTGTGTGACACAGGAGAGTTATGTGTTCTTGCTGATCAGCACAATAGCATTTGCCCCCAATCTAAGTATGTAAAGAATGGGGCTGCAGGTACGTCTAACGTCAGGCCAATAACTGCAGACAACCACTTCATCCCAGCTTTGGCTTTGACCTCACTTCTACAACGAAGTATCCACAGCTAAGTATGATACTGTGTCTGAACATGTGTCACAGGCCAGGGCAAAGGAGTAGACAAAGAAAGGGAATGGTTTTCAGTGTTTCCACCTGTGCCCCCACCCTCTTGTGATGCCCTCCCACCCCCCAGGATCACTGGATCGAACCTCAGAATGCCACCAACATCAAGCCCATGCACCCCACCTCTGTGCATGGAGTGGAGGATATGATCCGGCTCGGAGACCTGAATGAGGCTGGCATCCTCCGCAACCTATTCATCCGCTATAAGGAGCATGTCATCTACGTGAGTTTCACCTCTGCGTTATCCTGAGGACAGGATGCTCACCTTCCACTCGCCACCTTCACCCAGGTGGTTTATATACATAAATACACTACAGCCAGCAGTGTGGTATAGTGGTACGGAGCAGGGCTCATAATTGAAAGGTTGCTGGTTTGATTTTCTGCTGGGGTACTGCTGTTTCAAGGTACATAACCCACAATTACCTCAGTAAATATCCAGTGGTATAAATAGATAAAATTGTAACCTATATAAGGTTAAGAGCATGAGATATATGACCATAATGTAATGTAATACAGCATATTAGCATATGTTTTTTGAGGAGGGAACAGATGACATAGGCAATACCTTTGTTCAAAATTAATTACCAAGACTTGCTTTTCACGCAGCAATCTTCTCTAGTCATAATGATATAACTAAAAATGCAGAAAATGTGTTGTTTCATGTTTTTATTTTTTCACTTCTTTTAAAAGCATATTAACCTGGTGATTATCACAAACGTGCTTTGAGATTAACAACTTAAACAGTCAATCTTTGTCTTAATGTTATGACTTTTCCATAGATTAATGAGAGCTTACTGAGATCTAAATTTCCCAAATGAGGCAGATGCCACAGAAATGCCTCTCAAAGATTTGGATGTGTGCAATCCACTGACAATCAGGGTCTGAGATAGGGAACGTGGCCCTCGTGGCCATATAGACACCAGTGCCCAGGTTCAACTCATATTCAACCAAGACCTGTCCCATCTATAACACAACTCATCTAAATGCAGGCAACTTCAGTCTCAATCCATAGATCAGTTCCTCTGCATGTACCTGCCCTTAATCAACTTGCTGTCTGTTTTCTGTCTCTTTCTCTGAAAAGACAAACTGTGGGGGAAGGGTAAGTATTGAAAAAATACCCATACTGCTGATCCAGCAACCATTCATTGAAATGTGTACTTATTGTGTATGTACTCCATTTCAACACAGCCCTGTAGCTAAAGTAAATTTAGCACAGTTACGGTCGCACACTCGCACCGGTCTGTCAAAACTGCTCATTCTCTAGCTACACTCAGTCCTGCTGCAGCTGTCACTGCATTTGTAGTGAGTGTTGGAGGTTCAGTACAGTGCAAGGTGAGAATCTGGCAATTTGTCATACGCTGGAACGTGTCACTGACTTACAATCTCATTTCTGCACAATTAAGCTGTCTTACATACATTCATGTCAGTAAAAACAAATAATCAATCAGACTTTCCTATGAAAAGGAGAACAATAACAACTAGAGAATCAGCTTACACTTACAAAAATAAAAAATACATAGCATAAGTGTCCTTTGTAAGACCTACGCAACACAGTTTGAATGAAGTTTCTACGTTAAACGGTTGAAGCTGTATTAAACGCACAAAATTGGTTAGAAGAAGAAAAAGAAGAATAAGAAAAATTCAGATAACAATAGAGAGCATTTTCATGCACTCTAATTATGAATGGCCTTTTATGACAACAGTTAGCTCATGAAAAATAGCAATAATAGTAGCAAGAAAATTAACTTGTTAATTACAACAGTCATTCATGTGGTAATGTTGACTGAGAATTTATAAGCTAACATAGCACCAATATTTGTACTCTCTAGTTTTCTTATGAAAGCCTAGAGAAGGTTAGGCTATATATTTAAGAGCTCAAACAACTGTGAATGCAGTTTAATGAGCGTCAAAGACCTATAATATTAAGCAGGTGGTACAGTCTGTTAGTGCATATGCTTTAAATCCTGTAATTTATTAAAATTAAAATGGACATATAGTTTGTGAACTACATATGCAAACCATTCAGTGTACTGAATTAAATGTGTGATGCTACTTTTCCTTAGTGGATTAATGGAAATGTGCTATTGTTCTATACTTGCATTTAATAGAAGCATGCAAAGAAAGAAAGAACTCTTCAGTGCCTCCTACCTAAATATGAAGTAATAATTTGCAGTACTTAGCTTACCATGTAATGTAAGTTCTCTTCACCTGAATCTTTCTGCTTCTAACACAGGGGTCATATGATAAACAGTCACTCATATAAAAAGTTCTCAACAGCTTGAACATTCATTTTTATTTTTAATTTCATATTTTCTATATCTCCTAAACCATGCCAAGGAGTGTAGATAAATAAAGAAGTAGTTAAATAAGTAAATTACAAAAAATAATAACAAAGCAACAGCAGGGCCAAGCACAAATACATGCCCCAAATGGCTGTCAAATGGATGACTAACCTGGTAGGTGTAAATTATAGAAGAATTTCTCATTGTTGAACACATATGTATAATGTATTCAATAACCATATTCCATATCTGAAAATATTCAAAATTGTACATGTCCCCTTGTAGCTATTTCTCAGTAGACCAGTTACTGCTGCTGTTCTCATGTGTGTAGGACCAATAACTAGCAAGTGAGGTGTTCCTCATATGTAATGCATAAATATTGTAAACTGATTTGTTAAGAGCTGCCATGCTATCAGAGAAACATCTCCATAGAAAATGCGGTGTGGGAAATTTTGGTCAAACAGCTCTTGAGAAGATGTCAGTTTGCTTTTATAATTATTTTTAAATGGCAGAAAACAAAAACCAACCATGTAATTTACCACCACCAAGAGCTCAATGCCAGTGGGTGTATGGCCTACTCCTATGCCCCCTACAAACTTACCAAGTTTCATGATTTTCCTACATACATTCTGAGTTTTATGGCTGTGTTTCTCCAGTACCGAAAAGACAAGATCAATAGAGTGCCAATGCAGGGTAATCATCCCCCTAATAATAATTCTAGTAAGTATTGCCATCACCATAAGTATGGTAATAGAGCAGTGAGGAGAAAGGAAAAACTTATTCCACATTATTCTAGAGACTTTCTATGACTAGCAACTGTCTCATAATAATGACATTCAATCCCATCACAGAAAGCATCTCAAAACTAGTCCAAACAATAACTAAGTTACAGTTTTAATTCAGTTTCATTTTTGATGTTGTGTTTTCCTACTGTGACCTGGATGGTGCCAAGACAGCTTGACAGCTAAACCCCATTCTTTGCACTGTTTCCACTGTTTGGGGCCTCACCAAAATTTGATTATGACACAAAATTATTTGTTGTTCTGTGCACAAATTTCTTGTCCAAAAAACATGCCTTATCTAAGAAATTACAGACATTTGAACTTTGAATTAAGCGTGAAAAAATACAGCCAGCAGCAACAGCCTACCAAGCTTGTGTTTCATATCCAATGGAATAGGAATATCTATTGGATGTGTGGGGAGGCACAAGTTTAATAAATATCTGCTACTTCTGCTACTTCTACGCTTTCATATGAGACAAGATTGGTACAAGAAACTGCAGTGAATGAAAGGGATGGACCCTGTCCCCCTTTTCTGATTGCCATTTGACCTTCAACCCTGCAGACATACACAGGGTCAATCCTGGTGGCAGTAAACCCCTACCAGCTGCTCCCCATCTACTCAGCTGAGCACATCCGCCTCTACATCAACAAGAAGATCGGAGAGATGCCTCCCCACATCTTTGCCATCGCAGA
Source organism: Megalops atlanticus (assembly GCA_019176425.1). NCBI lineage: Eukaryota > Metazoa > Chordata > Actinopteri > Elopiformes > Megalopidae > Megalops > Megalops atlanticus. The sequence continues at coordinate 35,670,783 of CM032877.1, forward strand.
CAACTGTTACTTCAACATGCAGCGCAGCAACAAGGACCAGTGCTGCATCATCAGGTACCATACGCTGTCTGAGAAACCAATGATCAGCTTCTTCTCAACTCTCTCCAAGACACCAAGCAGCTTACACTGTACCACCTCTAAGAATTTGGCCATCACCCTCTTCTGTAATCTCTTCAAATAAAGAACAACAATAGGCTTACACTATGCTTCACCAAACCAGCACTGGATTAATGCTACACACCATCTTAGAAGCGAGTAAACAACTAACAATTCCCTGACTTCTGCTGACTCCTTTATGTGGCCTAATTGGTGTGTGTGTGTGTGTGTGTGTGTCTGTGTCTGTGTGTGTGTGTGTGTGTGTGTCTGTGTGTGTGTGTGAGTGTGTGTGTGTGTGTGTGTGTGTGTGTGTGAGAGAGAGAGAGAGAGAGAGAGAGAGAGACAGAGAAAGAGAGAGAGAGAGAGAGAGAGACAGAGAGAAGGAGACTTGTTTTCATGAGTGTGTTGATGTGCATGTTCTCCCAGTGGTGAGTCAGGAGCAGGGAAGACAGAGAGCACTAAGCTGATTCTGCAGTTCCTTGCCTCAATCAGTGGCCAGCACTCCTGGATCGAACAGCAAGTCCTGGAGGCCAACCCCATCCTGGAAGGTCAGGCCAATATGAAAGCTGTTCCAAAGCTGCTGAGCTGGGTGTGCCTCCAAAATCAGACTTGAACTGGAGCATAAAGAGGGGCCTGAAATTGACCTTCAAATTCTGTCTGAGAGTTGCCACTGAGAATATGTTTCACATTGGTTCTTGAATTTTATTCCAATTTTATTCCAACAACCAATTTTATAACCAGACAAACCAATCAGATCCAGTCTGATATGGAGGAAAATCTAACTAAATCTATTACTGCAGCTGACTCCTCTCAAGTGACTGAGAAGGCAGTGAATTTGTTATTATTAGTGCTGTGCAGATATACCGCAGATTTATTTATCTTTATAATATCTGGAATCTGAACCATCTAGATGATGGCGTAAAATCAGTGAAACTACATAGCATATATACAGCACTTATCAAAACCCTGTAACATAGCCCACTGCAGGGAGTGGCCCAGTACCAGCACATAACACACAATATACACATTACTTATCAGTACATCATTGTTACTATTTCTTTTGTTGATCCTAAGAGAAGGAGTATATAATATAAGAATATAAGATATGCGATGAATAACCCCCTTGTGTGCTTTATTAGTGTAAGTTGTTAGTATTAATAAGTACTGTGAGTATCTCTGTCCAACAGCTTTTGGCAATGCTAAGACCATTCGCAATGACAACTCCAGCCGCTTCGGAAAATACATTGACATCCACTTCAACAAGAGAGGAGCCATTGAGGGAGCCAAGATTGAGCAGTACCTTCTGGAGAAGTCCAGAGTATGCAGACAGGTAGGAGAGAAGGGGCCAATCAATTGGCCACAATATAGCAGTACCTGCAGGCAGGTGACAGGATATGGGGTGACCTGATCAAACAGTAACTTCAAGATGTGGAGATATGATAGAGAGCACTGAGACATCCCTGGTCACATCCCTGATTTGCTCTGGAGCTGTACACAGCTTTATTGAATTTATTCATTTCAACAATAGTCAAACTGTCCATCAATCAATCAAGAAATCAAGAAATCAGTCAATTAACTCATTTTATTCACTCAGTAAATCTATCAACCAGTCATGATCTAGGAAGGGACTTTGTCATTTTCCTTAATAAGAAAATGCAGAATAACTTGGTAACTTCATTCTCCCAAGGCCCACAATGAGAGGAACTACCACATCTTCTATTGCATGCTGAAGGGGATGACTCCTGCCCAGAAGGAGGAGCTAGGACTTAGCCAAGCCACAGACTATGCCTACCTCACTATGGTGAGAGAGCAACGCTTACTGCTTATGCAGTGAAAACATCACAGACACATAATTAATAAAAATCCCACTAGAATTTAAATACAGTGTCTCTCATATCTCACGCTAATTACTTACATTCCTTGCCCCTAAAATGTTTTGACAAAGCTGTGAAGTTTAATTAAGGCCTCAATGCTATGTGACATGGCATGAATAAAAATGCAGTTTTACTAACTGCTTTCTGCTCTCTGCTTGTGGTCTCCAGGGAAACTGCATTGTGTGTGATGGGCGTGATGACCTGAAGGAGTACTCCAACATCCTCTCTGCTATGAAGGTCCTGATGTTCACAGACACAGAAAACTGGGAGATCTCCAAGCTGCTGGCAGCCATCCTGCACATGGGCAATATGCACTACAAAGGTCAGCCAGCAGTGGGTGCAAGGGAGGGGCTTTCTTTCAGGGCATGTCTCAGCAACACAGTGCTGATATCCCACCAGAGGCGCTGGCTCTCCAAACTGCTTTTAATACTGCTGGCAATGCTTAGCAAACCGTAGGTAGAGAACTAGGGGTGCTGCCTGAAATATGAGCTCATCTGTGTGCTACCAGTTTCCAAGGAGAAAGATTTACTGGTGAGCTCTGCTATGAACATGATTCGGGGTTATTATCTCCGGGGTTATATTCTCCAGATGTACATGAAACACTTTGCCTGTCTCTGATAGGCTGTTAATTTCAGAGTCACTTATATTAATTTAGCATAATAATTGACAGGTGACAAGTTATGAAAGATTCTGACTCTAACCCCTGTCTGTACGTTACCATAACTGCTACCTCTGACTCTATTCTGCCTGTTCTCCCTCCTCAACCCCTCAGCTCGGACGTATGACAATCTTGATGCCTGTGTGGTTGTGCACTCTGCTGATCTTGTCACTGTGGCGACACTTCTGGAGGTGGGGAAAATGAAATTGCTGTACCTCTATGCTCTGTTTCCATCCAACTTGCCAAGCCAACTGACCGCATGCCTGGGCATCACCTACATAACATTTGCCTCAAATCTGATTCTGGAGATGTTGGTCGCCAGCTTTCACATCTTTAAACCAGTTAACTAGCTGAAAGCATGATAGCTAGCTAACACTGACAAAAATGGAAGTTGATATCACACTGCATCACACTGCCATCAAAAAGTCACAAGGTAAAGGGGAGGTTTTTGCTTGTGTGTGTACTCTGTGTTAACTAGTTGCTTTCAGTTCAGTTTTAGTTTAATTCACTTACATTTTCTTCCACCATAGCACTTGGTACACTGTGGAACTTGTTGAGTGGTAGGCGTAATAGATGTGCGTGGGTATTGAAGGATTTCACATGTTTTTCCCCACACTCCTACGTAGCCTCAGCAGTTGTCATTGCAGGTGTAACAAGCTAACATGTATGGCACATGACTTCTAAAGTTGGGTAAAAGAGGGCAATCATCTTGCATGGGAAGTCATCGTGACCTTCAATCTTTGCAGTTTCCTTCAGCCCTTATTCTCTTTGCCTGTATCAAGTCATCTGTCAAGAGCTAATGGCTATTCTGCCTGATAGTCTTTAGAATGGGAGCCCTCCTTAAAGTGGATGAGAGGTTGTCGGAACTGTGATGAGTACCATTGAAAGAGGATGGTCACTGCATGTGCTGCACGTGTATTAAGAAAAGGAAGTACAGGGAGGATGTCATCATAATGGAAAATGAGCATACCGTCCCTGCAAACTGATCGTGAATCCAAGTAGAGTGCAACAGATACAATGGATATAAGAGCACACCAGTCACAGACTTGAGACTTGTTGTAATCTCTTTAAGATTAAAGGAGATTAATCCCTGTGTTCCATTAGGGTTCTTGTGCCAGGCAGTGCACCTTAATTCACACACAGACACATGGAAAAAACACATAGAAAACAAAACCAGTTATTAGCATTTTCAGCAGGATCAAAAATAGTTAGAGCCTTTGGTTTAGGATGTATGTTTTCCTAGCCTCTTGGACTTGCATATTGTGGTATAAGAAATCTTAGTCAGTCATAATAAATGTGATGATATTGTGTTGTGTTGCACTGTGTGACCGAGGAGTTAGAATGGTTGTCGTTTTTTTCGTTGTGTGAAGGTGGACTCTAAAGAGCTGACGAGCTGTCTGACCACTCGCACCCTGATTACACGGGGAGAGAGCGTTACCACCCCCCTCAGCGTGGAGCAGGCACTGGACGTCCGGGATGCCTTCGTAAAGGTCAGCCCCTTCCTTCTCCTTATTCTTTACCTGAGGAGCAATGTGATGGTGAAGGCCAGCTATGTCTACATTTAGTCAGGATGAAATTGAATCACCGATTATCAGTTGTTTCCAAATATGTCCTAAAACAGATAGAGTACATTTTGTGTGTGTGTGTGCAGTGTGGCTGAAGTGGTCATGAACAGATGTAATAAATACATCCTGTTTTCATGTGTGTACTGAGAAGCACTGTACCAAGATACACAATTGAAAAAGTGAAGGTTTCTCATCTCCCAGGGAATTTATGGAAGATTGTTTGTATGGATCGTGGACAAGATTAATGCTGCCATCTATAGGCCACCTTCTGGCGATACCCAAGCAGCAAGGAGATCCATCGGCCTGCTGGACATCTTTGGGTTTGAGAACTTCACCATCAACAGGTGAGCCTCTCATACTGTAAATACAGACAGTAGATGTTGTTTTGTGTGCTTTAACATTTCACTGATTAGTAATTTTACGCTTGACTTCAACTGAGACTCCCACTAGAGGGTGCAGAGCATTCTTGATGTCATCAAATCTGCATGACCCGAACACTCAGTAACAGATGAGTGATTGCTGATTTCAGCCCTCAAACCATCAACTTCTTGAAAGAATGGTTATTGACTTGTTCCCCCACACAGTTCAGCAACTAAGCTACCTGGTCATTTGCTTGTCTCCCTCAGTTTTGAGCAACTCTGCATCAACTTCGCAAATGAGAACTTGCAGCAGTTCTTCGTACGCCATGTCTTTAAGCTGGAGCAAGAGGAGTATAATCTGGAGAACATCAACTGGCAGCACATTGAGTTCACTGACAACCAGGATGCACTGGACATGATAGCCATCAAACCAATGAATATCATCTCCCTCATTGATGAAGAGAGCAAGTTCCCCAAGGTACCGCATAAAGGGTTGTTCAATTCTTCTCTTTCGTAGAAATTAGTGAAAAATAGAGGGGGGAAAGCATTAGTTCCACTGTAGCCCTCATTGACAAAGACAGCCAGCTCCTCTAGGTCAGAGAGGAGAGTACATACTCTATACATAGTATACATCTCTACAGAGTTCCATTAAGCCAGCTTGTTTGCTAAGATATATAAGATTTACAATTCGTATTGGATGTACATTTCCCCACCTGTTTGTCCCACAGCCAGTGTGTTGGTCAGTAATCTTACTGTATTTATACTTTATGTCTGTGTGGTACTTGTGTGGACAGCCTTGTCTCATACCACTAACAACCCTATAACATCTCTCATAATTTTCAGCATCTTGTGTATTTAATGGTAGCCAGTATTTTTCCTCTCAAATTTCCTCACCTAACCCCTAACCAAGTTATATTCTGCCCCCTAGTGGCCAGAACTGCCACCAATCTCTGTATGCTTTTTAATAACAACTATATCCTTATATGTTCAAAGGGGACAGACGCCACCATGCTGTATAAACTGAACTCCCAGCACAAACTTAACATTCACTACATCCATCCCAAGAACACCTATGAAACTCAATTCGGGATCCAGCACTTCGCCGGGATTGTTCACTATGAGACTAGCGGTACAGCATAACAATTTTCTCCCTTTGAAAACTGTAGGATAAAATGTAAGTCGTAAGCTGAGAAGAATATGTATCTCTTACAAATGGACAGGTCCAGGCTTTTTGTGATCAATTGCATTCAAATGACAAGTGTCAAAAATGTCTTAATGGAGGAGAGAAAATATTGATTGATTCTGAGAATACAAAAATGGATTGTTTATTGTTTTTTATTTATCTCCAAAATAGTTATAGTTGATACCATCAAGAATGTTTTATTTTTTTTGTAGATGAATCTAGTTAATTGGATAATTGTTTTTAGGCTTTCTGGAGAAAAACAGAGACAGCCTTCATGGTGACATCATCCAGCTGGTTCACTCGTCCAAGAACAAGTTCATCAAGCAAATCTTCCAGGCGGACGTTGCCATGGTAATGTTCCAATAACAAAAGGATTTTGTCAGAAAGTCCATCAGTAAAGATGGGGTTCCCTGATCAACCAAGCCTCACCTGGACTGGACTGTTCTACTTGTCAAGGCTAAAACAGAGCTTGCCATGTTTGATTTGTTTTTCCATCAGATTTCCCCTTTATAATAATGGCTTGGCTGATATTGTCTCTCTCTCCTGTTTCTCTACCTAAAATCTGACCTCAGTTTCTCTGTGGCTATCAACATCCTGCCCCTCCTTTTCTGAAGGTAAAAATCAATACACTCTCCAAAGTCCTTCCCCCATCACCATCCCCCATTCCAAGGCTCCTTCTCCATGTCCCACTGGTCCTTTGCTATGTACCTTCCCCATGCCTCCTGACCATTAGAACTTGTAGCATAACTCCTCCACATATCACCTCATTCCAACTGCTTCCAAACCCCAATTGATTCAAGACGAGCATATCCATCCCAAGTCTCCCAACAGTAACCATTTTGTGTGAAAGGTGGTTACTGCCCCAGGACAAGAACTCAGGGTAAAATTTATGTGCACTGTCATATCCAACTTGCTTTCTCCCCCTGTCATTATTTCAGTGCATTTTTTCTATTTATGAATGGCTGAACTCCAACAAATATTCAAACCCATGACCCTCTGGTACTGATTCAGGGTATGCTGTGAGAAACAATTAGTCTCAACTTCAGAACAGCAACAGTGTTCACAACTGCCCTGATATTCTCTCTATATGTGATTTACAGTCTTTCAGTTTAGAAATGTGGATGGATTTCATCCTCTTCTCTCTTGTTTTTTTGGAAATATTATGGCAATAACAGTAATGAAACAGTATTAATTTCTCGGCAAATATTACTCATCAAAGCCACAGACATGTAAATGAATCTTCTGTGGTCTCTTCTTCCCCCTGGGGACCATTTCTGTCTTTGGAAATTCTGCTGTAATGTTTTCTCCAGCTGACATTTGTGTTGGAGAAAAAACTCTATCATTTCACTGCCTGGTCCAGTAACACTGTATGCACTTTGTATTATACCATTAAAAAAAAAAATCTTAGCATCGGTTTCCTTTATAAATCAGAGGGAGGCAGGGCTGAGAGAAAAAGAGAAGGAAACAGCTGGAAGGGAGTGAGGGAAAATGCTGACTAAGAAGGTAAGATGGAAAGCACAGAAAAAGCGAGAGAGCCCGAGGGAAGAGAAAGAGCAGAAGGGGAGTAAGGCATCGGAGCAGGAGGTGCAGCCTCTCCCCGCTCCGGTTTCCCTCTCTCCTGAGGCTGTCGGTTGTGCGTTTGCAGGGCGTAGAGACGAGGAAGCGCTCGCCGACGCTCAGCAGCCAGTTCAAGCGCTCCCTGGATCTACTGATGAGGACTCTCAGCATGTGCCAGCCCTTCTTCGTGCGCTGCATCAAACCCAACGAGTTCAAAAAGCCCATGGTGAGTGCCCCCATCAGAAACCTCCCGCCACGTTGACCCAGCCAATGACCTGCACGGGGGCGGGTCGTCAATGTGTCCATGGCACACATCCAATAGAAAAAGACGTTTGCTCTCTGATGGAGGAATGTGTGCCACACAGGCACGCCTTCATCCTAAGCTGAGCTGAGCTGTCATTCTAATGTTGCTATGATGTTGTAGTGACGCACTAATACAGCTGTACCTCGTCTTCCTCCCTGCAGCTGTTTGACAGAGAGCTGTGCATTCGGCAGCTGCGGTACTCCGGCATGATGGAGACCATTCGGATCCGCCGGGCTGGATATCCCATACGGCACACCTTCATGGAGTTTGTGGATCGCTACCGTGTCCTTTTGCCTGGTGTCAAACCTGCCCACAAACAGGTGAGAAAAAGTGCCTGACATATCCACTAACACAAAGTATGATTTTTCATCAAGTCTTTGGTGGGAATCCATGTGCCCACAAAATACTGCTGCTTCATGTATTTGTTTCTCTACTTCAGTATAGAGAAAATCCCAAATAATCACTATAATATTGTGCAGTGTTCCTACTAACAGTTAAAACATATAACTCCTCATGGTAAAAACTGTAAAAACAATATTCAATGTGTTTATATATTTGCAGTTTAATTCCTCAGTCAAATCTAGGTTCCCTGGCCTGCTCCTGGTGTAGACGACTGACAGGTTCAAAAAATGCGATCTTTTGATCTTTCAAAGGACAACCTGCAGAGGACGTGTCGGCGCATTGCAGAGGTTGTTCTGGGGAGGAATGATGACTGGCAGATAGGGAAGACTAAAATCTTTCTCAAGGTGACCTCTCCTTGCTATTATCATATTACAGATTCACTGACAATGCTATATTATATAATAATTTCATTTTCAATTCAAAATATAAATGGACCCCCAGCCCACGGGTTTTGTACAGTTAATACATTATTTTGCAATATGGTATGATGCTATTTTACACGCCATTAACTGTAACATCAACATCAACAAAGAGGAACACACAATGGAAGGATCTCTTCCACCAATTGCTCCTGGCCAGGAGCTTTTATCAAGAGAGCAAGCTGCTGGAACAGGAAGGCCCGCCAACACAAGGGCAGAGAAACAGGAAGTGGCCATACTAAGCCTTGGGGTCAAGACTGTAGGTGGATTGCAGAATACAGCACAAAGTATTATTTACAATGATACATAAAATTAGATGCTGCAGTCTGAAGTGATTAGCCAAGTAAAACAAGAACCTTTTTCTTTTAAATTTGGTTTTGCAATCCTTCCAGGACCATCACGACATGCTTCTGGAAATTGAGCGGGACAAGGCCATCACTAACAAGGTCATCTTCATCCAGAAGGCAGTGCGTCGCTACAAAGACAGGTGAGAGCTGGACACTCTTAACCAGGGTGATTGCATAAGTCAAGCACAGAGGGCATCCAACAAAACAACACAGTGTTAAGCACACAAGGCTAAGACCACAAATGCATACCTTGCCCAACATACAAGTGCAGTACTGCTTATTTATAACTTCTTGCAGTTACAGTGGATGATTTTTTGGTTTATGTGTATTTATCTACAGAGATGTAACAATGCCAGCTGCTGTTTACCACCATGTAAAAAGCAATTATACTGATAATAAGTAGTAATATATAAGTATTGCAAGTATATGGTTAATTTCTTAAATTAATACAGCAGTCACACTCCTGAAACAAACCATAACCCCAAAGACAACCTCTAATTCACACTAAAAACCTAACAGTAAGCCTAATTTCACAACATCTCTCAATTTTTTCCCCACACAGAACTAAGTTTCTGAAGATCAGGAGTGCAGTGATTTTGATCCAGAAAATCTGGCGAGGTTATCACTGTCGCAAGAACTACAGTGCAGTGAGTTGTAGCGTCTCCCTGATTACAGAATATTCTCTGTGTTGCATCATTTCCCTGATCACAGATCCCTAAATCCACTGTCTACTCTCCCCAGATGTTGCTCATGTCCCTTTTTCACTGTAGACCAGGATGACTGATCTGAAAGAGTATGATTGTGTTTATGCTGCAATGCCTAAAACCAGAGCAATAGCGTGTGATGTAATGAATGGTTGTGTCTGCCAAAATCAAGACTTAAGTCTAAAATTCATGCCTCCCCAAATATACATCAGTAATTTCACATTACTTTTGTCTGTACCTGATTGTGATGCCTTTATACCTTGACACCTTGATTTCTGCTCTGGACTAATCATCTCAACTTTCAGATGATTCTGATGACCATATTTCCATTGTGTGTGTGTGTTTATGTGTCTCCAGATGCAGATTGGCTTCTTGCGGCTCCAGGCCCTCTTCAGATCCTACAAGGTGTACAGGGTCTACCGGAGGCTCCGCTGGTGTGTCATGCACATTCAGGCCCATTGCCGGGGTTTTCTGCTGAGGCAGACGTTTAACCGGCGGCGGTGGGCCATCATCACCCTCCAGGCCCACGCCCGTGGCATGATCGCACGCAGGCTGTGCAAGCGACTAAAGATTGAGGTACCCCCTTTCCCACCACTCTCACATCACGTTCATACTGGGATTTTGAGTTTAAAGACCTGTATTGTGACGTCAGTGTACAAAAAATATTAACACGATATCTTGCCACAGATTTTGAAAAAAATGTCCATATAATTTGTATCAAGCATGTATAAAGTAATCACAGTCCATACTGATCATGAATTCCTTAATTCAACTTTTTTGAACAAGTGTACAAGTTTCTGGCTCAAATTTGATACTTAAATGATAAATGGTAATGGTTGGGTGAAGGGTCTTACCAGATTTCCCAATACATACCTGAAAGAGAGTGTTCGGACTACTGGTATAGGAGACTGCAGTTGGCAGTGCTGACCCTCTCCCTCTGTAGTATGAACGCCGCCTTGAAGCAGAGAGGCTGCGCTTGGCAGAGGAGGAGAAGCTCCTGCAACAGATGACAGCCAGAAGAGCTAAGGAGGAGGCAGAGAGGAAACACCAGGAGCGGCTGGCGGAGCTGGCCCGCGAGGAAGCCGAGCGTGAGAGGCAGGAGCAGGAGGAGTCGCGGAGGAAGAAGGAAATGGTCGAGCAGATGGAGAAGGCCAAGCAGGAGCCAGTCAATGACTCCGACATGGTGGACAAGATGTTTGGCTTTCTGGGAAGCAGCAACTCTTTCCCTGGCCAGGAGGGCCAGGCGCCCCAGGGCTTTGAGGTAACAGAAACAGCCTTATACAGTTGCCCCTATAAGGGTCATCTTGGAGCTAATACTCATTCAATCTTAACTGGAGTCTTTGAATGGGCCTTCATATGTCTCACGGAAGGTTCTGGATAATTACTCACTGATGTATGTGCAGCAGAAACCAAAGCAGTATATAATTCACTTATATGGATGTTATTTGTGTTATCCTGTACTGCCAACAGAACTAAACTCTGAGAGTGGTATGTGTTATGTTTTTATGCTTTTGTATCTCTGTACATCAGGACTTGGAGCAAGCCCAGATGGCATTGGACGAGGAGTACATAGATGATGCCCTTCCTCTTCCTGAGGATGAGGAGGAGGACCTGTGTTTATGCTTTTGTATCTCTGTACATCAGGACTTGGAGCAAGCCCAGATGGCATTGGACGAGGAGGACATAGATGATGCCCTTCCTCTTCCTGAGGATGAGGAGGACCTATCAGAGTACAAGTTTGCCAAGTTTGCTGCCACGTACTTCCAGGGCACCGCCACACACACCTATCTCCGCCGCCCGCTCAAGCAGCCACTGCTCTTTCACGAGGACGAGGGAGACCAGCTGGTGGGTTCTGCAGTGGGACCCCACCTACCTCCTACACATACGCATAACCACACATGACCACCCCATTACACCTGGGCCCACATTCAAAAAGTTATTACATACACCCACTGAACACAAATTATTTATGTACACAGTTAAGGAAAAAACACAGCTTCTATGACGAGCGGATGAGATCCAGGGCTGAGTCTGAGTAGAGAGTCTGGCTTTCTTCTAACCCTCCAAATCAGAATGGTCCATATAGCTTAGATCTTTTTGACATAGACCTTTACAGTAGATTACCATAAAGAGTCTTTTTTTTGATCCACATGTTTCATCTTTCTTTCTCTCTGCAGGCTGGCATGGCGGTGTGGATAACGGTTCTGAGGTTCATGGGAGATCTCCCAGAACCCAAGTATCATGTAGTAATCAGCGATGGCAGTGAGAAGATCCCGGTCATGACCAAGATTTATGAAACTTTGAGCAAGAGAACCTACAAAAGGGATCTGCAGGCAATGCAGCTGGAGGGAGAGGAGGTGAGGGAGGAGGGTGAAACTGAAGAGAGGGTGGAGTAGAGTCCAGTGTCCTCTCTGGTTGAAAGGTTGGGAGGTTAGGGGGGCTCAAGACATTGAATGGAGAATGGAGAATGGAGATGAAATAAAGAGGCATATTGATGTGGTGGGCTGAGGGCTGGGCTGCATTGTCTCCTGCATGAAGACCACTGGCCAAAACATTAGCTTGAGCATAATGACAGAAGTGCTTTTAACACTGTATACATCTGGGGACCTAAGAATTGCAAAATGGTAATAGAAATTCATATATGCCCACTTTAAAGCAGTGGTTCCCAACCCTACTCCTGGCGGCACCCTGTCCTGCATATGTTCTATCTATCCTTGCTGCTTGACTAAATCAGGTGTGCTCAGCTAATAAAACGTGCCACTGATGAGTTCAGTCAGGTAGGTAGAGCAAGGATAGATAGTAGATATGCAGGACAGGGCGCCGCCAGGAGTAGGGTTGGGAAACACTGCTCCAAAGAATTCACAAAACAGAAGACACATTTACTTCAATAAATGACATACCCAAATGGGGTCTTGCCCTTTAAAAATTGCATCTCCCATCCAATTAAGGGTAATGAATTTCTGTAGGAAGCATGGATTTCGATTGTTGGCTCAAGTTTGGCACAGTATTAAACATGGTTTATAACCATGCTAGGGCATGCTGTGTCCCATACAGAGTGCTCCCAATGAGCGTCAGAAGAGGAACAGCGTGCGTCACAAGCTGGTGTCCCTCACCCTCAAGAAGAAGTCTAAAATTACAGAGGAGGTCAGTATAAATATTTGTTAGTCAGTCTTGTAACAACCAAGGTATTTCTAATAAAAATCGTCTCAGAGTGTCATTTAAAAAATATTTTTTAACCATTTAAAATTGCAGTTTTGATATTTTCATAACAAGGGTAGGTAGCATTGTTATATCAGCTGAAAGAAAGACTTTTGCCACAATAGATACTGACATGAGAGGTATATAGAGGCTTACAGTGAATAGTTTGGAACTGAGTGCAGTGAGGGAATGGTGCATTTCCTGTTGGTCACCCCAGGTGGCCAGGCGCCTGAGCGAAGGGGAGTACTCTCTGCAGGTGAGCAGCATGCTGGAGGAGCGGCCCACCTCCAACCTGGAGAAGCTGCACTTCATCATTGGTAACGGCATCCTGCGCCCCACCCTCAGGTAGGCGACAAACTTATGGCTTCATACCTACCATAGGTAGATACAAAGCAAAAGCAGTCAGTGATTTCTGTGTGGAGAGGTTGTTACACTGCTCCAAAGACTGTGTGATATGTCTGCATCATCTGCTCTCACTCTTATTCTCTATCTACCATAGCTATTCTTACAGAAGTGGCATCAGCACTAGATAAGATACTGCTTGCAAATGTAGTAGTATATCCTTATATGGAATTTGATGGTTGACAACCCTCAGCAACATTCCATTTACCCAAATTTCCACTATGTCCTCTCTGATAGTCTTGGTGCTGTGAGCAAGTCATACCCATCGATGCCCTAGTAACAGAGAAACCTGAGAAGAATGTCCATGGTACCATTATGCACATGTGTTTGCTTGTTTTTCCTCACCCTTTCCATACAGAGATGAGATCTACTGTCAGATCTGTAAGCAACTGACCCAGAATCCATCCAGGACCAGCCACGCCCGTGGGTGGATACTCATCTCACTCTGTGTGGGCTGCTTTGCCCCTTCTGAGAAGTTTGTCAAAGTAAGACCAGAATCGGTTTATTCATTAGGTTTATTCATCATATAAGTTAAACCGAGAATTATAAGTATCCCCTGACATTGAGACTTATTGATAAATGTCAGGTGGAGGGAAAGGCACAGAAAGGACAGATAGAACATTTCATACTTACAGACAGACTCTACCTTTGTTTGAATAATGCCTCGTCAGGCAGTTACAACCAGTGAGATCTTTCTCTCGTTAACCCTGCAGTATTTACGGAATTTCATCAATGGAGGCCCTCCTGGTTACGCCCCTTTCTGTGAGGAGAGGTTGAGGAGGACCTTCATGAACGGGACAAGGACACAGCCGCCCTCCTGGTTGGAGCTTCAGGTACAGCCCTCTTCCCACCCACCTTCCAGACCAATTTCTGGTGAAGAATCTACTCTCTTTATCTTACCCAGTTGTCACATCATGTCACCCTGGCTCACTTCCATCAGTGAATTCCATCAGTGCAGGCACTGACATTTGAACTCTGAGAGAAAAAAGCTGACAGGTATGGTGACAGGAGAACGGCGAAGCTGGATTGTAAACCTAATGTGTATCCTGCTTCCCCAGGCCACAAAATCCAAAAAGCCCATCATGCTCCCAGTGACATTCATGGACGGTACGACTAAGACCCTGCTGACGGACTCGGCCACCACAGCCAGGGAGCTGTGCAACGCTCTGGCTGACAAGATCAGCCTGAGGGACCGATTCGGCTTCTCCCTCTACATCGCCCTCTTTGACAAGGTACTCACACTTACATTCAACGGCATGCACTTACAAAGAATTCAGTTACTAATTCACACATGGATATGCATTTACACAAACTCATGCTTACTCAAGCCCTCAACTCACAAGCACAAGGCCAAATTCATTATCTGACAGGCACTTGCTCTTCCTCGCATTGCTGTTGAGGGTTTTAATTCCCTCAGTATTTATGTAATGGGAAAGTTAGCGCTTTCAGTCTGGAAGGATAGCTTTTCAGTTTCAGTGACTCCCTATATGGGCTATAACATCAATCCATCAGCAGTTACTGTTAGCTGTTTACTTCAGCAGCACAGGTTGATTGGCTCACTCAAGAGCGCATTAATAATGCTATTTTCCTCAATGACCACCTCAGTGATCGGAGTCAAGCGGTCTAACTCCTGTACCGCATTGCACCACACTCCCATCAAGATTTAGTGCATTCCACCTGGATTAACCCTCACTTCTCTGTCCTGCGCAGGTCTCCTCTCTGGGGAGTGGAAACGACCACGTGATGGACGCCGTGTCTCAGTGTGAGCAGTACGCCAAGGAGCAGGGCGCACAGGAGCGCAACGCCCCCTGGAGGCTGTTCTTCCGCAAGGAGATCTTCACCCCCTGGCACAACCCCGCCGAGGACAGCGTGGCCACCAACCTCATCTACCAGCAGATCATCCGTGGGGTCAAGTTTGGGGAGTACCGTTGTGATCAGGTGAGCTGACTCCTTGAGGTCTGGGGGAATGAAGTGGCGGTACCAGTCTTGACCTTGCAACACCACAGTTTTGTAGTCCTGTAGATCATTCTGTAAATTAGCAGTAAGTGACAGCAACATTGTGAGAATGTAAGTCAGAATGTCAGAATAAAACTAGAATGTTGCTACAGCAAAGTTATGAGATCCTTTCTGTTAGAAGCCGCACAGTATATGTGTCGATGTGTAAAATCAGTTTTATAGGTTGACATTACAGGATGTTATAGCTTTTGTTATAGCTTACAAATCCAGGGTCGTTGTAAAGGTTTATATTACATGAACAGTATGCATCACTTTAATGAGATTAAAGTTGCAGGAATGTTGTGAAATGATTGTCATATAGATACAAATCCTTGGCTGGTTAGGCAGTCTCTCTGTGGTGATAGTAACATTGTGTACATTTTGTCATGTATTCTTTTTTGTCTCTGTATTTATAGTAACATTTATAATAACATACTGTTGAAGTCACTCTGGATAAGAGTGTCTTCTAAATGACTATGTAATGTAATTTTGTGGATATGATGTGCTTTCTGTCTCTCTGTGTGATGACAATGTGAACGTGAACATTTTTTTTAAAACACCATCATATGTTCTCCATGTGTCTTTGTGTTGTTTCTCAGGAGGAGGACCTTGTGGCGCTGGCCTCGCAGCAGTATTATGTGGATTACGGGGCGAACATCCAGCAGGAGCGTCTGCTCAGCCTTATCTCCTCCTACATCCCTGACCGTGAGATCAGCTCCTCCAAGAACATGGAGAAGTGGGCACAGCTCATCATGACCGCTCACAAAAAGGTATCCACTAATCACACCAGGTGCAAGGCCAAGCACACAAACACATGGTTGCCACGCCTAGGCACCAATGAAAGCCACCCCACAAGGTACCAGAGACCATTATGAGGGTCAAAGGGGAACACACTCTTCTCATGGTGTTCTGCTCTCCTTTTCTCAGGGGCCTCTGTCTCACAAGGCACGTATTTATCATGATAGTGCACAGAGGAGTATCATGCAATCAAAGCTTGTCCAAGGGCAACTTCCATAACTGCTCTCCAGTATCATTAATGAAATGGTTTTAGATTGGCATGTAACTGACACCAACAAAGGAGGATTTGCCCTTGTCATGCTGCACACACATGTGTGCACGCGCGTGTGTGTGTGCACGTGTGTGTGTGTGTGTGTGTGTGTGTGTGTGTGTGTGTATTCTCCTTGTCCCAGAGATACGGCCTGCCATTAGTACTGTTTTCTAAAATTAGACCCGGCCTAATCACTGTGATGATGATTGCTCTTAATCGAGTGCTTCCTGATTTAGTGTCGGTCACAGGGAAGATTTGTCATTTTTTTCCATCTTTCAAGGACATGTAAGGAGTTTGTCCGATCTTTTTTTCTTGCAGATGCAATTCTGAAAGTAATTGAAGAGCATTATGCGGTTATGAATTTTAATGTTAAGTGAACTGTTTTTTCATTAGCCATTGCCATCTTTAATCATGTGCATATTATAGTTTATGCATATTACCTTTTATCAAAGGTTGCCAATGTGTCCTTACAGCTAGTATTTTTTTTAACCCCTTCACTGCCACAGGGAACATACACACAGAAGAGGATAGACCTGCAGAGAGTCAAAGAGGGAGTGGTGGATTTTGCTCGGTTCAAGTGGCCTTTACTTTTTTCACGATTTTATGAGGCCTTTAAATTTTCTGGTATGTACATTTTATGCATTAGTAATTACCATAAAGTAACATAAAATCTCCTACATTTATCATTAAAAAAGTCTGTACTTGCACTGTCCTTTTTACTGTCCATTAAAAACAACCATGACAGGCTTTGAGAGTGCAGTATGTAGGAGTTTATTTCCTTTGTTTACAGGTTACCATCTCCTGGCAGTGTTCACCACAGTGTGGTTTATAATTTATCCCCTACTCCAGGTCCCAGCCTGCCAAAGAATGATGTCATTGTGGCTGTGAACTGGACTGGCGTTTATTTTGTGGATGAACAAGAGCAGGTCCTGCTAGAGCTCTCCTTCCCAGAGATCTTGGCAGTGTCCAGCAGCAGGTGCAGCACATTCCACCACTATCTTTCTCACAGTGACCACATAAATGTGGTCAAAGCTCACATCACTCTTCTTATTGGTCTTGTAACCATTTACAGTTGTTCTACTGTTTACTGTTAAGAATTATCTCTCTAAGCCAAACAGAATGATTCACTAGTGGGCAGAATGTCACTAGCCCTTACAATTGTGTCACCAGGGCTCACAATAATTTCACTACAGCAAACAAAGGAGGTTTGAATTAAAATAAAAAATAGCATGTTGAAAGGAGAAAAACTAAGTCTAAATTCATGCTTAACAAAACTATAAAACATTTTGTTTCAATACCTTTCTAGTTTTTAAATAATATAGCAATTATTCGAATCTTTTGTTCTATTCCAAGCTTTCAAACTCTCATCAGATAATATATAATACATGCAAAACCTCAGAGAATTGTGGTTTAAGTCTTTCAACATCACCTTGGGAATAATACCAAGCAGATAATATTCTGTAAATATTATCACTTAATATTATCTATTATTACTATTATATAGTAATATCTTAATAAATATTACCATTATTATCGTTATTATGACTCAGAGTTCTGCTTCTGTTTTTGTGACAGAGGCGGGAAGCTGCAGGGACAGAGTTTCATGCTGGCCACCATCAAAGGGGACCAGTACACCTTCACCTCCAACAACGCAGAGGACATACGGGACCTGGTCGTCACTTTCCTGGATGGCCTGAGGAGGAGGTCAAAGTTTGCTGTCACTCTGATGGACAGCCCCAATCCTCGTAAGCACATGGCCACTTGAGAAAGTACAATCCTCGCCCATTTCACATGTGCACTGCATGACAAGATTCACATACTCTGAGTGCTCTGCTCTCCAAGCCCTTTTATACCTGTGATTATCCCTAGATGTGTGCTGTCTTGAAGTCTTTCCTAAAAAACACTCTGGCATTGAAATACTGAGCTTGTCCTGGGATGCTGTTTGTTTTAGCTGTGGAGGACTCCACTTTCCTCAGCTTCACCAGAGGTGACCTCATCCTGCTGGACCAGGATTTCACTGGGGAGCGGGTGATGAGTTGTGGATGGGCTCATGGTATCAATGACAGGACCAAGCAGAGGGGTGACTTCCCAGCTAACTGTGTCTACGTTCTGCCCTGTGTCACCAGACCCCGATACGACATCGTGGTCAGTGACCTCTTACACATCCATCTGTCTGTCTATCTGTCTTTATGTCTGTCACTGTCTGCCATCCACCTCTCAATGACTCCCTCACTATGGCTGTGGGTCAGCACAGTTTAAGCATGTACAGTTGTAAATATCACACTGTCTGTCTTTGTTGCGCAGGCTTTGGTCACCATTACACCAGGCCAGTATAGGGAATCAGCAGGCCTGTCCCAGCTGGTGCTGGTGGAGACTGAGGATAAGGTTAAGCCCTACAACCTAGAGGAATACTCCTACGACTACTTCAGGTACCCAGAGCTCCTCTTCCAGAGCACCCCTACTTACAATGCACTGTTAAAACTCCCACAAATCAACGCTTATTCTTACAGCAACACCCCATCCCACATACATGCTCAGATTGTCCCATGCTGTAACCACACTGAGTTGCCACCAAAAGTACACTCATAGTGTCCTTCTCCCACACACTTCTCACATTCCTCTCTTCCCCACACTCACACTCTCCCCTCCCTTATCTTCACACTCCCTACTGCCACACACTCATAGTGTCTTCCTCCACTAGGCCCCCTCCCAAAAGTACTCTGAGTCGGGTGATAAGCTGGGGAAAGGACCGGCTGTGGAGCTGTACTAGGGAACCCATCAAGCAGCCACTGCTCAAGAAGATCCTCAACCATGAGGTGCTCTCCCAGGAGGCCTGCATGGCCTTCATCGATATCTTTTTTCACTGCTTTTTATGATAGTTTCCCTGCCTTTTACTCTGCTTGTCATAGTCTCTTTCTGCTCCTCACAGTCTCACTGTCCTTCAAACATGTGTTCATCATAGTCTCACTCCCCTTCACCCTGTGTAATATTTGTTTACCAGCTGGCCTTTGCCAGGGAAGGCTGAATTATTTACATTTGTACAGCTTCCATTTAAAGATGTGCAAATGCGTTAAAAAGCACTATTTCCACTGAATAATTGGCACCTACAGCATGAGGCCCCAGTATAAAACCTCACTGTAATTTCTAGTACTCAGACAGGCCTGAGTACCAGTCATAAGACCTGTTTTACTGAACCAGGAAATAAGATGAGCTACCTACTCTCTCATTCCCTACTCTTCTATGCTCTCACTATTATTTAGCAGAGCACAGTGCCACCTAGTGGCTCACCCATGCTAAGTTCTTCTGTGTACCAACTATTTTTTCAAGAGGGTATACAATGAATGTTAAGATGCAACAGCTGATATTTGTCAGGTATCAGGTAATGTTTAGTTTAGATTTCATGTCGGAGTGATGTGAGTCATATACAGCATATATGGTCACTGCTCCTGTTAGTTGTTCCTTGATGGTTACTGCTGCACCCATTTTGAAGTACATGGGTGATTACCCTTCCAAACGAACACGCTCTGTGAATGAGCTCACTGACCAGATATTCGAGGGTGCCTTGAAGTCAGAGCCACTGAAAGATGAGATCTTCTGCCAGATCCTCAAGCAGCTCACCGACAATCATGTCAAGTAAGTTACATTAAATCAAATTTATTTGTTATAGCACATTTTGATTCAAATTGTGACAAAGCATTGCACAGATAGCATGACTATCCAGAAAGAATAAAAAAAACAGACACAGCTCAAATCAATCAGGAAAAAATTGGAAAATTGGAAAATTATATGTTGTTGAGGTTGTTAAAATTCAGCACTATTCTCACAGGGTTCTCATCTCGCTAATGTTACCCTGGGGTATTAAAAGTGTTGACAATTATCCACATTGGCGAAGGAGATTTAACAGTTTATAAGTGGAATGAAAACTATAGCAGGGTTAATTGCTGTTGTCTTTGTATAATGACCAGAATGCTTTTCACATGTATGGTGTGTCTGTGTGAGCTGAAAGCATTGGTGTTTCTGTGAGGTGCATGTGTGTGCTGACCGCAGCGGGGTGTCTGTGTGCTGCTGCTGTAGGTACAGTGAGGAGAAGGGCTGGGAGTTGCTGTGGCTGTGCACAGGTCTCTTTCCCCCCAGCAGCGTGCTGCTGCCCCACGTCCAGAGGTTCCTGCAGTCCAGGAAGCTCCACCCCCTGGCCCCTGACTGTATGCAGCGTCTACAGAAGGCCCTGCGGTAACACATTACCACACATATGCACGCACGCACACACACACATGCATACACAGACTTACACTTTAACGCACATTGTACAGTGCACACACAAGAGTACAGGCACATACACATACGGGTAGATAGGCACACACTCACAGACACACACAGACAATACTATATATGTGTATGTACTGTATGTGTGTTCATGCACATATATGCTTGTTTTTGCATATCAGTGAGAACTATCCATGTAAATAAAGTCAATGAATTTATCTCGCCATGATTTATTTTCTTTTTAAATCCATATGGTTGGCTACCTGTTGGAATTGCTGATCTTTTCCATTGGAAACCAGAAACGGGTCCAGGAAGTATCCCCCGCACCTGGTGGAAGTGGAGGCCATCCAGCACAAGACCACCCAGATCTTCCACAAAGTGTTCTTCCCCGATGACTCAGATGAGGTGAGGATGTCAGTCTCTGCCCTCTCATTGGGGGTGTTAGCGAGAGTGTGTCTGTGAGATCTGACCCTAACAGGGGCTTCAACAAGTGGCACAATGTGGTGTACATATGAACGCAGTAAAAACATCCAGGCTGCTGTTCGAGTACAGAAAAAGCAAAGAAGCTCTGAGTAATACTAAAAATGAAAATATTCTGTAATTCTAGGTTTTTGAAGTGGAGTCGAGTACAAAAGCCAAGGACTTCTGTGCCAACATCTCCAACAGGCTGCACCTCCAATCCTCAGAGGGATTCAGCCTGTTTGTGAAGATCTCAGACAAGGTAAGCCTCACACAGTAGTGTGAAGCCCAGGCATAATACATGCCTCTTATTAAGCAATATAAAGCTAAACTCCTCCTCATGCCTACAACTCTACACTCCACAGCATTACAAAGTTAATCAATCTCTCTGTCAATTGCATTTTAGCTGTAAGGTGTGATCAACACCTCATAATAAACCTGATAGACTTTGTGTTAAACTCCTACCCTGGAATGCTGAGTCTTTGTCCCATCTGTGTCCTGACACCGTGTTTCAGGTGATCAGTGTGCCAGAGGGAGATTTCTTCTTTGACTTCGTCAGACACCTCACTGACTGGATCAGAAAAGCCAGGCCAGTTAAGGATGGTAAAGTCTGCCAATCATTCTGTTCTATTTGTGTCATTATCTCTATTAGATTTTTGCAGGATTCATTGCTTTAGATTAGTTGAATTAGGAATGGTTTTTAAGCAGATTTGTCATGATTTTATAATTGTTTTGCATTAGACATCATGGATCTTTGTAATATTTGTTACATTACGTCTGAGTGTGTTGAAACAGCAGTACTAAGATCCCCAGTTACACAAGAATCTGAAACCACTGAGTCCTGCAGCTCATGCAAATCATTTATCTCCTTCAAGGGTTTAAATGAATGAAAACCACTGCAAGGGGTCTGAATGGTTAGTCTATCAGAGGCCCCCTGTTTTAGATGGACAGATGTGTTGTATGTGTGCAGTTGTTGTAAACAGTTAGTCTACAGCGTTACTCATCACTACAAAAAAAGTCCCTTTCCTGCAGTTTCAGTCACAGCTCATTAATGCCCCCTTCATTTCGTGTACAGGTGTAGTGCCTTCACTGACGTATCAGGTGTTCTTCATGAAGAAACTCTGGACCAACACTGTCCCAGGGAAAGACCCCATGGCTGACTCCATCTTCCATTACTACCAGGTGAGTAATACACATCTGTGGCCATGTTAGTTGTGCGTGTATGTGTTAGCATGTGCGGAGGTGTGTGTGCATGTGTGTTTGTTGCATGTATAACACATCCTGCTTGTCCTCTCCCCAGGAGCTCCCAAAGTACCTGCGTGGCTACCACAAGTGCTCCCATGAGGAGGTCTGCCAGCTTGCAGCCCTCATCTACCGTGTCAGGTTTGATGAGGACAAGTCCCAGTTTGCCAACATTCCCAAGATGCTGAAGGACCTTGTGCCCCAGGATTTCATTCGCCAGCTCTCTCCTGATGACTGGAAGCGGGTTAGTGAGACACTGTTCAACTGGCATCATGTGAAAACCTATTTTGTGTGGATCGAAGTGATGCAGAACACTATATTTATCACAGTAGTTTTTTCTCTATTCCATAGAGAACTCCTATTTGTGTTCATATAAATCTGTCACTGTAGTTGCTGGAAATGTTCTTTTTATTACAAATGGGAAAGCATGGCCAATCCATTTTCTCTGTCTAAGTGAAAACTGGACACTGATGTTTAGATTAGTCCGTCCACATGACATAAAGATTTGTTGATCTGTTCAGCTCCTACTGCAACCTAATGCATGTTAGCAAGCAGGTCTGAACTTAAGACTGGAGTCCGAATGCTTGTGCCTGTATGAAGTCTGTCTCCAGTGGCCTGATTTGTGTTCATGTGTGGTCATTCCAGGCAATTGTGGGATGGTTCAACAAACAATCAGGGAAGTCCAGAGAGGAGGCCAAGCTCATGTTCCTAAAGATCATTTTCAAGTGGCCGACATTTGGGTCTGCCTTCTTTGAAATAAAGGTACTGAATGTTTTATACATGTTTGCATATGTTGTGTATTATACATCAGCTAATCTGTATATATTGCTAATCTAAAACCCACATCTGTGACTCTGTGAAATGTATTGCATTAAATATATGCATCAATATAAGTAGATGTGTTTTAATCTAAATTGATGGAATGCACAAAAATTGAAGTAACTGGAAAAGCCTTGAGATTATTTTGCACCAATGGACTTCTGACCTAGTTTTGTCACATACATCCTGGTTGGAATGGTGAGTTTCACAGATGTTATAGTTAACCCAGGCCATTAACTATGGTAAGGTGGGTCCACATCTATGCAGACAATTTCATTTAAAAATTCTCTTTGCTTTCAACCAACATCTCCGCCAGCAAACAACTGAGCCAAATTTCCCTGAGATCCTGCTAATAGCAATAAACAAGCATGGATTCAGTCTGATAGACCCAGTGACCAAGGTAAGTGAGACTGTGTGTGTGTGTGTGTGTTTGTCCATGCTTTTGTAAATTTGTGAGTGTGCCAGAGACAGTGTGCTCACACTGTGACTCTCTGCAGGACATCATAACAACGCATGCCTTCACAAAGATCTCCAACTGGAGCAGTGGCAACACCTACTTCCACCTGACCATTGGCAATCTGGTGCGGGGAAGCAAGCTGCTGTGTGAGACGTCCCTGGTAAGAGAGACACCTCATTACAATACTCTGGTGACATTACTCAACCAAGCACAGCATGGACACAACTATAAGAGTTATTACAACAACAAGAGTGAGAGTGTGGAATTTTCTGTGCTCTATGACCAAACACTGATCCCACAGCTGTCTTAGTCAGCAGTGGAACTCCAAATATTTGTCTTATGTGTAGAGGTTGAGTGGTTGGGGGGGGAGGTGTGCGGGAATTAAAGTATATTTGGCTACGATTCTCAAGTTCTGTCTACAACTGAGACTACCTCTTAATTAGTTAATGTGCATGGACTTTACAAACCATTATATTCCTCTGAATATACGTCACATAGCAAGTTTTATATCATTGCGTTTAATGCAGCTAGCTAGCTAGCTAGGTACAACTTGGACATCAGCAGTCCTGAAGTTCCCTTTAACCCACTAGGTAGCCAGCTAGCTAGCTAGCTTGCTTGCCTTGATAACAGCACACAGCTAACATTGAAAACCTGTCTCGTTTTATCTAGCGTTAATTAAAAAACAGTGGTGACAATGCAATATTTTACTTAGGTTAGATGAGGGCGTTGTTGGTAAGCTTACGCAACTAAGCTCTGTTTGAACTAACCATGATGTGACTTTGTCACTGTCAAAGTAAAGGATTACATACGAACGTGTGTCACTGAAAACTACTGTGCAACATGCCTTAACGGCGAAAGCATTCATGAAATTATGGTATCTTGTTATTGAAATAAACATTCATTTCTCAGTCCTCCCAGTTGAACCATTTCATCAGATGACAGGCACATAGAGAGAGCCGGTAAAGAGACAGACAGGGCCACTTAAATAACTGTCATGTAACGTAAAGTGATATTAACAGTATGATGCGTCTCTCGACTCACAGGGCTACAAGATGGATGACCTTTTGACCTCCTACATCAGCCAGATGTTGACCACCATGAGCAGACAGCGCAGTTCCCGTGGCAATAGCAGTTGAAGGGACTCCTGGCTACAGGAGGGAACGAGGCCCCTTTATTGGTTTCACCCCTTGGGCCTGCCCTGCAGCTGGGCCTTATTCACTTTGTCTAAAAGCCTAGGATAACACCTCTTCTAACCCACTCTGCCATGTCAGTTAGTCAGGGTCGGCATGTCTGAGGTCAGACTAGTGATGGATGTCTTAGTTACACATGCACATGCTCACACCCACACACACATAAATAAACAAACTCCATCTATGGTAGCAATTGACCAAAGGCAAGTTTTGAAAGGGTTGCAGAAGAGGCTCTAGGCGTTGCATTCAGGTACATGATAAGTCTGTGGTTTCATGATGGATTTGTAGAGGTATGCCTGTGCAGTTAAACATCCCATTGACAGACTGAAGAGTGTCTCAGACTGCATAGAGTATTCATTATTGCCATGCTCCAGACTAATGCAATAATGATCTTGTAACATTGTAGAAATGTTGCAAGAATGTTATGTGTTAATTGGGCGTATCATTATTGTGACCTGGAAATATGAAAGGATAACAGGAATAGTAACAGCTAGTAACAGAATGGATGTCCAAAATGCCAGCACTAGTCATCATCCAAGTACCACTAATGTTGCACATATGAATGGATCCATTCTGTTTTTCCCCTTTCCCGTGACAGTGGAATCATCAACTGTGCACACATTAAGCTTGCCTCACTGCCACAGCCTCTACACTTGTGTACTGAAGCATGACAAATACAGTCCTCGGATAGACTCACACGCAACCAACAGCTATTTTGAACAGTGAACCTCAAGAGAGTGAGCACCAATTGGAGGATAAGTGCATCTTTCACTGATGTCATCTGAGTAACTCATAGGCACCCAGAATGTCACTGTAGAGTGCTGATGAGTGGTGAGAGGAGTTGACCCTGGCCAGCATCACCCATCTGTCCCCAACAGAGTGGAAGCAGTTTTGCTCTGGCACTACGGAATCCCAGCCATTGTCAGCTCATGACACAGCCCAGAATTGAACATGCAATGTCTTGGGCTTTAGGGCTCAGCCTGCACTTGAAACAAGCATGCTAACCCAGTTAGCCACTTGGGAAAGCCAAAATATATTCTGGATATGTGTGATTGATGACCTTACAAATTTAATAGATGCTAGCTTTATAATGTTCAGAAATGAATCCATGTTGATTGAGTTTCAAGTGTTTTAGCCATTTTAATTCTTTAATATCTGAAAGCCTTAAGATGTGTTTTTGTCTGTTAAATGTAGTGATTTTTCAGGAAGGCCTGAAGGTCCTGTATTGAGTATTACTGATAAAGTCACAACATTGTTTGGTTTTATTTATTTTTAGGTTGTTTGGATTTTAGAATCTGATTTCATACCCTCAGTATTGTGGGGGAAAGTCTCAAAGACAATCAAAAACAGTAATGAAGTGATGAATATTTTGTTGATAATCCAGGCACTATTGAGAGGAAAATACAGGGTAGATCCAAACTGGTTTTTTGAGAGGTTCAATGACTGTGAAGTGGCTTAGTATAATTTGTGATTACATGGATGGTCATAAAAAGTGAATTCCTTTACAGAGTGAAGATAAAATCTAGTTTGAAGTAGAGGTATCTCAGACACTGCACCTGACTCTAACAAAAATTCTCTCAATTGCATTTGACAAAGACTACCCAGTAAAATCTCTTTTTCAAGTTTTACAGTATAATTATTTTACATATTCATCACCAACATCCTGGAACTATGGACTGAATGTGTCATGTCAATGTGCACTGTTTGAGCAGGGTGATAGTTCCTTCATGTGTGTGGTCTCTTTTATCTGAGTAAAAAAGAGTACTGAAGGCTTTCTGTAAATGTGAGGATGTGTAACCAAGCGATTTAAGTAAATACGGAAGTGGCCAGTGATGGCCATTGGAGAGCACCTGTTCTCAGCCACAGTTCCAACTTAGGTCTTACTCACCTAATTAAAGCCACTGATTGGATGGGGACTTGAATCACCTATGGGTGAAGGTGTCAATAAATTGCTGGTTGAAAGATTTCTGTATGACTCTGAAAAA
Organism: Megalops atlanticus; assembly: GCA_019176425.1. Taxonomy (NCBI): domain Eukaryota; kingdom Metazoa; phylum Chordata; class Actinopteri; order Elopiformes; family Megalopidae; genus Megalops; species Megalops atlanticus. The sequence goes on from CM032877.1 coordinate 35,697,309, forward strand.
TGTGGCTCTCCGGGAGCATGAGTGAACACCCCTGTAATGTCCCATATGCGGCACAGTACTTAAGGACAGAGCACAGACTAATTACAGTACATGGTCTGTTCCAGTGTAGTCTTATATTCACCCATGGCCTTTGTGTGGCATCAGAGGCATGTGCTGCCAGTGTTTAGTACTGGTGCAAACTTGTCTCATAGGAAAAGTTTCAAATCATTATTACAAGTCATTATTATACTGATAATCAAAGAGCCTATCCAAATGATGTTGATTTATGGGGAATGGGTTTCATGAGGAAACCAAGCAAAAACATTTTTTGTTATATACAATAATCCATCTATAGTAGCCTACAGCAGTGCCATAAATTTAACAAAACCCCGATTTTACAAAATCTGAGGCTTTATTTTACACTCATACATGTTGTGCTGAGAAATATAACCTACAATATATGCAAAAATGTTTGCAGTCCTCAGTTGTTCTAGTAAAATGCCAAGTGTTGAAATGGGTTACAGAATGTGCAATATGTAAAACTGTAAGTATTGTTAAGTGATCCTGGAAAAGCATGTAAGATATGGAAGTGAACAATGTAAATAATTAAATCAATCAGATTGATACAATGAGGTAGAAATGTCATTAGAGTTATTATTTATAAATCGTGATTTTTTTTTTGCTTCTGAATAATCTGTGTTAGAAGCATTATCAGGCTGACTGAACACCAGCCAAGATCTTGGCCTACCGGGTATGCCACTGGTATTAAAATAATCTTTAAATCCATACGATACAGCAATATCTCACAAGAGTAATGGTATTCAGACCACAAGACATGTTGCAATTAATCCATTGTTTCATGGCAGCACCATGGCCTGTGTATTTTGCTCTCACACAGAGTATAAATGTTAATAATAGTAATTAGAAGTTAATGCTGTTTTATGAGAATACATATCGAAACTATGCATGCTGTGTTTACTGTGGAAATAACTGCTGGTTGTCCCTGTAACACACACATTTGTTCGATTTTTTTAAAAATTTTTTTAAATGTCTTTTAAATGTCTTACAATAGACCCTGATGTTTTATAAAACAATATCCAAATAAAGAAATCCTTAAATATGTCTTTAAGGCTAATAATTTTGGAAACCGTGCACCTTTTTGCAATACATTTTTACATAAAATGGGATGATGAAATTTCAGATTATTCCTGCCTTGAAAACTGATATGATCAAAGCTTATTGTGACTTCATAAGATTGCTTCTAAGCACCCTCTCTGAACAGTACACTAGTCCATCACAAGCATATTTACCACAAATCAGCTATGCAATGCAGAGCTCCTCACATTGATTCAAAGGATGCTTTTTTATAGACTGAGGTGGATAAAACCTAGTAGTTTTGGTGTCAATACAGGCACTCAAGGCAATCAGACCAGTTAAAGAACAAAAAACAACCAACAAAATTTCAAAATCTCTTTTTATAGAATATATATACTATTACAATCAGATCAACCATAATGTACAGTAATGCCACAATGCCTCTCAATACGCAAAGAAACAAAAATAATTAGTTCTATAACACAACCAGCAATACTACAATTCTCTTACAGCTCAATATCAAGGGATGTGTTTATACCATCAAATGGAAATTTATGCATGGTAGCTCTTTGGCTGCATGTCATGTAAAAGTGCTTCAAAACAAAAGTGGCTTTGCCTTGTCATAACCTTGCACTGTCATTTTTCTTGTGTGTCAGCATATATACAGTGTAGCCACCCCACTTCATATATGAGTTCTCAGTCATCACTTTTATATATTCTCAAATACAAGCAATGTCCACTAAATTCTCTCAGCTTCCTGAGCTGGTGTTTTGATTGATTGGACATGAAAGACAATGGTGGAACCAGCCAGTGCAAGGAGTATCATTTCTAGTAATTAGGAAGTCAACCAGTAACAAAGGCTTAAAACACTTATTAGCTACTTCTTCCCCAGAATGGATTTTTTGGTTGCACTGAATAATACTGCTTTTCTTTCTCCTTTCTCCTCAATTTCCTTGATTACCAGCACACAATGAGTAATCTGTCAAACTCAAAAAAAAAAAAAATCTATGCTTCCCTATTCATGAAGACTGTAGATAAAGCAAGCCTGTAAGTGCAGTTTCACTTACTCAACCCTTTCACTTAACCTTCTGTGTTCTCTAAATGTTTGAAATGCAATGTATGAAAAACACATTTATGACACCCATTTAAATAAATCCATCGTTAGGATCCTGTTTGGCAGTGTCCAGCTTTCACATCTCTGTAATGTTATTGTAACTTGACTGCTTTGTTGCAACATCAAAATTGTCACTTGCTTGTTGTGGTCCATGTTTAAAGCTACAGAAACAGGACTCTGTGTACTGAGGAGGAGAAAATCTAACACTTCATCACAGAAAAAAAAAACTCATACAGAAATATAGTATATGCCTCATATGTGAAGACATGCTCATTTTTTTCATCCATGTTCACTACAGCAGTGGATGTTTGTACATTCATCAGAACTAAAACTACCTGTTGTGTATAGGATGTCTACGATGTATTTCATGTTTGGGAAGTTATGTCAAGTACTGTAATATTGCATTCACTATTAATGGTTAGATGCTGTGCATTTTCAAGGTGAGAGCCTTCACTCAGACAGAGGAGTGTTAGGAGGGAGGTAGAGAAGAACTCAGTGAATGGAGAGCACCTGGATGAGCCTGGTTATATGTGGAAACTTGCTGCTCTGTGTGCCAGCAATCCTTTAGCTAGCCTTTACATTTGTGACCTAACATTCATACAAATACTGAAGATACAAAAATAAAATCATTTGTTTTTCTTTCTTTTTCTGAAAAAGCAGACAACACACACTCCACATGTTGAAATGATGAGCCAGCATGAATGTCTTGACAGCACTTCCAGAAAGCCATTTTCTTCCTTTGTAGATTTACAGTGGGTCCAATGAACACCAGTCATCAGAGGAGAAGAAGGGTTGAGGGTTAAGGGTTGAAGATTGAAGATCAAGATTTGAGGGATGGCCTCTACCCTCTCCCTACATCAGAGGGCTCCTGCAGCTCAGAGATGGCGCTCAGTTTTGGGTCAATGGTTGGGCTTAGAGCCTGTCCCACTCCATTGACACTGGAGATGGACCATACGTCACTCAGCTCTGTTGGGGACAGAAAGTGCAAGATCATAGGCAGTGAGGCTGGGGAGTCCAGAGGGCATGCAAGGAGAAACTGCTTCAATCATACTCCACAGGCAGCATAACTGAGGCAGTCCTTTAGGGCACACGAGTGAACGCTTTTCACAAGTGTATTATAGTAGAACACCGGAGCACAGTGAAGATGCATCAGTGTGAAAGTAGCTCAGGCCACAGGAACAGATAGCTGGGCTCTCTCAAATCATACATTTACACAGAACACTCCTGCAAGCTATGTGGCACCAGCCTGATAGTTCATTTGGACACCTAATCATTTGTAATTTGAAGGAACACTTGAATGTGGCACCTTAAATTTCAGCATACGATCAAGGTGCTTTTTTGAATCTCATTGTGGATCTAGACCCAGAACACAGGAATGTATGTTGCATGTTTCACAGTTCTGTAGTTCTGAATGGGTCACAAGCAGAGACATGTATGCTGTTGATGGAGCCTCTCTTGTGTCACTGGGTCAATAAAATGGCCTCCCAGCAGATGTGGAATAGAGATACCCTTACTCACCTGCTCTGAACTTGCTGTAGGTCCCATTCTCATTCACCTCCCTGCTGCCTGAATAGAAAGCCAGGCCACGCTCTCTCCACCTGGAACATAGATGTAGAGTTACCTTTAGCGGTGAAAAAGTTAATCATTTCACCCCTCCACAGAGTCAAAAGCACCTCTTTCCTGATGTCACAAAACATTGACTTAGAGCAAGAGTGTCAAATCAGAACACAGCAAAACAGATGAGGGTAAATGAACTTGCCTGGTTAATTACATTCAGTGAATACACCGAATGACACACTGTTAAGATTTTCAAAACATAGCTCCAAGTTAGTCACAGATACAGTATGTGCGAACACAGCACAAACACTAGTTTACAAACTTACTACAATATTCCATGAGTCTTCATATTTTTGTACCACACCTGCTTTTAAGTGTGTTTTGTTATTATTCATTTTAAGCACAGACAAACATAGAAAACCCTTATACAAAGTCAGATAGATATGGCAGCGACACACTCACCAGTGGAAGATGAAGACGATGAGGATGAGAGCAGCAGACACAACATCTGTCGGGATCCACATCCGGCTGTACTCCTCAGGAGTCTGGCAAAGAGACAGACAGAGAGACGGGAGAGGGAAAGGACAGGTCAGGCCTGAAAAACACCAGTGCAAACAGGAGCACGTCCTTACTGTAATCCCAGTTGACCCCTTACCATGAGGAACAATGGCCTTCGCAGATTTTTGAGAATATGCAGGGCATTGGTGGTAACGGAGTGGGCCCCAGCACACCAGGCCAGAGAGTACAGCCAGGGCTGGCTGATCACATACAGGTTGGTGGTGATGTTCGCTGATGCGTACTTACTGCAAAAAACGCACAAAGAAACGTGTTTATGGAGGAATGGATTTAAAACTAGGGCAGTGAGGGGGTAAAAGGAAGAGAGGATTGGAGAGGAACAGGTATGAGCTGACACCCAACTCTAGAACCACAGTGGTTGAAATGCACATGACACAGAGATGTGGAATGGTGGAGGAGCATGGTGGAGTTTATGTTCAAAGAAAAAAGGTTTACAGATCCAAAGACTAAATACCTGATCTGCTCCCGGGACATTGTGCTGTAGTGCAGGTTGAGCTTGACAATGTGGTCCTCCTGCAATTCTTCAATGGATGCCCTACTCCCGGAGGTCTGCTGTAGGGCTGGGTCCAGCTCGTGTACTAAGTCCCTCAACTCGGCGGGTAGCCAGAGCACCTGCAAAGAATGCCCAGCACTTGTCATGTACTAGGTAGGGAACTGGACTTGTGACCCCATAAAGTAAAGTAATCTTGTATGAATAGGGTAGTGTTGCTGTGAATTTGAGCATGATACTTGACACTAAAGTTTTTATTGGGTGTCCAACTGTCTGACTGGATGATATGATATATATATTTCAAACTAATCTCACTAAATTACTCTGGATAAGGGCATCTACTGATCATACAATACAAAACCAGTAAACAACAGACACCCCATTAGAGAGACAATTGTAAATTTCAGATTGAGAGGACACAGAGGGCAAAATAATCTATAGTTATAATTATTCTGCAGTGGCCTTAATAGCAATAGTATATCTGAGGCCCACATCTTAACAGCAACACAAACCTACAGTAAGAGGAAGAGGCCATTTCTCTTTTGAATGATTTTGGTAGTAAATATCATTGCAGAAACATATTGTGAAACCCAGGGGGGACAAATAAGTAGAACTTAACCAGGGATTTAACCCACATGACCCAGGTTCAATCCCTGGATAAAGTCTGTCAGTCTCTGCCCCACTGTTAACACTACATTATACATGAGCTTAGTCTTGAGTCATGAGCTTGAGCACAACAGCAGTGTCCAGCTAGGGATTTATAGCTTTGAGCTGGCTCAGAATCCAGGTACCCTATTTACACCAGTGGTTCTGAGAGTATGTGGACTTATTTGTGCAAAACAGGTAAGGATCATAAATAAACACATAAAATTACCACCAAATTAATGAATATTTCCTGTCCTCTTACACATTTGAATTATTGGTTTCATGGACTAAATTATATTAAAAAATAAATAAGTATTCAAAAAAAATGCAGGGGTCTTTGGCTGTTGTTTGGTTCTGAGGTCATTGTTTCCCCAGCTCCAGCAATGTTCTGGTAGTGTAACACAGATAGGGAGATAAGGACTGTGGGGAATTGCAGAACCTCACCTGGTTGGAGAGGATGGAGGACTCGTTGTGTATCACCTCCAGAGTGCGAGTGATCCAGGTGTTCCTGTAGGGGTGGCCCCGGGGTGGGCGGTAAAGGTCAAAGATCACCAACTTCCTGTGCTGGGCAGCCAGGTCCAGGAAGTCACGCAGCGTGAACACTGACTGGTTCTGTGCCCGTGCCCAATCCTCTGGGGTTAACGAAGAGGCTGTCCCGAAGGGGTCACGCTGAGGAGGATGGGGAGGAGAAGGAGGAGGAGAGGATGAAGGGCAAATGGGAAGAGCAGGGTAAGCCAGGACTGTCAACAGAACCACAAGAGAGTGTGCTATTCCTTCAGGTTTCTCTTTTCTTCTCAAGCGAGTTTAATTACACAACATAGCCTTTATCATATCTGGACATCTTTGATCTACATGAAGAATGAACTTGTTCATGTCTGGATGGCAGTGTCCTTGTTTGTGTAAGAGCTTGTGCTGTTTTGTTGGATGCACTTTGTGCCTGACTTTGGGAGTCGCTCTGGATAAGAACATCTAATGGATGTAAAAATTGTAAATATAATGAATGTACTCACATTTGGCATGTCACTCTGGATAAGAGTGTCTGCTAAGTGGCAGAATGTAAATGTAAATAACTGCTACAGGTCTCCTTTGTTTAGATGAAGACCAGCCTCAGTGTTTCCACCATGACTGAAGGCTGGTTATGCCCCTGTAGTTTTGGGGCTGCCAGTTGCCTGAGGAATATTTGCAACTAGATATCATAATGCTTTTTTTCCTCCATTGATAGTACACCCACAAACCAACCAATTTATGCTGTAACTACAGGAGGATCTACATCCTACTACACAGGAGGTCTGCAGTTGCTCCTGAAAACTTTGCAATCTTTGTCTGCCCATAGGTGCTCACCGAGAGGAACCAGGCCCCAGCATTAAGCCTCTCCAGCTCACTCCAGGTGAACATGGCAGCTGGCATGTCCGTGCGGTTGGGGAACACATCCTGCACATCTGTGGTCCTCCGCAAGGTTCTGTCATGCATCAGGAAGGGAACTCCATCGTAGCTATGACAACAAAGCAAAGCAATCAACTGTCACCCATCATAACATTGACTAAGGAAAACCACATCAGATATCTAGATGCATGACTCCCAATGCTTTGAACTGAAAAGGTCTGTCCCTGTAGAACCATCAGAGTACATCTGAAGGCAGAGTATTCATTAGGAGTGCTACTCTTTTGCATCTTAATGAACTCATAATCAAAATTTGTAGAACGCTCACAAACTCTAATCATTGTGACTTAGCCTGGCTGCTCAAGAATCTTCATGAGTACACGGACAGAGATTAGACATCGATAGAATTGTGTAAGTATGGAGTCTGGGGTCTCTGCCCAAGGACTTGGGTGAGGGTGGAGTGTGGGATGTTGCTATTTACTAACCTTTTTTTAACCAGTAACTAATAACTTTTAACCAGGAGTATGGTGTGATTCACCATCTCTGCCCAAAAACAAAAGGAAAACATGGATTTTGGAGTTACAAGCAAGCACATCTTATCCATTTAAAGATAAGGGGAGCATGTGTAACATGGCTTAGGCTATTGGACTTTGGACTGGAGGGTGAAGTAAGAAATCTGAACAGCAAAGAGCAGCCTTTACAGGAAGACTTGGTTTACAGGAACCAAACCTCAGGGGCTGAAACAACATTTCAGTATCAATCTCACTGTACATACATATGTTTAAATGCAAAACAGATTCAGGGGAACCTGACCAAACAGACTGCTTGCATAAGAAAACCCTTCTGCTGACTTTCCTGGCCAGCTGATACTTCATGATCTAAGCCAGAATAAGCAAGCTGGTATGTTACTGAGCTGAAAAAGGATCTGACCAGCCTTGGTGCAAATAATCGGACACTTCCAGAGGCTTAAGTTATTTCCTCAAATTACTGGTTTCACAATATGTAATTTGATGCTAGGCAGATACTAATACATTTTGTAAAAATAATTAAGCATAAAAATATAGACAAAAATAATGAATTATATGTAATTTTGTACATTGAAAGTATAATGTAATCTAATTTATCATCTTGTAGTACAGTTATAACACTTTCTCAAATTACACACAAAATTTTTTATATTATTTCCTAAAAAAGCCATGGTCACCAATGCTGAAGCGAGCGGTGTGTAAATGTTGAAGTATATCTGTAGAATGACAACCTGTTTGGGCAGAAAGTTTAGGGATCTAAAGGCAGCAGGTACATACTGACCTTAAGGTCACATCTGTTTCCAAACCTTCGCCCCCTGCTTCCACCGCTTTTTCAAAGGACATCTGTGTATTCTCTGGTGCAAGCTGTTCATGCACACACACACACACAAACACATAAGTTAATGTATAACTACAACTCCTCTCTCAATGACAGAGACATATACCTGCTACCACAGCTTTAACCAATGAAGAACTTTTGAAATGAAAGGAAGTAGTCTTCTGGTGTGGGGAAATATGAATGCTGTAAGGTTTTTAATTCAAAAGAAGAACTGAACAGGCAGTGTTCATACTGGCTAAGACAACTCTTCAGGCATTGTCATTCATTGTTGCCCCTAGTAGTAGCCGTAGAGGCCCGCCAGGCAGGACACGAAGGGCTGGTGCTCGTAGCGCATTGTTATTGCAGAAGTTTCTCAAGCAGTTAGTCAGTCTGTGAGTCAATGCCTGAGGGGCACTATCGTTTCTAGCTCTGCTTTTTTCCAGTTGCAGAAAAAATTAAATCAATCAGTGAGAAGCTAAATCTGAAGTGCAGTCTTTCTGTTACTTTCATATATTCTCTGCTAGGCAATGTGATACAGAAATCTACCATTTTTTATTAGCAGCTCTGCTACAGTGATTCAGCTAGGGAGTCTGAGGGTCATATTGCTTTGTATTAATGAGGAGGGCTAACGCTCACCATGGGGGCACCTCTGTGTCCCAGGAGAACAGGCGCAGGTCCCAGGGTGCCCTCTTCTTTGATGCAGGGGGAGTACATACCCAAGGGCACAAGGTACAGGGCAATAAGCACTGACAGGTACAGCCCCATGGTAACTGCCCGTCGCACTGCAACAAAGACACACAGTCTCCAAGGATCAGACAGACAGCGAACAGAAACAGTGAGGCAGCCCAAATGATGCAATATAACACAGACATAAAGAGAACTACAGGTACAGGTGTACAAACTACATGGGCAGGTATGCAGGTGCAGATATTCTCACTTTTTTTTTTATTTTATGCACAGTAATCAATACTTCATACTATTTCATTAACAGTCCCATTCTCAGAGTGCCTGGGTCTGCTGAGAGTCAGGGGATGTTTCCTAATCAGATCAAAGGCTGCAGCACAGAGGAGGTAGGCATGGGGATGAACCTGTCCTCTTTATCCTCACTCTCTCACCTACTCTCTCCTAATGAATTCACCGAGGGGCCTGGAGCTCTGAGGGCTCAGACGTGACTAAAGCACTCATGACCCTCACCATGTCTCCCACAGGCATCCTAATCACAGTGACCATGGAGACGAGACAGAGTGAAAGTACAGCACGGCAGGGAAGGCTGAGACATGTGTCAACACCAGTTGAGGGTTTTGTAAAAGAGTAAGTGGCTGACATTACTGAAAAAATATGGAGGTCACTGAATAGCAGTGACTGACAATGAATCACCAAGAATGTCTTCTAAATGTATTGTTGAAATCCTTGTGACATATTCAGGTTTTTTTTACATTTACATTTTTCTCATGTTTGCATTTTCAACATAAATATAGAACATTGCTTACATTAATAAGTACTGTGTACATCTACTGATAGTTACAATAAGCAAGTAAGACTGAGTTTAGGGTTATTGTAATGAATGGAGTGTTAAGGTTAATGAGACAGTATTTGTAATCATGTGAACTATAAGGCTGTTACTTGGGAACACAGATGTTACATTGGCCCTAATGTATAATTACCAAGTAAATATAATATTTGTATTCCTCAGGAGTACTAATATATGTAGCCTATGTAAAGTGGGTCCAGCTTTTCCAGTTGTTTTGTTCAGTTCACCTCAATCCTACATTGCTTACCTTTCTTGTTCATGCGGAAGTAATGTAAGGCTATTGGCCAGGACAAGAGTGTCATCATCAGAACCCCTCCCACATGCAGATATGGTGCTGTGACCTAGCCAATCAGCAAAGGACAGCAGAGGACTGGTATGAGTAATATTAGATGCAATAAGATGATCACTTATCACAATGAAGCAGTTTTTCATTCTACATATACAGGTAACATCACTCTGGAGAAATTATCGTTTGGGAATTTCTCTTGACACAGAGGTATGTTAGGGAAAGTATGGCATATTATTGTATTATTTACTATTATCTTTGCACTACATAGAATGGTTCATCTGTCATGGAGGCTTATTTGTATTAAAACACTGATAAACCAATAGCATTGACAACCCATCATCAAAGACTTCAGATAAAAGCTATAATGGAGAAAACAGGACAACAAATGCTATAATTTTGTGCACTAAGCCCTCACACTTCCTGCAATACTCTTACAACTAGGTGTCCATGAGAGCACTGATGTAAGGTGCATAGCTCAATGCTAAATGCTCAATGCTCAAACTCTTGGCCCTGAGGTGGAGACCGCAGATCCAAGGTACTAACCAACCTGGAAGGAGAGCAGGAGAGTAGACCACTCTTTGCTCCACAGGTCTGAGAGCACAGCTGTGGCCACAATGGAGAATGTCAGAGTCACCAGGATACCAATCTATATGGAAGAAACATTCAACACTAAATATGTTGAAACAAACATTATCATGCCACACAAGTGGCTAATACTGCAGGCCTCTGGCTGTGATGACTTTGACTATTATATTATAGGCATGAGAAGGAAGGTCAAGAGAATGCGGGAGGGTCAAGACATTTATGCCCACAAAATAAAAAGGAATAAAATTTCTAAATTCAACCTATTTTAGCTTTCATTCAGACGCACACTGATCACATAAACAGAAATCAGAGACAGAATGAAACACAGCAACGAGGAGAAAACCCTGAGAGTATATCTTTACATCTGGACTCTGAGAAGGCAAAATTACTTCTGTCTGTCAGACTATTCCTCCTATTGAAGGGAATCAATAACAAAAGATACTGTTCCATGTTATTACAGCATTAACTAGTACACAAACATAATAAAACAACTATCTACAAAACAACATGAGGGGGTACAGAGCACTGATAAGACAGGAAATATGACAGTGAAGAAGTAGAAAAAGACAGGAAGTCTGTGGATAGTGAGTGAATAGAAAGGGATGTTCACGCTCTACCTTGTGTCCCCAGTGCAGATACAGCCGCTGTCCCTCCGAGAGCAAACATACTGCAAGCACCTGCAAAAGAATGTGTCCTAAATCATGTACAACAGCAATTTCTGTCATACAGTAGGGTCTCAACTTCAGGAGAATAACAAGGGAATATGCTCAACTTTCACTCCCAAGAAACAATAGGACACAGAAAGACATCTTAACCAGCTTCCATAACAAGGAAAGACATTTAGCAAGTAGCTTCATTCAGCAATGCTATGCACTCTCCAGGTGCAACATGAGCTAAATTATGAACAGCAAATGACGTCTATTGCCTCATCAGTAGCTGGTCACGAAGATACATACCCTTACCATTTTGGGAGCAGTATACAGAATGTTGGAGGTCCTGAACCATGTTTTTATCACATATACAGACAACGTGTGATTTTTTTCCTCAGAATAAACAAACACATTCCCCTTTTCCCAAAAAGTTCCTTTTTGTTTTGTTTTAAAACAACTATTGGAACAGCATGAATCATGTGGTCACACACCACTAACTGAGAAAGCAGAAAAGGGGGCTGACTGGCCCTCCCAAATGGTGCTGTGTGTGTAATCCCTATTTCAGGCCCCTGATCTGTTCCCTGGTGCACTCACCAGGAGCACGGTCACATAGCTGAAGAAAGCAGCAGCAACAACCAGCAGCACCACTGACCATGGGAACCAGAACCCTAAATTTCCAAAATTGAACCTGTGAGAGTGGAGAGACACAAAATTTATTTGGATACAGGATTACAATACAGTAATTCCACAACAGCATATAATCACTGTAAATTTTCACACTTCCACCCTTTTTTAGTAAGCATCAGCTAAGCTTAACACACTTTGACACAAGCATGGCAGTTCAGCCTGGTGGTTAAGGAACTGGGCTAGTAACCCAAGGATTGCAGGTTTTATTCCAGGGTGGGTCATTGTCATTCTCCCCTGAAGCAAGATACTTGTCCTGATTTGAACTGCTTCAGTAAAAAATGTAACAGTATATAAGGTGCCCCAGATAAGGGTGTTGAAGTAAATGAATAATAGCCAGAGGGAACATTATGGATGTTTTCAAATAACTAAAAACACATTTTCAGACAATATGTTTGAAAAAAGGTATATGGGAGACCCTTAGTGAAAGAGAGGAATCTTAATAAAAGAATTTCAATTATGTCCTCCATAAAAATGTATTACAAGCAACACACCACCTTTAGACCATCTGGCTGAGCAAATGTTTGTGACCTACCAGTCAAAGTCATTGTAGTCATTCTGTGCTTCGCTCCAGAAATACAGAAACACCAGGGATAGGCAAAATGTCAGTATCAAGAGCCCAAAACTGCCACATTCCACCTGTGAGGAAGAATAAAGAATCACTGCCGTGTGTGTGTGTGTGTGTGTGTGTGTGTGTGTGTGTGTGTGTGTGTGTGTGTGTGTGTGTGTGTGTGTGTGAAAGAATGAGAAAGAATGGAAGAAAGGAGGAAATACTAGGTCAGGGTGTGGCGTATTCTCGTAGCTCGTGAGATGTGCATAGTTGGGGTGCTGAAAGCATAAAAGGTACAGCAAGACAGCAGGTGTATTATTTCAGAATGGGGACGAGTAGCAACCCTGTTGTGTGGAAGGCAGGCGCTGTGGTGGTGTGGGTTTTTGAGCTGCCGTTTGTGAGGAGCTGGGAGTGGCCTACTGCAAGGGAGCTATTAACACATGGCCTCTGAGGAGTGCTGCGACATATGGAAGGCTATAAGACAGCATGGAGCGGAATCAGTGAAAACATGGCTGGAATGAGGGTATCTGCGACAGCAGTTGTGATGGAGAGCCGTTCCGGACAGCGCCCTGCCCTCTGACCTTGCTGCAGCAGCACTCCCCTGGAAGGGCGCGTGCCCGCTGGTAGCGCCTCCACTGGCAGCCGTAGAGGCCCGCCAGGCAGGACACGAAGGGCTGGTGCTCGTAGCGCTGCAGGAGCTGCCGCCGCACCACCTTCAGCTTCCCCAGCTTCAGCTTCGACAGGGTGGTGGGAGAGGGGCCCATGGGTCAGACACGCCACGCCATCAATGCATAGGACTGAGAGAAAAGGAGGAAGAGGAGAAGGGGGAGGAAGAGTAGTGGCTGGGGCCTCACGCAGTGGAGAGCTGTGGAATAAAAGGAGGAGTTATGAGGGTTATGAACCTTTTTGGGATGAATCCCAATATCTCAGGCTTCAGTCTGTAATCATTATTATATACCGTACATACACAATGATCCTGTCTTCAAAAGTATGAAGCTTAGATGGATAGCCTTTCAACAAGGATTGTTCAATACATAAGCCTAATTCCTGTCATTGATCATTACAACAAAGTGTTACTAGTTATATTTCAACATATTGTACAATACCAAATCAACATATAGCAAAAGGAAACAAAAGTCAGGAAACAAAAAATACCACTTCTATCATATCAAACAAACTGTATTCCCCACCAATACCTCAGTCTGGTATTCCTCTCTCTGATCTCTCAAAGACGCTGCAATATTCATAAAAATATGCAAATATTATGAAAATGTTTTGTGTACACAGGGTGGTGTCATGGATGCAATATTTGAGCACTTGCCTCAAGAGGCACTGCACAACTGATGGTGTTAATGATATCACTGGCACCTGATAACAGAATTGCTTAGCTCTGATTCTGCTGGTAACAGGTAGGGCATGGGACTCATGCCTGGTGGGCCATGGGCTTGAAATCTGGATCCCTGTACCTGTGAGTAAAGGCAATTGCCTGGTGAAGTCACAAAGCAAAAGCAATTGCACAATTACCAGGGTACAGGTGGTGTATAAACAATGGTTTATGTAATTATCCCACCTTGGAAGCAGACATCAGATAAGAAAATATTATAATGTGTAGCCAAAAAAACACATGTCCAATGAAAGGCAAATAAAGTAAAACAATGTTTACTCAATGCTACACTGGTGTTTAGTCTTTCAGCACAGGGATAGCGCTTTCCAGCTAATGAAGTTTCTCTAACGCCTCTGAAACAGGGGTCGGAATAATAACACTAACACCATCAGCTCAATACATCTTTGGGTGGCTTAGAAATTGCAAGAGAACGATCAAGACAATGTACCCATTCATTTAAAAGGTTAACATTAAACTGACTTTGGTTTCCAAGGACAGGGTTTGGGATGCAGTGATGTTATTGCAGCACTACTGTCATGGGAAGCATGTAGGCAATTCACAGGAAATCAGTCAAGAGTCACATTCACAGTCACTTGCTGAGTAAGGGTGATAGTCAAAGTCACAGTTCCTGTTGGTCACTGTTAAAGGGTATGAACAAACCTGGAACCCTACCAGTACTAAAAAGCTGCTTTCAGTTCAAGCAAAGATTAGTCAACAGCCTTAGGATTTACAGTACAAGATCCCTTGAGTTCTCTGTGGTCCTCTCTTAGTGGACCTATTAGAGTGAGTGGCATGGAGTTCAGACTGATATACAGTCCTTACCCACCCAATGACTGTTGTCATGGCAACCTCTGTTCTTCACAGCAGTGTTTTCAGGTGGTCCCCCCAGAGATGAACAGCCATCATTGGTATTCAGAGCTCATTGTCCATTCTGCTGAGTCCCCCTCTCAGAGGTGACTCATGCTGCCGTCTTTCCCCCCAGCAGAATCAACAGATAATGCCTGAATAAAGGCCATAGTGTCCCAATACCCTTGGCAGACTGAACCGCCATCTTTTCTTATCCATGTTCAGCGTACAAAAGGAAGAGCTTGGGAGAAGTCAATTCATTTTGATTTCAGTATTCAGTCAACAGCATGTTGTACTTGTGTACTTGGAGCTCAATGTAAATCTAAATGAGTAACATACACATTTTGCTTTAACTTGTTGTATGACTGCATCATTTGAGCTGAGCATCACAAAAACAATAAGCACAATTCAAAAACAATAAATACTGCATACAGACTATAGAGATATAAGATATTACTATATGAAAAGGTACTAAAAGTCTCCCAACATATTGAATTATTGAAAGGCATTTATTTAATAATATAGGAGCCTAGAAGTGAGGCATACATGGATAACAAATTAGTCTTTCCTCCATCCTTCGACTCAGAGTTACAAGAGACCCAAAGACGTAAGATCATGAACTCTGATCCTACAGTCCTGAAAAAACACCATGCAAGCCTTATGGAAAAAATATAAATGTTTACATATAGTTCTGGGAGTACATATATACTGCACATACATGGCATCTATTACAGATATCCACTATTTATAAGTTTTAAACTGTCAAACAAAACATAAAATTTAACATACTGTGAAAGATGTATTCAATAATACAGTTTATGTCCAAAACCATACATATGACAGTATCAGTTATTGATACACTGTCATCTCTACCATGTACTTTAACATACAGTGGCTTCCAAATGTATTCATGCCCTTTAGAAATATGTAGTATTTTAATACTTCCAAAACTACCCAGAGTAATAGAATATGCCTGACAAATAATTATCTCAATGATCAAATTTACTTACACAACAATTACAGTATCTCAGAATAAAATTCAGAACATGTAATGTTTTATCGCATTTCCATTGTCCTGAAGGTAACAAATGTTTCAGGAAGCTTGGGGAGGCTTTTGTGTACCATCAGACCTAAAATAAACACAAGGTTAAGTAATCCATTACTAGCATCACTGTCTGAGTAACAGCTGAAAAACACCCACAAGTCTATTATCCAGAAGCTTTAAAATACTGGGATGATCACTACCTTTCCACAGTGAGAATACAAGAACCTTTAACCACAGCATGATCAGGAAAGTGGTTAAGAAGGCAAACTCAAACCCAAAGGAAACAATTACAGGTCTTTAAAAAAGATCTGAAATATCCAGAATTATAGAGATACAAGTCAAAAATTACCATTCTGTGTTGGCCACATAAAAATGGGATTCATGGCGGATCCATCACAAATAATCTACTTTAAAAGCATTAGCACAAAAATGACAAGCACAGGTTTTGAAACTGCACCTTTATGACAAATGAGACCAAGTTTTGTGTTCACACCACAAATATAATCGAGCTTTGTGGACAAACTGATCAGCAGTGTGTTTGGTGCTAATATGCTGATGCTCATGTTGAAAAGAGCATTATCTCTTCTGTGAAATAATGAAGCACATCATTTTTGCTTTGGGGTTGATTTACATCTGCTGTTTTTTTCCACCCTTAGGGTCCAGAATCAAGAAAAACATGGATTGAGATGTATACCAGGACATTTTTGGCTGAAACCCTGAGTCATCCTGCTAAGAAACTCAAACTTGGCTGAGGAAACAACATAGCAACTTGAGAATTCCATTTATGCATCAAGTCCTTAGTCCTACATGGAAACAATCAACGGAAGACAAAATGAATGTTCTGGACTGGCCAATGCAATCTTGATCCCTTAACCAAATGAAACATCAAATTCACCAAACTCAAATTAGCAGCTCAAAAGTAAGAATCTCCCAAACTCTGCCGGAGCTGGAGAAATTCTACCTAGAAGAATCGTAGGAGTCTGACAGATGCATAAATACTGATTGTGGGATATGAATACATTTTTGAGAAATTCAGTTATTTGCAAAACGTGTTGTTGTTTGGTACAGTTTTTGTAGTATTACAATTTACACACTTTCAATCAAATATCTCAGCAAAAAGCTCATGTAATTGTGGCGACTTATATATCATATTATCATTTCGCTACAATCCATAAAATATATGAATACATTGAGACCGATATTAAAAATAGGTTATCGTCGGCATTTTATATTTTGACACATACAGACACGTTACTCCACAAGGGACGACAGGTCCTTGGGAATTTAGAAACCAGACAACACACAGAGACATCGTTTCCCTGGGGGTTTAACTCACGAAATATTTATCATTAAGGAGAAGTGATGAATTGTTGAATATTCTCTCACAATCTGTATCAGCGCTCTTTGGCCATTGTTTGTGCTTCCACAGGTCATTTTACTAAAAGAGGAAGGAAGATGTTTCCTGTTCAGTTCCTTTCTAGGGAGAATAACACTTAACAACCGTTACCGTTTGAAAATGTACACTTCAAGTCTCTGTTTTAATCATATAAAATCTTGTAATGCTACGTAATTGTGGTTGCAATTGTATGTAGCTGCCAGCGTGGTCAAAACAGTTCTGGTGTGGGAGCTAAATGTTTGCATTTTATGACCCCCCCCCTATTTAAACCTCAGGTGCAGCTGAAACAATAAATTTAATTCGTATTCAAGTGATTTGTGAAAATGGGCATATTCTTAATAAATTTTAATAAAATTTGAGATCTGTGATGAATGCCCACGTAGCCTACTATATAGAGCAACCTTGGAATATGAAGGAAAAAAAAAAACTTCTGTGAAGAACAGAAGTCCCAATCCTGGGTCGTATATCGTTATAAATATGGGAGGTGTCAACCTCAGATATGAAAAACATACATTTTCATCACGATATATATTAAATTAAGGACATTATTTACATGTGGAAGCATGCAGGCTTGCAAGAGGGGAAAACAGCTCCATGTCGTCAGTCAGCCATGACTTGAACAGCACACAGGATTTTGAATCGAAATTTTTCGTGTTGCATCATTGCCACAGATGTACCAAGCAGAATTTCCACACATGCAGTTAAAATTTCCCGGAACGACTAGGACAAAATGTAATAAACACAGACCATACAAATACAAGTCACACATACAGACCATGCAAGTGCACAGCACAATGCCAAGCATAAAATGATTAGATCGCATTTTAATGTTAAGACTCATGTATTTGACATTAACCTACTAATAATCTTGAAATGCTGACGCTAGATGCCTTCCAGCCATTTCGACCACACACGTGTAGGTATTTTCTCTTTGAATAAATGCTTGTCCTTTTTCGTTTAAGTACTCTAAGTCTTTCGTTTAATAACTGCAACACCTCTAATAAAACGCAATTTACCAGTATCGCTATGTCTCGTGTCTGTAAACGGTATTCGGCGTCATGCAAAGAGGTTCTTTGTAACAGCGATACTATAGTCATTGAGATGTCACGCGGCAACATAAATGTGTGAATCCAAAAACATTTCCATAAATGTAACATGTAAGGTTTGGCACACTGATGATTTTCAACTTACATTTATAAATATCGGGATTATATTTCCTCCAAGGTTCCGGGATCCTTTTTGGACGGCCAGCGACTAATGTGTATCCGCAGTGTTGCGCAGTTCCTACTTGTGCGTGAACTCGAGAAATGATGAATAATAAATGGCGTGCAGGTAAACAGCTGAAAAAGAGGCTCCGGTCGTTCTATTCAACTTTCCACTTGTTGCGAACACAGGACTGCTCTGTTTTGCATTGCCTTTTCCAAATGCCAAAGGTGTGCAGTGGTCCGGTTAGTTCAGCGGTACTCGTAAAAGCTGTGTCCATGCGAATGGAATCTGGTAAATTACAGCAACTGCCAGTGAGGACGTCTCGATACCTGACTCACTACCTGATCACAAGGCTAGTGTTAGCTGCATGTGATTTGTTTTATAAAAAAGGAGAGATATGAGGTACTGGGCACGGTGGGCGGCGATTAAAATGGTATTGAGAAACAATTCATTAGACTCCACACGTCTTCGGGTCCGGGACAATCTTCTCTACACGGCAATAATGTAACACCCTTCTGTTTATTAAATTCAGTTATGTAACTACTGTTGACGAACGGGTCTAAATTCAGTCAGATCAGAAAACTCAGGGAATAATCTGCATGCCATATTTAAAAAATATTCCTTCCCTTCCGACCCATAGGAGGAAGTCAGAAGACTATGGCGACGTTTTGATCGTCTTCATGTAACTTAAAAGTCCTCAAGCGTTAAATACTCGCCTAAAAGTATACATATGTAAATCAGAATTATTATTGTTTTTCAAATATCAGATGACAATCTCAGCAAAAGCATTTCTAAGGATCCCTGATAAAATACCTGAGGACTTCCCCCTCATCTACATCTCTTAATACGCATCTATGTCTCCCCAGAGGTGAGAGGCATACGTGCAGAGGATGTACAGATACAGAAAACCATCTGTGAGGAGTGTGTGTGTGTGTGTGTGTGTGTGTGTGTGTGTGCGCACGAACGGAAGCTTGCGTGTGCACTTCAGGGGCTTGTTTGCCTGTGAGTATGTGAGTGATGTGTGGTTGTAAATGGATTTAAATATGTAATTTGTCTTTTTAGCTGTATATATGTTTAAGAGGGACAAACTACAGGTGTACACACATACACACACAACATACTTGTTTACTTTTAGATAGATCAATGTGAAACACTGTGTTTTGGTCTCCTGGAGCCACAAATCCACAGAATCATAACCCTAAAGATCTGATCTCACAGATGTGTAAAGATTTTTTACTCCACCATACAATGGGAGGTGCAGGGATAGATATTATAGCAATTTTCAGAGTATTCCACAGTCCTGTCATTAAATGAATAAGGTGATCTTAAATTTGTGCAGGTGCTCACTCAATGTGCCCTCACAGTAGAGGAGGAGCCATTTGACTGTCTATTGTGAAACAATGAGACTCCCACTTGAGACACACTGCCTTGATCTTGGTCACTGTTTGACCATTAAATCTTTTATTATTCTCCATGTGGACATTCCACAGATGCTGATTAGCCTTGATCTTGACCAGCTCAGTCTTATTGGATTTAGTCACAGATCAGAGCAAATGAGTGCCTGTAGATAAATCATAAATCATAAAGCATCCTCAGCTGAACCCTGATCTTTCAGAAATAAAGATGTTCAAAATGCATATGCACGCATGCACAAACACCCTGCACAATCCAATCTAGAGCCTGTCCTCTGATTTCTGTCCCCTCTCCTGGAGCCATACGGCACAGTGAGTTTCACATCGAATGATTCTGCTGCACTGGTAAATCCCAACAACATAAAACTCCACAGTAACTCTTTTTCTAATTGGACTGCACTAGACCGCCGTGATAAACAACTGCTGTCTGTTCACAAAATATTCCAGGCACATCAGCCTGATGGAAAACTGGGCTTCAGCTGCAATGAAAGTAAAGCGTATAGCACAGTAGTCCATCTGCAGGGTCCAGTTACAATAAAAAACTGAGACTTACATCCACACCAGACCTGAAATCAGCATCTTCTACCATCCACAGAAGAGAATAACTCATTTTACAAAGTATTATGTATAATGTCAAGGTAGGTCTGATACCTTATTATGGGAACCCACCCCAGGTAGTAGACACTTGTTCTGTGGAGATAGTCAGCATCTGCCTTAAGGATTTCTCCAACCATGCAAAAGAACCACAATAATAAATATGATAAGGCTGTCCCATAAGCCATTGCAGGTGTGGGCTAGTTTAAAAACCAAAAGGAACTGGAACAGTGGCCCACATAATACAAGTAGAGGGAATAGTAACTTTGATCTTGTAAAAGGTGACTGATTAATGCTTTGTGTTTGGTAGCAAAGCTGGAAAACACTCTGGAAAAGCACATTAAAATCATAAGATGAACATGAAAGCAGAAATGGCTATGATCTGGACTTTCCTACAGCTGCACAGCATTTCAGTCTAGTCTCCTTCAATTCAGAAATGGTGTGTGTGGAGCACTTGACTGAAAGGTCTCCAGCTAGTCAAGCTGAATTGACAGCTGTCACTCTCTCAATGCTTAGAGGCTGCTTCAACAGTAGCTGGCGTGCATATATATCCAAAGCAATTTTGCCAAATAAATGTAATATAATGCCGTAAACAGTGAAGAATGATATATAGATAAGCATTATATCATGTACATATAATGTGTCACACTGAATATAGGAATCAACTGAACACCAAAATGAGGAATAGATACTAGTTTGTTCAAATGTAACAGCAAGGGTGAGAAAAGAGTTATCATCATGGAGGTTTATGTCCTGTAAGTAACTCTTTTCCAATGACCCATAATGTAGCTTGTCAGCAGACTTTTGCATGATGTGGGCAGCCAAGCTGTAATTAGAGTTAATTTTCGTAATCATCTTTGTTCTGTTTGCGGTGGAATCTACCACATGCTTAATTAAGAGCTCAGTTGGAATGGAAAAAACACACTGCAGATCTTAAGAACCAACCTGTTTTGTCCTGATCGTGTACGCTTTTCCAGTGTTTCATATTCAAGCTTCTGCTGAATCTTTTTTAATGAAAGAATCAACTGAGTGTATTGTTTATGGAGGGTCACAGAGCTCATGTTTCAGGGATTCAGGTACAGAATCTCCTCAAAGGGATGATAACAGAGCCTGGGGAACGAAGCTGCTCATCTGTTTGATACGGTACACTCACAATCTGGGTTCTACTCAAGGGAGAAAGCTAACAGTTTGCATCTTTACATAATCATGAATTAATTGTACAAAAACCCATTTATATTTCCCATTGCAACAGCCCCACACTTCACCCTGGGAGTACAGAGCAGTTTAGAATTCAGCGTAAGAAACAGGTTTAATTAAACAGAGCAACTATTTTTAGGGAAAAGAAAAAATGGAAAATTGAAGATTACAATGTATTCTGTGCTCTCTAATCTATTGCTTAGGTGAGATGCATCAGTGAGGTACAATAATGGAGACTGAGGCCAGTGTATGGCAAAATGAGAACAACAAGCCAGTTTACAATCCGGTGACAAATGCAAGGATATTAAATCAGACAAAACCATCCAATGTCTCAACAAAACTAATCATAGCATGATACTCTCAGCCAGTCGCATAACACAAGCATGTATATTCAGTCAATCCCTCAACACCAGTTTCATAAGAACTGTTATGTACCTTTCTGGCTATGTAATCCTTTGAGTATTGCATGAGAAAACTTTACAGAACTAAACATCTTAACAGAAAATTCCAGACCCTCCTTGGAATGCAAATCAAAATGAACAAACTCAGCTAAATTTCTGAAACACATACATAGGGGGATATAAAGGGGAGTTTAATCTCTCTACCTGCATGACAAAATTACTTAAAGTTCGATAACAAATAATCTTACACTAACTGTTCAAATGTGCAAACATACTTAGAATAGTTTGAAAAAGGCTAGTTTATAACAAAAAATAGAATCTTGTTCCACACAGAGGAATTTGTGTACAGGAATATTTTTTACAATAAATGTGAATGATCACTGTGGACTGACTGACAGTGGATCAGCTCTTTAGGTCCACAGTAAACCACACATCATAAACCACACCTCACACCTAGCATTTCACGTTATCTCATCTGGCTGCAAATCTTATTTTTTCTCCTCTGTACCACAAGCACAGGATCACCTGGTCTAATTGGGACAAACAATTGAATTCATGATTTATCGGGGAAAGAACACAAATGCCAGAAGTGCCAACATTTCGGGCGAGGGTGGCCTGGCTGTGCCTTTGGCAATGCACAAGACAGTAATCTTCTTAACGCCTTTGAAATGCCAAAACCAGTAATGGTGTCCTCATCCTCTCTGAACAATGAAAGGGAAATGGGAAAAGAAATTGAAAACAAAGTTTTGGTTTGCTCAGTATGCTGCCAAGCTTAAATAGATGAAGGTGGAAAGGCGGTGTATTCACACTACGCAAATATAGCAGCACTCTATTGTTTGTTTGTGTTGTATTATTTTGAGGGTTAGGGAACTTTAATTTCGCAGGTGCCTCAAGCATGATAACAGTATAAGCAGTGATACCAGTGACCAGGCATTGAGAGAGGACTAACATTGTGCTGAAACTGAGAGCCTATTTCCACTGAAGTCTATTTGGCCTTCATGTCAACTCGAAGCCAGGAAAACATACCCCGTTGGTATTCACCCGCAAGATACTGTTCGCGCAATAGTGTATTGAGAGAACAGTGACACTGACACAAAAACACATCCCACACAGATAACTGCTTATTCAGTAGATATAAACTACCATACAATCAATGTGTGAATGTGAGCTGGTTACAGCAGTGCTTTTATTTGGCTTGGAGTCCAACAAAGGGATTGCACCTGGCTACAAACCAAGGTTGTTAGCCCCCCCGTGGACAGCATAGTCAGGAAAAGAAAATCGGGGAGATGGGGGGAGAAGTAGGTGATGCAGAGAAGAGGTGAGCGGAATTTTTTGTAGTCATGGATGAGACTGGTTTGCCTTTGGTTAATTGCAAAGTGACTGTCTGAAAATTCTCCTCCCAAATCTTTGTTGGGAACTTCAATTTGAAAACCAGTGTGAACTTAAAGAGTTAATTCTTACTCTTAAAGAATAAATTCATAAAAAATGTATTCATATTAAATTCAGTTATATTTTCTTATAAAACAACAATGGACTCATTTGATTTGTGAAAGGCCAGATCAGATCAAAAATAATGTGCAACAGAGCGAAACAAGAAAATCACAAAAACAGCAATAAAGAGAAGCAATTAATGCTCTCATTTACAGTAGTAATCAGGTGTACAGTTCATCTGTTTACCTTAGCAGGAAATTGAAAATAACAGCATGTTTCAAAGTTTTTAACATTACTCAAACCTAGTCCTGGGGCACCCCTATTTTGCTGGGCTTCATTCCAGCTCAGCTCTTTGGGGACCTCATTATAGGATGTATTCCTAGAAGTTCTGTTCCTGTTTCCAGTACAGCCATATCTGGGTAAACCACTGTAGCAGCACACAATCGGACAGTATGTTCTTTATGAAATGTGTTTAAAAGTCCTGTCCAGCAGGGACAAAGGCACACAGAATGATAACTCCCAATTAAATCTATAACTCCCAATTAAATCAAAGCAGATTTAACCATAAATCTGGATGGCTATTCCTATCTAATGTCCCATCACATCTGATATGGTGATTATACACTATATCTGAATATGAATGTGATTTGAACAGTTATCAAATTTTGAGCCATGTGTATTTGAAAGAAGCCAAAAAGTATGTTTATACCACAAAAAGGCAGGTGTGCCTTTCAGTGCAAATGACATTTGCTTTGTTAAACTGGATACAGAATGAAACACTGAACAAATTTGCTTTAATATTCATAGGATATGAATAAAAGGAGGAAAGTGTTAAAGATAGCCCTGCATATGGAAGTAAACCTGCACAATTTCCTAATTTCAAAGTAAAACTGATGCAGTGTTGCCTCTTTCAGCTGTTTTATTATGGACTCCTGGAGAGGAAAGATCCCACAGATATGATGACCAACACAATGTCAGTTATCTGAGAAAGTTTTTCCTGACTGAAGCCCATATAGATGGACTTCTTGTCAAACCAAAAGCAAACATCGTTTTTTGAACAATGAAACATTATCTGTTATGTTAAAATAAACACATGAACAAAAAGATATAAACATAATGGAAGCCGGGAAGTAATATACTTACATACTTATATGATTTCATGCATATTCAGTTACGTAAACTCAGAATACATTTTTAACAGCAGCATTCATTGTTCAGCTACATCTGTCTAGCTCCTGGAAAACCAAACCCACCACATCCCCTGTTCAAAGTCCTTCAGCTAACCATAAGTGCTCACATTCCTGGCCAATTAAAAGACTGCCTGGAGGAACTTGCTAACTCATGCAGGATTTACATTTTTGTTGTTGTAAGATTAACTGAATCCTATTAGGGGTGTAGAATATTGAAAACTTAGTTCTGCCTTCTACAGGTTAGTAATGGAAGGAGAGATTTATCAGAATCATTGTTGTGTTCTATGATGTTAATTATGTAAAAAGATTTTTTTTTTAAATATTTGAAATAAACATACTAATGGCTATTTTTCACAGTGAATTGGATGCCAGTTGGAGAATGGTCATAGCTCTGCTGATGTCATATGAGCAACTCGCAAGAGCCGGGTGAGTTGCAGGGTTCTTGAGAGTGGGGTGATGTGGTGAGATGAGAAGACCCTGTTGACGTACCCACCCTTATACCTAGAGACCGATGCCAGCCGATGACACAGTTGGGCTCAAACTGTGGGCATTGGTGATGAACTGAAGAGGAGCACCTTGCCGACTGAACTACTCAGAATAACCCATCGCAACATCACACAAATCCTTGAACATCATCCATGAAAACAGAACGGTGATTAATAATGAGTTAGTGGAGTATGAACTGATATATGATAGATTATACTTCATTTCTGATGATCAAAGATCAAACATGAACGCAATACAACTGTTCAAGGGCATGATTTAATCAAATTTGAGTGAGTCATTGATAAATTGTTCTGTAAGGCCAGTCCTCGATCAGTCCTGCAGGTCTTGCAGTACTTTAATTAAACATAATGAGATGCTGACCCCCACTTTGTGGTTAACAATGACTCCATTGAGCCCAGGCAAAATGGTTACCAAAAGGCAATAAAGACCTACTGCAGTGAGTTTAAACGTCCCTATCACACATTCATGAAGTAAGATCGCACACTGTAATGGCAGTCAGAATACGGCTCTGTGCCAATGGCATATATCAAGAACAGCATGTCAGAGTTGAGACGTCACAGCTCTTAAAGTAATGAGATCATTTTGTTTCGTATGACCAAAAAATAAGCTCCTTAAGAGAGCATATGATCCAAATGATCTGGGCAGGACTGGGCAGGACTAGTGCTTATGTAATGAGATTGGTCTTCACGAGTGAATGGCACCTGCAAAAAAAAGCATGGTTATCCCTCATGTAAGAGGAAATGATGTTGATCAGGGGGCTGGTCAGTTACTCTGTGAGGAAAAGAAGTTTATTTGTAAGTAATCAGCCTAACATGATGAAACAACCCCAGGGTATGTGTGCTCACAGTCTGGGGGAACACGTGTAAATGTGCGTGCCTGCAAGTATGTAGGGCTGAGTGCGTATCTGTGGTAATGTGACTGCAGGAACCTATTCTGAAGAATTTGTACAAGCCCTCGCAACCTTACTGCTCTCACTCAGGTCCTCTTCACCACACATTTCACAGGAGCTGAGTGCCACACCTTTTGCACCAGACCCATGCATCTAAGATGAGCCGTGTGCTCTAGGAGAGAAGAAAATGGAGAATGTTTTGGGCTGGGGCCAGGCAGCAGCTTGTGATGTAACCTCACTGGACATTGTTTAGAAACAGCCCCATCCCCCGCTCTGCCCTGACTTACCCTTAGGAGAAAACAAAGGTTCACTGTGCTCCAGTCTTTGTTTAGAGGTAGGCTCCCAGCAGCTCTCCCTGTGTCACCCGCCTCTAAATATCAAAATTTCAGGCCTCAGAATGGTTATGAAGATGAAAATATATTATGTTGTTATTTGAAGAAAGAGAAAAGTACATACTACTTTTAATCATTTTTATTGTTTTGGTGATTCTCTTCAAACATCACACTGCAGTTCTAGTCATTGCAATAACAACAGTGAATAGACACCCTCTCTCCCCAAGACTTATGGCACTGGTGCGCTCACCTGCAGTACCATCTCGGCTGAGACCCTCTTCTCCACGTTTACCTCCAGACAGCACATCATGAGGTATCACAATATCACAGCCTCACTGAGATTTTGAATTCTGGAGTTTGGTTGTTATTATATACAAAGACTTTGAGATGGAAAACAGGTCAAAATGTAAAAAAAAAAAATAAGTTTAAAAATTTTAGTCTTGAGGATACGATGGAACAACCTCCTCAGAAAACTAGTTTTTCCTTCTGATCATGGTGTCCAAGATAAGCTTAATCTCCATGACTTTCCTTTGAACAGTTTAAACATCTGGGTGGACTTTTTAAACAGGTTCATTTTTCAGTTTGTATCACCCCGCAATTAATGTACATCTTTACACTTTAATCAATTTTACTATTTTTTTCATGTTTGTCTTGCAGTATCGTGTGTTTAGGCTGGACAGACTGCTTGACTAGCAATGCTGACATCATCCATGGTTCCCCATGGTAACTCTGTGAACCACAAATGATGAAGTTCCCATAGGCAGCTCCCTGGACCGATAATTGTGAGGCTGTTGGAGTGGTTCCCATGACAATATCCAATGACTCCTCACCTTTAGTGGTTTTTGTTGAGGTATGGTGCCTCCTCCTCAATAATCTTGATGGCCATGGTGTTTAGAGGAAAAATGTCCCTTTGGAACCGTACAACTTGAAGGTCACAACCTCAAAGGCCATCCAGTAGAGTGTTCCCACCATAAAAGTGCCCTTACTTCGTTCTGGGGTGATCTAGGTACAGAACCCAAAATTGGCTACTAAGATATAAAGTAGGTGATGATACGTGAACAATATACAAATTATTGATATAACATTATTGATTGATTTATTTGATACTGTTTGAGAATATAATATGCCTCCATGCAATCTATATATGAGATGTGTTTCAGTGAAAATGCTGTGTGGTAATATCGAAACAAAAATTTGTCTCAATATCTCCCCCTAGTGTCTCACTGCTTCATATAATTTTTTTACATGGCTTCTGATCACTCACAGTTTTGTCCCTTATTGAAATGCTTACATTTTGTACAGTAAAACATTTTCTGTGGGTCTCTTTCATCACAACTGTCAGCCAGCCTCCAGCCAGGTACTGAATTACCACCCACAGCTCATCTCCAACCACGTGTGAAGTGTGGAAGTTCATTCCACCATCGGGGGACAACGGTGGACAGAGTCCTGGATAGTGATTTTACGCCATGATACAACAGGACCACCAGACGCCATTCGGTAGCAGAGCGTAGTGGTCGGGAGGGACCATAGGGTTGCAGCAGTGAGTTCAGGTAGGTAGGTGCAGTTTTGTTGGTCACCCTGCACACAAGCATCAAGGCCTTGAACATGATGCGGGCAGCTACAGGGAGCCAGTGGAGCGAGACCAAGAGAGAGGTGTAACGTGAGCCCTTTTTGGTGGGTTGAAAACCAGACGTGCAGCTGCATTCTGTCTCAACTGCAGAGGCTTAATAGTGCATGCAGGTAGGCCTGCCAAGAATGCGTTGCAGTAGTTCAGTCTTGAGATGACCAGTGCCTGCAGAGCTGCGCAGCATACTCAGATAGGTAGGGCCTGATTTTCCTGATGTTGTACAGCGCAAATCTGAATAATCTGGCAATTGTAGCAATGCGGTCAGTAAATTTTAGCTGGTTATCAATCATTACCCCCAGGTTCATTGAAGACCTGGATGGAGTTAGTGTTATTGAGCCCAGATGAAAGGTGATGTCGTGCTGGATCGACGGGCTGGCTGGGATGACTAAGAACTCAGTCTTGGATATGTTGAGTTGAAGGTGGCGCTCCTTCATCCAGACTCAGATGTCTGAGAGGATACGTAGGATCAATACTATTTTCCAAAATTTGTAGGATCAATACTATAAAACATCCCCTGTCATCAGGTTTGCAATCTACTGCTTCATTTCTGTCTAATTGTGTTTATATGTAAATAACACTACTTATCCTAAGCCAAATGTAAAATAAACAGTGGTGAAATAACAGCATTTTTCTCTGTTCAGTTTGGTGGTATAGATTTGAAAATAAAAAAGAAAAAGTGAAACATAAATTGAATCATGTATGATCAGAATGTGCTCTTTTGGAATGTACCATTTAAGTGAAAAAATAATAGCAGTTATGGAAAAAGAGGAGCAGATATGATCCTCATGGTAGCTTTGACAAGCAACTGTCTCATTCAGATTCACAGGAAAAGCTCCACAGATCTTGTTGCAAGAAAAGAGGGAGGAAGAAGAAAAGAAATGGGTAAGGGTGGCAGATGCTAGAAGTAAGGAATTAAATGAGGAGAAACAGAGAGAGATGAAGAGAATGAAATGCAACACATCCTGTTTTTTACACCAACACTTTCTTTTTCAGTTTAGTGAGTCTTTGTTCTGGAACCTGTCAGGTGGCATGTTTGTCAGGAAGTTTTTAGCTTCTTATTCTGGTCAGGGTGTAGACAGATGTGACTTTGTCTAATATTAAATCTGTGTTAGAACACAGTTTAAATTTAAAAAATACTTATGAAGCGATATTCCACAGCAGGCACAACCTGATGTCCTAACCTGTCCATTCTGTTGCCCATACAGTTTGGGACAGTGATACAGCTACAGAATCCATGTGCTGCCTTACTGTCTTACAGCTCAGTCATCAATAATGCACCTGATAGCTGACTGCAACAGGCCCAAGCAAAAGTTGTTGCTTCATTATTATGGCTCATCGCAAACAACTAATGTTTACGGGCACAGTGCATATTCTCTGTGTAAACCAATCATAACTTCAGTGTATGAGTGTAATTTAGTGCATCTTGCAATGTTACAAGGTACTCCATTACTTAATAGCTTAGTCAGGAAACCCTTTCACAACACTAACTGCACTTCATATTCAAACAGGTGTTCACTCCTCATAAACAGGAAAAAGTCTCAGGCCCACTGACACACCAGAACCAGGTGAATAGCTATCAAAACAGTTCATGAATCCATCAGGGGTGAGTGACAGGTACTCCATGTTGCTCAGCTGAACAATTTGCTCATCTGTGGAAAGATGCCAGAGTGGAAGGAGAACTCTCATTGATGTCTGTAGGAAAGGAAAGGATAGAGAATAGTTAAATACAGGAGCACTTTGTAGTACAGTGTACTGTGGAAGGTATGGTGAATGGGAGACACTGCAGGCACAAAAGCTCTCCTGATCAAACAAGACACGCATGTGGAGTTTAAAAATCTCAAGCAGTGAAAGAGAAAGCCTGAACACTTGCTGTTATAAGTGATCACTCACTATCAGCAAAAAGTCACAAGGGCCATGCATAGACTCAAGAGAGAAGTTCATCAGGTTAGTCAAAAAGTTACAGAGTGAGGACAGAGGTTAGATATTCCACTTAAAGTCATCATTTTTTTCTTTCCACTAGAGGGAGGCCTTGGCCCCATTTTATTTGAATTTCATTTTTACTGAATTCTCAATTATTTATTATTGTTTTCAAGCCATACAATGTGGCTGTACATTACAATGTTATGGCAACATATAAGAAACTACTTGGTGTTTTACTGCTCTCCATACTCTGCCCTTCACAACCCGATAGGATGAGTTATGCTATTTCTGCACCAGGAGGCTCTATGAGACAGACATTTCTGCATACATTCCGGGCCCAGTATGAGAACAGTCCCTGCACCATGGGGCCCAGAGTGAGAATGTTCCATCAATCATGGGGCCCAATGTGAGAATGGTCCCTGCATCAGGGATTCTGATGTTGGGGGCTTTTTCCTCACCACAGTGCATGAGAGGATATGTAGGATCAATACTATTTTCCAGGATTTGTAAGATCAATACTATAAAACAGCCCCTGTCATCAGGTTTGCAATCTACTGCTTCATTTCTGTCTAATTGTGTGCTTCTATATAAATAACACTACTTAAATAACTTAAATAACACTACACTACTACACTACTAAGCCAAATGTACCATAAAAACAGTGGTGAAATAACAGCATTTTCCTGTTCAGTTTGGTGGTATAGATTTGAAAATAAAAAAGGAAAAGTGAAACATAAATCATGTATTACCAGAAATGTGCTCTTTTGTAATCCATCATTTAAGTGAAAGAATAACAGCAGTTATGAAAAAAGAGGAGCAGATACGATCCTCATGGTAGCTTTGACAAGCAACTGTCTCATTCAGATTTACAGGAAAAGCTCCATAGATCTTGATGCAAGAAAAGATGGAGGAAGAAGAAGAAATGAAATGGGAAAGGGTGGCAGCTGCTAGAAGTAAGGAATTAAATGAGGAGAAACAGAGACAGGTGAACAAAATGAAATGCCACACATCCTTTTTCATACCCACACTTTCTTTTTCCGTTTCGTGAGTATTTGTTCTGGAGCCTGTCAGATAGCATGTTTGTCATGATTGTATTTAACTTCTTATGCTTGGCATGATATAAGGTGCTTTTGCTCTTAGATTTCACTTGAGTTAGGCATGATGTTAATGAATAAGATATGAAGACAGCTAAGCATGGCTGAATGAAGACTAAATACAGTTTTAAAATCTGGCAAATTTGGCCATCGTCTTTATTTTTGTATGATATAAAATTCCGTTTTATAACCGCGATTTATTGTAATGCACGTCGATTTTGCAATACATGTGTAACTTCATCCTGATTAGCTAGATTAGCCATAGATTAACCTATGCAGCATCGTAACCTGTGCGTGGAACAACTCGTGCAGCCGCAGCCAGAGACTTCACTAGGCAACATGAAATCTCGCTAGGATCTAAGTTCGCCACCGACACGTGGACTTTAGAACGTATCAAAGTGTGTTACACAGAAGACAGGTGGACGAACGCGTAAAACAGAAGAAACTGCAAGAGAGGAGTGTGAAGGTAGAACCATTGCATTGCATTGGGATGGAAGATCTTGTTATTTCTTTGCTGTTGCTGACGGTCGTGGTGCTCGTAAGCGAAGCGACAAGGATAACGACCACGAAATTTGTCTCCCGGAAGGATTATGCAATTTATTTGACTGAAATAATTTCGACTTTTCAGCTCTGCGCCTGCACCCATGAGCTGAAACTGCTTGGCGAGGTGGGCCAAATTGAGCCACATATAGGATTAACTCTCACGTATATAGCTACGGTGATCCACGCACTGACATTTCACGAAGCAATTGGCAATCCATCAGGGACTCTCGAGCGCGTTTACCGCAGGAACCTCAGTGGAAAGAGCGCCTTGGCACTGATCGCCATCCCTGTCAGTTTATAGCGGCCACAATGGCAAACGCTGTAGTACCACAGGTCTGGGCACTGGGACTTTCCGATTTGCACCACAGGCACAAACTGTTTGGGTTCAAATGCACTAGTCCGATTCATGCGGCCCTGCCTACAGCAGTGGCCGTGGAGTTGGCTTGCGCGTTTGTCGTGCAAACCGCTGTGACACACATGCATAGACTGGACGAAAAATACCGAGTTCATGCCATGGCTGCAGTGGTAACAGCCTTAGTCTACGCAGGTTTGTAAAGTAAGCTAATACCATTTAATAGGCTACTGCTAAAAAGGACTGTAGCATGTATGTGGCTAAATAATCTGTGAGCGACACGTTGTATTCATAATTTACTGCCTAACAAATTGACGTTTGGAGAGTTGCTGGGAATTTTGCTTACTATGCACCTTTAAATCAGTAGAGTTGTGTCGATTTTGAATTACTTTTATCAGTGGGTAGTTTCAGTGACGACAGTCCTTCTGGAGGCTGATCCTTCAATAGTTACAATGTTCAAATGTTCCGGTTGCAGAGTAACACAGACTTTGACTTTTTAAAGACAGAGTTAAGAGATGTTGGAAACAGTTATCTTCATTGTTCGACTGAAGTTCATACAGGCGACAGTGAGAACTGTGGGGTAGAGATACTAGCAATTTACTGCACGTGCTTTCCCGTCATAATAAGAGAGAAAAAGACAAACAGTTCGTAATGAAGCAATGTTTTTGTTGACGCCCTGGTGTTGTTTTCCTTTTTACAGGAGGCAGTGTCACGGGAGCGGTGTTCAACCCGGCGCTGGCTTTCTCCATCCAATTTCCTTGTAGCGGAAACACATTTGTGGAGTATTCCCTTGTCTACTGGCTGGGACCAGTTTTGGGTACGGTACACTTAACACATAAAGCATGCCGGTGAACACTGTGCCTGGTTCCAGCGGTAACCTCATTGTGCTAAGCAGTTTAGGGGAATTTGTAGCGCATTATGAAGCCTCGTCTAAAATTAGACTGGGAGCAGAATGACTTTGACTAGTAACTTTTTTTCAGGATCCATTATGTTTTCAGTCGTTTTCTCAAGGTATAAATGTTGGCAGCGTCACTGCATGACCATATCAACCAATTACCATTCACGTAGGCCACATCACAGAAGTCCTGTAACACTGTCAAAAGTGAGGCAGGTGTATTTTGTATTGTCTCACCTTTATCTTCTGCTTACAGGTATGGCCAGTTCTGTTCTGCTCTTTGACAAAATCACCCTGCTGTTGTCTGGGAAAAGTGTCTACCAAAAGGACGCAGACTTGCTTGACTCCAACTATAAGAAAATACAGTGACGTCATGTTTCGAAACTCCAAACCACAGTTTTTCATCTGCAGTATCTACATGCCACTACCTGTTTGGATGCTTTGCCTTTGACAAGGTGGGGTTTTACTTCTAGCACCTTACAAAAATTTGTACTTTTTCAAACACAATCACCTTTTCTCTGGTGGAAGTAATGCCATTTCATTATCTAGTAATAAAAATAAGATTCTTTCCTTTCTTTGAGGGAATTTCTCAGTTAGTGAGCTCCCTCTTCTGAGGGCTGCTTAGTTAAAGCCAAAAAATAAGGAAACATATTTTAGCCTAGTAGAATAACACTGCAGAGATGTCCGTACAATCCTATCCAAATCCTGCATAGCTGAATACAAGTACCTATATGTGCTCACAAGAAGTTTCAGAGGTGGTCAGCAATGTTATACTGTCTTTACTATGTTGTAAGACTACTGTGAATCATGGTGGAACAATATGATAATGCTGCTACAATGTTACAGTGATGTATGCTAGCTGGAGACATGTTTGGTATCAAAGCATAAGGAGTGTATAACTGCATAATGCTATGGAGTGCCTTGAGAATACAGAGAGAAAATAAAAACTTTACCTGCCAGGCAAGCAGGACTGTGCCAAAGTAAGAGTCAGACTCTCATCTGAACCAAAGGATCGTCATCAGTAATTCAGTGTGGGGCCTGCACACCAATCATTTGCATCAAGTGAGTTTTAAACTCACCCTGCACAAACCATTATTGGTTAAGATAAAGACTGTGTGATGGATTATAGTAAATCAAAGGTGAACAAAAATATTGGTGAGGAAAAATAATTTAAGTTCCAGTGAAACTATCACTCTCTGGTTGTGTGTTCACATACACTGAAATAATTGTAAAATGAAACTAATTATATTGATGCTGTCAGGAATAAAGAGGGCCGTTGTTCTTAGCAAAGCTGATAGAGTATTGCATCTGGCAAGAGACTTGACTGCATCAATGTGCTTTATTATAGCACTTGTTTATATATAACTATTCTGTAATTGTGATTTAATTACTCAAAAATATGAATCCTTTTTCATTTGGTGTTTCAATTATTCTGTCTACCCCCTGTAGAACTGTATGTAATGTCTGAAGGGTCATGCCATTAAAACATAACATGCTTACCTCATTCAATGAAAAATCCCTTTATCATCCAAAGTTTGTTTCAAAACAAGATATTGAGCAGCTTTGACTTTCCTCAACATTTCAACTAATTCCACTATCATTTAAAACACCGTTCAGGCAGATCAAGGGCAGAGTTACATTGTACCAACAGGTACTCAAATGTGCAAACACCAGTTTTCCTTTAGTTTAAACTTATAAAGCCAGAAGGGATATTCCTTATTTATAGTAATTGACTGGCACAAAATGAAGAGGAGAACTTAACTGAATTATAATTGAAAATTCTATTTATGGTTGAATGATACTCCTGAAACATTGCTATTGATTCCTGTGGCAGAGAACAGCCATAAAATTACTAGGCAGTGATACAGGATTAACAGAACAGGCCCTCACATTCAGTTGAGGAAAATGGAATGGTGCAGTTTGTGACTATGGAAACGATGCTGGAGTGCTGTTGCACAGGTTTCAAAGTGGTGTGACTCACTCCAAAATGTATCAAGTACCACAGAGGGGAAATTTTGGTGATGTAGGAAATTGTATTTTTAGGATTTGCAATGAAGCATCTTTCACAGTGTCCCTGGGCAACATTCATGGAAGCAGCTGATGCACAACCTTGAGTATTTTTAAGAGGTGTTCCTCTGTAGTGTAGTGATGTGATTGTATTTAGATATTGTTTATAACTTATTAACCTCTAGTGTCACACATTACAGTTAATGTGCCCCATTACTACTCTACTCTATCATTCCTCTCTGGAATATGGCTGCACAATTTATTACTTTGTCTTTTCATATAAGCCCCTATTTACCTTTAGAAATGGTTGTCAGGGATATTAAGTACCAAAGTACCAAAACAACTGGAATCAAGACCCATAAAACCAATCTGAAACTTCACACCACTAAGCAACCTTTGCTCACCCAAAATGTATCTGTATACAATCTGTACTCTGAAGAAGACTAATGGAATAATTATGTCCATCAGTATGCACTGCCTTTGAAAAAAGGAAGAACACAAAAATATGATATTATTATTTCATTAAAGGTGGTGAAACATAGAGCCATTGGCACACCTTTGCCTAAAGACACAATTAGCTGGTGAATGTTTGATTCAATCTACAAGAAATTAACATCTTTAGTGCATTGCTGGGGGAGGCTGATCAAACAATGTTATTCAACTCCCACTAGTCTGTCCCCATCAAGCGCTTCAGTCAACTGCATACAGGAAATGCTCTCTGCCATCTGCAACAGAACAGAACATGGCAGGAGATAAATGGAGTTGCATGCTTACATTTGCTCCTTTAACAAGGATAGGTGTAAAGTTTCATTCTGGTCTGTGTCATTCTTTTTTTCAAAGCTCAAATCACCATTACCAAGCAAAATCATAGCACTCTCTGGATCATTCACATGCACTATATCATGCCTTCATAAGCACAGCATAATGCTAGTCGGAACCTAATTACACCTGACTTAATTTAGGTGAGCTACATCTCCACAGTAACAGGGAACCCCAGTCGAGCACACTGCCACAATAATGAACGGAGTATGAAGGTTGCCTGCAATCCAATTATCAGAGTTCATAGTGTACATTTAGTAAGTCATTAAGATATTTACAAACATACATCATTCTCATGACATCAGAGCAATCTGAGAATTTGAGAACATTGAGAATTTTGTTACTCAAGTGGTGGGGTTTCATCAGCCCAAGCATAAATGCGATCAGTTGAACCAGGTGGGTAGCTGCTTGAGTAGAACAAAAACCTGCAGACACTCTAAGCCCAAGTCTGAGTGGGCCCTGCAGCAGACAACAACAACAGGAGGGGAAGCGCTTACCAGTGATCCACGTCTGCATCTTCAAACTGCCCAGCTTCGGCTGCAACACATGAGTCCACTGCTATCCCATCTGAAAGAAAGTGCAAAGGAGAAGCGGGTCAACACAACATAAGGCAAATGTCACAAACACACCTGACAGCCAATACATTCATTTTACTGCAGAAGGGGTGAGGGGAGACAGCAGGGGAGCAGGAGTCGATCACAGAGGATTGTGGGTGTTTAAATTTTGACCATTGTCTCTACATACTTTCTTCTTCCCAAAACCACCCATGATTAGCTACCCCTGATCTCAACAGCAAAGACTCGTGCAAAAGGTGAACCAGGATCAGTTCAAGCAGGCAAAATGTACTTGCACCAAGAGCTGACACTGAAAGCACACTGAAATCATAACAGGGGCACACCAACAATCCAATGACAGTTTATCAGTTCATCAGAACTGCTTCAGAGAGATCTGAGCTTGCTCATCTAATCTTTCCCATCACCAGCTTCCTCTTATGCTCAAACTGGGGCACTGCATGAAAGGAAGACAGGCACAGAGCAACGGTCTCCAGAACATCCTGTCACACAAGGGAACACAAATGAAGTGGAGTGCATATCCGACCACTCTAACGACCGGAAACCACTGGTCCACAAGGCTTTTGTCCCCTCCTGTCTATTTAACTGAAGGATGGGACATTCCAGTTCTTGTGAGATGACTTCATGCAGATTCATGCAAACAGCTGAATCAGACCTGAATTACCATATGAGTTGCTCCAAATAATGATTTCACAGAAATAACTGGAACATAGAAGAATATATGGTCTACACTGGCTTTGATGCTTACTTGACATTGACAGCTGTTTTATTGCCTGTGATGTTCAATTCACAAATTTCTAATGCTATAAATGGACCAGTACTGAAAACCTCCAAAAATACAGCACCAAAATAGCCTCAGCTGATGATATAAATAGTGTCTAGGAAGGGGGGGGGTTAAATATACACATTTAATAAATACATAATAATAAATATAGCATTATATTATAACCTATTAAATGTGCAAGGAAATTAAAATTACACGCTACTATGGGAGGGCTCACAAACAAACAGATTAAATAAATGTTTCTTTAAATAATCCATCACAATATAAAACATCTGTACAAGCATTGTGGACATAAATGCTAATTCACAAAGAAAAATCTATTTTTTTTCTTCTTATGATAAGTTCAGCAATATTTGAGAATTTAAACACAGGGATCAGCAGTTAAATGTCGATGTAATTTTACTGTGTGGTAGAGGAGACTTAAATAAAATTACAATCCTTACCATCCGGTCCTACACAGTTGTCCTCAGTCCTGACCCCTGCCATGTGGGATTGACCTTTCATTGATTCGGCTAGCATGCCCTCTAGTCGCTCCAGTGTGGCCTGGCCCTCCAGCGTCAGGTGAGATAGGCCCTCCTCATAGGTGCAGAAAGTGGGCAGCACCCCCTGGCCTTGTTCTTTATGGGAAAGAAATGTGAGGTCTCAGGAGTTTTAAACGACCTCTATACACCCCTGCAGCCTGCAAACCAAACTGCATCACACCTGGCTTTAAGTGCTCAAGTGCGATGCAGTGTAAGCCAGTGTCATTTATCTGTCCAGGTGCTAGAGGCTGGACCAAATCCCCTCATCACTAACCAGCCTCCTCCACGTCGTATTCATCCCCCTCAAAATCGGAGTCAGAGTCTTCCGGGTCTGGGTGTAGCGCCTGGCAGTCACACATGGCAGAGAACATGGGCTCCACTGGAAATGCACATACATACATAGAGGGGACTTTGGCTCCACCAAACAGAAAGAGAACAGAAAAAAAGCGCATTGCTTCTTCTACTGTAGAGCATACATTACCAAAAAAAAAAAAAAAAAAAACACCTTTGCCAGGAGTTTAAGTATGCAGTTTATAAATACTGTTCAAGTAATGGTTAACACACAGCAACTGTAAGACCAGTTCGGAAACAACATACTCACGGTGCTGGAGTGATCTGACAGATTTGCAGTAACATTGCAAGAAGACTGTCTGTGATCTCACCCCCGCCTAAACACTTACAAGCTGCTTTATCTCTGGGTACAAAGCGGATCTCTGTAACCAGGCCTGAAGTGTCATCGTCATCATCATCACTGCTCCCATCTTCCTCTTCATCCTCTTTCTCAGTTTTGTCCTCCATTTTAGAGTCCTCTGGAACACAGCAAGTTGGTTAAATGAACAAAAAGCATATACGTAAAATGAAAAGTTATACAAATAAAATGTTATTTAAATGAAATGTTTCATCAAAAGATTATATTAAAATGTGACTAGGAAATGAAATCAAAAAGGGATGCTTGCTGCATTTCATTTAAATTTTAAACCTTTTACTTACATTTTGTCATCCAATTGTTAGCTTTGGAACACTTTTCACTGGAGTCTGACTGACCATATAAAATAAGTCCAGCAGTTCGGATAAAACCCACAACAAAATTACTTAATGGTGCAGGGTATCAACAACCTCTCTACAACAATTCTACAGAAAGAGGAAGTGAAGGGACAGTGACTTCCATGCTAAGTGTACACCATTGGTCATCAGACAGCAATATCAGCTCACAACAGCAGCACAATCTCTCTCATCACCAGGAGCTTTTCAAAAAATGTGCCACCACCTACAGACACTGGGGTAGAGAAACCCTTTTCCCCAAACATTAATCTCTTTATACAGTGAAATAAATAAAAGCCCATATCTACACAGGATTAGTGAGACTGAGCACATTCTTACTTCGAAGCTGTGCACAATTCATACAGGGCTGGCATCCTTGCGAGATTTAGATGTCTATCTGAAGGAGGAGGATTGGCAGACAGACCCGGGTGTTACAATGTGCCTCTCTTAGCACCGTGCGAAAGTGTGCGGAGCGGTTTGGAGCCAGCCTGGGACAGGCAGCCGACACTTCTAGACAAACAATGGTCTCTTTTGCGCTTGTGCTGGGAAAACCGGTCAGAGCCAGAGAACTCCTGCATTCTCTTGTCAGTGTGCAGGGGGCTACTGACGAGCTCAGAATGAGTAAAAAAACTAGCTGCTTGCACTATTCAGCATTGGAGACTTTCCTCCTGTTACGTGACATCACTCGCTACTTGCCACTCACATATTGGGTTTATTTAGAGTGCTTCAAGTATGTCTGCAGAGCGCACAACCTCACCGTCGAGCTTGACGTTGACCATCACATACAGGTGCTCCTGCGGGTAGGCGCTGGCATCACGTGAGATGGCGTGGAGACTGATTGACGGGTATTCCACGGAAAAGCCCATTCCAGAACCATCAAACCACGATAAGCGGCTACGGGAAAGTTATGAAAAGAGGAAGAGGGCATTCAATAATAAACTCGACATGTGTAGCTAAGTTAAACTTCCAAATGAGTTCAAAAAGTTGCTGGTATGACGAAACCAGCTCAAACACAATGATACTCTGCTTAATTTCAAGATCAGGGATATGTCGCCAACTAATGCAGTTCAGCTGGCAGTTTGTTGCATGCCTTCAGCAATCGGGCTAGTTTGCAAACTTTACGAACTAGTAATCTGTATTTTCTTATCCAGAATATGTTTACTTAGTTAACAAGCTGGCTGTCTAGCTCTCTCCAGACAACATTCATAGCATTATGGATGACAAGAATACACCCATCAGTAACCAAGAGAAAAACGCTAGCATGTTATATTCGACATAAATGTGACAATTGAAGATTGCTATCAACACCGGTCCGGGTTAAGACTCACGTTTCCGCTACGTAGAGGGTCCCTGATCCAAGACCTTTGCCATCCAGCACCGCAGTGATTTCGCCCTGTTCAAGCCTGACGCCTTCGCTCGGAGGAGAGATGTTTTTCAGCAAAACCATTTTAGATTTCTCGTGTAAACCAGCTAGACGACGGTGGGGCGGAATATGTTTCTTTAAAGCCGACGTAAAAACTTTTTCAAACGGCAACCTATTTCAGTTAGCAACGTCCTCCATAAATAGATCCAAGCTCTTCCCTCGGTGATAGCTTGGACAAACTTGCCAGCTAAAAGTAGCGCCAACGTTAAAGCTAGAGACTTAGGAAGTAAGAACGTTTACGTGTAAACTATGCCCTTCGCTATAGCATCAGCCACTGAATCATAGTTAGGCAGTACAGAGCCATCCTCCAACAAAAATACTAAATTAGCTGCAAAGAGCCGTGATTGGACAAATGATCTCATCTGTGCTTCCAACGCCATCTACCGTGATAGGGATGTCATATTACTCGAGCTCTTCGTAAGGCTGAGCGACTTCTGCAGGCTACTTACTTACTTACACCCCGCATTACATTTGAGAGAGACGTTGACACCGAGTCGCTGTAAGAACGTAGAAACGATTCTCTTAGCTGTTGAAGAGTATAGTATAAATGAGGCGGAAATTTTTGTTGGAGAAACACACAGGGTACCATGGGGATAATGTGTCAACAAAAATAGAGTTGAACTGCATGTTTTGAATGATGCTTTAACCCAAACAGGACCCAGTTTTCCTGTGAACAGAGCCCTGAAAGGCGGTATTCTCAGTCCTGTATACGGATTTTTTTCACGGCATAAAAACAGGTCACTTATCACATGACCAATTATTCTAACCAATATTTACGGTTTGATGCCACACCAACAACGGAAAGGCTTGCACAGAATTTTCTTCTCTATAGTTTTCCAAACGCACCACCAATGTCTCCATATTGCAACGATTTACACCAAAAAATCTGTCGAATATGCCTCATGGAGTTTGCCCTTAAAGATTATCATAGATAGATTGAGGTGCACTTTTAATGAAACATTATAAGCAGTAATGAATGGAACAGAGCACCCCTTATGTAGGCTCATTTAAATTTAAAACATATTTAAGGCCTATTAGATGTGAATAGGTAAAAAGGATCACTTCATAATACTAGTACTAGTTTGTGAAAAGTGATCAACTTTAGAACAACTCTATTTTCTTAAATATTAGATCCTGAGTCCCAAAATGAAGAACTTCACTACTGTCTATGCAGTTACAACAGCACAGTTGTGTCTACAGTGAAGGCACATAAAAATTCAAGATGTGACCCTTTCGTTATGATTTACAGTTGAACAATTTATAAATATAATGCAGACATTTGAAAAGCTGCATTACAAAAACCCAAAAAGGGAAAATAATTAAATATTACAAGTAGAAAACACAATATTACTACCTGAATTTGAAATTTAATCTACTACCTGAATTATTAACTTTAACATTTTTAGTGTTTCACTTCACTGAAAAAGCAGTCTGATCCATCATATCTAAGGACATACAAAAATTCCTTTTCCAATCAATATTGGTTTAAAGACTTTTAAAGAACAGCATGGAAACCTTAACCACTGATAAGGCTGATGTGAGTAAGGAATTTTCAACCCGACAGGCAGTTTATTTGTGTTTGAAGAGGGATTGAGACCTAAAACTAAGGTCTCACACATGCACTCACTCATTCACCTCATCAGATTTCTATGTTTATATGATAAAACACTTACTGAGATTTTAATAAGAATAAGATTTAATAAGAATCTCTGACTAGTGAAAAATTGTTCAGTAAAACTCATGACTGTTCCCCAGAGACCCAAGCTAGAATTAATTAAGAACCTAAAATTTGTAAATGAACAGAAGCATCAAGGACACATTTTGGAAAAAAAAAAAAAAAAAACAAATATGTATGGCTTTAACATGTTTTAAAAAGTGTTGTCTTGGTTGCTAAATTAACTGTAAAGGAAATCCATATTGCCACCACATATGTATCACCCTATCCAGGCATTTTCCTGATAAATGAAAGACCATAATTTGTGGTTTAGGAGCTTATTTCATGTCACACACAGGTTTGGTTTGGATGTCAGCAACAATTTATGTTGAAGACCTGCTGAGCACAACACATGGAAGAAATATAAA
This sequence comes from Megalops atlanticus, assembly GCA_019176425.1. Taxonomy (NCBI): domain Eukaryota; kingdom Metazoa; phylum Chordata; class Actinopteri; order Elopiformes; family Megalopidae; genus Megalops; species Megalops atlanticus. The sequence continues at coordinate 35,739,288 of CM032877.1, forward strand.
CCCAATTATATCAGTCAAGCAACTGTTTAATTTTTTATGTATATCTATACAATAAATGAAACAATACTCAGTTACAACAGGTTATAAAAGTACAAAGCTTATTTTTCCTTTAAAATGTAAGCGAAGACATAAATATATTTCTCAGCAGTTTGTCATGATGGAGGGTAAGAAAGTGATGATCAGCTGTCAAGGGTTGCAAAAGAAAAATCTGACCTGACTGGACGAATTTACCACTGACAGGGCATCATTTCCTGTTCCTTGGCAGAACTGAGTTTGTGAAATCGTGACTTATTAGGAAAAAAAAAAAAAAAAAAAGGTTTGTTTTCTGTTGGAGATCCCTTAAACTCCAGGTTGAGAATGGAATGCTTTTCTATCTCCCTTCCAAAACATTTTTGTTATGGTTAGGCAAAGTGTGCATATAAAATATAAAAATATTACTGCAAGAAAACATTTTCATAAAAGGACAAACAAGCAGAGGATAGTGTCTAAAATATAAATTTCTGTAAAAAGAAGGCCAAAAACAGTCCTTTCTCAAGACCAAGGGCAATACAAAGGGAGGACAGAAAGAAGACTGTTCAAAGACAGTGTTGCAGTCCTTTACCTGGGTTTGTGTGTATAGAGAGGCAGAAGAGGGCACAGACACTGTGTGTACATGCATACTCCTCCCGGCAGCAATCACAGCTAGCCCTTGTCCAGAACACATAAGTCCAGTTCGTACTTACATGGTGAGGAGGCGGTGTAGACCAATGATTAAAAGAATACAATAAAATAAAACAAACAGTAAAACCATAATGTCTTACAACTGTTCACTGTTGCAGACATAGTCCACAAGGTCGGTCACCCCCAGGAGGTCGTCTTCATCCTCATCCTGCGGAGCAATCTCTGGCGGTACCAGGCCATTTGGCGCCAGGATGGTGGCTGGTGTCCCGCTGATTTTGGGCGCACCCTGGAGGCCCCCTGCCCTGCCAGTCATGAAGCCCTCCAGCCCCTTCATGGGGTTATGTCCATTGGCAGAGGGGAGCTCCACCAGGTTGTAGTCCAGCGGGCTCTCCTCTTCGCTGGCCATCTTGTGAGCCTTTTTCACGCTCTCTTCCTCCTCTTCCTCCTCGTCCGAATCGATGCGGTTCAGTCTCTTGCGAACAGGCCGCTCCTCCTCCGACTCTTCCAAGTCGTCATCGTCTTCCTCCGAGGCTCTCCGTCTCTTCAGCGTCAGCCATCTATGTCTGGAGTCTCCCACAGAAGATTTACCTCTCCCCCTTCCATTCTTATTCCTCCTCTCCCCGTCGTCTTCCTCCTCTTCATCCGAGTCTTCCAAGACAAAGCTCCCTAAAGTACAAGGAATGAGAAGCTGAGATCTTCAGAGCTTACAATATTGGTATGGTATAGCTTTGTATTAACATTTTTGCCTTTCGAAATGTCAGACAAACAGTGATAAGATCCAGGTGATTACTGTACTAGCTTATTGTCTACACATTATTATCTATTTAACTGTGCCCAAAAGCTGAATTTCTGCTGCTGTCATGCTCTGAAGGCATACATGCTGCAGAGCTACAGATGTGGCCAACTGCAAAGGCAGAACAGTCCGATGAGCCAACGAGCAGACTGACCTTCACTGTCGGAGCTGTAGTGGTGATGTTGTACCAATTTCTTCTTGTCTCGATTGGTGGCCGCCTGTGACCCCTCGGAGTCCGAGGTCTCACGGTAGTTGACCTGCTTCTTCAGGCTCCGGCGAGACCTGCGCCTCGTCATGTCCAGGTCACTCTCGCTAAATTCGTCAGAGCCCTCTGTCACTGCATGCACCATTCGCACAACCACAGTGAAGCACACAAAGAGACAAAGACTTTAGTATGGAGTTTTCATTAGAAACCTGAATTGAGGTGCAGATAAATCACAAAATCTGACTTAAGTCTTAACTTAAATATATTATGTATTTACTTGGATACAGCTTATGCATTATTTATTTATTTATATGTTTAATGGGTCCCCCCCCCTTCTGCAACCATACTTTGATATCAGCAATTGTATATTAGGCTCATCTCACTGCAGCAACCCCTGCGCTTATGCAACAGCACTGAGGTGAGACGAATGTAATCCCTGTATGTAATGTAATTTGCATGCAGCCAACAAATATTTTTAACTCTATAGGTAGAGTGGGCGCTAACTGAAGGATGTGCGTTACTCTACTGACATCATCCAAGCAACTTGCGGGCACCTGAGAGCAGAGAGACCAGGAAGTCCTGGCCAACCCGCCCACTACTATCCCAGGTGGAACAAAGCCAATTTGTTCCACCACTGTGGGATCCTGGTCATTGTCAGCAAATGATACATCCGGTTTTGAACCCGGGCCATGGGGTTTAGCCTGTGCTCAAAGAGAGTGCCTTAGCAACTAAGCCCCTCAGGACCTCCAGCTAATTCATCACTGACCACGAGGGATGGGTCTGGAATCAAATCATGTGATATTAGCTGACTTGAGCATGGAATGGGTTCGCGTTTGTGTATGTGTATCTGCTCACTCCGCACCTATTTCATCCTCTTCCTCCTGCTCGTCTGTCTCCTCTTCCTCTTCATCGTCCGAATAGAATCTTTTTCTACGCCGTTGTCGTAGAGGTGTTTCTTTTGCACCTCTCTGCCTCTTGCTCCATTTCTTGGCTTTCACACAAGGGCCACAGCCAGTACTGCCAAAATCGCTGTCGTCAAAGGAGTTAATCTCAACATCGCTTTCCACGTCATTGTCCGAAACCACAAACTCCAGCTCCTCTTCTGAGCTGCATGTGCAATGAAAGAAAGAAGGAGAGTTAGGTGGACAGAGACATGCAGACACACCCAGAGACAGCTGGAGAGAGGAAATGAAGGAGCCAACCAAACACAGAGGATGAGAAGCAGACCCACACAGACGGAAAGACAGGGAGACAAACAGAGACGAGAGGGTCAAAGAAATAATTCTGCTTGTTGCAACAGGCTACCTGTCACTGATGCAAAACTCCTCCTCACTCTCCTCCTCCTGGGTGCTGTCGCTGTCCAGGTCATTGAGGCGCCGCCGCTTCCTCTTGCGAGGGGCAGCGGCAGCCCGCGGTAGCTGGCCGTTCTCCTTGCCCTCTTCCTGCAAGATGGTGGAGATGTCCTTCCCCCTGTGCCCCGTGATGTTGGCCATGTCCTTCCCCCTACCGGCACCTACGAGTGGCACCGCACTCACATCAGATTGCATCAACCCCACCCACCACTAACTGGATGCACTATCAGTCTATCACCGCACAGATGAGAGGGAGCGCAGACACTCCTGCTGACGTCATAACAAGAGCAGTATAAAATTCACAACACATTGAAAAGCATGAATCAATTACTGATCTCCAGGACGTGTACTATCCATCTGTATTTCTTTACTTCAACTATGCTTTGTGGCTGTCACATTGGCGCTGATACTAACCACCTCCTTCTGCCTCCCTGATGTCTTCTTCGATTGCCTCCTCAATGGCTTCATCAAACTCATCAAACCTAAAGGTAAAAAATTACAAGGCTATATATTACACATACCCGTCATGGGCACTCAACAATTTTCCCAATGTGCGCCATAACAGACCTGTAGCTTATGCGTTTCTTCCTCCTCGTTGACCTCCTTCCAATATTGCTCCTTTTTTTGTCTTCATATTCTTCCTCCTCTTCCTCCTTCTCCTCCTCCTCTTCCTCCTCTACTCTGACCTCCACCTTCTCCTCCTGAGAGGAAGAGAACAACAGATGTTAAAAACATAAAGATAATTGCTTTTGGAAGAAGACAGTTTATTAATAAAAAGAAAAAATAAGGAGAGAGTGATGACTAAGGACAAAGATAATGTACGTTTCTAACAGGACAGTGATTTGTAACTCTGGCACTTAAATCCACTACCCTGTGTGTTGTGTGGGCTAATAACTTCAAGACCAAACAAGTCTGATTCTATTCTACTCACTGAGGGAGGGATGATGTTTTCCTCACTGATCCCCACGTTCACCAAGCGCTCTTTCCTGGGGACACAGCCAGCACGAATTGATACAAAAGCAATACGAAACAACCATCGTCAATAGATATCAGCTTAACCGTTGTTAAAGTGATGCCGCAGAGTAGGTTTGCTTGTATAAGGTTCCAAAATAGATACGTGGAATGAAGGGGAACAAGCTCAGCTGGAGAAAGGGTGATACATTTTGGGAAAGATCCTTTAGGAAATGCATACAAACAGCCGCAGTGTTTTTTTGGTAATTGTGTACAGAGTGGCTGACCTTCGCTCAGCACGCTCCCTCTTCCTCAAGGCTGCGTCCAGGTTATCCAGCTGCTCCTCCAGCCTGTCACACAGCAGTTTCTGCAGGACCAAGGGGACAGAAAGACAGGGTCAACCTAACGACTGATTGACAATGCTCAGAGGACCAGGGACCACGTGGGGTGAGGTGGGGGTTCAGTCAGTCATGCCAGAAACACAACGCTGTTTTTTTTTTTTTGTTTTTTTGAACATTGTGTGCCATGATCAGATGTTGACACTGTTGCATAGTGGTAAGGAGTAGGGCTTCTAACTAAAAGGCTGCTGCTTCAATTCCCTGCTGGAGCACTGCTGCTCTACCATTGGGCAAGGTATTTAACCCACAGTTACCTCAGTAAAATATCCACCTGTACAAATGGATAAAAATTGTTAGTCCCTCTGGATGACAGCATCTGCTAAATGACAATAATGTAAGGTAATATGTAATGTTGCATGTCCTTTGGTGTGAGAAAGGGCACAAACCTTTTATGTCTTTCTCTGATCAGTACTCACATGCTGGCAAGGGGGGCAGAACCACTCCCCATCCGGGATCATCATGAGGGGGGGCCGCAGGCAGGCAGTGTGGTATCCGCTGTCACACGAGTCACACAGCAGGATCTGTGGGGGCGAAAGAATGTGGCCACTTATTCCCAACATCTCGCTTTACTCCCTCATTCCCTCTGTCTCTGAAGCACTCTACGGCAATGCACAGCTGACGCAGTTCTAAGACTAAGACTAAGACTTGAGTGACAAACAGCCAGCCAATGCCGCTGTACCCCGATATGAGCTCTGCTATAGTGTCACGTGACTCACTAGTTCAGGATGGTTGGGAAGGCCACAGTGTTTGCAGGGGTCATCATTGGGCTTCTCATCTGCAGAAGACAAGGAGGTGTCTGAATCATTCCTCTTTCTGTTCCTCTTTCTGTTCCTGTTCATCTTTATGTCCTTTTCCACCTGGTAATCTTCATCACTGTTGTCATCCTCGCTCTCTTCCTCCTCCTCCTCCTCCTCCACCTCATAGTCGTCATCACTAGAGTCTTTTCTTTTACTCCTCCGTGTATGACTGTTTGACCACCTTGTCCTGCGCTGCTTCCTTGTTCCCTGGAACATCAAAAACACAGCCCTCAGGTCAATAAACCCCTGAAGTGAAGGACCCACAAAGCTGACATTTAACATACCCAGGTGTGCTCAGAAATAGATATCACAGTCCAAAAAAGACACTTACAATGCAAATAAGAATGTTTCATTCAACTTCATTAATATTGCAAATGAAAACAATGAGGGAAAATCAAGGTAACAAACCTTTGTCGACTTGGGCTGACTGTCTGGGTCAGCATTCCCTTTTTGTCGTTTCTTTTGCACAGGCTTCTCTTCTCCCTCCTTCTCCTCCTCCTCCTCTATGTTCTTTTTCATGTCCTGGATTTCTGCCATCTTGGCGCTCGGCCGGCAGATTCTGGGAGACCTCCGCAGGGGCCTCCCGTCAGCAGAGTCCGACTCCGAGTCTGGCCTCGTCTCCTCCTTCCTGATCTTCATCACCCTACGATTAACAGGGGCCTTGCGCTTTGGCCGGGTTCCCCCCTCCTTATCTGCTGATGACAAATCACTGGTCTCATCCTCCTTCCCTGTTGTCAGAGATGCATCCTTCAACTTTTCAGCATCTCCTCCACTGCCCTGCTTAGTGCCCTCCCCCTCTTGGTTCACTTTCACCTCTGCTGTCTTCATCGTCTCTTTGGGCTCCTCTTCCTCCTTTTCCACATCCCCAGTCTTTGCCTCTCCTGACTCTACCCCCTCTGATCCAGCCTCTTTCGTCACAGGACCTCTGCTCTCTTTCACATCTGATGTTGTAGATTCTACCTGTGTGCTTTTGCTCTCTCTGTCCTCCTCTCTGTTGTTTTTGGATATATCTTTATCAAAAATCTCTTCTTTCTCTCTCAGAGCATCCTTGATGTCCTCTTTGACATTGTCAGAGCCTTCTGAACCAGCCTCCCTTGGGTATCTGTGTCCTCTGTCTTCCAAAGGATTTACCTTGGGTGTATACGACTTCTCTGGCTCTTTAGAGGGCGATTTTGTGTTCATCTCCTTTAAAGCTGTGACGGTGGCTTCCTTCTCCTCCGTTTTTGTGGTTTTCTCCAGTGTGTCAGGGACTGTGGGTTCCACAGGCTTAGCTGCCATCTCCTGTTCAGTCTTATTCTCTTTCTCTTCGTCCAGCTCGTCTGTCTTCAGTTTTGCCACCTCCTCTTCACACGGTATTGTTTTAGCCACTGTGCTGCCCACTGCCAGTCCATTCCCTTCTCTGGAAATACTACATGCTTGCTCTGCTTCACCCTTCTCAAGCTGGCTGCTGTCAGAAGAGTTGTCCTGCACCTCCCTGTCCAACACCTTCTCTTTAATGTCACCACAGCCAGTTTCTGTCAGGGGGTGGACCTCTCCATTCATAGAACCACCTTTCCTCTCATTCAATGTCTCTTCCGCAGAAGCAGGAGGCGACAACCTCTTCCCATTCTCCCCATTCCCCCCTTCCTCCTTTATCAGCTCTTTGACAGGAGTGATTGAGGTGTTCCGGATGCTGCCCCCATTGTTGCCATCGAAGTCATCACTCAGTTTCATCTCTCGCTTCTTCAATGGGATTTTGGCCTGCTGGTCGCTCTTCACAGCCCTCTGGACATCCTCGGCTGCCTTGGTGGGACTCTCCTCTTTTTCTACAGCTGTTGCTGGGGCATTTATGACCTCCCCTAGTGGTTCCTCTCTGATGACAACATGGCAAATTTGCTCCTTACTGTCTGTAGATATTTCCTCTTTGCTTTCCGATCTGTTTATTGGCTCAGTTTTCACCCTCTTCTCACTGCTTCCAGCAGCTGCCATCTTGCTGTCTGTGCCCTCCTGCTTCAGGTCCTCTTTCTCATCTTTCACTGAGGGCTCTTCCTCACTTTTATCCTCTGGGGAATTAGAGACTGATGTATCCTTATTGGGTCCGTCACTTTCATTCTGTTTAGTGTCCTCTTTCATTTCAGTCTTTATTACATCCCCTAATTGACCACAAACACAAAACGATTTCCAAATTACAATTAAGCAGGACCTAAATATGCTAACATGCTCTTCACTGGATGCCCTTATCCTGGGTGAATTACACTGGCTACTGTGTACTGCAATGTGTATTCTCATGTACATGCAACATCTTACACAGGAACCTACTCAGTTACATAGCAGTGGGTGCAACCTTTAGTAGAACAACTGAAAAACAGCAAAATGATCCAGGATTCACCTTGTCATGTGTTCAGTCCAGTAACCTCAAGCACTACTCCAGCTATTCACACTGCCACCATTACCTTCAAACCCTTCTTTCTTTTTCCCTTCATCCTCAGGGCTGGGACTGGTACTAGTGGACCTCTCATCATCCACCTCTTTCTTGATCAGCAGTTCGGGATCGATCTGGGTCTTCAACAGCTGCACAATCTCCGCCAGGTCATCTCGCGTCCTGCAGAATGAAGCAAGACAAATGGTGTTTCTGCTTTCAAAATATAACTGCTTGTAAAAATGGTTAATGTTCTTCCTCATGGAGATGGTCATTGTCCAAGGTGAATAAGAACTGTTTAAATGCTCCTGCCAGGTCTGAGATCTGTTCCTGCTGTTGGAAAAATCTTCAGACAAACCATAGGGTTATGGCCTTGTTTGAGGATTCTGTGTAACAAAACAGAGGTGAAGGTCCTGGGTATCACCTCTTGGCCCAAAAAATGCAATTCTCTCGTACTTTTACTAGTCTTAAATAAAGTATAATAAAATCTAAAGTACACACTCCAGAGACATGGCTCAAAGTAGCTGTGGTGTTAAATTAATTTCAGTTGTGCACTGGCATTGACACTCAAGGACAAACTAAACAAGCTCAAAAATTCCAAAAATGCATGATAATTTCTGGTACAAATATTTTTCATTCGCTTTTCAGGTTAACAAGGAAATTTTTTTGCCACACAAAACTTTCATCTATCTATGCCATGTGGAAGGAGTCTGATCCATTAATATGGATCACTATGAGAAAATATTTTATTTCCAAAGTGAGCTGTAAAAAAACCCACTTGTGTCACCATAAATTTTATGAAATATTTTAAGAATTTGAAGACAAATTCCATATACAATAGTTTTCATATATTTGTCTTACTCCACTGACTTTGTTGTTCAGTTAAAGACCTTAGAGTATGTGCAACCTTCTTACTGAAACAGGATAACCTGAGTCCTTTTTTCTTATTTTACAGATAACCTTCTTAAACAATCCATAGTAATTACCTAAAACTAAAGTCTCCCTTTCATCAAAGCTGTAACTGGGTCACAAGTCTGATTTGACACCATTCAGTTGCACCAACATACCTAACAATGCATTTCCACGAGGACCCATCCAGGTCGTCCTGCTCCTCCACGTACATGCGGATGTTGTAGTCCTGGTCCAACTGGAACCAGTACATTATCCCATCCTTGTCTCGACCAATGGGCTGTAGCCGCATCTTGTCAGGATCTTCCTCATTGACTGTCGTCTTGAACCTGGCATTTTCATCAAACTGGCACTCACATAAGTACTGGAGTGAGGAAACACACAAGCAACAGAACCACATATACCTCATTACTCGTCTTGTTTCAGGAGATATCCAGCTGTATAATTATGGATATTGTAACATGGATAAGGGGATCACCTATGCCAGTACCACACGATGAGGAGGGCAAAGGGTTACACACCACTTTCAACAACACTCATACTGAGATAAACCAAACCCTGGAAAATACGCTTGGTGAGGAGGGGATGAACTGAAAAATAATAATAAAAAAGCTGTAGAAATTTCAGCATAATGTGCTATTAAACTGAATACAATCAGTGTAAATGCTATAAAAGGGAGCATCACCTTGCATGGGTGACACACAAAGGTAAGATTTGCAGAATAAACTAAATGCTACGAAAGGGAATGTTAGAAGTCATTTATAAAGTCTGCTGGTCATACTTTGAGGATTCCAGCCTTGCACTCCAATGACATCTCCGAGTAACCTTTCTTCTCCAGCTCCCAAGCCCAGGTGCTGTTGAACTCCTGGCATATCTGAGAGAATATGACAAGAACAATCAGCAGTCAAGGCAATAACAACAGGATTTCACAAAGTTGATTCTGATTCAATAGAATTTCTGACATAGCTACATCTTTCTCTCACAAGGTATTGGAGGATTGTCTAGAGTGTGTTATTAATTTCATCAAATGATCAAAGCAGTGTCATACTTCCCATTAAGTGCAATTGAAATGGGAAGACTAACTACCACGGATGGTACAATCCAAATTCATAATGGCTGTCTCACCTTTACAAGATACTTCTCCCATCTGTCTGTGGTTGGAAACTTGCCGATTTTCCTCAGCAACTTCACATGAAGTTCCACCAAGACCTCAGGAACTTAGAATGGAAAGCAGAAAGCAGAAGCAGAAGCAGAGAAAGAACATTTGTATCATTCACATACCTGGTCTAAGTTATACCGTGTCAGAATTAGAGACAACTCACTTTTATAAAAAAAAGGTTTTGGACCAGTTTGCATGCCATTTTCAACATGGACGTCTGTAGAAGCCAAGCAGTTTGGTACAATGGAAGGTGTTGTAAATGTTGAATGCATGGCAACCAGACTTTTTAATCGAAAAAAAAACCATAGAGTGCACTTTGTGCACAGACATCTCCTGAGCGTGTGGCTCAGATCCAGATTCTGCACTAACCAATTTGCCCAGAGGCAAACATCTATGAAATGTTGATTTCATGAAATGTAGAAAACTGACAGATTAAATCAGTTGACTTGTTTATTTCACATATATGACCAAATGTGTTAAGAAACCTGCACATTTTTTGGAAGTCTACTTCAGTATGCAGCTGAAAAAACAAAACAGAACACTCGCTGGTTTTGCAAATATTTTATTATTCAGAACACTGATAAATACTATCATTACAAATGACCTCAAATAATGAAAGAAAACGGCTTGTAATGACAATTGCTTAAGCCAATACTGCGATTTCTGGAACTGTCAAAGGCTCAGCATGGCATATGGCATATTTATTGATTCAGAACTCTTGCTTAATTTTATTTCACTAGATCTTGAAGCTGACGTCTCACATTTTTATGCTTGCACCAACTTTGTTTATTCTGAGATGTTAAACACGTAACAAGAACAAATTTTAACTCAGTAAACAAAGTTAAATCAACGGAACAGAACAGAATCTATGACAAATAACGAGGGACGGGCAAGACGAGAAAAGCAACAGTAATTTGTGCATGTCAGCTTGCCTAGTAACAGCGAAATAGCATCGTCAACTAAATCCGTGTACTCAATGTGCTGCAGCCAGCTATCAAGGATTACTAATAGACTGAGAACACGTGAAGAACTGTAACAATATCAAATGTTGCTACGTAAAATGACAAACAGTAGCTTTCGGTAATAAACCATAGAACCACGAACAGTGTAGCATGTTGTAGTGCTATTACTTTCAACAAAACCGTTCGACTCAGAAAACTAAATGTAACAAAGTAAACGAACTATCAGTCGCCAGCCACCGCAACTCAGTTCAGCAGGAAGTGTGTGCGTAGTGCGCCTGCGCACCGTTCTCAGCGAGAACCACAATGTGCCAAATATTCAACTGTAAATAAAGAGAACATAGTTCAAGTATGATGAAATACATCGATATATACACACACTACCCGACAAATCTATGAACTTGCATGCAAAACATGCCAAAACACTAATAACTGGACTCGAATCTTCGCTTCAAATTTCCTACTCTACTCAACTATGTAGCTATCCTATCTGTGCCCCATGAGCAGTTTAGCTTATAAAGGCAAACCAAGCCTGGCTAGTTGGAAAACAGATCTTGCAAGTACGATCGCAAAGCGCGTGGAAATGAGAGACCTTCTGAGTTCAATGAAATGTAAAGAAAACACAAGTGATCGTTCTACATTATCCTCTGTCTAGAAACTTTACCAGAATTGACAATATGCACAAAACAAAGTTACACATACAGTTCCTACACAATAACACATAACCCATGTATACTCGACCAGTAGTTAATACACACACGCATTCTGTGGTGGACCCTCCCCCCCAGACACATCGCAGCCTCTACTACTATGCAGATCTTGGCTACCTGTCGACGTCTCCTGTAGATATTCTTCCAGCTGTGGAAATGTAAACTCCGGCAGACCCAATATAGCTCCATAACGCTCCAGAAAAGAGCACACCACGGCGAAGCTGGGGCAAGTGCTCGCCGCTGCCGCCGAAGCAGCCATTTTTCCAATGGGGGACTGAGGGGGCTGTGAGCTCAGACGACCAATGGCTGCCCACAATTCACTGCGTCAATGAAGCCCGTGGCCCAGACGTCTTTGCGATACAAGTTAAATCACTAATGTAAACAAACGAGCACGGTTACTAGTATTTTGTAGTAATGAAGTGCGTCATTTCATTCAGAATACCATGCTGGAAATTAGACGCCTTGTATGTAAAGACTCGCATGTATGCAAAAGGTCCTGTCGTGGGATTCCAGAGCAGCCAGAGTATGAATTCAGATGTGATGCTTTTGACAAAAATATACATAGTATATATTTATAAGTGTAACATAACTTGAGGAAAAAGTAAACTAATTTAAGAAATTTTGTATGCTTGACGCTAGCCAAATAGGTTCTACATCTGTGAAGTACACGAATACAAGCAGTAGCTAGGAAGTTAGTTGTACTATCAGAGAGAGAGGGTGAGAAGCCGTATACGCATGCATGTTGTACGTGTGTTTTATTGAGCACAAAGCGGTACAAATGGAATACAGCAGGGACGCATGCACGGGAGCAACTTGCATTCCTAACAGTACTATTAAAAGGACTTAAGATAAAAGGACTTAAGATCCAGAAGATGCAGGAGGGAATTTTAAGAAAGCTGAGTACGACAAGTTAGAAACCAAATCTTCAACGTGAAGACTCCAACAATACATGAAGGCGGTAAACACAAGCTTCAAAGAAAAACAAAATACTAGGTAAAAGGATTAATCAAAAGAAATAGAAACTGGAGCGGAGGGAATGGGTGGAAAACAGCAGCAGATATTCCAAGGAACCAGAGGGACAGCAGATGGAAGACATTATTACCAAAGAACAAGGAAATAAACGAATGAAGAAAAGTATATTCTAAAGAGGTGAACACCTTAATTAAAATTATATCATCTGTTGAATAAAATGTGAGCTAGTTGATAATGAAAACTGGACGCCCATACGTAAATGAAATATATTGCAATATGTTGCAAAAGATATGTTGTTTGGCCCAAGAATAGACTCCAAATACATTTAAAATATTAATGCAAATTAGAACATACAAAACTGCAATAATTTACTTAACTGATTGAGGAAAATGGGTATTTTCTAAAATGTATTCTCAACATATTATTATTATTTATTTTTTATGGGAACCTCCATAGTGAGTGGTAACGTTGTGCCAGCCCTCACCACAGAAATAAGAGTAACACAATATACTGAGGTGGTGAGATATGTTATTCAGATTCATATTCTGTGAGGGAGTACAACCCATGTCCAAAAATGGCATCAGCAACAAGAGTGCATGAAGACAGAGATGTAAACGGCACCACATTCACTGTCTAGGGGAATTGTAATGGCACACTCATGTTGCGGGGCACTCTCAGATGTATGACTGAGACAACCTGCTGAGACTAGTCTAAAGCCCATTCCCATCCTAGGGGATTACCTTTTTAGAATGCAAATTCACACAGACAACTTTATACAGTGGGGAGGGCATTAAGGATTTCTTTGTATTGAGCTGTGTTTTGACATATCTGATGCATGTCTACACTGTGATCTGTTACTTTCACTTCTTCAATGTCCAGGAGCCTACACCAGCAGAACACACCATTCTCAGCACCCTGATTTTCATCTGGGCCCCTATGAGCTTCCGAGATAGTATCAGTGAGATGCACCTAACCTCCACTCAACATCTGGCTCCTGGTGTACTGTGGGACTTGTAGTGTGGAAAATAGTTATAGTAGGCATGCATATCGAGGGACTCCATGCACCTCATCCTATGCTTCTGTACAAGTACAGAAGTTGTGGCAGTGAGGTGAGTATAATGCACAACTGCTGATCACACAAAGTTGGATGAAAATCGTTTTTCAAAAGTTCAAGCAAAAAGTTGTGTGAAGAAGGGACGAACATACCTAAAAAGATGAAGCAAAACAAACACACACAAGACATTCATTTATGCAGGTTTCATGCCTCCATAAAACTTATATTGACAAGAGGAGAGCTCTTATGCAGTCCAACCTGATATCATCCGTTTCCTGGCACTTGCATCCAGACACCTAAGTAGAAATTTGCTGAACAAAATATAAATACGTACTGAAATGTGAATGCATATCCATGGTGATATTCTGCTATACCAGGGCTGGACAACCTGATGCAGAGTACTGTAGTTCCCAGAAATTACATGGCTTCAATTACATGGTCCAAGCTATGCATCCAGCAAATGCAAGCCTATTGCAAGCCAGAAGGTGAATGTAAGGTAACCATATGGATCTTGAAACAACAGCTCCAGATCATGTTCCAGAGTGTTATGTTTTATAATGCAGGTATAGGAGTGCTACTTCCAGTCTGTGGAACCCACAGAGAGGATCACACTTTTCTGGAAAGTCCCATCACTGTTGGGCCTAGTTCTCACCATCCTACACATCTTCAGATATATCCACTTCAACTTCCCTCCAGAACGCTAAGATTTGTCTCTGGAAGAATCCAGTGGTGTGGGGGGTCACATCAGGTGATGAAGTCTACCTTTCCCCACAGTCGCCAGCTACCAGCTTTTTTAACTATTCCATTTGTTTTCAGTGACTTCATTCATGGAAACACCTAAAAAACTAAATTCAGTAAGGAGGAGGACATTTGTACCATTGCTTTTTTCATTCCAAACATACTTCTTAAGCCAATTAATGCACTCATTGGTGAGACAGTTCTTAATGGCTTCATTCTCAGTTGTCCTGGTGTCCCATTTCCATTTAGGAATACTTGCTTGTGATACTGAGGCGACCCATGTCATTGTCTTTAAGTTAAAGGAACAGCATTGTATTTCAACTTTTAACAGCCCCAGGTGGTCCCACTCACATCATCCCAATCACAACCATATATGGCCTGGAAGGTGTGGACATTAGTACAGGGGAAACACATTCTTGTATTAAACCAGCACATTTATTTGACAAGCTGTTTTTGTTCAATGAAAGAAGTTAATTTTCATACAGTTCATTTCAAGTGTTGCTGTACTTTGTCATTTGTATTCTGCAGTTAAATGGTATTTTTACATGGTTCTTGCACTCGCTGAAGCCAGGTGAAGTTCCACAAATACTATAGTATTATTGTATTTTAAATATTATTGTAAATATTATGGTATTAAATGGTATGCATTTTGGTGAATCATATCAATTAGGCTCTGAACAGCATAAAGCCTGTTCTTTTTTCCTGTTTCTCTTCCAGGCAGAACTCTGTATTGAATCACCCACTTTCACTCATTGGTTATTGTTCATACATGTCTGTAACAATGTGTGTTTTACATGTTATTAACTTTTGACAGTATACAGTCATTCATCTCACCTTTGTCCGATTCCTCAGACATAGACTGCAGCTGTGTGCCACTAGTCATGGTGCTAGGTCCCTGGCTACACCCCATTACAAATAATATGGTACTGCTGTTGCTTCCACTATTTCTAAATGAATTTTTTTTCTAGCATTCAATCATTCAATTCTTGTTTGCCAGTGCAGCTGGGGCCACTTTCTTTCAGTTTGTCATGTAGCTAAAGTGCTAGTTTTCCTTTTTTAAACCATATAGTTAAAGTACCGCAAACCAAATGATCAAATAAGTAAGAGCTCAGAATGAAGGCACTATGATTAGAAATGACGTAGTTAACAGCATCAGTGGAATATGCCACAAGACAGGGGTGATGCAAGACATATTTTGAAACAGCAATTTTTCCCATGAGAAAGCTAATGCTATATAGCCTTAACTACATATATTCAGAGCAAATGTTTAGCTGTGAACCTGAGACCTTATTGATTTGTTTGCTGATTACAATGGAATTTTGAAAGTCAAGGTAGGGAAATTTTTACTGATACTTGTACTCTGATGTAATTATGTACATGAAAGCAAAATTTGGGGAACATTCAAGCATTTTCTACTTTGCACAATATGTACATGACCAAAAGGCACATCATTAAAATAATGCTGTTCACCAGCCATGGTCATTTGAGACATGAGTCAAAAATAATACAAATTTTAACACTGAAGTACAACAAAAAGAACAACCATAGTCTAGCCCCCACTAACCCTGGCAACTTGCTTATCTCTTTTAAATCTGGGGTCTGGGGGGCTCCTGTTTGTATCTGAAGTCATTTAAAAGACATTTAGCACCATTACATATTCAAGTTAATATCGGGAACAAAAAATTCTTCCACAATTGGACCATTCATCAACTTCAGCGCTGGGCAACAGCAAAAGTCGTTTCAGCCATCTATGTTTCTGACACCTGGTTAGCTGTAATATGAGATGAATTATAATATGCTTTCACTTTCAAAAATCAGTGGTATCAACTTGAAATGCACATTTCTGGTCCACATTCTGTCTCCAGTTATAATTACATAATTGAAGCTATTAACTGAATGGAGACTGCAGCATTTACAGTTGCTCATTTACAGTTTAAAAGGCATCTCCAGCACCCTCAGGGCTGTGGATGTCAACAGAAAATCTGTGGCCATCACTATAAAAAACCTACATTGGAAGGTGCACTTTATAAGTGATTTTTGTTCAAAAAAAATACTATTAATGTGGCATACAAGCTTGTTAGGATATATGAGACCACATTGCAATGGGAATGCACTGTCCCAGAAGATCTTCATGTGGTGTTACATGTCAACCTTAGTCATCTTGTGTAATACTGACTGTACCCAAAAAAATGGATGGGTGTGTGTGGGGAGTTTCATACACTTTCCAACAGTTGGGGGCTTCGAGTAGTGGTGGTGAAGGCAAATGCTTTGGGTGCGAGCAGAACTCTATGCCCCACGTTCTCCACCATGTTATCAGCCAACAGTGATTGTGAGCACACAGTGGCAGTACAAATTGGCTTCATTCCACCAGAGGTAGTGGTGGGTATGTTGATAGGGGCTGTCTCATAACTCCCAGACAACTTGTGATTTGTCTGACGCCTTTGAATTGCTTGGATATTGTCAGCACCCACTCGACTGTAGCATACTGTGTGACATGCAGTTTCATGCATTTGTCTTGCCTCAATGCTCCTGCACAAGTGCAAAGGTTGTCACACTGAGACAAGCCTACTAGTGTCTACAGCTGATTCGGAAACAGAAAAGGGGAATTTAAAAAAAAAAAACACATCCTACCTGTCCAACATGCTCCACCCAATGATCTACCTCCCCTGCATTCACAGTATTTAGTGTCTCCTATTAACCCTTTCACACGTGACTTATTTTATGTTATGTAGCGCGCGTTACATTACATGGTTTGTTGTTTTCATTAGCATTATTACGCTTCTCATAGTTTTCACCGCAGCATTTGCTATGCTTTGTAATGTTAGATCACTGTTTCCTCAAAGCTAACGTTAGCTAGAATTTTTCGAATCTAGTGTTCTAATCACACCGGTTCAACCGTATGTGCAAAAGTGTTAATCACACCGGTGTGACTGTACACGCGAAAGGGTTAAGCTACCTCTTGAAATTGGAAAACATGAAAAAGCAAACTGCTGATTTCAAATCCATTGTTTTGTTCATAGCAGCTGTTTTCAACATATTTTCCAGTCAAACATGTTAGGGAAAAAATGGAAAATCGATACATTTAAAAACATTAACAGATGCATATCTACCAGTTTTATTTATTTATTCAGTTTTTACAGAAAACATCCAAGGGTTCCATCTCCAGCTGATGAGGACAACCTGCAAGAGAAATACTTATGAAGGCAGGTGCATTCTGACAATAACTTTCAGCTCAGCTTTTCTACTTACAATGTCTACTCTGGTACATATGAAAAGTGATTTTTCCAATGAAATCTGATTAAATGGTAGAGTAGCATTCCACTGGACAGGTTGTTGAGGAACTGACATGGCAGGGTTTCACTATTCTTGGTGGGACAAAAGCTTGCTCACCTGCAGTTCACATAAATGCAGTGAAGCAAGATACATTGTGTACCAGTACATTTGAAAAGCTTCCATTCAGCTGAGCTGGTGTGTCCCACATTTTGTTCTACAGGATTGGTGGTGAGGGCTGCAGGGTGTGGAAAATTGGCTGGGGATGGGGGAGTGTGGGGGATACTGTTGTGATATCTTTACCACAACCCTTCTCAGACAAATGCCTCTATGTCATCAAACAATGAGGCCACACTGCTCTGGAGGCCTGAGCCCAGAGACACAGAACGTGGCCCTGAGCCAGGACCCCACAGAGTAGGTTGTGTCCTATTCTGACTCGTCATCGAATCATCACTGAAGGGGGTCTCTGCCCCCACACAACCAACCCCAAACAATGCCAGACGACATACGTCAATTTTAGGGAGATTTTTTATGAATGTCAGGAAAATTAATTTTATGAAGGGACATATCATATTCTGTGACCAGATGGGGAAAACTACGGTATTGCTTCCCAACCCTGAATTTGTTTTAAAAAATATAAATAAATAAATAAATAAAATAGGGTCCATCGTTTCCCCAGAGTCCTCCTCACCCTTATGCAGTTGCAACAGGTGGTCCCTGAGGCATGATGGGGGCCTCTGGCTTGGCCCCTTTCTGCTCTGAAATGGGGGTGGTGGGGAGGACCTCATCCTTGGGCTCCACGATGCTCACGTGGTCAGGGAGGGGCTTCTTGGGGCCGATTTTACCGCTGGGGTCCCAGGGGAGCATAATTTTCACCTTGATGCCGAGCACACCTGTGGACAGATAACATTATCAGCCAGGTATGATCACAGATAACCTCACAAACTTGTTGCAAAACAACATGCACATTTGTCTTTGATGCACATAAACACATAGATAAACCCTTCTCAGACAAATGCCTCTATGTCATCAAACAATGAGGCCACGCTGCTCTGGAGGCCTGAACCCAGAGACACAGAACGTGACCCTGAGCCAGGCCCCCACAGAGCAGGCTGTGTCCTATTCCGACTCGTCATCGAATCATCACTGAAGGGGGTCTTTCCACCACACTGCTACATCAAAATACAATGTAATGCTGCTTTCAGATAACCCAACTATGCTAAATGCCTGGTGACCATAATCTAGAAATGCACTGGAACACCAATACAAATGCAAGTAGCTTCATTTGCTGTCAATACAAACTTATTTGATTGGGGTTCCCCTTAAAAAGGGCAAGTACACACTGAAAACAACTTTTTGAAATTTGATTTGTTCTGACTGTGCTTACAGCACAGTGATTGAATTCCTTAATGGAAATGTATAACTTTCCATACACTAGTAGGTAGTAAAAGTAACAATGGAATGGTTGTTTTATCCCAGGAAAAGAACATGCGTTGCCATATCAACGTTTTGCCTCAAGTTAATGACCTCACCCTGTCTGAGCAGGACGTGTCGCACAGCGGTGTCGACGTAGTAGTTGACGGGGTCTCCGCTGTGGATCATCAGGCCATCCACAAACTTCATGGACTTGGCCCTCTGTCCTCTGAGCTTCCCAGAGACCACCACCTCACACCCCTTGGCCCCACTCTCCATAATGAAGCGGAGGACTCCATAACATGCCCTGAAAGGCAAACCAGGAAAGGGGTTTTCAGCCATGCTCCATCTTCATCTGACTTCATCTCAAAATGGCTCCTTGTGGACCCCACAAGGTCTCATTATTCCATGTTTCTAAGCCCCCATGCTCCGTTGCACAGACAGCGCCCATCTTCACTTGGATCTTCCGTAAAACTCAGTAGGTGTGAGCCATGTAGTTTGTGGTTCTTCAAAGCAACCCAAACAGAAGACTAACCTACGCACAGCCAGGCCGCCTAGCAGCTTGTATCGGAGAGACTCAGCCTGGGCGATGGCACACAGCCCCCTGGTGGCAACCTTTTCAGCGTACAGCTGGAGACAAGGGCAGAGCGAGACAAAGAGAAACAAGTTATTTAGCACTGTGCACTCTTAAACAGACCTAACACCTGCCCTGTTCTGTTCACCTGGAACTCTCAGGCCTCACCCTCCCACTCTCAATGGTCCAAAGCAGCTGTGAGTGTTAAACTTAGCATGAAATATTGGATCAGTCCAACATAACAAGCAAGCCTTTAATCAATGAAAATTTGGAGCTTCTGGACTTTCAAACCCTACTAGCAAAAGTGCTTGTTACAAATGGTAACTCTTTGAGAATGAAACAAACACATAGTAATGAGGAAGAACATGTTTATAGTTAAAAGCAAACACAGTACTGGACAGGATATAAACAGTTTCAATTTTTGCTACAGACATTTAACTAGTAAAACTAACCACTGTCCAACTAAAGCCCCAAATATCACAGCACAACAGCATGCTGGGTGCTGAGCAGAAGGTGCCTCTTGATGAGTGCCTAACCATTACTTTACAGCAACTCTGATGGCAGCTGAACCTTCCATCTATATGGCAGAGTGAACAGTGGCCACTAGGCCTCTGAAATAAGCGCTAATTACAGTGTGGAAAAACCCGACAAGTGGCACTCAGGCCTTGTTGAGGGGTTGTACACGACAAGTATCTTGCTCTAAACCCAAGCTGCACCCTTTTCTCTACCACTCACCTCAACGCTGCCCTCAAGGAATCCGAACCTCTTCTGGACAACGGCTGTCAGCTCACGAATGCGACGCCCTTTCTCACCAAGCACGTTCTGGGTTCTGGAAAGGAATATTAACTGTCAAGAAGCAGAACCATCATGACTCAACACCAGCAGAAACATCAGGGGCCCACACATCTATTACATAACATAGTCTATGTTCTGTCATGACAAGTCCCTGAACTTGAATAACACTTCAGGAACAATATTAATGTTGCCAATGCAATGATATAAAGCCATCAAGAGGGTTTTTTTGATGCAATTATTATCTGTAGAGTGGTTACAACTATCAAACTGTCAAATCTATAATCTGTCTAACAAGTCAGTTTATGAAACCAGACACAGCACCTCTGTTGTCCACTACTGCAACCAACAGGGAGAGGCATTTTAAGTGTAAATTGTACACTCTTGTACAGTCCCTTTAATCCTTAATGGACAATGAGGCCTTGCTATTTGATGACAAGTGCCTGTCATCAGATAGCAAGGCCTCACTGCACTGGGGCCCTACACTACAAACCCTAGTGTTAGGCTGTTCCCTTTTCCCACTGATCATCATAATGCTTTTCAGGGGAGTGTCATCATCTCCACCCAAACACAATGTCACGTCTCTGTGTGTTTTTTCACCCTCATCTGCTTCGTATTCAAGCTTAATCACAACAACCCAGTTTGACTTGCTACCTGTGCAATTAAAGCTGGATTACTGCATGTCGGCAACTCTTCTTTATGAGGTCCAGCAGACAGGACATGTGCATTTTGTAGTCTCACCTGGTGGCCAGGATGATGATTTCTGTCCTGGTGGGGGTGACACGAACCTCAACCCCGGAGTACCCATCCTCGGCGAGCTCCCGAGTCAAGAACTCGTTCAGCTCAGCTTTGAATATACCGTCGGAAACGAACTGCAAGAAAAAAGGGGGCGTTTAAACTTTTGTAAACTGACGGTACTTTCATCTCTTGAAAAATTTGCGAGCATTACTCCAACATTCAAATGAAACATAGAGCATCAAAAACGATGCTGTCACTCTACGCTAAACCAACGAACCGCTAGGTAGCGAAGTTACTGTACTGCATGGCGCAGCACAACTCGCGCACTGTATTCTGTAATATTCACAAAACCGGTAAGGTTACACAGTAAGCACTAACAGCGTTTGTAGTGTGGATAGCTGTTGTGGACAATTACATTACTGACATTTGTGTGCAC
This sequence comes from Megalops atlanticus, assembly GCA_019176425.1. Classification (NCBI taxonomy): domain Eukaryota; kingdom Metazoa; phylum Chordata; class Actinopteri; order Elopiformes; family Megalopidae; genus Megalops; species Megalops atlanticus. The sequence continues at coordinate 35,760,566 of CM032877.1, forward strand.
TGCAATGACATTAAGTATTTTCATGACACAGTTTTGTGCCTATAATTTAAGCTTGCTACCAACACCAGCAGACGCCAACAAATAATACACTTAAAAGTCGGATCACACGCCAGTTGGTGCCCTCATGATATGACCCCTAAATAAAGCGACATACGGTTACATTGTAAGTATCCAGCTAGCAAGTAAGACCATCTGAAACAGCAGTTCCTGCCATGTTTAAGGCACAGTAAGGCAGTGCTAGTAACATCTAAATCAATCCTCTCACACTGTATCTAGGACGTAATGCACAAACACACTGACAGAATTCACAGACTGTATCTGATAACAGCAAAAAAGAATTTAATCTGAGCTACGCCCCTCTGATTAGTTACAAGTAAATAAAATTGCATACCTTCCTCTTCTTTGATATTTGGGCCGCCATCTTGTTTCGCGCCGCTGACAGGAAAGGGCTATCGAAAGGATCCGGCGGAAGTTAAGATAAACGTGTTTGAGAATACGATGGTAGTTGTATTCATTACAATATTTGTGTATGTGTGATGCGTCCGTGTCTGTTTCTGGAGAAATTTAGCTGTATGTGCGATCAAAATTTTATTAAATTTAACAAGTAAATAACAACGTTGAAGTAAATATCAAAATGAAATCAATAATGTAGCTAATATTTATTTCACTTAATTTCGTTTTTATAGGCTACTGCAGTATGTATTAGCTACTGTGAAGGATGAAATCTGCCAAAATCAAGTCAATCAACAAAAAAATTAGGGTCACTGAAAACCTCACTGTAAATTGCACCATGCTCACGTAGCTATCATTTGGTTAAAGATAAAAATAACTAAATGAAAATGAGATTACAATAAAGCTAGCACAATATTTTTCAGTGGTTAACTAACCAGCCTTGCTAGATAGCTTGCAAGTAGCTGTCCCATTCACAAATCCTTGGTAAATCACAATTTATTTTTACATCAGCTAACAGGAATATTTTACTTAAATTTACCGTGAAATCAAACTGCCTTTGTGGGCTATATGGCAAAGATCTGTTTTAAATAACTGGCCAAATTCCAGAGCATAGGTCTTTTTCTTAACAGCACTTTCCACTAGGCATGTGGAATTCAACTGAGCTCAATGAAATTATTTTTCTGGCTCTGATTGGATGATTACAACATTATAACAAAATTTTAGTCCTGCCCAGAATACACACACCTTGCAGGGACAATAATACAGGGCCTTGTGAAAACCAATTGGTCTGGTCTGGCTTATAGATAGTGGCAGTGTAGCATGGTGGTTAAGGAGCAGGACTTGTAACTGAAAGGTTGCCGGTTTGATTCCCCACTGGGACACTGCTGCTGTGCCCTTGGGCAAGGTACTCAACCCACAATTGCCTCAGTAAATATCCAGCTGTATTTTGTAAAGAACTGTAACCTATGTAAGTTGCTCTGGGTAAGAGCTAAATAATGTAATGTACTACCTGCATCACCTAACTCAGTACTTTGTAAGGCAAGTGAATATACTGACCTGGTCAAGAAGAGTATTTGATGATCTCTGAAATCTTGACATAGCTTGCAAGAGGCATGAGAATTCAATAAAAAGTAAAATTAGAACATTTGTTCAGCAAGCAGTGGGTAGACGAAGGCGGTCGTCTCCAAGCAGCAATGTATCAGGAAAAGGTGAGGAAATATAGGGCAGACCTGAAATGTTTCAATGGGGTATCATCCTAGCTGGGGTAATGGGAACTGTTTTTTAGAGGGTACGATGAGGGCAAAGATTCTGACAATAAAAGCAACTATACAAGGATTTAGTTGTAATTGCCTGTTATGATTAAGGCATTTTAAATCTTAAACTGTTCCCAGAATTGCTTATATTTTGCTATGGTGGTGGAGACACCAAAGTTATTGCAGCTCCTTTTTCATGGCAGACAGATGAAACTACTGATATTGCCCAGCTCTCCATTAACAGCTGTATAATATAGGATAGAGAAACCATTCATTAACGTTTCATTGTTTATTTTTGATGTTTCGGATGGTGGCAATGCTTAGCCAGTGTTTCCTTCTGAGGACGCATATTTTGCTTTATGTTTTCGCTGGCAGCAGGAAGTTTGTGAAAAAAACTCTTATTAGTAGACGATGAACAGTGATGAAATGTCAGGCATTGAAATGGAAAGCAGCGGATCAGAAAATAATCGTAAAATGCACAATTAATTTTTCAGTTTGTTTTATTAAACATTTGTTCACAATAAATACAAACTTTTTTCTTTTACAGCCAATACACAACACATTCAGAACCACTGTTCTTTGACTCATTAGTACGATGTCACAGTGATGTGAAAGTCTGAGGGGAGGGCCGGCTGTTGTTCTGGGTCTATAGCAGCGCTGCATCACATTAAGATCATATTAAAATATAGCATAAAAGATACACGCATGCATTGTATTTCAAGGGAGCATGAACGGGTCATAGACAATATGAATCAAGGGGGCTACTGGCAAGAAAAGCTCCTGAAATGATGGATGCTTTCTTAACTGTAAACTTCAAAAACAAGTTTGATAAAATTTAAGAGATCTCAACGAGATCAGCAAGAGACAGAAAACAACAGATACAGATATTCATGTTTCTTTCCCTTTGATGAACTACCTTCAAAATCAAGAAATGCCTCGTGTTAATCCACATTCCTCCAAAACCATATAGAAATTCTGTCACTCTTTCCCTCCCCCATGAGTGGCCAACTACTTTGACAAGAGTATGCAAAAAGTACAACCCCTCTTTTAGAAGAAGCCAAATCCTCGTCTATATTTATTTTCAAGGGTGGATAAATGATGAGAACTGGCTTGCTCAATCACATAAAGTTGTTCATCTTCAGAATAAACAATATCACAGACACAATTCCAATGAATCATGTGAAAAAGCATCCACAGGGAACAGCCAAACAAGAGAGCAATGCTGTGGTGGTCATTTAACAGTACAATAAAAAAGTGCTGAAAAAATGTTAGTTGTATGGTTTAGTGAATTTAATTCAATTCACCATTCAATCAGGATACAGGTCTTTGAATGTCCATGTCCCAAGCTAAAAAGTTGAACTGCTTTATTGTGAACTGCAATACACTCTACTGAATGGTTCCTGTAAATAGAGTATTTTTCATAGTGTACTGACTGGTTCTCCCCAAAGGATTAGGTAATTGCAAAAGCACAGGTGGCCAGAGCTGACATATCATTGGTCTGGTTGCCAGCCATTAGCTGGAGGTAATGAGAACGTTAGTCCAGCATCGTTTCAATCAGGATCACACCTGCTGCTCAACTGCATGCTGTAAAACACATGGAAAACACTACATATGAACAATCGTGTTCAAAAGGCCTGGGTGCTTAAAAAAGTTTAACCTCAAAAAGGTTTACACATAAAACACAAGAGATCAATGTAAAATAACACATCAAAGTAGATTCAAATGACTGACATACATGAACCAATAAAATGAGAACACTGCACATATAGCCCAATCTCAAAAAACATCTCCTCTTTCTTTCTCTTGAGGGCTTAAATATTAGTAGTAACACAGATCATTGTCCTAACAAACGATAAAGAGTTATATGTGTAATAGTTATCTTCAAATTGCCACTTTTCCCTTATGAGACAAGCTACTGGTTGGCGCAAACCCTGCAATGAGGAACCAGCCTCCTCTCCATTCATGCTAGCCTGTACACTTCCCTTTTACCTACAGTCCACACTGCCTGTCATGTATCAAATAAAGTAATTACTTTGCATGACACCCACTATGAAATGTCGTGTGCCAATATTTATTTGGAACGTTCCTATGAAAACAGTAATATACTGTACTGTACTACTGCACGTTAAGTATGAATGACACGATTACATGTTGCTAAGCCTGGAATCTCCCCAACTCTATCAGCCTCCTTCCACTTCCACTGGGTTGAATTCCCATGCTTCAAATGCCCTTCTAAGGAGAGAGCTGTGCAAGAATGGCACCAAAAACTTGTGACTCCAAGCCAGATTCAGCCCGTCCTATTCTGGCCTCACTGTGGAGTCAGAAGGGAGGTGCTTCTGAGGCTCCCGCCAACCCGCATGGGAAAGGGCCAGGAGCCAGGACCAGTTTAGCCAGCGCGCCGCCAGGGCCGCCATCTTACACCAGAGTGATCTCCACCTCCTCAGTCTTCTCCGCCTGCCTGCGAGGCTGCTGTTTAGGGGGAGGGGGTGCTGCATGAACCTGAGAAAGGGATGCGAGAGGAGAGAACATCATGCATACTTGGTTAAAAACAAGCACAGAAATGGGTGGAGAGCATAGATAGGTACTTTCTCCTTCCTAAGGCATTTTCACTGCTCAGTCTAAACTTATGTAATTGTTGAGTTTTAAAATGTGTGTCAGTGGGGGTTACATTTGCACCACAGTGGCTTTGGTTGAGCTGTCTGCAAGGTAAAAAATGTAATTGTATGAACAGATGATGTCCGTTTTCCTTAAAAGCAGATTGCTTCATGGGAAATGAATGTGAGGGAGGGATGCAGTGACACTTACTGGGCGGAGTTTCCCATCTGCGGTGAAGCTGGGAAGCCGGGACAGGCTGCTGTTGTGATCTGGTGAAGAGCAAAAGACAGAGAGGAAAATCAAACACTTTCACCCCAATGCAGCATGTCACACCTCCACTTCATATCAAGGAATGGATAGTGAGAGACAGTTCGACCTGCCTCAAGGTATGCAAAAGTGTGTTTGAGGTTTTGCCAATTTAAAACAGTCCTTGCGATTCCCTTTGCCTCTGACTGACTGACTGACTGAATGACTAAACGGACTCTTGCCCTGACCTGAAACTCCAAAGTGGAACTGTGTTCTTCTCTGTTACTGTAGTAAACGAAGCCTCAATGAAAAGAGCAGACTCTTACTGTGGGTGGGGCCTTTTGCTGGCCTTGGGGGTGTCATGTGCTCCCCATTGACAGAAGGTGAGCCAGGGAGGAACGCTGTGGGGGTCCGGTCCAGGGTGGTGTGGGGACTGCACTGAGGCCCGGGGCTCCTGTCCGGGCTGCTCTGAGGGCTGCAGGGTGGCTGGGAGTTCAGTGGAGGTGGGGGCAGGAGGGACGGTGGGCACTGTGAGGGCGAGACCTAAACAAGAGAAGTCACTGTGCTTAATGATACAAATAACTACAAATATTTAGGAGTTATAATGGCGAGATGGACAGCGTGAATGATGTGATGTGAATTACCGTGTAACAGTCACAAATATTGTTTCATTCTTGTGTGTTGTTTAATTGTGTGTGTGTGTGTGTGTGTGTGTGTGTGTGAGTTTGTTGCGTGTGTCCTGGCCAGCTATGTGTGTACCTCCACTTCAGAAGCCCACTTCTCGTCCCCTTTCTCAGACCCAACCAGGTCTTCCACCAGCACAGAGGGAAAGACGCCCACGCGCCCATTGAACTCGCCCTCCCAGAAGCCGTCGTCCTCCTGGTTGTCTTTGTTGAGCACGTGAATGATGGCTCCCTCAGGGAAGGACAGCTCGTCGTTCGTCTGGCCCTCGTAGGTGTACAAGGCCTTCACAAAGCTTACTGCCAGGGTTTGGAGTTGAGGGTCATTGTTATGGATGGGGTAAGGGTGGAGTATACTACTTGCAGCAAGTCAACTCTAAACAGCTAAGCTAATTTTCACTCACAATACTGACTTTAAATGCTGAGAAATGCAACCATGGCAACACAGTCATTGTTGACTAGTGATTAAGACTAATTGTTAGCTTTGACTAAACTAACTAAATGGATTAAATGAATGTAATGTAAACTAAGTGAATCAAATGTTTTTAGAATTGAAATGACTTCGCATGGAATGCAAACTTGGAAAATTCTGCTACGCCATTAATCATACTGTAATTAAGGACCAACAACGTGCATCCCAAATCAAAGATCATCTTTGACAGTTCATTCTTGAAGTATGTTAGCCCCATTTGTTGTAATATGTGTCCTCAAAATCATACACCAAAGTAGAAACTATTCTGGGGTAGCTCCATGGGATGGGGTGCAAGGCTTCTGGAAACACACCCTGGTAGGGTATGAACTACCAAGCAATGGTACACAAACCTAGCACCAACAGGCGATGTAGAACAGCGTTTCCCAACCCTCTCCTGGAGGACCCCTTGTCCTGCATGTTTTAGCTCTCTCCCTGCTCCAACACAGCTGATTCAAATGATCAGTTTGTTATTAAGCAGCTTCAGGAGTTCATAACGAGTTGATCATTTGAATCAGCTGTGTTGGAGCAGGGAGAGATGTAAAACATGCAGGACAAGGGGTCCTCCCCCACAAGAGGGCAGCAATGTTCATTAGCGCAGTACCATTTTCACTCAAGCCCCAGAAAAGTGAAGTGCACAGTGTCCAAAAGGATGCTATAGTGTCTTTTCAGGTGCTTTTGTGATATTATAACTTACAAACATGTGCATGTGCATATGTGTGCCTGTAACTCACCGTTGGCATCTCCGTTCATGCTGCCTGAGGCCAGCTCAGGCTCAGTGGAGTTGCTGGAGGTGTGGGATCGAGCGTCCAGGGCGGCCAGGGTCTGCAGCATGTTCAGGAGGCTGCTGGACGTGGGAAACTGCAGGTACTTCTCCGGCACGTAGCCCACATGGCCTGCCTGGTTCCTCGCCTGAAACAGATCCGCCCCACAATGTTACACACACATGCAGTAAACTCAGTGAGAACATATTCACATCCAATCTCCTATTGCAATATACAAACCTGATCATGATACCCGTTTCTAAAAAACAAATGCAACAGCAACAGCAAATACATGACCCTCAGACAATGTTCTTGATGTTTTCATATTGTTGCTGTGTTATCTATTAGTTGGCCCATGGTTCTGCCAAATGGGCCATGACAACTGTCCTTCTGGTACTTTTTTTTTTTTACTTCCAGTGTCTAAAAGAACAAGAACAGGCCACACATTTCTCCAATCAAGTGACTGAATAGTTCAGTGAAAGTGACTATGGCACCAGGCTAAATGAGAAACAGAAATCATTCAGGGCTTATACCTTCACCCAGTCTTCCATGTCTCCATCTTCAATGACGTCTAGCACCTCATGCTCCTCGATGGTCAGCTCATCTGACTGGGACGCCTGGTGACAGGGGAGAGAGGGAAGAGCAAAGCCTGCTGCAGGTGAAACTATAGCACTTCGTAAGAGCAGAACACCTTGCAGAGACACTGTGGAATAGCTACCTTGTATGAGTAGAGCACCCTGCAGTTGATACTGTGGGGTTGTTACCTTATATGAATAGAGTACTTTGTAGGTCAGGCTTTGGGATTGTTACCTTGTATGAATAGAGCACCCTGCAGGTCAGGGGGTAGTTGCGCCCCAGGGTGCCTGAGGGGCTGGAGCTGCTGTCGTCGAATGCCTCCATGTTGTCCTCCAACTCCTCGCCTTCCTCCCTCTCATAGTCAGAGATGGCCTGAAGAGAGGTAAGCCATTTATATAGCTGAAATTTTACTGGATGGATGGATTAAACAGGACATTATGATGGACACAAGGAAAGATCCTGTAGGTCTGCCAGTAGCTTAATGGACAGTATTATAAGAGGTGTAAACAGCGTCACCTCCTTTAGAATAATCTGGATGGGCTATCCATATGCAGTGTAATAGATGAAGCAGGTGATCAAAGGATTCTCAGTAGGGTGCATTGTGAATAAATGAGTACAAGTACATGCTGTGGCAAAGATACACTGGTACTCACAGAAAGCGAAGGATCATGGGTAGTCAGGGTTGGAAGGGAGGCCCAGCGCTCATTCTCCAGCTCCTCCATCACTTGGTTCATGGCGCTCTTCAGCCAGGTGTCCACTGACACGCCCTCTTGTCGCAGCAGATTGAGTCGTGCCTCCGCCTTCAGCTTCACAGTCTGCAACAGCCGGCATCAGCGCCCAAGCAGATCAAACAAAGTGCAAACAGCACAACTGTACGCGTCAAACACAAACACCCATGGACCTAACATCACATGTACACCTCTGCATCCATTCAATACTACAAAAATGATGCCTGGAGTACAGCACAGCCAGAAAACACTGCACACAAAGAATACTGAAACAGCATTAACATAATAGACACAACACACTCAGTCTGAGTGTTCTGTGTCTGTTTAGACAGACTGAGTGATTCAGAGCACTTCTATACAGAGACAGCATGAACAGCACATGCAATTACAGGGCAACTGAACTATTGTAGATTGTAGTGTAGATTGCAACAATGAATATAAAATGACATGTGGAATATAAATAAAAATGAGTGTGAGGAAATATCCGATGTTTAAAAAGGTAGTATAAGTTTTAGTTTTTTAAATTTTCACAGCAGTTGTATTCCTGCATGATTTAAATTTCTCGAGTCATGCTTTTTCTATTAAATTTTAATTATTCTACATAATGAATTGTACAGAGAGTGGTAACCTAAATATTGGATGCTAAAAAGCAAAATATATCCTATATCTGGGAGGTTGTTTTCACTAAGTATAAGCATAATAGAATCAACTGTGTTGTAATTTTTTAGGCGTAAGTCACATGTCTACTAGAGGGCGCTACAGACCACTGAAACAGTCATTGTTTTAATAATAAGAGAACAAACAGTTTATTGATTGGTAGCCAAGACTTACAAACTTTGCTGTAAGATGATCAACAGAATGTACTTTCTACATACAGAAAGATATATTATCTCTTTCGCACACTGAGACACACAAAGGCACACAATTTACACACAAACACACAGACACAGACACAGACACAGACACAGACACAGACACAGACACACACACACAGTCACCTCTTTACCTCAGCCTTTCGAATGTTCTCCCTGGCCTCCTCCACCTCTGCTCCAGGTCACTGTGACTCTGTTCTGACACCTGCGTCTCGCACTCCTCCAGAGTCTAACATTAAAATAACAGACAAAGCACAGGAATTAATGAGCCTTGAACAAACCACAAAAAAAGCTCAGAAAAAAGGCTCAAGATACATTTTCAAATGTATGACACAAGCTTATAGACACTGACTAGTTCTGACCTAGGACTGCGTTACTATTGCACTGGCCAATTACCTTGTCTAACCAGGGCAAGAGAGAAAGGGTCAAAATGATAACAGTGTGTACACAGAGCTGCTCACCTGTACTCTCACACTTTCACCTTTTGACTGTTGCATAATAAGACATTTTCACTAGTGCAATTAAGACTTGTGTTAGCACAGCTAAGAGCTTGTTGTTTTGCAGTTTTCCGTCCTAAGAATGCTCTTCAACTATAATTCTGTTTAGCACAGAACTCTTTTTGGCAACACAAATGAAATTACTGAAGAGTATAAAAAGGAAAAAGCTCTCATAAGACTTACCTGGTATGATCTTTAATGCTATTTAGTCACTTGGGACTAGCACTGATTGTTTGAGACAGTCTGAGAGGCAGTGTGCAGCTATATTTGGCTAAATAGGCCCATGGCTACATAGCTATATGAGCTCACGGCTGGAACACCGTACATTGCGTGTGTGAATCCCCCAGTCAGACATTTGTTGTGCTAGCAAGTATGATGACAACAAAAAAAACTATACAACAATCTTTTGGCAGCAGTTAATTTTGAATCTCATGGCCTTGTAGCACACTGTTGATGCTAATCGTGTGATAATTAGATCAGGAGTATGCATGTAGGTGGGCCCATAATGCTGTATGGATCTGGGGGCCATACTGGGGGAACACATGTACAAGGAGGAGTTACAAGTACACTGGAAATGGATGTGGGGGTCACTCACCCTCCGGCTGTGGATGATGTTCTTGTGCTCCCGCGCCACACGTGTGGCCCACTTCCGGGCCTCCTTATTCAGGCTGTGCTCCTCTGTGGTCCCCGTCTCCGTCTGCAGCCTCCGGCTCTGGAGGATTAGAGCCATCATAAGACAGATGAGTACCTTCCCCCATTCCCTGCAAAAACAGGAGGAGCCCCCTGACCCCATTGTGTTGTAGTATGTTAGCAAAACCACACTATCCATTAGACTTCATGAGATTTGTGCTGACCAATAGATATGTGCTGTGGACCAGTACATCAGGATGCAAGGGAATGACGACAGTAGAAAGCTGATATGCAAAACAATGACCTTGTTCAAAAGAAAAGCAAGCTTATCTAAAATTCTCAGAAATACAACGGTCACTCCACAGGCCCCCTAGATATGATGTCACTTCTACGATGCTTCCCACTAGACGGGAAGGTATAACTGGGACAGCAATGACGCAGAGATCTAACCTAAGCAAAGGGCACTTTAACCCCAGCTGTTCCAGAAAAAACCGATGCTGTGTACATCTAAGACGTACAACAAAATTATTAGTCATTGTATAAAAGCAACTGTTCTCCTGAAGGTTACATCATTTCCTTCACCGGGACTTTTTCTTAAAAAAATATTGCTATACTTTACTAACGCATATGCGTTCAGTTCCAACTTGCAGAACTACCTGTATGCTTAGTACCTGCCCAAAGACCATTACTGTCACTGATAACGACTATACCCCCACTAGCAGATCAGGAGCTGCAGAGCATCATGGATATGCAAAAACCCACGTTTGGACCGAAAGGCAAAGCAGCCAGTGCATCAGGGTTATTATCGTATACTAAAACTAAAACTAAGACGAAAACAAATGATTTTGAGACATTTTTGTAAACTGAAATAAAATTTACCCGAAGAAAATGTAAAACTAAAACTAAATGAAACTGATAATGACTGCTAAAAAAAGCTAATAAAAATAAAATAAGAAAAGACAAAAAATAATTGTCGTTATCATTTCAAGACAGCGGACGTCGTCACACTCGGGCGGTTTGTTCCTTAGGGCGATCGGGCGATGCACCACCAAAGGGGGAAAGGGAGGGAATTTTTCTATCACAGTCTACCACAGTGCTAAGCTAGCTGTGACTGTTCTAGACAGTTTGTGCTGCCTCTGAATATCATAGTCAAATCAGCGTCAAGTCGTGTTCCGTGGAGTACCATCCCTTTGGGGCGATTTCAGTCTCGTTGAAAATCGCCCAGATCGCTTTGATAGACTCTCATGTTAAGGCAATTTTTTCGAACTGCAGGTGCTGCAATGCAATCTGTATGGGTTCCGGGTGGGCTTGCACTAACGTGCTTTTGTCATACGTAACCTGGTGTAGGGATCGCCTGGGCAGCCAGTGATCTTGTCACATTCAAGGTCAACATGGCTAATGTAACCTCAACTCAGAGCAACTCGATCGTGTCATTAAGAGACATACCGTTCAGTCATCGTAGTAATCAGGGTAAACTGGCAACTAAACAATTAGGACCACCAGACCAAATTTAAACATCAAGCATTTTAAACATCAAGGATTTTCGCAGAGCTGGTATGAGTGGAAAACGTGGCTAGCAGGCTGCAAAGTAGTTAACGTTTTGTTCTGCTACCTCTGCTCAATGAAATGCACAATACAATGTGACAATGTCGAGTTAGCTAGCTGTTTACCCATTGAATGGGTCACCTTAGCCATCATCGCAAAAAATGCCCCCCCCTGAGAGATTTGGCAGGAGCTGCCACTGGTCACACTCCCAAAATTCTATGTAGTCTGAAACAAATGTATCGCATATGTTAGTTGTCTTGAAATGTTGATATCTTCAATGATAAACAGATTATTTTTCACGCTGCACTAATCCTAGACAATTTTTTTGTCCCTAACTAAAATTACTAAAACTAAAACTCAAACTATAATAACCTAAAAAGAAATAGAAATGAGTCCATGAAATAAAAACTAAACAGAAACTAATGAGACCAGTGGTGAAACTAAAACTAAATGGAAATTCAGACTGAATACAAACATATTATCAAAATAAAAACGAATTTGAAAATGTAAAACTATTATAACCTTGCAGTGCATAACTGCAGACCATGGAAAGAAGCTGTGACACCATGACGTAGTGGTTAAAGAGCTAAATATGTGGCCTACATGTTCCATTCCCAGGTGGACTTCTACTTTTGTACCCTCCAGCAAGGTACTTGACATAAACGGCGTGAGTGAATGTCCAGCTGTACAAATGGATGTTAAAAAAAGCAAGCCATACCCGCAGACCTGGATCAAGGTGTCTGCCAAGCAAAGGAAGTAAGGAAAAATGAGTTAAAGCCTAATTATTCAGCAGGTCACAAGTTTCATGTTTTAAAAGGCCTAGTGATGATTGCATAACGGAGGAATTTGTTTGTGCATTCTGAACCTAAGGACATAAATCAGAGCGATAGGAAAAAAAAAAAAAAAAATCAGGTGTTCCTGTCTCATTAATTTGCAGAACAGCGTGCATTTGGGGAGGTAGTGGCAGAGGGCAGGCGCAGGGTGGAGGCGGGAGAGGAAGCGGACGGAGCTCGCTCAGATGGGGCCCCCCTCACAATGCCCCCTTTTCATGATCCGCCCTGCCCTTCGCCAGCTCACCGCCCGCTCCCTTCAATGCTGCCCTTTTCTGGCCCTTCTCTCTCTTTTTTTTCCCTCTCCCCCCACACTGAATTTCCCAGGCAAGAAAACAACATCTCAAATGTTTCGTGAGGAACAGGCATCTGCTTGTTTGATTTCCAATAAAAACAAGGTCTGAAGTTGACAAATTGTCTACTGTGTTCTGCACGGGGCTATCGGTGAGATGGGTGGGTCCGGGGTGGGATGGCAAAGGCGTATCCTGGCACGTCCGTGCCTGTTGCCCCACATGCACGGGCCAGTCCTGGGGCAAGTGTTACACAGAGCCTATCTGTCCTGGGATACCCTGTACTTCAACTGTACCTGCAACTGCAAACTCAGATGAGGGACAGGTTCTGCTGAGGACCCCTTCCACCTGTTGCTCCATGACAAAACGGAGTTCTGAAGAGGCGAACAGCCCCTTCAGTAAACGTGTAGACACATCCTTTTCTCATCCCCTGAAATGGCGTTCTTTCACTGCTGCCCTGGCACCCTGACTCAAAGTGGGAATGATCTGTGCAGAAGTGTAGAGAGTGTGTGAATATTGTATTACAGCCTGTAAGAACTGTGCAGAGTTCAGAAGCGCCTCACAATGTCAGTGTGCGGAGGAATCACCATCCCAACAGGACAGCTCTGTTTGCCTGCACCATTGGGCTGCAGTCTCACCATCACTACCACAGGAATGCCTCTGCACCTTGGCTGACGGCAAGCCATTTAGGTACGAAACCGTAATTTTAGCTGTGCATGATGTACATGGTAATGAGCTAATTCTGTGCTGAAGGGCATGCTGAGCAAGTTTTTAATGATTATGGAAATAAGCAATTCTGTTTCACTGGGCTGATCGATTTCATTCTTTTTTTGAGGGGGAGGTGCTGGGGGACAGGGGGGTACCCACCGTGTTACTGTCACTGGGCTGAAACTGGAAGGCTGGGGGTTTGCAGAAGACCTGATTTTCCTGCATAAAGACCTGCTGGTTGAAGTCCTGTGTGACCTGGGAACAGAATGTTCTTAGTTACACATTACATTTTACAGACGTACTTTTTATTCAAATATACTGCAGCCTTGTAGGCACAAATTCACTTCGACACATGACATAGCCACAGGAAAAAAACCCCACTCTGAAGGCCTTTTTTGCACAATACATTGTGGGAATATTTTAACAAGATGTCTGAAGTAAGCTGTAAGAGGACTGATAACTAATAACTGACCACACCTTTACTGGATTAATTTTTTATGTTAATACAAACTATGTGACTATCTGTAGGTTGTGATATCAGTGTTTAAATAGGCAGTAAGAGAATCTACAGTCTGATAATTCTGCCAGACACAGGCTGCCCATGTGTGCTAATGTAAATGTAAAAAAGACAAAAAAGAAAATGCTCTATTCTGGCACCACATTATGTTAATTTCTTAAAACATTTAAGAGCATTATTTTCCCTCATTTTGTGCAAAACCAGCACTACCCAAATAGCTACTATGACAGAGAGCTCTTGAGGACAGCAGTTCAGCAGTGCAGGTCTGTTGTGAGGTCACAGAGGTCACATTGGACTTCAAGGGTCTGCACCACAGCTGGGTCACTGTCACCAGCAGCACAATACCAGAGTACATTAATTTTTAACGGGACAGTAGAATTCCATTCTAGGTGAAACATGAGTGACCATGACCAACTTGATACTGGTTAAAAATAGAGCACAGCTACAACACAAGAAACCTGAGCATGGGTCAGGCATGTCTCAATGGAAGCAACCACACTTTACCTGGTTTACAAAGATATGACCGAATGCAGTAAATAAGCATTATAAAGAAAAAAACAGTTCAAATTAAATAACCTTGTGGAAAAATGTTGTTTTCTACTGAATCTGATGAGGAGTACGGATTATTGCATTTTCACCTCATATATAGGAAGGTTTGTGATAGTTTTCCCAGGATGGTCCACAGTTTAGCTGACTTAAGTTCATTCTCGAAAGGGAGGTGAAAGCTAGGATGGAAAACCTGGCAAAAAAGAGGCGAAGAGATGAAGACCCAAGACTAACCCTGTTAGACTTCTCCAGGAGGGACTGGAACGTGCTTTGAACCGCTTGGACCATTTCAAGTTCTGTCCGGCAGAATGAAATCAAATAATCTTTAAAGTGATCATAGACGCTGCCATCAAGGACCTAGGACAGAGAGGGTACAAACACAGCACCTTTAAGACATGAGAGACCAGGACAGCTTGGGAGTGACATTTGACCCTTTCAGTAAAAATAAATGTTTGTATTGCACTGAATACATATACATTCCTTGCATATTTAATTTCAGATATTAGTTCTACTTTCATCTGCTCTGCAGGAGAATACTGGAATACATTTTCATCTAACAAACAGCACTGTGAAAAAAATGGCTCTAAGAAAAATTAAGACTTCCAAGAGTGAACCCTGGCATAAAGGCAGATACATAATGAAGTGAATACTACTGGTCAGCCTCACCTTGATGCAGTTGATCAGATCAGTCTGATAGTAGCGGTCATGGTGTGCGTTGGCTGCCGCCAATGTGAGAAGGTAGTCATTTCTGGCATGCGTGGCTTTTGAGTTGCAATCATTCCTCTTTGCTTTCAACTGCAAGGGACCAAAGAGCAGCTTGTATCAGGTCCCAGAAAACAACTACAGAGACCTACACAGGCCTACACACACCTCTCAGAGGAATAATTACATATTACTGTCTGACTGATTACTGCAGGTAATTGCAGTTAATCACCATATTATGAATGACCTCTTCTACACATTCAACAATGACAGTCTCTCTTTTGTTAGTGACCACAGGGATTACCTTCACGCTGGCTTTCTGTAAGCTGATTCGTGACTGAAAAAGACTAGGCTTGGACCTGGAAGAGAGAGGAAGAGCATGTATTAATCCTGACCAGGCCATGGGCAGAACACCACATCTGGATGGTGTACTGAGGACTAACCATCCATTACTACACATAATTCAGAAATGCTGAAATGCTCAAGCCCAATGGTGCAGGCCATTCTTGTAGTATTACCACATTTGTGGAAGCACAAGGCCATTGGAATTTAAATGAGGAGAGGGAAGATTAAGAGCTGGGGATAATTCACAGTGGCCATTACAGTTTCTGCATATTTCCTGGCAAGTTAATACTCTAAAGAAAGTTGACATTGGCATGTCAGCAGGAGATCTATGTCACAACAGATGAAAAATTGCCAGTGCTTGGTTGACATTTTTCTTGACAATCTGCCAAGGTTTGGACGCCTATGGAACATATGCATTAAAAAAATTAACTTCCTGAACCAGGACTGAGGTCACATATCTGTTCCCTGTGTCCTTCATTATTACATGAATTTAATATGATGCATGCTGTGCATGAGAGCAAAAAAAACTGGCAAAAGAAGTTCAAGATGCACTCTAAATGCACTGACCAGAGAAAGCTAAAAAAGTTTTTTTAAACACATTTACATTTCACTTGACATCATTAAAAATGCAGGCTTCAATACTACTGTCATATACATTTTGATATTGTGTATTTGAAAAGTATCAAAAGAGACTGCTACAGTTCCTGTGGCAAGTGCTATAGGTGTAAAGACAACATAACAGGAGTGACCCAGAATCTGATGTGGTCCGTTTTAGGCAGTGCAAAATACTGGTTTGAAGTACTGCATTAATTTACTGTGAAAATGCACTAAAATAATCTCCTGATTTTCCTGGAATTGAAAAATGACTCCCTGGGCCCCAGTCTTAATCCCGGGTGGTGTTCCACAGAGTTGGTTGCCATACCCCCAAGCAAGGTACTTTACCTGTGATTACTGTGGAAAAACAGACTGAGTAAATAAGTACCTAATGATGTAATGGAGGGGAAACTGACCCTCAGGATCTGAGACACTTCAGGTTACTAAGACGTTAAGAACCTGGGCAAAGGCACAGCTCATCCAATCAGATGACTGATGAGATGATGCAACCCTATGCGTGTCTCTGTGCGAGTATGAGTGAAATTAATGGCGCTGCGCAATGAAGTCCTGAAAAAGGGCGCAAACCAATCTCTCTGCTCCCTCCTGGACTCATGCCAAGAGAGCAAGTGGGGCCCGTTTCAGAGCAAGGGCGTCCGGTGTCGACTCATTGTGCCCTCTGTGTCAGTGATGCACCTACTTGGCCTCAATGTCGGCCTTCTCCCTCACAGCCTGGGCCAGCTGCTCAGCCTCCAGGTATTTTTTTCTGGACTTGGTCAGATCTTTGACTGTGTCCTGCAGCTCCATCTGGACACAGGTCAGCTGGTCAATGCACTGCAGGTGAGAAAGAGAGGGGATATTAAAAAAAAAAAAAAATTGCACAAAAGGAACAACAAGGCCACTCTAATGGAAACTATCTGTGAACTCTGGCATATCATTGAAGCTTCAGTGGGGAAGAAGCCAAAGAGCTGTTCCATTCATATCACAGTTCAGTGTAGCATGTTTGTATTTAGGACTAACTCATGTTCAGATGTCGACAGTTGCATTAAGTATGCTCCTTTGTTTATGAAACTTCTGAAACTGTTTTCTGTACTCTACAGCTCAGGAGAGGAGCATCTGTTAAATGATTAAATGTAGTGTAAATGTAAATTTCACCACCATGGTAATATCCCCCTGGAGAATGTACATGGTTGGTACTATTACATAAGGCAGCTGTGTAGAGTATCAGTTATGTAACATTACAGATACGCCCTGCCAGCGTGCAGTGGCTGAGTGAGCATGTCTGGACCGGGAAGCAAAGGGACCCCGGGGGTGCTGCTACCTTCTTCAGCTGCTGCTCCTTGCAGAGCCTGGCGCTCTTCGCAGGATCTGAAACCTTGTTTTTGTAGTTCTCACAGTTGTTCAGTCGAGATTGGGTCACTTGCACGGTGCCCTCTAGGTATGACCTCCACACGGCGTATACATTCCTGTGGGCACAGACAACATGACCCATTACATTCCTTTAGCAGATGCTCTTATCCAGAGCGACTTCTAGCACAGACCCTTAAAGAAAAATATCCAACAGCGGATACAGCAGTCAAGTGGCAAATGATAAGGATTCATTATTGCGGAAATGATTTTAATAAAGCGGGACCACACATTAATGGACATCAGCATTCTGCAATACTTCCCATTAGGACAGTTACTCGCACTGAAAGTTTCTCTTACTATAAACACATTGTATATCAAACTGCAAATCTGGCAGAATGAATTGTGTGCCAATTCCATAACCTCAAGCTTATAACCATCATTAAGATGTCTCACCTGGAGTGGGTGTGGTTTTCTGTTTGCATGCCTGGCCAATCTCTCTTTAAGTAATGACTAGCCAACTTCTGCAGAGCCTGCAGAGGTAAAACAGTAAAAAAGAAAGACATTAAATTGTGAAAGAGTGCTGACCATTTTTATTGTGTCCTGATCTGCTTACTTTAATTGGGACAGAGGTAGCTCCATGCACTCAGAACATGGGTGACAATTGTCCACGGTCTTATAGTCAATGGAAAAAAGAAACAACTTTTACAGCATGTCATGGCCACACAACCAGTCAAATCTGCCATTTCTGTCCCAGAACATTCTTGTTCACATGTGTAAAGAAATTCTCTACCAGCTTATGCTTCTTGGTTCTAAATAATGCGTGCTGAAAATACTAATTTTGACCCCAGACAAGGCAGAAATACTACTGTGCAATTCAGTTTAGGAACTGCAACCTAAGTGTGTACTTTGGCAGCGCAGGAGGGGCTGGCTCTGTGGCCAGACTGCAGGGGAGGTAAAGACAGGATATGGAGGCGACATCTGGGATCAGCTGCACACAGGTAAAAATATGCATTTATTTCACCCCACCACATGACTTGGAACCAACCACTCCTCTCACTTGCAGGAC
Organism: Megalops atlanticus; assembly: GCA_019176425.1. NCBI lineage: Eukaryota > Metazoa > Chordata > Actinopteri > Elopiformes > Megalopidae > Megalops > Megalops atlanticus. Next base: position 35,778,819 of record CM032877.1, read on the forward strand.
AAAATGAGGTTTGGGGGTACTGAAATACCAGAGCCAATTATATATATATTTAAAAAATGAAGGAATGCAGTATGCTGCCGCAAAAGGTTAAGAAAAGACATGTCAATGAGAGAGAGAAATCTGCTGACTCTGACTCCAGAGAAATGGAGGGGGGGTGTTGGGGATAAATGAGGAAGATCAGAGACTTGGCCAGGAAGTGCTCCACAGGCCACAGCTGATATTTACTGACACAATGGGGGACATTTACTGGGAGGCAGCCTTTCTCTGTGGGAAGGGTCCAATTGGACAGGGAAATGGGGGCATGCCTATTCGCATGAAGAACCCTTTATTGGCCATCCGGGTCCTTTTGAGCTTCTTTTAGGGTTGGGTGCCAGGGCACCTGGGTGGCTACCAAGGAGCTTGGGACAGAGCCCAGATACTGCAACTGTCACCTGACACTGCAACGGGCCAAACGGCATTTTGGATGCCCTATCTCCTCTGATGGCCATCTCACATTGGGCCCCCACTGTGTGTGGAGTGCCCCTGACTTTATTATATCAATGACAACCAGTGAAGAGAAACAGCCTGCTTAACTACAGCTCCACCATCATCAGAGCTCTTGGAAATAAATGGTAAATCCATTGTATCATGATAATCTTTTTTTACTGTAACCGAATGACTGAAGTAAGGAGAAAATTGACAATGTTCTTGTCATTTTGAGTATACTCTATGGCCTCACCTTGAATACTCCTGGTAAGATACTCTATGTATTAATTACCATTAGAAAAAATACTTCCTAGCATCTGTGTGAAATCCACCTTATAAGAAGGGAACAGCTACATGTGACCACAGAACACACTTAGATCAAACAGAATCCACTATGATGGCAAGCATCAGTATTGCATTTGAGTGATTTTGGGAATTGTTTGCTAGTAATGCAAAAAAAAAAAATCACAATAATAAGTGGAAAACCTGAGCTTATTATCACATCCCAGGGGCCTACACAGGTATAATCTAAGGCTCTTCTCATTTTTCTCCAGTAATACAGTCCCAATACCCTCTTCTTCTTCTATCCTCTTGCAGCTCTTCTTTCTGGAAAATATAATTTGCTCTTTGCGTATAGAACTGCCTGACCCACTACAAATACCAAACTGCTACCCAGACACATTGGGGAAAGGACACTAAAAACTTACACTAAATCCATGAGGTTACTCTTTACTTTTTTATAGCCTTTCCCTCTCATGCTTCCTATTCAGAACATGCCCTATTGACACGCTCATGGACTGGGGAAGTGTGGGAGAGGGTGGGGCTGGGCATGACAGAGGTGCTTAGCAGGGCCAGCTGCCTATTCTTGTCAACAGCATGTCTGTCAGCTGAGGTTATGCCCTTTATTTACTGTTATACTCTGAGAATCTTCAGAATAAATAACTCCTCAGAGGAGGACAGCCCTCCTCCAACCTAGGCTGAAGTCAGGCAAAACTTCATGAGTCCTGTCCCAAAATAAGGAAAAGGCGTTTCTCCCTGAACACAGCAGAAACCGCCGCAACAGAGGACTGGTTACAGGAAGATGACTGCCTACAGACATCTGACTCATGAGCACTCTTCTTGCTTAAGGCAAGCAACTAGCACAGACAGAAGATGTAAGGGCCATTTTCCATATTAATCTTCTATCAAAAAGTGATCCTACTCTGCTAAGGTTTAACCACAGGGATAGATTCTATGAGGAGAGACAATGCAGCACTACTGAAAAAATCTGAGAAAAGTAGTAAGGTGCTTGCTGAGATTCACTGCGGCCAACAGACAAAAAACGGTTACAAAGATCTTGAGAAACAAGAAAGACGCCAATACAGATTCAGTGAATCATCAAAGAAGACATGCAATGATTAGGCACAGGGTCACATAAACAAAAATACGTCAGTACTTGGGAAGACAAACACCATGTCTTTTTATTCAAGTTGCCTATCTATGTCACAACCACAGGACATGACGCAAGTTTAATTTACCCGCAAGTGCCTTTAATTTCATAGTCACTGTAGGAGTCGAAAATTGCTTATTTTATTTTGGAGGGGGAGGGTATCAAAGCAAGGCTGAAGTGTGACCTATGCCCTCCCGCAGCATGGGATTCAGTGCTGAGTCTGAGTCACTGATTCACTAAATCACTGTGACTCAGCTAGAGCTGAATTGCTGAGTATCATTTGCATAACTAGGCCACATACTGTATCTGGAGTGGCATGAATTTTTCCATCCACCAAGAACTTGCCAAGTCACCTCACATAGAATATATGAATGGTAATTCTGAATCCTATGAGAAATGGATAGTTCCTCCTTCTGAAAGCAAAACTGCCAAAACTGACACTGTTCAAACAAGTCTGTGCTCTTGGAGAGGATCTCCATCTCTTCTGTGATGCTCAGCCATGTCTCTCTTGCCATCACTCTCACTAGTCACTTCCATCCTCACTTCCTATCTTCGTCTATTTCTGACATACAACTCGTTCACTGCTCACCCTCTAATCACCGTCATGATAATAAGGATACGCTGGGTCAAATATGCATGTTGCTCTCCCTATTAACATGCTGAGTCAGCGATCCATAGAGAAGAGGGGGACACAAAAAGAGCGGGCCACTTCCTGCTGCCTCAGCATTCTGCCCCTGAAGATTAAAACAACAGGATCTCAGTCTTTCCTGCTCTGGCTGTTGCACAGGGATTAATCATTCTTGAGTGAGGAGTGTCTTTCCAACCCTGTTAAATCACTGAGAAAGTAGTATGGTCAGTGGCATGGCACTCTTCCTCACCCACCCTAATTTATGTGCCCCCAGCACCATCCACACACATTACATTACTGTCATTTAGCAGATGTTCTTATCCAGAGTGACTTACATATGTTGCCATTTCTACGTTACCCATTTATTCAGCTGAATATTTACTGAGGCAGTTGTGAGATAAGTACCTTGCCCAAGGGTACAACAGCAGCGCACAGTGGGGAATCGAACCGGCAACCTTTTGGTTGAAAGCCCTGCTCTTTACCACTATGCTACACTGCCACCCCCCATACACCATTACACCATGCATGGTGAAGTTCTCCGAGTCACTGCTCATCAGGGTACTCAGCTTGACTAGGCCTAGTTGGAGAACACTTGTTATTGGAGTAAGGCAGACAGGGCACAGGGCACAGGGCACAAGGTAAGCTTCCTCAGATGGGGTGGCAGCTGTGCTTCATGACAGGCTCTGCCCTTGAAGACTGACCCTGGATCAGTTTCACCTTATTTTTTACGGTTATGTTTGGTGTTCAAATTAGGATTTTGTAAGATGATAGTGAACATGTTGTACACAGAGCCTATGATATATAGACTCCATTCCAGAGTGTTGTGTTATATCAGTGAGTCTGTGTGCTATACTGTTTCATACAGAATCTAGCATGCTATACTGTATCACAGAGTATCTAGAGTTCTGTACTGTACCAAAGAGTACTGAGTGTGTCAGTAAGAGGGCACTCATGCAAAAATGTTAAAAAAAAAAAAAAAAGTTAATTCAATAGTGTCTCATACCTGAACAATTACAAAACACACATGGCTGAAGTTCCACATACCATTATACCTAGATCAAGGAGAAGTTTTGCAACAATCAATCCAAAATTTCAGAAATGCATAAAAATAACTTTTTTAGTGCACGTTACAAGAAGTATGCTTCAAAAATGATCACTGTCTATTCTATGCAAACTTTTGTAGAGCTAAAATAATCTACTCAATAGTTTTATTTACATCTGTGTGCACACATGACTTTTAATCCCAGGTTCACTGCAATTGATTTGCTGACCAGCTGTTAAACCAGTACTAGCTAAATTGGTAAACTACTACTAGCTATACCACTATCTATCTCAATTTTGTTTTGGATTAGCTATGGTATATTTGTTAGCTGGTAGTCTGTAATTGCAGGTATATGCCCTAACTAGCTAAACACATTTGCCACTGCTTGATTTGCTAACCATCTAACCAGCTGTAATGATTTTGGAAATATATTTTCAAATGACTGACTGAGGTAGTTAGGTTGGTAGCTACGCAAAGGTATGCTTTAAGCATTGGAAGATAACACAGAGACTTGACACCTCACTCATAGCTCTACTTGCACAGTGGAAAGTCAGCAAGCCACTAGCCCAACCAATTTCAGACAACGGAAAAGGAACAGAAAAGGGCAGAAATGACACCATGTCAAATAAGAAACATATCCTCATAAATTGGCAAACTTTGTCAATTAACATAACCAGCTAGCTAATGAGAAGTATCACTACAACATTAGCAACCTAGGAAAGAGTTGTATCTATGAGATTGTGACGGAGTGCCATCACTACGGTTGAGTATGCGCTCTGACTGCCATACCAACGAGTCTGGCTCTTTGGCGTCGTGGTCAAAGTCGCATGTTTGGTACCCCGTAGACCCGGGTTCGAGGCCGGCTGGGGTGACTGCTCTCGCCCTTCGCTACAGAGATGTATCTATGAACCTTGAATTGAAGTATTGCGCTGCAACATTAGTTATCTACTGAGTCAAGCTAGCTTGATACTGTGTGTGGTGCCAGGCATACCAAGGAGTATGTCTGCATCGGTGGAGTGCCACACTCTATCACACCAACTCTGGAGAGACTAATGATCCTGATCTAATTCCTGTTATCCAGATTTCAACAGGAGTACTCAGCTGGAAAACCAAGGACTAATTCTTTTGAGCTCCAGCATAAGACCTCAGAGAGCTCTGCAATTTAGTTCTTGTTTTTGGGACGCGTTTTGGCACCCCGTCTCTGGGGGACTGCCACAGCCGTAATGTTGAGGCAGGGGGTGCCTTTGTCCCTAATCGGCCGTGTGCGTGTGTGCCTCTGTGCCTGTGTCTTGCAGTTTGTATTGTAAAATATTTTGTCAACGTAAAATAGACATCTTCTTATACCATGCTATTTGTTGAGTGAAGGGTGCCAATTGTTTTGTACTGGAGCTAAACAAGTGTACGGAGTGACCCAACATGTCTCGTAAAGATTGGCATGTTTAGAACTGGTGACTGGGCAGCTTCTGGGGCCAACTTCAGAAACAGTGTCCAAAACTGCACAGAAGACAATTATGCAAATGCAGCTTTCTTGGAAAGGGGGTTCTGTGTAGAAGAAGCAATTGTTCCTCTGCTTTGAGGAAAAACAAACTGTGGAGACGGCCAAAGAGAGCAGAACACAGGAGAGAGAGGTAAAAAAACAAATGGCTAGAACATGAAAGTAATATTTGTGACATTATTTAATGCTTGCTTCCTTTTTTCCCCACACTTATTTCTGGGAAAAAGAACAGGTGTTCTTGTGATTTAGGTTTATTTAATCCTTGCTTCCTTTTTTCCCCACTTATTTCTGGGAAAAACAACAGGTGTTCTTGTGATTTAGGAACAACCTTTAGAATTGCCACTGTCACTTTAATTGTCACAGATGGACTGCCTGACCCAATCTCAAAAACACAGAGATCTCTTCCTGGCCACCAACAAACTGAGGAACCAGGGAAGATTCCCCGTCCCCAACAAAAGCGCTTAGTTATCAGGCAGATGCTGTGAAATAGTGTTTTCTTGAGTGGACAGCCACACCATCAGTAAACCATCAGTAAGAAATGAGCATGCAACCTTGCCATGCACAGAAAATATTTGAAAATAAGTGTCCACCGATGACTCAGATACTAATTACAGAGGTATAGCTGATCCCAGGTCAGACACTCTGTTCACTTTACATATTCAACCTTTACCATGTGAGCCCTGAGGACACTGACAAGGTAATCAAAGTAATGTTCCTTTTCCTTACGTCCAATTCCGTAAGATATGACTCACTCCTAGACAGTGACATTGTGCTACAGTATAATTCAACATTAACGCAAACAAAACACTTGTTGAAAGTGAGAATCTACACCCATAAGACAAAAAGCACATGGGACAGAGAAATCTGATCGGGTGAAATCATGCAATTACATCATCCTTCAGAGTGGAATGACTTCATTGAAATTCCTGGTGATCACAAACTGAACCAAGTCAAACGCTGAAGCTAGATTCTGAAGATTTTCAGTTGAAAAGCCTTTGCTTCCATTGTTCCATATCCTTATATGAAAAATTTTGTCTCATCATGACAGTGAAACCCATTTTATTTGTTTTCCATCTTTTAAAAGTGAGCAAACAGCTAATACCCCTCTATGCAAAGATAAGAACCAGCTCCATACAAATGTGCTTGATCTCATGTTGTTTCATGATTTTGTGTAGTTAAGCCTGGGCTGAAATATCAAATTTGCATCTGTAAATCTGTAAATTCATGTGTGAATATTTATATGGACAACTGATCAACATGTAATCATTCATTATTTTATTTTAAAAGCACATGTAGGGACAAATGTTGCTAACTGTACCTACAAACATTTTAAGACAACTCAATTATTGTATTGCACAATGCACCAATGTTAAATTACATTTCTCCCTATCAAGCAAATAAAGTTAAGTAAAATAAACACATTGCAATCAACATAATGCACTTGCCTACAAATGACACACCATGCCACTCGAATGCACATTAGCAACAAACCATATCACATACCTGTGCGTGATAATCAAATGACTTTATATACCTGTGCATGAGCAACAAACCACTTTACATACCTGTGCATAGTCTTTCTCTATGGCCGACTTCTTCAGACTGTATGTCCTGTTGAAGAGAGGGAGAGAAAACATTACGCAAATGGACAAACAATACTGCAGACATAGCAAGTCACTCTGCCTCAGCCTTACCGCTGCACCAACAATGGCACTTTGCTCTGTTATACAAACAAACATGGCTTTGCCAGCTTCAATTTTAGTGTTTGTTGGTTTTCTAACAGGCATTTGGGAGTGAAATGGAGGTTACTCTCCCAACAGTAAGTAATGCACACACACACTCATAACAGCACAAAAACAAACACCAACAGAAAGACACCTGCTGGAATGAGCAATGGGCACTTACCCTGCAAAAACCTGACAAAGGACCAACTATCAAACCAAATCAGATATTAAAACAGACACTTATTTGAAATGCAAGAGGATTCTGGTCTGTCTGGCAGAAAAATCAAGTGACACTTGAACATTTCTGTGAGAATGGTGCTTTCATGTCCTGACCACTGTGGCCCTCCATGTCCAAAGGTCAAGTGGGGTCATAGGCTCTCTAGGGCCCAAATGTATCTATAAACGCTGCCCTGAAGCAGGTAGAGGGTAAACTTCCCTAAAACTAGACATGGGTGCAAAGGAACTCTGTTTTAAGTGAAATCCATTTATTTGTTCTTTTTATTTTCATCTATTTATTATTTGGCCACACCCAAAAGAAATAATGCACATGCTTTTGACGTCAGAGTCCATCAGAGTGTCACACATACAACTCAGCAAGGGTGCATCTGAATCTTTGTAAGAGAGACTGTGCATGTCAGTGTGTGTGCACAAGTGAATGACAGCAATATTACCCATTAGAAGTCATCTGAGAATGTGTGTACCTGTGCATAGGTGTGTGTGTGTGTGTGTGTGTGTGTGTATGTGTGTGCATGTGCCCGCAGCTGCCTCCTCTCTCCTCAGCTGCACAGACAGAATGGGATCGGAGGGCTTTGAGAGAGGTGCCAAAGAACGCTTGCCGGACTAGATTAACAGTTTCAATTCAAAAATAAACAGAAGCACACTGAGATTCTCTCAAAGGGACCCTGTTTGTATTTTCTCTCTGTTTTGTTTAGTTTTTTTCCATTTCCCTCTCTTTCTTGTGGTGTGGGATGACAAACAAATCTCCTCTTTCATCTCTCCATCCGGAGAGCCCTCTCCTCTCTCCAAAGCTTCTGAACGATCCAAACAATCCCCTCCTTCACTTCTCCTGAAACCCTGCTTCAGGGTCAGATAAGAGCTGTGTGTCCGCATCTGGGTCCAGGAATGTATTTTTGTGGTCTAACTGCAACATGGGTTTAAGAGGAACATGCTTATGAGATCAAATGAAAAGCCAAAGATAAAAAAAAGATAATCACAAGTGCAATTTACACTGTTGGTCATATTTACATTACTGTGCAGAAAAGCAACCTAAATCTGTGCTGTTCGGACATGGCCTGGGAGCACCCCTTGGAGGCTGTATGAAATAAGAAGTTGTTCCCATCCACATGAACAGTTTCGATCAAGTGGGAACGTCATCTCCACTCAAACAGGTAAGTAAGATGTTCCACACTACACTGCAATGCACTGGTGACTCCATTCCAATAGATCGATGAGGCACAGTGGCAGACTGCATGTGGATCAGACATTAACCCGAAAAAGCCAATGGTATATGGCTGGCATCACTCTGTAAGCAAGCTTGGATGACAGAGCACTTGGGAGGGTCTCCAACACCCTGTCTGCGGTGAGGCAACTCATAATAGTGCTCCCATGATGGAATCAGAACCTCCCTCTTTCCTCCCACAGTTCCAGAATGATGACATCACAGCCCTGACTAGGCAGGACATGGGTTCTAGGCAGAGTTCAGGTGCTAAGAACTTGGACTAGAATCTTCATTAAGCTACTAGAGCTCTGGTCATGTTATTTGGTTCCTGGCTGGTTGCCATCATGTATGCAGCTCCTGCTCCCATGCTGCTACTCCAGCATGATCAAAGAACACTCACTTTTCAAACAGCATAATAAGACAGTTGTTGTTCTAACAGCATCAACCAGTCACTGTTCCAACAGAATCACAGAACCCAGTTAGGCAACAATTCCAACTGAATCACATGACAGAGTCACTGTTCCAACAGCATCACAGGTCAGAATCACTGTCCCAACAGTATGACTAAGTCTGAATAGAGTGACAGGATGAAATCACTGTTCCAAAAGAATCATAGAACTGAGTTAGGCTACAGTTCCAATAAAATCACAAGAAAGAGTCAATGTTCCAACAGCATCACAGGACAAAATCACCTTTTCCAACAGATCATCAAAGTTACTATTCCAACTGCAGGAAAAACAACAGCATCACAGGACATAAGTGTTCCATCAGCATCACATGATAATGTCACTGTTCCAACTGAGGCACTATTCCAACATCACAGAAGAGGCAGTGTTCAAACATAACCACAGTATGGAGTCCCTGTTTCAAAATGATTACAGGACAGAGTCACTGTTCAAACAGGATGGAGTCCCCGTTCCACAGGCATATACACACAACGACGACAAGGAGCAAACAGGCTGGGGTATTTTACAAGGCTGTTTATTGAGGCACATTTCTTAACCTACCCCCCGCTTTGGGTCGCTTGAATTTTTCTGACCAAGGAGTTCTATTTTTCTGAGAAATATTTCACCCGGTCCCAAGGGTGAGCCCAGACAGAACAGCATGTTCTTTTATACATGTAAACACTAAAGTGTTGCCTGGGTTGTATCTGCTCTAGTTGCCTTTTCTCATGGTAAAAATAACCAGGATTCACAAACACCACTCTCTCCTGTCATTTTTTCATCCTCTCTTTTGTTTCTTCTTTCCCCTCTCTCTGCCTTGGTTTCTGTCAGGAGAATGTCTCCCTGAATTGGGATCGTCAGACTCAAACAGACGCAGGCACAGTTGACTGGTCAGTGCACACGTAGCCTGCTCCAGCTGCAACTCAACACCCAGCTGGGCCAGTGATGTGCCAGACAGTTCTGCTGTCAAAAAGTGTCACGCCTACACTTAAGATGTGGTTGCACTGTAAGATTTGAGGAAGGGGCGTGACTAGAGGAATAGACTCAGGGGAAAGTCAAGGCCTTGCAAAGGCTTTTAAACTGTTTGGTAGCACTGGTCATAGGACGTAGCCTACAAAGGTAACCTTCTGTCTTCCTTCATCATTAGGCAGTATTTCCAAATGACGGAGCAGTCTAACGACAGAGACATTTTTTAGCAGAACAATAGCCCTTGCCAGTCCTATGCAGTCTACATCTCAATGCCACTGACCAGCCCAAGATTTGACAAAAGCAGAAGTAGTGGATTAATGAATGGTTACATACACAAAGCTGCTTTATGGATTAAAACGTTAAGGTGTTAAATATCTGGACGATGAGAACAAAGCCTCCGCTCAGACTTCAGCCTCTGCCAAGGGTTATGAAGGAGCCAATTATTACTGATCTACTGTCCACCTACACCAGTAAACAAAGGAGGGTATGCTATTTATCTGGACAGAAAGTGGTTATCATGTTCATTCACAAGAAAATTACAATGTCAATCAATCTGATGTAAAACTCCCTTCACAGAATAATGTAAGAAGGTGCAAAATAATTGCAACAAAGGCAACTATTGAAACCGACAAGAAACAACTTAATAAAACCACAACGAAAAGGAATAGCATTAATGCAAAAGGAAAGAACAATCAAAAGAGCAAATCATATGTACCACCCAATGATAGACCTGAGTGCCAGCATTTGGTTTTGTAGGTGCAACCTTCAATGATCCAGTTAGTCTGTCTCACATCCAAAACCAAGAAAAATGATTTGAGTATGGATTATTACATTGCACTTCTGTTCAGTTCTGGCTCACTGACAGCCTGGCATTACTGCAGTCTTTAGAAGTACATTACTCACACTTTCATTAGAGAGATAGAGAGGAAGAAAGTACAGGGGGGGTGAGGAAGGACAAATATTTGCACTTTGTTCGTTCCTCTCATAACTTCCAGCAGCTGGAGTAAAGTGGCACTCAGGCCAAAACCAGGAAGTAAAGAGGAAATTCCTTTGTCACGTGCCAAAAAAGACGTGGCAATCTGGAGGCCCTTTCAATAAATGAGGACACTGCCCACTCCATCCTTGTCGTCTTCCTCCTCCCCTTCCATTCCTGCTCCATTCTTTTCATTTATTCACAACACAGTGTGCTCACCTCAAGTCTTCCAGTAGGTCACACTCTGTCTGATGCTTGATGTGGAGTTTGGTCATCTGTTCAGCGTGAGTGTTCTTCAGCTCTTGAGTCACTTTGACCTATAATAGGATCAACAGACTGTTAATAGTGTCTCTGTCTCTCTTATAAGGTAAACTCCACCCAATGCTCTGACTTCCATCACAAATGGCACATTTCATTTGGAATAGCATGTTAATACCTCCCCTCTCCATTGTCATTGTAAATCTCAGTACAGGTGATCTCACTCTCTTTCACGTCAGCTCCAAAATGGAAAATCTATGCAAACGCAGAATGATTCAATTCCTCAATTATGGCACCGGCATTGCAATTAACACTCACCCGTGAGGACACTCCTTCCATTACCTGGCCAGGTAAAAATCTGATTTCCTCTGATCATCTCATCATCCCCAAATCATTCCTTAACATATATTGTGCCAATTCACTTACTTGTCAATGCGGACGCACAAATCTATCAGTGCCAGATCTTTCTTCAGCGAATATGTTCAAATCATTCCAGATCACATGGATTTGACAATATTATGTTACTGCTAAATATTTGCTTATTTAGAGGGTTCCCTTTGCTGTGCCTCTCACTGGATTCAAGCTCTGATAGACTCTCCTTTAGAGTTTGGTAGCAGAAACCACTGCAGCCATACAGATGTCACAGCAGACCAAACTATGTCTTAAACTATACAATAGTCACAACTATGCCTAAACAAGAACAACTAAATTAGAATGGACCACACACTCTGAACTGGCTAAACAAATTGCTGGTTCCATTCAGTTGGGCTGAATACTGGGGTCTCATTCTGAAAACCCACAGAGATTCACGGGGGTTTATCTGTATCTAAAAAGTCTAAAAGTCTTCTGGTTCTTTGCTTATTTCATTCATTGGACAACCTGGCAGCGTCCTCTTACGCATGGAAACAAAAACAGAGGCTCAGTTTGTCCAGATAACTGCACTGCGACAAGTTTGCGTACCGCAACACAACAGTTAATTTTATTTATTTGTATCTTCTTTTATTTGCGTGTGTATCTTAGGTAGAACCACAAGTAACAAAATCAGTAATGTTAACATGTTTTAGAGGTATTTTATCACATATTGTACATAACATTAAGACAGGGACCGACTGACACACAAAAAGGAAAAATACAGTTAGTCATAATATCCATCCAAACAAAATAAAATGCAATGATCCTTAAAATGAGGCCCGTAAATCATAATCAAATGTCACAGATATAACTTGTCCAAGCACCTTTTATTGCTGGGCATATGACGTCGGTAAAAATGTCATAAAATTGGTATATGACTCTATTCGCAACATCTCCATTGGCCACTTTATAAACAACTAGGCATATACCAAAACCAACACCACCACATATTCTAGCTCAACTGTATCTGAAAAGACCTTTCTGTAAGAGCCCTAATAAGTATTTAGAGCCAAATATGACTCAAATTTTGCATTTCTGAGATTTAAAACCAGGATCTCAGTAACTCACAAGTATGTGAAACCTAGCGAGATACAAAAGCTAAGTTACAGGCGATCAAGCAAAGGAGAAATTAGTTTGCTAGCTACCAAGCTATTATTAGTAAACAAGTTTCTAGCTTGCTATCCCATCCTTTTCTGATTTTCTACAATATGATACGTGTGAGCTGTTTATCTGTTCAGAGAATTTCAATTCAATGTATATGGTTTCGCAAACAAAAACATTTTTGAACGACAGCTAACCTGCAAGTAGCCGGCCAGCACGCTACTGCAGTTTTAGTGATTACTCAAATAACATCCACGATTAACTTGTCTGCTGCTAGCAGCCCGCTAGCTCTAGGTAAAGACCCCTCAAAACTTGGTCAAAAAAACTTGGAACAGACTGCGCTACAGCTGATTTTATCAGAGGAGAAATACAATACGTTCTGATAACACTGAACAAGTTTTTAAACTTCACCGCCAAATTCCGCTACATGAACCTTGATAAGTAATTAGCTTGGTAGCCATCGTTCACCCGTATCGAAGCAAAATAAGATTAATTTAGCAAGTTATCCGAAATGCATCCTTGCTAAATTCGCGAATATTGCAATGTCGTAGCTTTCATTTCATAGCACCCACCAAGTTTTCCTACTGAAGAACGCAAAAACATCAACATCCAACAGCTAGCTATAAACTCTCTGGCTAAGACAAAAAAGTTTCCACATCATTTTTGCATAGAGAAAAACGCTTACCTTCCTCGGCGGGGGCTGCATATTTGAGCTTTGACATGAATGATAATTCCTGTAGCAGAGAAGTTAATTCAAACTCGAGAGTAGATTAAAAAAAGATTCGTCTAAAAGGAAGAAAAGACGAGAGAGAGACAGAGAGCTTATGTGCAAAACTTCTCACTCAGGCGGCCATGATACAAACTCCACACTGGGACTATCCACTGACTGAACTCCGCAGAGCGAACACAAGCAGCTGTGTAGAGGGAAATACTACCAGGAGCATTGCTATGGAAATTAAGGGAGGTTGCAGCTTGGAAAGCGGCTCGATTGCGACACTCTGAGGTCATGCTTGGGAGATTTTGCGGGATTTTTTTCTTCAGGACAGACTTCAGGACAACCGTTTGATTGGTTTGTCCGCAATAATAGTAATCACAGCCCCAAACTGTGTGAGATGCCGATTCTTACATGGGATCATTTGTTAAGTGCAAAAGGTAGGGTACCTGTTTAGTTAGCCCAGAGACACACTGCAGTAGCCATGCCCTGGCATCAAATTCCCTTTTAATGTTGCTTCTCAGGATGTATACTTAAATTACGAAGGTGGTACGAAAGGGGCTGGCAGAAACGGTGTCACATCATTTACATCATCACTGGTCCCTCTAGCTTCTTGTCTTTTAAATGGGTGCGATAGCCATTTGAATGGACCTCCAAGTTGTGGCTGGCCACGTAGTTGTGTCTCCCTCCTGCATTTTATGACATAATTATCTCCGGCATTGTAGGTTAGGTTTACCTGAGCAGACAGGACGGGACTGAGCTTGCACGTTTGCAGCAAAACCCATAAATTCGGCGTACAACAAAACTCTTTGAGTATCAGAAAGGCAAGGAAAAATTGACACAACCATGGCAGTTAGTAGGGCAAACGAGATGTTTCTACTATGACTGAATTGGTTAGGTCTATGCATCTAAGCAGGAAATTTCATTTTACAGACCTGTAAAATGAAACGGTGATGCATAGACCCAACCAATAGTATCTGTTTTCTTAGTCAAGAGACTATTTTCAAAGGCCCGAACAACAGAAAGCACTTTTACAACTTTAATGTTGATGCTTATATTTTGTCATTTAACAGATGCTCTTATCCAGAGCGACTTCCAATGTGAAAATACAAAGTGCATTTCAGAAAACAGTATGAAACATCGTACAAAAGGACATGTACACGATTCAACATTAATAATATCAATATTAAGCCAGTGTTTTCTGCTTTGTAGAATATTATTTATAACAATAAATTAAATAGATCTAAAACCTTTATGAAGTATTATGCATTTGATAAAATAGTCTCGATATTGTATTGCGATAATCTTAGCTGCACTATAATACAGACTTCAAAACGCCCCTATGTCAGAGAGGTCAGAAGTCTGGGTTTTAAAAAAATTACACCACTTTAAATACAACAGTACTTACCAGTGTGTTGTCAATGGGCAGACAGCATACTATTTTATGTGGTCACAATGATTCGTCTGTCAAACTAAATGTATTATTATTTATATGGCTATTAAAAATGTATACATTCACATCCTTAAATCACAATCTTGACCATTGGTCTTATGTGAGAAAAAAGCAAAAAACAAAACTTTTTTGGGAAAGATTTTAATAGTTATTGAATGTTCTACATCTTACAGTAAATATTATACAATTACAAACTTGGCTTAATTCTGTCACTGAGATCACTAACTGATCTTCCAAGAAAGAAAACAGCAAAAACAAAAATAAAACAGATTTACACTTCATATCCACAAGCCTGACATGGGTCTTTCCACTTAACAAGACCATCAGCTAATGTCGTGACAACATTCTAACAAAGCTGCTGTAACATGGGAGCAAGGCCATCTTTACTATGAATGTTACAGGAAGATTGCCAGAATGTTGTGCCTCAGCTGGACATGCTGAATCTCCAGGTGCTGTTTTTTAAATGTGCTCTGGAAAATGCATTTTGGAAGACACAGAATTTACACTTTTTGCCTCACTATTAGTGTTAAAAACATAGCAAGTATGAAATTTTAAGCTGTAGTTAATAACAAACATAACAAGAGTAACTACTATTCCTACTATAGTAGTTCAACCTTTGGGAAAACTTCTCAATCCTGGGCACTGAAACACTAAAGCAACAGGGGCCATTATGCATGAATATCCATCACTAACTGAAGAGACAATGAGCAGATAATGCAAACACCTTACTGTTTGGTATGATTCTCTAAAAAATTATTTTTTATTTTCACTTCACAGAAAATATGGCTATGAACTAATGGATTAATTCCATGCTCATTGTCTAATTTCAACAAAAAAGTTGAAGCAAAGTTCAAGCACTCAGAAGGGACTTTCAGGTGTTGTACAGGTATTTCCAGGATTTCACCTCTTCAGATTGCTCCAGCTAGCAACTATTGAACATGGGTAAATGTGATGAAATTAGTATCTCTCCTGATTCCAGGCCAATTTTATATTTTTAATGATCATAGGAGTACTCAACGTCACCAGAAATGGAATTCCAATGCACAAGAACTATGAAAAATACAGCAAGCAGAGACCAGCATGGAGTTATTTGTTACAGGACATACAGGGGTCCCTCTGCAGTTGTATTTGGTGCAGGTGTATGCTAAAGAATTTCATTCTGTCCAGTTACTGAAAAAGTCCCATGTGATGAAGAAAGTTTCACAAGATTACTTCAATATGGACGCCTTCAAAAAGTGTCCTGAAACATGTTTGGCACAAAATAGAATGAAATTTACTAACTGAGATGTGTAGAAAATAGGATACTGGTCTTGTCCATGCATAAAGAAGGCCTTTACTTTGCCCTTCCCGAAGAGAAGAGATAAAAACGCTTCTCTCTGTTAAAAGCAAACAAACCCGCCACAGACTTGTGCTCTGAAATGCTCCCTGAAGCTCTCAGACGCTCCCCACTTCAGTTCAACCATAAAGTTCCTCTGTTCAACAATAATAAACATCAATTATCAATAAAACTTAAATAACACTTAATGGTAAAAAGCGCTTAAATTACATATCAGAATTGAAAAGTTTTTTAAACCTAGATTTGTTTTTTATTATTTTTAATTTTTTAAACTTTCCTTTAAGTTTAAAATACCGGAGGCAACAGTCATACACATGGCTGAATTTCTTGAAGTTTCTAGGAAAAACAAAAAAAAGAAAAAAACAACTTCCATCTCATTCCCAGCTTTAACCACTCTGACTTGGTACTGAACTTATTCCACACTGAATTGGACCAGTGCAACAATTAATGTGTGTTATTCAAGTCTTGCATGGCCTTTTTTAAAGTAATATACAAAAAACCATTTTCATTTTGTCAAAGGAACATACTTCTTTGTTTATGTGGTCTAATTCCACAGTGGAGACATTGGGAATAATTAGTTCTGATCGTATTTGAAAGAGGGGAAGCGGGTTATAATCAGACTAAAGTTTCCCAACAGAGCACACCAACTGAAGCATGTTCAGTTCTTAAGTAATGACTGATTGAATAAAAAGATTAGACTTTTTCTCAGTAAACATCAGATTCAAAGAAAATGCAAGATGGGTAGAACTAAAACAATGCATCCTTTATAGCTGTAAAAAGGCCATGGACCTGCGAACACATACAGAATTCTGCTTGCTATGCAAGACAGAGATCAGGAATGAAAAAAGAAACAAAAATGGATGTACAGCAAAGCTCAGGAATGACACGGCAAATCAGCTTTGCCGTGAGACACCTGGATGCATTTGTAATCAGTGAATCACACAATACAGCGGTGCAGGAAATGGCCAAAATCTCCACATAAAAGGCCTTGAATACATTTCAACTGAGCAAAACAAGTGAAGACACTTTTGATGTTTTGTGGTCCATTGTAGTGAGTTTGTGGGTGGTAATGGGTGTGGGCAGACAGTCTTTAATGGAATGCTTTAGTAAGCCAAAGACTTGGAACGTTCTGATTAAATTTAGGTGGCACATATGAGTATCTAGGGACAGTGGTACACCACTATATCAAACCTTTACCTATGAATGACTGTTTTCATAAAGACTTCAAACACAGGGAGTACAGTGGTCAGGTGGAGGAGACATTAGGGTTTAAAAATACACCAACCAATGCTGCAATAACCATTGCTCTTCCCATATACAGCCATGCTTTACAAGGACATTATCCTGCTCGATGCTTCTAGAACACAGTGAGTTATATTATACATGCTACTGTATTGTACATGGGAACACGTTTAATATACTATAGGTAATACTCCGCTAAATAAAGTTCCATTTGCAGTTTAAATTAGTGGTTAATTATTCTTAATGTAACAGAATAAGTGATGATGTTTACACCGATTTATATTGTTTATATAAAGATCGAAGGGTACCATTTAGGATTTGAGTTCTTCTGCTGATAAAAGACCTCTTAATAGTTTAAGTACCTGTGTATTATAGATTTTTTATACATGTTTGTGCACTGCTCTTCAATGACTTGTTTAATAAAATAATTCTGATATGTGGTCACATTATCTTTAAATATACACGTCCTTAATATTAGGAAGGCTGTGCAAATGTCCATCATGGCTGACTCCAGGCAGTCCTCCACCCAATTCAGTCATTTTGGTTTCAAACTGGGGCGGGGAACGGCCTGAACCCAAACTCAATCCTTTCCTTAGGTGTATTCCTGGATTTTTGCACACCTGTCAGTGTCTTCCTCTTTTCTTTTCAATTCTTGCTCTCCCACAAATCACTCCTGGGTCAATTCTCTGATCCCTCTTCTCTCCAGCAAGCAAAGGCATCCCACTGGATCAGCTGTTCAACTTGGCCAGGAAATCCTGGCTCTGGAGCGAGAGAGAACGACTGCTGGCGCAGCCAGGGAGTCACACTATAACACTATAACAGCGGAGACAGGGACTCTGCCATTCTTTCAGTTCTCATGGGCGGGTTAATGCATTAACTACACGCAGAGAAACATCAATATTAAAAAGTAAATTCACAAACCTAACCTACAACCTCTCTTCAGAAGCCCTGATGATACCCGCCCCCACCACAATGAAACTGGATATGGTTGACAGCAGTAACAATGAGAGGAGCTGTTTGTCCGTGTCCACTGTCCTAGCCTCCACTGCCCCTTTACCACTTCAACCCTGCCCCTCTCCTGCGAGCACACTATGGCTCTCTATCAATGCCACCAGGCCCTCTGTGGAATGGCTGTAACTATCTGTTACGTTCAAAAACAAAAGTAATTACAACCACGTGTCACTGTCTATAAAGGGCCTGTACATTATATTACATTATTAACTTCAATCCTTATTGCAAATGACAGCTTGGTCTTTCACATTGTGTATGCAGCTATATACATGGACATTTTCCATACAACACGCAATCTTATTACTGTAATTATTAAAACTGGAACGTTGTGCACGCCTGTTGTGAAGAATGTCATCCGTTAACATTTAAAATGATCGATTCTGCAATCCTGGCTGCGTTCAAAACCTCTCCGATGTCCTCTTCTTATCCAAGACCAGTGGTCAGATAGTGATAGCACTTTGCGTGATGCACTGGGCACTGATCAGAGTGAGGGCGCAGGGTGCCGTGCACCCTCTGTATCTTTGGCACCTGCACTGGAAAGGAGGGGCAGGCCGTGGGTGAGACGGGGCCTAGCTGACGCCTACTCTTCCCTTTCTCTTCTCTTCTACCCCCTCCCTCTCTCTTCACGTCAAACCCATCTTCATCATCCCAAACTTCAAAATTCCACTTTCGTTTCTGCATTTCCCCAGTTGCGCTCAATCCCTTTGAATCCTTAACGTGTTAGATCCTGAATAACTCCAATGACGCCATCATCACCCCTCCACCTCTGTTGTGTTGGCATGTGGCTACCACTGGTTTCACATTAGTGCCTGCTGTTCCAGCTAAGTGCGCTGCAAGGGCAACTAAATCCCGGTTAACATCCAGCACAACACATCCTACGTTGTGTGTGTGTGCGCGTGCATGTGAGCCTGTGTATAAGAATACATATACACATGCACACACTTCAGTATATATTCAAACTCTTAACATTGCTTACTATATCCTGACGTACAAGCTAATTGAGTCCACTGACTTAAATGTCTCCTACAGAGTGTACAACTAAGATTACTGCATTATTCTTTTCCTAGCGAAGGGATTACCACATTTATATTCTCATACAGTGGATATATTAATAACATGTCTACCTAACAAACTGCTACAAGCTGGAAGACGACCCTTGTTATCAGTATTGGCAGATGAAATTTTGAAACCAAATTTGAAGGCATATTTAAAAAAAAAAAAAAAAAGACAGGAAAAAACCAAACCAACAAATGCAATGTAATCCAAAAGCCCTTTCCTGGGAGCTCACTGACTGGGAAATAATATAAATGATGATTAAAAAAACTGCAGTAAAATCTAATCATTAGAAAATTTGGCAGCATAAGATGATGAGTGATTCCCAGCACTGAGACTGGCTTTGTGAATACACCAGTGCTAATGTGAGAGATCTGTACTGCTGCCGCTGGTCAGTGTCAGTCTGGAGTATCTGAGAGTCAAATAAAATAAAAACAACTAAACAAACAATGGCAAACAAATCAATTAAAAAAGCAGCTTTTACAGAAACACTACAGAATGCAAAAAATGACCCTTGCAGTTTTTTTTGTTCTTGCAAACAGACTTGGTGCCCCGATGTTGATGATCCAGCACCAATGTAAGACTTGAGAAGTTGCATACAATGTTTGACTCCAGATCTGAAAAACATGGTGGGGAAGGGGATGGACAAAATGACCAACATTACTGAATAAGCAAAAAAAAAAAAACACTGTGCAATATGACATTTGTTTCACGGTGAAAGAACAATTCATATGTAATATCTCCATTTTCATACTCTTCCTAAGCAATCACAATTCACGTGAATGGCATAAACAGGCTTGGGGTGTCCCTGTCACAATCAATGCCTATTAAAGTAACAGAGCTTGGGCTAGAGTGCAGCATCTCAGTCGAACATCTGTGGTTAATTTGTGTGCTGCTCTCAAATGGAATTATGGGATGCATATTATAGGATACATGTACCAGCTCGCTTAGCAAAGGGTTCCTGCAGAAAACAGAAACTTTCGTATCTTGCCAAGTTTTGCTGTACGTTCAAGAATCACCACATTTATAAATACTGTACCCACTGACCCTGGCAACTGTGAACAGCTTTTTAGAATGCTAAAACACTGCCCACTTGTAATGCAAAAGACAAACATTTTAGTCGTGTTGGCCATTTTCATTATGTTGTAGGTTGTTGTTGTAGTAAGTCAAACTGTGGGTATCCCTTTCCCAGATGGCTAGCTCTGAGTTCACTAGTTTGCCACTGTACTTTAATAACTTGTGATGAAACTTTACAAATTGCTATAAGGATAAGGTACAGTTTCCAGCTGACACCATAAGTTGCTGCTTTAACTAATAACTCATGAGCTGTCATTTGTGTTGCCAAGAGGAGCACCACACTTCTGAATTTATATCAAAACAGTGCAATTTCACAACTTGAAAATCCCTCATTTTTCAAAACACAAATAGCACAAATGATTGAGGTTTTTGTAAATATTCTATTTAAAAACATGAAATGTTAAAGATCCCAAAACTCTTCTTTCAAAAGGCATTGATTTGTCTTTTAATACAGCCCATAATCCATTATGCAAGAGGCAGGCATGCCATTGAAACTGAGTGTCACATCTCTGCCCATTATTCATTTCTGATAAGGATAACTATGCGCTTAGTCAGAACCACAAAACACTTGCCTTTGATCAGTTTCAGCCTTTTATACAAAATGGTTTGGAGTTAGGACTTTGACTGGCAGACGTGGACTGATCCAGGAACAGTGCTTGTGGCACCATCTACTCAGAGTAAAATTCTCTAGTTCTCAACACATCGAGAGGTTGTAACACCTCAAGCAGACCTGATATACATGGCCGGTATTGTGGGATGTGTGCAGGAGGACTTACATGAATTGGCAGGTGGGTTTACCAGTGAGGAGGTACATAGCTGTACCCAGGTGTTCCTTGGGGCCTGTATGTTGGCACGGTAACTGGATGTGCTCCGATGTGCTGTGTGTGCTGTGGTGTGGTCAGCAGAGTCCCTGTACAGAACGAGCCAAACTGAGGGTCACAAAAACAGCTACACACACATTATGAAGCAATCAAACAAAGAAGGGGACCCCATAAGTTTTACATATTGCTCACAATGTTCCTTCCTACCTGTCCCACTTCATGCACATGTGACAAATCTAACCAGAGCGACATGAAAACAAGAGTAGAACTTATTTTCTTTAATCTATTTGAGGAAAGCATGCTATACCCAATAACAGCCAGAAGGTGGCACCAGAGCCAATTTTGTCCTAGAGACACAGATTACAACTCCCTCCAAGTGTGACTGTATTTATATTAGACTGATATCAAACAAAACCACATACCCAGTCACTGAATACGTAGACAATTTATTTTATTACGACTGATGAGTGCTAACAGGAATCAAAAAGATTAGCCACAGGTCCAAATATGACAGCTGAACATAGTTTTCCTCACCTGCTGACATGGCCATTGTGGTGCCAGCCACCATGCCCATTGCCACGCTGTTGGAGCGAGGGGCGGGGACAGGGGCCGGGTAGATGGCGGAGGGGATGCTGTTGGGCTGGACCACTGTGGTGTGGTGGATAACATGCGGCTGAGCTGCATACACAGGCTGTGTGTAGTAAGCACCCTGAGACAGAGAGGAAGGTAGAGTCAGAACACCGAGGACTATGACAGTCACTACACTAAAGAATGGACAGTCAGTACATTAAGGAATGGATAGTCAGTACATGAAGCAGTCTGACAGAGTCAGTACACTAAGGAATGACTGGGAGTAGTCATAAGTCTCTGCTGACTGATTTTAGGGCCTGAACAATGTCATTATTTATTTTTCTGTACCACAAGTGCAACAGGACCAGACTGGTGAAGTCCCATCAAGGGGACATCAAGAAAACAAATGAATACAAAAGATGCATAATCACACACAACCTTCAGATTCAGCTAAGCAACTACATCATGAATGAGCCAATCAAACCTCTGTGTCACTGACACACTTACCTGAGCATAGAGGTTCTGCTGGGGGTAGGCACTTCTGATCGGGTACATAGCCGGCTGGTAGGGGTTAGGGGACGGGGAGTAGGGTGGGGGGGCTCCATTGGTCTGGGCAGGGGGCACCTTGTACGGGGTCCCAGCAGTATATCCTGCAGAAGAAGGAGGGGTGCAGAGAGATCAGGGAGGGAGAGGGAGAGGGAATAGGCAAAAGGGAGAGAGAACAGACAGGCTTTAGTTTGAAGTAGGACACTTCTATCGCAGGCATGCACTTATGGAAAAGCACAGGGTGGAAGGTCGTGGTTAGGACAGTGACTGTGATGACGCTTCAGTTCAGTGGCTCCTCTTTCTACATTCCTTCATGCTGGCTGTTATAAGACGGTTCCAGCAACCAACTTCATAAAGCCATTTTGGACACAAAAATTGCCAGGGGGCTTCCTGCAGGGCAATCTACTGCAAAATACTGTAAAATGGGTCATAATTACCCTCACTACTAGTGCTGACATGATAAATGTTCTTGCACAAATAGCAATTATTTTTGTTGGGGGAAAAAAAATCATACTCAATTCAGAATTTAGACATTTTTGCAAAATGTCCTTTGGTGACCACATCTTACCATACGCTTTCAATGGACTTTTAAGAAATATCAATATATACATCTCAGACAAGCAAAGATCTATTAAGAAATGTCACCTATGCTTACATCTTTAACAAGATGTTTACAGTAGTCTATGTGCACCAATTTAATATTAGTCACATAAACATGTTATAGACACTGCTTACAGTCCTACTGGACAAACAGCACTTCCACAGTACATGTAACTGGACAAGAGGACACGATCACATCAACAAACGAAACCTATCCTTTCCTGAGACACACATTCCTTTCCGCTTACCTATTTTGAAGGAGGTACCAAGCAATCCTTTTGCATACTTTTTATACTTCCTTCTAAGGCACTGTTTTTTTCACTGAGCCCTTGTAAGTAGAGAACAGACCCACAAAATGTTTGGCTGTCATGCAATGCTGTGTTTCCACAGCAGCCCTTTGTGAAGGACTCAGAAATGGCTCTCTCTACTGGTGAAACAAGACTGTTGTGTTAATCCGCACACTCCACTGACTGAGAAAGACTACCCACAGTGGAGCAATGAGGAACGCGGTTTACACAACAGCTAAATTAGCATGCATTTCGGGTAACGATATTATGGTTAAGCGAATGGATACATCAGTACTTTCCCCATCAGTACTATCCTCATCCCTATGGTGACAGAAAAGTGTCATCTAGCTATACTCATCTCTGTGATGGAAAAAAAGTGACCTAGCCATACTTTTACTTTGAACCTGATGAAGTATTCAATGAAAAGAAGCCTACGTAAACTCAGCTCACAAAAGTACAATAAGAAAAATATGCTTGAAGTACTTTCTGTTTCGCCATGTTCACTCCAGCTGTAGTATAACTGGGTGGTCAAATTCTACTGTCATATAACAACAGCACAGCACATATGAATCACCTATATTTATAAACATCACGGAATTGTTGATACAAAACTGGAGCACAACTTGCCTCATCAGGCCCACAGCAGCCAAAACTCCCCCAACTATCCTTGGCAAGGACAGATCCCGCTAAAACTAAAAAGCATGACAAGTACTAACGCATCACATTTCAACACCTCAATATCAATACTACAGATTTCAGAAAGGACTTGTGCTAATCTCTGCATAGTGGCACAGGGCAATTCAGATGCTCAAATGTTTGTAATACATCACACTACCTAAAGTTTCGCAACGGTGCTCAAGGGAGCTGAAGATCACAGCTAAAAGGCTGCAAAAGCACAGTGCACTAGGTCTGAACTGCTCTTGCTCTGAACCTTCCATCACAACCCTCTTTGATCACGCAAGGCCAGTCACATTTTCCTTGAAAGATTTACAGCTCTACTTTGTGCTGTTTTACTGTGGATAATCGTCTTCTGTGATCATTATGTTGTTGCTCTGCTGCTTGTTGTGTCGCTGTTGAATGTTGCTGTCTTTTCAATTTTCAAGTTGACCTTTCTAAGTCGATATATCAAAAGTGCCGTTGCAGCGTGCAAGTTACTGCAAGTCCATGGCCATCAAACACCCCATGAAATGTCAATGTCTCTCTGCTCTGGGACACACTTTCATTTCAAATCATATCGCTGAGGCTTTGAATGTTACTTTCCTTTCATCTGGCTTCAACGGCACATTTTGTTAGTTGTAGTGTAAATGGGAGCAACCCATGTGCACTATATGCAACCCACTCAACCAGTGTCAAACCAACCTCCAGAGGCAGTCTGAGAGACATTCTCAGCACCTGAATATCTAGATTGGGATGATTTCACATCTCCTGTAAAGTACACCAAATGGAATCTACACTTCAAACTGGAATTTAAACAAATGCCTAGATACCACTGCCATATGTGCTAACTTCCTTGATATCCAACCTGCATTCCACCAGTTTGGTGCTGAAACACTCTTTTAGAGAGAATATGCGCTATGGAAGTCTGTTTAGATTAGCTCAAGCAATTAGACCAGTGCTGTCTAACATTGGAACAGAACATGACAGCCGCATAAACAGAATGAGCCAAAACAATTCTAATTCCATAATGCAAAACTGGTCAGCTATGGCACACTTTTACATTAAATACAATTACCATGCAAGTACTGCTGTGCTACTCCTGCTACTGGTAAAACACCCCTGCAGATAATGCTGCAGATCCTCTACAGTAGATGTAGAGTGTATGTACTGAGATTTGTAAAAAGGTTGTATCCACTCAAGAGTTCTCTCATGCTGATGAAGACTGATGTTTTTGAAGTGCAATGCGCTAACCGGTGTGCTACCCGAATCTTTGGAAAGTGTAGACACGTAGAACATATCCTGAGAGGAATTTACACTGCATGCACTGTGGCAGAATGAACCATGGGCCCTTCTTAGCAGCCCAGTGAAGAGTGGAAATGTCATTAGCATCTAAGGCAGGGGTGTCAAACTCTATTTCTGCACACAGGTTGGTTTTCCCCAAAGCTGGTTCTTCAGAGGCCAAATAATATAATTATCTCTATACCACCTGTATATGCGGGGTAAAACACACCTTATGTCAGAATAGTTTTGAACTAATACAACAAAATAAAAACAGTAAGCAGCAACGATTTTTAAAAATGTAAATACAAAGTAAATTATTGGCTATTAAAGCAATCAATAGGGACAAAAAAAAGAAAAACACATGACCCTCCAGGAGTCAGTTTTTAGGAAAAACAGGAAATCCTATAAAATGAATAATCAACAAAAAAGTGGCATTTCTTATGTTTTAATAAAGAATTGTTTTCTTTGGACAAGAATAACTTCAAACATGTTACACATATAGTTCATTATATTACAAATGGGCAACAAGATGACTACCTTGGGTCTTGGAAATGTGATTAAATAAAATCAAACAGGACACATCTATCACTAGGCATTCTAATGAACGTACTTACATTTACATGTGTCCTGATACGCCCAGATAACATATATGGAATCAGTGATGGGTACTATATGTGTATTATTTTAGATTCTTTGTCCAGGGTACAGCTTCTCAGTAAAGCCACTCCTTCAGCAGGTACATTTCCACCAGGAATATGGTAATCTCTTCATCATTGTAACTAGACTTCACTGATAAGATCTACGGGTGGAGTATGAACACTCTGACCACAAGTTCTGCTGTGAATGTTGCCAATTGATGGCTCACAAATACGTAACTGCACAAAACATAGACATCTTTGTCCAGTGAATACTACGCCATGTACAAGCGACCAATATCTCTGCTAATCTGCACCGTTTATTAACGGCAAAATACACCACAGAAGATAAACTACACAATTAAAAAATACTCCTACTAAAAAACAGATCATGTTAATTTTTTAGGTAATTACTTGTCAATAAATAAGCTCACTTTCCCCACAGTGTCCTACAGATAATGTAACCAGCTTTAAAGGGCACAGAAAATCAATGCTGCAGCTTTAATGACGATGCAAGCCCGTGGCGCTGGTAATTTTAATGAGCTATCCGTTTACTTGGTGACAATATATCACACTGTATTAAATGAGATTTACGGGTGCTCTATCTCCAACTGGAAAGCAGCTCTCCAGTCTTTAGCTCCCCGGCCCCTTATGCCTCCCAATGTCGCGCTGTCCTGCACACGTCCTGTGTCGCCCTGCCTTGCGCCCCCCCCATCCCCTGCAGTGCTGTGCGTGAGCTGTCAGTGATGGGGACAACGTCTGGAGAAAAGGAGGGATATTTACTGAATGTTGCAGATGAGGCCTGGTATGATCTGTTCTCTGAGCCCGCGTCCACTGCCAGGTCATAGGACCCCTCAGTGGGCCCTGCTGTAGAGGTCTGCGCCCAGCCCTGCTTCATCAGCAGCACTGTCCCGGCAGATGCAACAGAAGAAGGGGGAGGGGGGGTTTGGGTTACACACAGCATAGCACAGTACACATGCCCCAGGGGGACAGTTCAACACACCACCATAACCGCCATCGCCCATCCCCTGCCCACCCACTCACGCTTTGTGTGCTCCATAACACCTCCTCCATTCACCAAATTACAATGCAGTGGGGTGGAGAGCTTTCTCTTAGCTTGTTATTACGCTTACTACATCCTTAGATGACCCTCACTCTCTTCTTGCATCGAATCTCCCACACAGCATAAACTATCACTCCAACTAACACTCCATACACCCCCTGGCCTCATTTACCACAACAGTTATTACTGGCATCTCCACTAGAGACGGCGCAACCTTTGCAATAGGGGGTCACTCAAAGACCCATCAGACCGCCTGAAAAAGGACAGCTAGAGATTTTACAACCGAGCAGTCATCATAAGAGAAACATTCTCCATCCGATAACCAGGCATTTGCCAAATGGCTAGTAATATCTCTACAAAAGTAACAGAACCCATAGTCATTATTCCCTATACAAAAGGTAAAGGCTACTCAAGTTGTGCTGCATGTTTAGGCCACATTTAAGGGCTCAATCAGCAGTTTTTCCCTTTCCAAATCAGGGGTCTACTGGGAAAGAAATTTAGCCCAGGACTTATCTGCGAGGACTGCCCGGGGGATGCTCGGGAATTAAAGTATATTTGGCTACGATTCTCAAGTTCTGTCTACAACTGAGATTACCTCTTAATTAGTTAATGTGCATGGACTTTACAAATGATTATATTCTTCTGAATATACATCACGTAGCAAGTTTTATATCATCGCGTTTAATGCAGCTAGCTAGCCAGCTAGGTACACCTTGGACATCAGCAGTCCTGAAGTTCCCTTTAACCCGTAGCCAGCTAGCTAGCAAGCTAGCTGGCTTGCTTGCCTTGATAACGGCACACAGCTAACATTTTATTTAGTGTTAATTAAAAAAAAAGCAGTGACAAGGCAATATTTTACTTAGGTTAGATGAGCACATTGTTAGTAAGCTTACGCAACTAAGCTCTGTTTGTGTCAAAGTAAAGGATTACATACGAACGTGTGTCATTGAAAACTGCTGTGCAACATGCCTTAACAGTGAAAGCATTCATGAAATTATGCTATCTTGTTGAAATAAACGTTCATTTCTCAGTCCTCCCAACTGAACCATTTCATCAGATGACAGGCACACAGAGAGAGCCGGTAAAGAGACAGACAGGGCCGGTAAAAAACTTTATGGATTTTCTGACGGTCCATCGGCCCTCCGATACGGCAGCCCACCGGGATTTGTCCCGGTATGCCCGATGGCCAGTTGACCACTGTTCCAAATTGTGGCAGAGGAAGGTCGGTAGAAATTAGGGAGTTCTTGTCTGACTGATAGTTGATTTCAAGTAGTCTAAACACAATTTTTTTCACAAACAGCAGAAATACACCATTGTGTGATCTAAACAAAAGCACAATAACCCTTTTTTGACTGGTCCCAGAATAGAATGTTTAGCAACTTGGCAAAACAGAATTGACTGGGAGGCAAGGAATTCTGAGAAAAAGGACACATTTTCCAAGCTTACTGGCACATATAGTGCTCAATCCTTGTTCAGTCAGGTTTCTCATGGCCTGAAGCACACCCTACTGACAGCTGGAAGATTCCGCACTTTGCAAATTGACATCCTGGTAATGTATGTATTTTATCATTGGATATGCAGTTAAGATGTCAACTGTTCTCTACAATGAAATCAGAACATATGCTCATCATTGCTGGGCACAGAGTAATGCACTATATTATGAGAGCAGTCTAATGGCATTGCACTGTTATCCCAATCTTTACAAACGGCCCTCTAAGCAAATAGGTAAGCAGTCACATTGCTGAACAACACCCCCACAAGCCTGTTTGTGATAGGCTTGTGTCACTGTCCAGTTGTGCCAAAATTCTCAAATAAGTCCTTTTCTGCATATGGTTATTATCATGTTAGAATTTAAAGAGCATGACGTGTGACGGGGAGCTTACTGCTTTGAAACAACCTCAGTCAATGATTCTCCCTTGGCTCTACCGGTGGAAACCGACTAAATCATTATTCACAGCACAAGCAAATTCATACTGCTAGATGCAGGTAGTTAACAAGGAAGACAGGATTGGGTACATCAGAGAAAAGGTATGTTAGGTAATGTCGTTGGCCACCACGCCATACTACTTGTGTACCTTGCGAGCTAGCTTTAGCTATAGCTATAGAGCATTTCACACTAAAATGAGCCACCAACTGCTAAAACAGAAATCACTTAGATGACCGCTAAACGATACGCATAAACGATATACAAAAAACCTTCACTTTTTGTGCATACCTGTCAGCTGCAGCTATAGCCAGCTCCATTCCACACCATTAATAATAAAATCTAAAACTAACTTGATGCAAGCTTTAGAGCAGGCAGTGTACCAAACCATTTTATGTTTTTCATATCAAAACTAACAATGACATCTACCTAGTTAAATCACACGCATGTTGATATATATGAATAAAGGAGTAATGTTTCAATGTTTTGGTATGTTAATTTAGCTAGGCAGCAATTTTGACCTTGCATCATTCAACACAAAAGCATGTTTGTTAGGGACAGATGTCAAAGGACTCAGGGAAACTGCTTTTGTGCTGTGGACTGAGAAAGAGGAATAATGGTCAATATTGTTGTGACTTCCAGGCTGACAAATCAGTATTTTGTTCACTTAAATAAGCCATTTTATAATCTCATGACAGTCACAGAAAACAAGTCCTGGCTTCCTTCTTTATAGCAAGATGTGAAGGCACAACACAGTGCTTTCATTTTAACAAGTACTTTGAGACCAATCTTCCTAATGACAAGCTAATAGTTTGACACGTGACAAATAACTACATGGCTAAGTAATGATGATCAGTATCTGCAGGGTCTGTCTAAGACTTAAAAAGAAATGCTAGCCAACCGTGTTTCACAGTTAACTAGGCAGACTTGTAGCTTTTGCATTTTAAAGTGTATAAATATTCAGGATGCATTTTGAAGCAGGCTCAATCTACATCGGTGTGCTATGTAAAAACAAAAGCAGTTCCAGCAAAGTCAAAAGACTAAACCGAGATGACGTAGCCCCAGAATGTATAGCCATGTACCCCGGTTCACACGCAAGCGCTTCAGTTCATGGGTGCTTGACTCAAAATGCATGAGACTAATGCATCTGCAATGTTGGGAGAAAATATATGGGTCAACACCAATGCCTCATTTCTTCTTCTTCTTCTAGATATGTTCGAATGAGTATTTCAATTACAGTGCTGTCACTATAATAGCACTTACCAGTCCAGAGGGGTCGGCCGTGACAGGCTTGCTGTCAATCAACTTTCATTTAGAATAGCGTCCTTAGCAATCAAATTGTCACTGGGTGTTTACAGTGTACTGTTTTCCAAAATAAACCCCAGTCACACAAAATGGAAAAAATGGCCTCTTGCAACAACATATCTGTGGGAAAAGATGTGATGCATTTATTTTTACACTAGAGTATATAAAATGATTTTCACTGTAGGTTACGTCTGTTAAGAAAATTATTAGCTGACCATCTGCATGCCACACAGCAGCAAGCTTCTTCACAGTAACCAATTACACTAGCATTCAGAATCAATGAATGAGATTACTGCGTTAGCAAAATGAATTACTAAAATTATAGATTTTTCCTATACATACCCCTATGTCATACACTGTAAACTTCTTTACAGTGAAAGAACTGCATTGTCTGTTTGGAGAAAGCAAGAACCCACACTATGAAACATGAGTACTTCTCACCACTGCTGATGCTGCATTACCTTTCAGCTGTTGTGTCACTGTTCAGTGCAGATCATTTAACCACACAGCAATTCCTCTACCTCCTTACTGCTGCTAGGTGCTTTATGTACTCAGAATACAGTGATGTTGTCTGTGTGAACCAGCAAGATTTTCATTAACCGTTTTGCCTCTGCTGTTGCAATATTTGGGAGAGGTGCTTTTAGTAACAAACAAGGTAACTTTGTAGCCCTTATTACTTACTACATTTGCTGCTCCTACTTAAGATTGATCGTCTGGCTGTATTTAATCCCCATGTTTTTGTACAGGACCACATTCTCATTTTGAAGTGAGGTAATATTCACCTACATGTAGTTGATCTAAAGAACCCAAGCATCAATCTGTCATATTCATGAAATGTTATTTTTGGCATAACATTTACATTTATTCACTTAGCAGACACTTTTATCCAAAGCGACGTACAAAAGTGCATATAGTGGGCAAACAGCCACAAGAACAAGACGTGTACAGGTCATACAATGTATAAACAACTCCTCCTCTCACACTTTGGTCACTTTGGTTCTATTTGGCACAAGTTATCATTATTATTATTATTACTTAAAAAAATAAAATGCTCACAGTACACACGTAAATCTAAGTAATGTTTCAGTTAAGCAGTCAAGCATTAGCCAATAGGGGGCAGCAATGCCCTGCTCAGTGACAGAGGTGAAACCTTTTTAAAACAAAGCAGTGGAAATAATAATAATATATAAAATAAATACATTTTTCTCCCTTTAAACTTGAATTCTAAATTTTTCAAAATGCCACAGAAATCTGGACCTTCACGTCAAAACTGCAGCCTTACATTTGAACGGAAGTCCCACCATTCTCTGTAGACCTGCAGGGCTATACAGGTGGTAACAGTCTTGTCTCCAGAGAAAAGGGCTTAAGCAACCTATATCAGGGATCTGTGAAATGAGAGTGAAATCCTGGAATACTGTGATGAGATGGTGAGACGCTTGAAAGAATAACACATTGGGCCTTGTTCCAAACACCCAAATGCCATTTTAATTTTCAAAGGCAGCCTTTATGGATGAATTCGGCAGAACCTGTACACGTCTCCCTTCAGTTCAGGCAAACACAAAACGAAAGATGTTTCACCTATGCCCGATTTCAGCTATTTCAGTTACTCTTTTATTTCAAATGGAATGACCTTAGCCGTAGTGGTGCAGGAGGAGAGAGAGAGAGAGGGGGCCACTTTGCATGCCCTCCACGTTCTGCTCTCAGCTGTAACATCAGTGAGATCCCCCTCTCTATCAGGGGACCTGCTGAGGACACCCGAGAGAGGTCTCCTCCGTTCAGCGTTAGTTCACAGGCTTTGGCCTGAGGCGAGACTGGCAGAGGGGAGTCTTACCTGGAGGGTATCCTGGGCTGCCGGTCTGGTAGAGGTTGGGTGTGTAGGTGGGAGCAGTGGTGGGATAACCTCCAGGGTAGCCTGAGGAGAGAGGAGAGGAGAGCTGCTTTCAGAGAATCACCCGGGGCGAGCAAAAGTGTGCGTGTATGTTAATGAAAAAGGAATATAAAATCTGTAATATTGAAGGACCAGTGCTCTTTCTGCCTTTCCACTAAATTTAGAGAAATAGACCGTGTCAGTGCACACAGTGGTAGAGATATACCATCTCAATTCACATGGAGATGAAGAGATACACATTTTGACCACTCAGAGATGCAGAGATATACCATCTCAATGCATGCAGAAATGAAGACATACATATTTTGACTACTAAGAAATGCAAACAATCTCAATGCAGAAAACAATGCAGACAATAGCTATCTATCTCTATCTATCTATCTCAATACACACAGATGAAAAGATACAAATTTTGAATACACAGAGATGTAAAGATACACCATCTCATTAAGACAACCTGACAGATTCGCAAACACACAGCAACTGCACCATTTCATACACCAAGAAGAGAGGAGCTCAGACACAATTGCAGGTGTGTTTATAATCAGTTGTGCAGTTACTGCAATAACACAATCAATCGGCACTGAAATCATGCTGGACAGTCTCACAGAAAACCCAAGCTTCAAATCTAGGGTTATTAGCTCCAAATACCAGACAACAGAAGTCACACTATAGCAGACATTGAGATTCCGACCTATCTTAAGTGTGGCTGGGTGTTTACAGCTGTCACTGTGCGTGTGCAAAGGCTTGGTCAGCTATGTCAGTCAGTCTCTGGCCACACTCTTGAGCTCTGCTGCGAAGTCCATACACGATGCCCAGAGTGGATTTTCAGTATAGTAGCTTTTTTTCTTCAAATAAACCAGCATCTTTCAAATTTGTGATTCAATTACATTCTCACAGTTCTGTCCTTCTAAGGCAACACCTCTATTTGATGGAAGTTCACAGTGCTACCCTGGTAAAAGACAAGTGTGAAAAATTCACTTCTGGACATCTCCGTGGCATGCGGCTCTGATCGGAACGTCCGTCGAGCCTCTCTCTCCCGTCTCCCTCCTCCCTGTGGTTAGGGTCTCCTGGTCCCAGAGCAATCAGAGCTGAATCCTCGTCTCCTGCCCAGAACCCCCTGCAGGAGCAGTGGGTGGTCTAATGGGGTGGGGAGGTTTCTAAATGCTGCAACATTGGGTTAACACTTCGATTTCCAACAGCTCGGACCACCTTGGGGACTGAAGACACATAGTGCTTCCTCTCCTTGCTGCAGGGAAAGAAAGCGCTCCAAATGCAGAATCTTTCAGTCTCAGTGGAGCAGGAACCGAGGAATAACAGCAGATTATGGTCCCGTGGAAACTCAAAGTGCTATGTGTGCACATTCCACCACTGGGGGGCCAGCGAGGAAAAGGGAGAGTTCAGGATGAGCAGCCACTGTTGGGGAGGCACTGCCCAACGATCAGGGGGTCATCGAGAAAAGAGTGGGCATAGAGATGGAAGATCTGATAATGGATTTAAAGTGAGAAGGATCTATGATCTTGCCTGCCTCAGAAGACTAGCAGGGTAGCACAGTCTTGGGTTACTGAAGCAACATTCTCTGTGAAGGAGAGCTTATTGTGGAGAATAACACTGATTGTCTATATGATCTGGGAAAGGAACAGTGTAGGGCAATGTTCACTCAGTGAGAGGCCTTGTAGATGACGGTTTAGCTGAAAAGTGGAGAAGGACCATCTTGAAGAAGTCACAAATATTAGTATTATATTTACTGATCCAAATAATATTAGGAATTAATTTTCCCAGGATATGAGGATTTCCTTGGTGGATTATCATAGAGCCAAATCTGTATCAAACCTAAAGAAAATGCAGGAAAGGTGGTGACAGAGCCAATAACAAACAATGCAGCTGGCCAGAAAGGTTGAAACGCAAGTATTTTGCACCATTCAGGATGCAGGATTAGTTTACCCAGCCTTACTCCTAACACCATCCAATATGTGAAAAAACTGCTATAACCAATCCAGGGTCAGCACTAAGGGCAGAATCTATCTACTGCTCATTGTTCCACGAAGGGACTGCTGCCCATTGCCATTAAGCATTCAGTAGTATTTCATGACAGGAAAACATGGAATAGTGGAGGTGGAAATGTTCTCCCTGCAGCGTCTGCTTTATCTAGTCCTCCACAGATGGCTAGGCTGACAGCCATCAGTACATGTTACAGACAGAGACGAAAGGTGGCGGAGGAAGCAGGTTGGAAGAGGACTTCTCTTAATAAACAGCACCAAAATATATAGACCAATGGCACTCGCTACAAATGAAACCATCTGCTTGGTGAGATAAACTTACTGAGGAAGAAGAGGGGAAAAAAAAGGAAAAATCTGATCATAAGAATGATTTTATGTTCTTGGGGCTAAGAGGGACAGCAATATACTGTCAGGGAAGGCAGACTATTTATGTGAAACAGGCTGAACTGCAGTGAGATGTACAGCCAGGACCACTTCACTGAACCATAAAAACCACTGCTGAATAAAATATAAACATGGATTTTTTTTTTAACCAGCAGGCCAGGAGCTGGAGTAAATTAAGGGGCCAACCTACCTGCCAAGTAACAAGGAAAGAGATCTAATATACTATTCACTTAACTTACTATCTGTGTGCCAGGTAATTACAGCAATTCTTCCTGCAATGATAGCATGCTGTGATACAGTCGCCTATTCAAAACAATTAGTGTGATGCGGCGGTTAGACTACTGGCCTCTAGAATTCAGGGTTTCAAGTTCAAATCATTTATTGTCTTAATAAAAACCCAGCAGGGTAAATGGGTTTCACTAATCAGAGGAAATGCTAGTCTTGGCTATGCCATAACCCTTGAGATTTGCTAGGTACCGCTAAATGTTAAAGTACTGAGTGCCTTGAACACAACATCATCAAAATTCATTTAGCTTTATAACTGACCAAACTATATAATGAACCAGAAACACCTCTGGCACTCCAAGATCAAAAGTTGAGCTGCTGAGTTGACCAGCTCAGCATAAAAAAGACGCAGTAAATGGTGTGGCAATCTTCAGCCATGACTGTTTTTATTTTCCTTTAGTGAGGGATAGTACCACAATACTAATGACTTCAGGCGCAAAGGACTGTTTCCAAAGGTGAGGTGAAAGTTGAATCTTTCCAGACAAGTGAGGTCAAGCCACTAACAAATAAAACATTCATTCAGAAGAAAACACTTTACACTTTCACATTAATTATCATCCACATTCATGAATGGTGATTACTTTCACTGTGACCATGACATGTGGGACAGAGTTGAAGCCAAACAGCAGACATCCTGAATAATAAACTCAAAATTGCTTGTTGGCAATGCAATTTAAGTCCCTCCAACTTTTCCTCATTGTCTCTAACAGCCAACAAACTGCTGAAAAGGTGCTACCAAACGACAGAGACAGACTGGCAGTCCTTCTCAGCAGATCACATATTCATGCCACTGGCTCTCCAGCAGACATACTTCCATCAAAAAACATACTCCATGCATGCACACATGGTCAGCCCAAAACAGAAAAGATTCATTTGGTGGGATCTTTACCTCGAGTTTTCAAACAAAAATAGCAAATAATAGGTATATTAATAGGTAATACCAGACCAACAATTACATACTTTTCAGATTGATGCTTCTTAATGGATTCTCTTTACTCTGTATCTGTGTGGGGTTCAGTTTTAATATTTACAGGCCCAAGATGCTAAAATTCAGTGCAATGAGGTTTAGTGAAAGTATTAAATGTGGCACAGACAGACTCAGCAATTCAACACTTCCCCTGGACAGGAAAATAACAGCAGAAATGGCAGTTTCCAACACAATTTCAGACATTTCTTGAGAAGCCCAGTGTGTGATTGGTGGGGTCCTGTTGACAGGTGTCTCCAGCAGCAGGAGAAGGAGAATGTGAAAGTAGCAGACAGAGGAGACAGAGGGAAGGTATGGCCCTGCTTATAGAACTGTTAGTGAATGGCAAGGCAGATGAACCCAACTGTTTCCTAAAAGGGAAGTGGCTGAGCAGGGTTACTGTGGGGTTGGGGTTTAAAATCTGTGGAACGCTGTAGGCTGCAAAAAAAAAAAAAAAAAAAATATTGTGAAGGCACAGATTTTCACAAAGGAAAAAAAAGATGGAAATACCAAAGACACTACTGTAAGTAGCACTTCCAAATGAGTCTCAAATCAGTATTCATTTCACACCTGAACCATTCCTTCACTAATACCTCACACACATCCTATTCCCCATTCCAATCCACAAACATAGCAGAAGACAGGATCCTGCCACCCAGATAGCAGCAAGAGATAAATCTCTTCCACTATTGCAGTTTCTTGGCTGAAATATACTTTCCCTGAATTAGGCAGGAATGCACATAGGTCACATTAGGAAAAAAACACAGAACAGATTCTTTATTGTGTCTCCATAAAACATAATTGAACTCCTCTCTTTATAAAATAGTGCTTTCAGCTGATTCACTCCATCTTCCTGGATATTAAGATCAATGTCACACCCAGAGCAGGCAGAAGTCAGGGTTAATAACTACAATGCATAGCATTGTGACTCGTCCCAGATTCCTGCAGATGCATGAGTGTAACAAGCGGACATCGTCTGCTGGAGCTTAAGATACCTGATTGGCAATAACAACATGAATGGGATATGTATATATTGGTTCCCCTGCTTTTCAACACCCCAGTTATTACAGAATCACATTACTGCCAATAGCCATGATCAACTGCCTGCCTGCTAATCAGCTCATGTGAAACCTAAATGAAAGAGTCTATGTATGTGGGAGGGAGGACTGCTTCAGCCAAGCATCAAGTGTCTGACTCACAGAACGTTAGTCTCGAGAGATAAGAGAGCTGCCTGACCATGTGGCTGAGATTTGGCAAAAAGGAAAGGAACCTTTCCTTGGAATTCTGCAGCTAACAACTCAACCACTAGAAACTGTCACTGACTGCTGTGACTTAGAGTGACACGACTCCACAACGGTCACTGTCACACACTTACAGAGAAGTGGCTTACGGCTCCCTAGCCCAAGTGGGCTTAAATCTAACGATACGAGCTTCCTCTGCATCACTGAGACCCAGAGCTGAGACGGGAAGTTAAGTTGCTGCAATTCAAATTCTAATTTGCTTATCAGGTGGCAGAATGATGTGAACAAAAACCTGTCCACACCGCTGATGTCCATGACCAGACATGGCCCTAATATACAGGGTGGCCTTGCACATCTGCTCAGTAACAGCTCCCCAGTAACTGCTCCAGTGGCAGTAGAGGACAGAATGCAAAGAATGAGTAGAGAATGAGCCTAACAAGTCGTTTGTTGTCCCTTCACAATTACGATCCTTAAAAGCCCTGTCAGCACAGGCACACTGTCCAAAACTGCTGGAAATGCACTCCCGGTTCATGACTTTTTGAAACCACAAATATCTAACACAAATCTTCATGCTTGATGCCCAAACATTTGCAAATAATTCAAGTTAGTTGTGAATTCAAGCGTCACCTCAGGCCCCTCCTTTTCAGATACAGCATAACAGAGCTAGAAAACTAAGACCTACGTAAACAGCAGTAGGCTACAGAGAGGTGTAGGCTTTGGGTGATGGTGGCTGCGGTAAAAGGGTGCTTCATCAGTGACAGACATGGAAGGGGGGGGATTTGGTCATGGGTAGGGTCCCATTCATGCTTTTCACAACATTCCTTTCTACAGCCGGCCAGCCCCTTCAGGGAATGCTGAGTAAAGCGGCACTGGAAGGACAGATGGTAACGTTATGTGGGGGTGAGAAGGACTTAAATTGGGTCACCGCTCTGGTGGCTCCACCCGCCCGGGGGGGAAACCTGTCTCAGGTATGGCTCAGCCTGAGTCAGCATTGTGCGAGCAAAGATGCACTCTGCAGGTTTCCTGTAAGAAACACTGACGCCAGTTTACATATAGATGCTCATCTTTTAGTGTTTCATTAGGCATTAACAGTGTTAAACCTGTGAAAAGCACTTTCAATACGCTTGTGTTTACTTTGTCCAAAGTTGCCACCTGTGAGCTCATCAGACATAGCATCTGACAAGACTGTCACAACAAACGCTGCACAAACATGTAGTGGATATCCAAAAACATAACATTCAAAACCTTACTTCAAGGAGACCTGTATTTTTATTTGTCAACTAGAAATACTTTTTTTCCAAAAATACAAAGAGAAAATCTGTAGGATGCACCTGAAAAGATGCATCCAGGTCCACCATTCTCTGGTCCAAATACAACTTCCTCTGAGAACAACCTGTTGATTGGATGTTCTAGCAAACAGGAAGAAGGCTTTGCCCTGCACACTAACATACATCACAATCACTATATCACTGTATCTATAACACATTGCAATACTACATGCAAAATAAGCAGCAAGTAATACAAGTAGCTGGTGTTAGGGGGTGGGGAATAACATGGAACTGTGATGCAGTCTGAAGAGAAGGGTCTTTGGTCTGAGTTGGAACATGCTGCCCTGACCACCAGTGGGAAGTTCATTCCACTACTGGGGGACCAGTACAGTACAGGGCATCATGGCTGAGAGGAGCTAGCCTGTCGGGTAGGGCCAGTCAGTTGCCCTATGGTTGCAGAGCACAGTGATCTTGCTGGTAAAACAGTTTAAAGACTGACTGTAGGTATGAGGCAGCTGTCCCATTCACTGTCCTTTATGCCAACTTGATGCGAGCTGTAACAGGAAGCCAGTGAAGTGAAGTGAAGTGAAGAGGGGTGTGACTTGACTACGTTCAAGGAGGTTAGACAAGTCATGCAGCTGCATTCTGGATTAACTGCAGGGGTCTGATGGCAGACAGGAAGACAAGCACAAGCACAGATAGGAAGACAATCATTTTTATAGCTGTATTTGTGATATATGACACTCATACCTCACCCTACCATTTCTGACACTTGAAGACCAAGTATCTGGATTTGTGGCAAGATTCAGTGATCACACTATGCTTACATTTGTTCACCCGTAACAGTAAGTATGCATAACAATAAATTCAAGTCAATTAGACATTTTTATCTTACAATAATGTCAGCTCAATAATGACTGTCAAATAAGCTTGTTCTTCATGGACATATTGCTTAACTATTTTGGCTGTAAGAAAATTCTCACTTAAAATTTGGCCTCAGAATGGTTTAATACAGTACTGATATGACAGTTCCATTTTCCCTCACTGACTACCTAATAAAAAAACACAACACTGAGGTCATTTCAGGGCAACTTGAACACAACCATTTCTGCCACCCCAGTAGGATATATCATCATAAAAATCCTCTACAGCCTTGGCCTGAGCACTGTGAATTTAGACCTTCCTTAACGAGGCCTGCATCACGCCCACACACATGAAAACTGGCCTCCCACGCTCTGCTAATTAGGCTCAGTATTTATGGAACAGTTTGTGACCAGGAGCTGCAGCTAATGGTAGGAGGGGAAAAAAAAATTACACAAAACGAGAGAGAGAGAGAGAGAGAGAGAGAGAAAGAGAGAGAGAGAGAGAGAGAGAGAGAGAGAGAGAAAGAGAGAGAGAGAGAGAGAGAGAAAGAGAGCTTTAATTCAGCTCTTTCATTCAGTTATTCTGCCATTTTAACCCCCTTGGGCAGTCTCTGTAATAGTCCCCAGATATTATACTTCTGTGGAATGCATTCAATTCAGAACTGCCACCTTGCTCTCCTGGACTCCCCATTACCATCTGTAACACTCCTGCAGAATTTCAGAGTTTGAATTCACAACTAACTGCCTTGCGGGGAAAAAAGGGACAAAATCACAGGAATGAATTCATTTGGAAATATGCTTTGCAAATATACATACATTAGCATGTGTCTGAAGAGAATATGGATTTAACAGCACAACATTAACACGGACTTCCACTGTGGCCCTCCGTTCAACTGTGGTCCTCTACCCTGACATGCAACACAACACAGCACCTCTGATGTCTACCACAAAATAAAAAAAGACAGCAAATGATACATTTTAAGTTACACTAACAAACTCACAGGGAAGAGATTTATATAAAGGCAATAAAATGATAAAATTACTCACTGTAAACTTGATGGAAATCGTTTTATTGTGTAATGAGTCAGCGTGTAACTGCAGACTAACCCAAACCTGACGTCTGAGACAACACCATAGGAATTCAGCTGCATATTGTATAGTTTTGGAAACATCCACGCAAGCCAGGATACATCATATCATCAAATGCTGAGTACTTGGATTACTTTCATTTCCACCTGTTTACAAGCTACTTCTCTATCAACTGGGTTTTATCAGTCAGTTTCACCATGGACCAGAAAAAGCTCATTTCTAGATTTGGGTCAAACCCTGCTGGAGAGAAACTCACTAAAGGTTTTGCAGAAGGTGTAAAGCTGACATTCGCACTAAAAAACAAATGTGACAAAAACTACAGTCTGTAAGTATTGCGCATGCCTCTCCGGAGAGGGTTCTTAAGAAGACCGGTATGACTGGAGACTCAGAGGAGACTGAGCAAGGGAGCATGTTGTCAGAGTCAGAGAGAACAGCATGTCCACCCCAGGGAAAGCTCTGCCTCAGCCCCTCTCACCCACAGTCTCCTGGGTCCAAATTATGTTTTCATCTGAGGATGGTTCAGAGGTTCATGCTATCCTCAAAATTCGAACAACTCAAAATTTCTAACAAGCATGATGAATCTGAGATGGCATTTACTCTTGCTTACTATGTTTGCTTGTCTCCTTTTTCTCCCCCAGAGTGCCTTGGGCAAAAAAAAAAGTGTGAGGGGGAAAAACATATCGCCTGGGGCACCTTTAAATGAATTTGCTTGCATCCACTGCCCCTCATCAATATCGAGCGCCATGGCAACGGCCTCTCCTCCAGCTCGCTGCTGGAATGCTAATTAGCAGCCTCTGGCAGTCTAAGGCAGGCAGAGCGACAGAGATCCCCTCTACTCCACTCTTTCTTCATGCCTTTTTTGAGGCAGAATCCGCTAATTCCCTCCCACAGACTGAACTCCACATGGCAGGGGGCACACGGTGAACAAACAGCTGAGATCTGAGCCTCCTATTCAGCTTCTTGATGCTAAGTGTGAGATCAGCGTGGGTATTAGCAATGCGGTTTCGCCGCTAAAACTCAATTGCCTGGTGCTCCACTCTACCTCTGAAGCATAGCCAGTGATTCAGTGATGAGAAAAGTCTTTGACTAAATCTGTTTTTGCTACAAACATGTTCGACATCTATTACCTGAATCCCTTGCACCTGACTGGACCAGCTGGATTGCAAAAAAATGTTCATGATGAAGCTAGAGGCAGTGCATGTTCCCTGAGGCTGGAACACATCCAGCACAATGAAGGTCAAAACAGGCGATCTGGGGTGTATCGTAAATGACACCCAAGGCTGTTTGGCAAAATATCATTAATTCACCTCAGTAATCACTGAGGTAGCCGCAGCATTACTGGTTGATGAACTGCTTGTTACCAGGAAGGAACAGGCTCAAGCTCCTGGCGAGCAACTGCTGTAATACTCTTAACATAATGTAATTATTGTGAATTTCTTCAGTTAAAAACCTAAATACACAGATTTTATGTGCAAAATATAAAACACCTGGATGAGGTAATCTACATTATCCCTAGTTGGTTTTCTTATAGAACTACTTGAGGTATCCTTAAACAGCTTTTAACCATATCTTATTTTCCACAAGGTGGAAAGTATAAACAATGTGTACACCTTCTTGCAAAATGTTTCAAAGCAAATACAACATGCAAACACAAACAAAAAATCCCTTTAATCCCACAAAACATGCTTTATTTCACTTCCTTCACAAGTGTGGTAGTTTCTGTTAGTAGTAGAGTAGCTAGGCAGCTGCAATCCTCTGATACACATAGGCGCATCCTCCTGATGCTATCTAAGTAACTCACAGGCCCCCATGCAAGTCCCAGGGTGCTGAGAGCAGAACAACAAGGAGACCCTGGCCAACCCACCCCTATCTGCAGCGGAGTGAAGCCAATTTCTTCCGCTGATGTGGGCTACTGATCACTTTCAGCAAAAGATACAGCTGGTTTCCAATCCGTAATGTAAAGCTCAGTCTGCAGTTAAAACAAGTGCTTCCACCATCTGAGGCTGATCATTTTAGTAATACTGAGGTCCAAATTTACCTTGAATGCATTAGGTCACACCATACTTTGTACCTGAAAACAGCACCGACTGCTTTTTCCTGACCTGGAGCAGCAGCATGTTACAATGCTGAAAGGACAACAGAACCTAGGATTCAGTAAGAAAATCAGTATCTTGGGGGACAGAGAGGGAGGAGAGAGAGAGAGGGAGGGAGGAGAAGAAAAAGACAGTGAGAGATGAGAAAAAGGGGGACTGGAGACAGACAAACTTTCCTCCAAAAGCTGACCATCAATACTGAGTTTGGTTTCAGTTATGTATCAGTTTTGGATCAGTTATGCAATTTACATAAAATCCCTCAGGCCTCCAAGACCAGACCTGACCCATCAATTAAGTGCTCCACAATACCATCACCTCCCCAAAAGTGGCACAGCATGCTGCAGACAGATCAACAAAAATGGAGGCAAGAAAAAGAGTCACCTGAAGGCCTTCCATGAGTTTCAGATGAACTGTCAGCGATCGAAAGCCAAGCAAAACAGGACCGCTCTTGGCATTTGTGTCTTGCATTTTGCATATAATCAAAGAGTGGGTATGCCCTCTTGGTAAAATATAAGCACACAAAAAGTCTTGCAGATACGATAAGTAGTGTGATTCGGTCCAAGGGAAGGAATCACTTAAGTAATCCGTCAAATCAAATCACACTTGTCACAAAGCACTAGACAAATTATCTTCAAATCAAATTAAAGTTCATTTAAACAATATTTAAATATATGACAAATAAATCTGGCATCTACTGCTGAGTGGAGAGAGAAAGGGTGAGACAGAACACTGCCATATGTGAAATATATTTGCAGGACATGCACCTCACCACAGAGGGGAGTCAGCAACATTACATGCATTAAACCATTAATTAAAAACATTTACGTTCTCCCCCCAAATCTACAGTGATTAATAATTTGTTCAAAGTGTTATTAATGGTATCCATTGAAACTGGCATGCCTGGCATAGTCTCCTTTGATAAATGCAGAGATAATTACTGTAAAACTGGCATGCAGTTAAGTCCCTGTTTAGCTCAAATCACATGCAGAGATGCTCTATAGAGCCTTGCAGTAGAATGTATGTAATTTCTGACTGATATCACAGACTCATCAGGTGTTATGGAGCACTTGTGTCATTATTTCCAATTTAACAAATGGCAACACAAATACAGCTACAGATACTACTATGACAAACACAAATGGATAGAAATGATTAGTAATTTTCCGTACATACATACCAAGTATATACACATACACACATGGATGCACACACACACACACACACACACACACACACACACACACACACACACACACAGACTACCTTCCCCTTACTGACATGATAGAGGCCCAACTGTGATGAAAAGCAAAGGAAATCAGAAATGACATTGACTTGGCTGTATATTTATACTTGATGATTTTCGACAGACAGAATGTCAGTTTGAGTCTTGTCACACTGCAACATGCAAGCCAGTCAGCCAGCAAAATTAAACAGACAACTGGCCTGAAACAAATAAAGCTATTCGTGTTTCCCTGGCACAAGGAAACTGAATGTTCCATCAAATATTTGGTTTGCATATCTCACCTAAAATATGGTGTCCTTAATGTACGTGCACATAGGTCTAGCTATCTGCAGCAGCTTCTACTAGAAATGAGTACATCTGAAACTCTGCAGTTTATGAATCAATACTGCCCAAACTGACAGTCCAGCTCTTGCATATATTAAACTTTTTTGTAAATTTCATCTGGACTTTGGAAACAGAAATAATTGAGCATTAAGCTCTCCTCACAGTGAACAGGGAGCTCTGAAGCGAAGAGTGTGCAATCCTCTGATACACCTACCTGCAGTATCTATTTAACACACTACAACCAAGCAGCTTTACCAACTGGACCACTTGGGAGCCTCAACCTTTGCATTTAATGAGAACCTGTCTTGTTCTTGTATTTCTGTGTTTTTCTTTCTTGAAACCTCTCAGGATTCACTGCATGCTTGGTGCTACAAATAAAGCAAATTCCCTGTTGAAAGACAATCCAGCTGCACACACCATACCTCATCTCTACTGGAGACCTAACAGGAAACAAACTGAAGTGGAACTTAAATGGCAGTTGTCAGTGGGGGGGGGGATTTAAAATGCTGCCCTGCAAATGTAAAACTTAGTGCCACACTGATCCACAGTGCTAACACATTAATCAGGATTATAGACTCAGTCATGGAGGGAAGACAACAAACTGAATGCAAATGAAACAGAGGAAACACACTACTCCAAACACACACATACAATGTGCACAAGGAGGAAATAAGCAAGAAAGAGAGAGAAGCCTCCAGCTTCACAGAGAGCAGAAAGAAACAAGACAGCACAACAGAAATTACAGACACCAGACATACCTCAGACAAATCAAGGGCAACATCGGATTGCAAGGTGAA
Source organism: Megalops atlanticus (assembly GCA_019176425.1). NCBI lineage: Eukaryota > Metazoa > Chordata > Actinopteri > Elopiformes > Megalopidae > Megalops > Megalops atlanticus. Next base: position 35,823,207 of record CM032877.1, read on the forward strand.
ATATCATTGTGGTGCTAACTTTATATAACATGCTCATAACAGAAGAACTTCGGTAGAATTGTGACAAAATATGCCTTGGAAACTACTGCAATGTTTCTGAGGAGTCCAATAATGGTTTAAAATTTTTAGGGAAAAAAACAGGAATAGAACAATCTGACTGCTGGCTTTCAGGTCTCACTGCTAAACTGTGATATCAACTATGTATCTGAACATTTTCTATTTGTGTGGCATTCAGCTTTTACCTGATAGTCTAAACTACAGAAACAAAATGCAAGTAAAGATCTTACTATGCCATATCCAGCACCAATATCTGTTTTGTGAACCATATCATTCCTCCCACATGCTGAAAATCATTCCAATTTACATCTGAATGAATCAAATCTTATCTCTTATACTTAGATTTCTTTGAAGTTCAAGTCTGTCATTTCCCTGTATATCCTTTACCGAGGTAAGACAGTATTTCCAGTCGTTATTCACGCCTCTTGCCCCCTAACCCTTATGTTCACTCATTCTTGTCCTCTTAAGCAGCACAACTGTGTGACCCCTGTGGCTATCCATAGCTATGTCTACTGTATTTACAACAGATAACACAGGTAACGGTCTCTAATTTTATGTTTCCTGGTAAGCCAACCCATTCAGTCTGCCTACTGAATTCCTGAGAACTTTATGAACATATTTTTTCTTCTGCTTCCTTGGTCTACAAATGCATGCTTCACTTCTTCAACAAACATCTCTGACAAATTAGACACTATTCTGCACAGTTCCTGCAACTGATAATAGTAGGTGCAATTCAGGAAGATTAATGTGGGAGACTTGGAATATGTGATGCGTCGATCCAACAACAGATTTCGTAAATGAAGTGGGAATAAACGTGATCAGCACCAGAACTGAATACTGGGCCTAAAAATGAATTTGAAGCAGGTTAATTAAATGAGGCTCTACTACTACACATAATGGATAAAAGGTAAGACATGCAAGGTGCCCTGTCTAATGGTGTCAGGTAAGCTAGCAAATTATAATCAGGTTGATACCATTACAGCTAAGAACAGTCTTGGCAACAATTCACTAAAACTAAGCATTTGGAAAAAGACTACCCTTCAACCTACATTAAACCACACCCACCTAGCCTGACCCAAACTGTGGCAGGTTCACTCACCTGTGTATGCCATGTTCTTGGGGTTGCCATATGGGGTCCCAGGCTGAACGGGACTGTAAACAGGGTTCATGGTGGAAGACAGTCTACCCTTGCTGAGGAACAGAGGAGAGGAGACACAAAAACAGAGAGAAAAATCACATTTAAAACAATGCATCCATCTGGAGGCAGCCAGGCTTTAAGTAATGAGCAGGCAATTAAGTAATGACCACAACATTGTAACCCTGTGGAATCAGTCATGACTTATCACGTAAATGCTCCTTGGGAGATATATAACTCCTTGGGAGATATTTTTCACAACTAATGTAATGGAGATATTTTTAACAATTGCTTTGGAATATGCACAATGCTAAGGTATAGATGACTGCCAGTGTCAGTGACCACGCAAGGAATAAAACACACTTGGAGATGGAGACAAAGACAGACAGACACAGACACACACATACACACAATCTCCCTTCTCCATCCCTATCTTTATCTCTGCCTCTCCTTCTCCGTCCTTCCCTCTGTCTGGATAAAAGTCTATAGAATATGAAACAGGGAGAACACACAAGGGTGCAGCCAAGGCCAAAAAATAAGTCAAAGAAAGCTGCTTTTGCAGAGAGTGGAGACCGGGGAGCGGTGCTCCTCTGTGCGGCACAGCACGTGAATGCTTTAACACGAGGCTGCGGGCATGCAGCCTAGCTCCTGCTGGGCCACAGCGGAGAGCAAGCCGGGCTCCAGTTCTGGCTCATTCCCTCCTGAGATAGAAGCAGGCTTTGTGTGCATTAATTTCAAATTTCCCCGGTGATTATCTTCTTTACATCAACACGAAAAGAAGTTCTGAGGAAGCAATAAGGCCAGGTACCGTGAAATCCTGCAGTCCATACCATCTCCCCTCTACTTGAGACATCACATTTGCTGAAAAATGATACTGGTGTGGAGTTCCCCACATCCTACCAGGCCCTGTGAGGAAGCCGGGGAAATACCTCCACCCCACAGTCTGCGGGGAGGCACCACAAGAGAGCCCTCCACCACCTCCATACAGCTCTCCAATACGCAGTTGTAACAACTACATATAAACTTATTTTATGACCCAGTTAATCATCACTATCCCATTGTATGTACAGGGCTTTATGTTCACATTTTGCTACAAACGCACTATCAGTGTTACTGTATCAGAGACCTGAGAATGAGTCAAATTCCCAGGGACTCAAGTACAGGTATGGACAGATAAATGAAAAGAGAGATGGGAGGATAGATAACTGTGAGAGGAAAGAGAGATACTATGTGTGGGTATAAATAGAGGTACAGATGGTTTATGTAAGATAGAGGACGAATGGGAGAAGGGTATATGGATCTTAGCTCAGAGGAGGGACTGAGAGGGCAGGCCAGACAAAAGGGAAGACTGGTGGATAAATAGCTCAGATGAAAGGATAGAAAGATGGATAGACAGATACCTCAGATGAAAGGATAAGGGGGAGATGGATAGCTCCGATAAGTAGACAGGTTTGGATATTCAAGGCCCCCTGGTGAACCGAAACAGACTCTTGCTGATTTAAGGCCCTGGCAATCTGCGATAGTAAACTACACTAATACATCATACCCCGACGCCTTCTTGAGCCAGCAGCAGATGTCAGGTCTGCAGGGCTGTGATCACAGAGTGATTAGGAGTGTGTGGTTGCCTTGGCTTTCCCACACGGCAGCTCGACATGTGACGCCCCTGTGACAGGACTGGGCTCTGTCTCGTCGCTAGGGCATACCCTGCCTCTTACACCTGCTCCTGGTTAGACTGCGCTCTCTCATGGCAAGTGGCTTGGCCATCACTTGCAAATGGCTCCGGCCAAAACCAGTCAATCTGCCATGACACTGTATCTTTTCCAGTCTGGCCTTTCTGTTTCGTCTTACAATCAGCAAGTACATTATATCACAATCCTCTGCCCTAGAGTGTGACTTGACCAAAAGCCACGGCCACAGCGTTCATATGGCAGGAAGTGTTTTTACACATCAAACTACATGGTGACACTGGGCACAATCAGCTCAAAAAAATCTACTGGAATCAAAAACTGTCACAGGAAATTCCACAATTTAACTAGCAACTCAGTGTCTAAATCACTGTAACATTTTTGTTCTTAATGTTCTTCTAGCAATAAAGTTGCGTTATAGCTGTAGTTTGCCACAGCTAGCCTAACTACACAATGGAACAGAAGAGAACCTGTTACGAACATGCAGATCAAGGCTTTCCGTCCCTCCTCATTAATCTAAAGTAACTGCAGCTCAACGTGCCCATCCTTCTAGTGTTCCAAGCAAGCCCGTTCCTGAAATAAGGCCAAGAAGCAGCAGTGAATCACACTGTAAAGCTCACCACCGCCTCAATGTCACTCCAGCAGCACGTTCACCTCAAGTGCAGCGTTAATCTCGGTCAGTGCTGCATTGTTATGATCACATGGGATGTTGTGCCTTATCACGCAGACCAGAAGTGGGTGACGAAATTGCCATCACCGCCCAGACCCACTCAAGGCAGTGGACAAAGGCCACATAAATCATCTCCTCAAACACCCCATGTTCATTTTCTACTGTGGGCAGGAGCAAGTCATGCATTGCTTTGAGACGTGAACTGACACCTTAAGGTTACAGCCTGTGTAAACAGAGTGCAACCCATCAGCATTTGCCTCAAAAGTCCTGGTTGTTGTTTGCCATGGCTGCGATTTCGACAGAGGCTCCCTACCAGTGGACATTCACTAAGACATTCACTGGCTTCTCTACTCACATTCTTTCCATTACTAAATGCAGTTGAGAAATGGCTACCTTTTAAGATAAGTAAAGACTGACCAGAGGCATGATTTAAATTAAATTATAAATACGCATTTTTAATGAGTAAAATGAGAACCTGCTCACTGGATACATGGCAGATTCTTATTACATTGCGGTTGTTTAGCAGAGGCTCCAGAATAATTTACAAATATTTTTCAGAATTGCTTTTACATGTTTTTCATTCACACAGATGGGTATTTACTGTGCCTGTGGATATTTATTTTGGGTTCAGAACCCTGGCCAAGTGTACACCAACAGTGTCTCACTGGGAAATCAAATTGACAGCCTTTGGTTTACAAACCCTATTGCTTACCACCATATCACACTGTCATCCTTACGAACATGAACTACTCGTGCGACCATGAGCACCACGAGTATAAACACATATCCACACACCACACATAAATGCACAAATGCACATAATTACAGTTTCAACCATTTACTTCTGGGATAAATGCCCGCGATATCTGAGACCAAGCCAACAAATGTCAATTAATCTGCCATTTCTATAAATGTACTTGCCATAAAAAAATGTAGAGAAGCTGGAGAAATATAGACTGTAAAGGGGGAAACCATTTCTGTGCAATTTTGTCATGAAGTGTGATGACACTAATCTTGCTTCTAATGTCATTACTAGATTTAATGGTAGCGGCCACAGAAAAAGCAGCAGCAGCAGAAGCAGTGGCCACTAGGCTGCTCTATTTGCCAGATACAAATTTCGCTCACTCACATTAGGCCAATACAATAAAATGATGACTATTATCATTATTATTGCACTATATCTAAAAGCTACCCTATTTTCACTCTTTCTCTAACAAGCAAATAAAGTGCACAAAGTCATCTTGTGAACACATGACATGAACATCATGTGGACACATGAACACACTGGATTCTCAGTTTATATTCACAAAGTGTGAACATTCACCAGACAGGAAGAGAGAAGTGAGTGGATTCTCCAGTTCTGACTCCATGCAACAAGCAGTATTTTTAACAATCTTAACACCAGTCCATTAGAAAGACAGATTTGTACATACTGTTCCTAACCTTATCTAGGGCACAGCCTTCATATGCATCAACTTAAGCCTATTACATACAGTACACTTCTTTCAAATTGCACACTAGCGTACTGCAAGTGTACACAAGTCAGCTACTCCCTGGAGATGGGGCTGTGACACCACACGTTCTGAGACAGACTTCTGCAGTGTGTGTCACTGTCCTAAGATAGGGCAGTGTGGTTATTACTACAAGTACTACCAAGACTGCCATGTTCTCCCCATTTCCATCAGAGGTTTCAAAGAACAGAAAAAAAAACCTTGGGATATACATTATCACATACTAAATATACCAAGCTGCCGATTTACTTCTGTGTAGTTCTGTGTTTGTAAGTCTCTGCACATGGATCAAAAAGCAGTCATGCTGTTGCCAAAGCTTAATAAGCCCTTTATCCAAGCTTCTGTCTTGCTTGTTTATGCCTTGGTACCCAAATATTGTTGATATTGTCTTTCTTCTTCCATGGCTCTCTCACTGACTCCTGGAGAAAACAGTAGCTGTAGCATTATACTGGTGATTTTTTTCAATTTTTAAATTGGCTGTTGGTAGTCCTTGTCCTCTTTGGTCATGAAACCAAAGAATGAACATCATTATGGCAAAAATTTTATGACCTGCCAGAAATTTAAATGATGGCAACTTGTACGCACCTTAAAGACTGAAGACCCCATGTTAAGCTTATGTATGCTTTTATTGGTTTATATTAGAGATGTTTATCAACATGTTCTCGTGTACTGTGTACTGTGCTCTTGGCTTGGCCATGTTCATGGATAGCCATGCTATCTGTTTGTAGGTTTCATCTTCCAGTTATTGACAATTTCAGCATAAAGGACAGAGAAAATGTACACAATCTACACAGAATCCACATTCACACACAACAGATATGCAAGCACTCACAAGAATATACACATTTGTAGACAGAACATAAGGTTCATTCACTGAAAAGAAGCAAAGCAGGTTATCAGTTTCCAAACACACATTTACCACATACAATCAATATTTGTAATTCCAAAATGAGCCAGAAAGACAGACAGAGAATCACACATTAGCTGGTAAAGAATTCAAATGATAGAATATTCAGTTTTTTTAGTACCAACACGATATTTCTGTGTAATGCACATTTTAAGGAATCACAAAGAAAATCAATTAATAAAACTTTGAGAGAGAAAGAATCATTCAATTATTACATCGTAACTTTAGCACTGTAGTAGCGTCTCAGTTCAAAACAAAGAATGTGCCCGGGAGCCTGCCCGGTTTTGGTTTTCAGTGTTTACAGTAGGCCTGTAAACACTAGTCTTACAGACATCAAGCCCGCCACAGACACATGGTGGCACATCACAAGCATTCAAGTGGTTCTACACTGACCTCTTCAAGTTTTGACTGCTTTCGGGTTGGTACAAGAAACTGAATTTGTCAGTGGGGTGCCCGCTGGCCATTCTTGGAAAAGCTAATGTAGGGAATGGATATGCAATCTGAAAAATAATACAGCGAAAGGTCATGATTATAACAGGACACAGCAGCAAGCAAATAAAAAACAGACAAAACAAGAGCATGCCCAAGCAAAATGTTCAGCAAAACCAAACACACAAAACAGGCTTAAAAGGTCCTGGCCCACTAGTAGTGGACTGATACATTACAAACATAATGATGACAAATAAAAGGGCCTACTTTGCGTTCAGAGAGACTGAAAAATGCATTTTTCCGTGTTGTTTTATTTTGATGATCTGACACAATTTCTAAAGCCTGCTATGTGCCATTGCCTCACAGCAATTTAGTTGGATCTGACAGAATCAGCTCATGCTTGCTATGAAGGAAGAAGAGAGGCTCCACCCATTGAGGGGAAGAGGAGGCTCCTCCCACCAAGAGTCAAGACAGAGGAGAGGCTCCTCAGCCTAAAAGGCAGAAGGGGTGAGACTGGGTCAGCCCACTGAAGTGCAGCACAGGGCAAAAGATGTTCCTCTCACTGTAGGAAAAGAGAGGCCCCACACAACAGCAATATTTCAGTTTGATCATATTTTTGCAATGTTTTTCCCCCAGTTTTCCAAACCTCTGAGCAGAAAGAGTTAATTGCTTATAAAAGAAAATCTCATCAAAGATACATCTCTAAAACAGATTTAAAAACCACCTTGGCTGATCACGAGGCTTCCAAATACCATATTAGTCACGAAAAATCTGAAGCTCTACGTATTAAGAACATCAGCTCACATAAATACGGCTCTTGTACATCCATACTCACCCCAGGACTTTACAAAAAATCTAATGACTACAATATTATAAAACAAAGGATTCACATCCTCTTGTTAGCCAGGCAATGACCAGTGTTTATACTTTAATGAATGCAAAGATGCTAGAGAAATTGAGCTGCATTCACTTAGTCCTATTGTAAACGTGCTCTGATGTGCTGTAGGGGAAAAAAAGATTAGGCCCAACCAACAGACATGCAGAACAAATGAAGAGAACAGTGAACTGTTAAAGGCACAGGACACAGAGAGACAATATAGTCAAACAGTAGGGATGGGACGATCAATCGGCTGTAGATCGGGATCGGCTGTAGATCGGAATCAACCGATTTCCGTTCTAAATATGTGATTGGCGATCGGCCGATCTTCCGTTCATTTGGCCGATACTGAGACCCAATCTATGACGCAAAATATGTGAGCCAAATTTCACCACGAGGGTTGGAAAGGAAAAAAAATTTCGTCCATCTGGCAGTTTTTTTTAAATATCTCATACAGATCAAAGTAATGCCACTTGAAATGTTTGTAAAACTAACGTATCTCGTGGGGGAAGCAAGACAAAAAATTTCAATACAACTAACTTGATACGACACTTAAGACTACATCACCAGACTGAGTACAGGGATTATCAGAAGGTAGCGGAGCTAGTGAAGTGATAAAGCTACACCGACATTAAGCCAACCACCAGCGCAGGAGACATTGGAGAGATACCAAAAGTACAGCAGCAATAGCCTGAAAGCAAAAGGTATCACGACCAAAATAATGGAATTTATTGCACTAGATGACCAGCCATTTTCGGTTGTCGAGGATGCAGGATTCAGTCGCTTGATATCTCATCTAGAGCCGCGCTATGCCATTCCCAGTAGGAAATTCTTTTCAGATGTTGCCCTTCCCGATCTCTATCAAACAGTTTACTCTCACGTAGACCACCTCCTAAAAAACAACGCTACCTCAATTAGCTTTACAAGCGATATATGGAGTTCCGGAGTCAGTCCCACGTCCATTTTAAGCTTGACAGCTCAGTGGATTGATCCCAACTTTCAGCCACACAGCGCAGTTCTACATGCATGAGAATTAACACAGCTGCCGCTCTGGCTGCGGAGTTCGACAACATGCTTCAGACTTGGGCGATTCAAAAAACTTAAGTGAACAACAATCGTTGTCTTGCTTGTTAATAATAATAATAATTTTAAAAAATTATACCGCCTTTTGGTTCTTTTCACAACCCCCCTGACTTCACCCCCCCCCGGGGGATCGGGATCGGGATCGAGATCGAGATCGAGATCGGCCGATTCTGCTCACAGAAAATCGGCAACCGTGATCGGCCTCACAAAACACAGATCGGTCCATCACTATAAAATAGCATTGCACCAGCATGAAATGTGGATGTTTCCAGCCTGCCCCTCTCTATTTGTGCAATACTGAGGTAGGAGGAAGAGCTATGCCACTGTGGTTTAGTGATCCTTGGTAGGTTGCGTAATGCGCTCTCTAATTTTATAACACGCTTCTAAAGAATACTGACAGTGTGTGTTCATTGTGCAGGCAGGAAGAGACCACCCACCTAGCACCCTTCCATCTGAGTCAAGCCTCTTGCATGCACATACGCATACACTCAACCGCCTGTGTAAGGATTCACTAGGAGAGCTGTGTGGCAGCTGCCTGGGAAGATGTTATTTAATGAACATCCCAACCATTCATGTCACAGATCTGATGGTAACTGTACTTCAGGCTTGACCCCGAACATCATGAAAGATATTTCAACAGTTACAAAGAAACTTGACCGTTACCAGCTACCATGTAGTACATGTCTACACTAATCAATATCTCTTTAAAACACAGACATTGCAACCTGTCAGTCAGAACAGTTTCTCCTGGGATAGAGCAATTCCCCTCAGGAATCTTCCTTACAGAGTCCTCATTGGAACAGCTAGTGCAGGGCAAGCATTCTAAACGGAGAACACGGAAAGACCTCAAAACAGCAAGGAATTCAGGCCAACATTCCATCACAGTAAGCTCTACATCCCCCCCCATCAGAGCACAAAAACAGAGAGAGGAATCCCAACTCACACCCTAGCTGGACCGCAGGTACTACGCGGCATGCTTCCAGAGATTAAGCACAGAATGTGAGCGGCACACTCTCCCCCGGCCAAGCTATTTTGGTTTGGGTTCAAACTGCAAGGCGCAGGGGGGCTGGGGTGAGGCCAAGCTATTGCGAGGGGCGCACCAAAAAACTGAAACAGTGCTCAAACTCTCAGCAGTCTGATACACGCGCGCAGCATGCACGTCTGCACAGCTTTGACCCCTGCGTGAACCATAAAGCCTGATTCACACTAGACAGACTGCCCCTTCCAAACCGCCAGGAGCTTCGATGCAAACAAGTCACTGTAATAGCAAAGGCCAAGGCATGAAAACAGAACTGTGGCCATTTGTACATTAACCGTTTTTTTGAGAAAATTGGAAATGAAAGTAGATTGGTTTAGGGTTCAAAATCCAGACTTCCGTAGTAGTTCTCCTTCACTTTAAACTGAAATATCTGGACATTTACCAATACTGCAGTGGTTAAAATAACCTCTTTTCTTCCAAAAGAGATGTCTCGTGCAACATTGTGCCTTTGTGAAAATAGATGCCTCTCACCCTCATGCATATTCTCTGAACTGTCATCTGTTTTTATGACACTAGCCAGGGTCACTCCTATCACCGCAGAACAGACATCATATGTAACCGTTATCTTTATCATGCTCTTATAAATGCATTACGTTACTTATGTATTGCCACTCCCGTGTTGTCCTTTCAGCATCCTGGGAAATGTTTCATTAGCGGTTGTAGTCTTCATCTGTTGAAGCTGTACTTGGTTGAGTTACACCTCAACATGTCTGAGGTTCACAGGAAATATACAACTTCTCAGACCAGAGACAAACGGGCAAAAAAAAAAACCCAAACAAATATTTTTACTGGCCCTGAGCCATGATTTAATATGGCTAGGGAGAACACAGAACAGGTTTCCTGACACAGCTGATGTTTTGTACAAATACGGTAACAACAAAGTCATTGATGATTTCCAATTACAGGCCGAGTAGCATTCATATGATTATCATCATGCCATGAACGATCACAACTCTAGAAAAACGTTCTACCAGTGTTACAGTAAGACACTGTTAATCTTCTCATGTGTTTTGGAAGGTATACAGCATACAAGGTTTAGCTAATCCAAGTAACTGTTTATTTTCCCCTTTTCTACTAGAGACCATTGACGGAACTGATACTTGTGCTTTTGCTCCTAATGGAGGCCCCCTATCCTGTTCAGACAAGACAATGCCACACTTCCAAACACATCAATAAATTTACTGCTAAATTTGCCTCAGACAAATTCAATCTGGCATCTTGCTGTATCTCTCTTTAACAATGACCTTTTCAACAAGTGTCAGATTTTCCGTTCCCTTACAGAGTTAGAAGGTACCCTGCCATATGAGGCCAAGACAGTTAGCATTTATAGTAGGGGTCGACCGATTATCTGGTCGTTGATAATCGGGGCCGATATTTGCAAATTTTTGATTATCTGTCATCGGTATATTTTTATCTTAAAAAAAAAAAAACCTTTTAAAATCAATGCGTGTACTATCCCGACACATCTCCTCTCTCAGAAAAAATGCTATTGGCTAACATTCTTTCCACAAAATTCCCTCATTGGCCAAGACAGACAATGTTATCAGACCTTGAAAATCAAATGTTTTCAGATGCTGGAAACAAGGATGGAAGGTAAGTATCCAGTAAAATGGTCGTTGTGCTCAAACCATGCCGTTAACCAAATTGCACTATAGGCTAATTGGACCTTCAGCTCGCTTGCGGTTGCACTGTATGTCGGAACCTTGCGGCAAAACTGAAAATACCTGTTTGCCGCTTTGATGTTTCTTCATTTGGCCTCATCATCATCATGGAAGTCGAGTTATTAAAATAAAAATTTGCAGCACACAGTTTGCACTTCACAGTATTTTTGCTAAGTTTATCACAGTCCTACACACAGTACCCTACTTTTGTATGAGCTGTCCATTTTTTACATAAATGACTTATGAGCAAATGGGCTCCTAGAATCTCCCCGCAGCTTCAGAAAAAGCATGGACGCACAGGCTAGTTTTAAGGTTTGATATTTCGTACTTTATGGTGAAAATGCAGCCTAAATGATGTATCAATTCGCTTTATTTCTTACGCAATGATTGCCATTGTTCATCCGATAATTGAATGCTTTTGAAATAGCAATAGGCATCTGTTGTGTAGCCAAAATAAGATAACCATAGATAACCATGTTAAAAGCATTGAAATATCGGCCTGAAATATTGGTTATCGTCTTCTTTTTGTCACAGATAATCATTATCGTATCGGCCCTGAAAAAAACATATCGGTTGACCCCTAATTTATAGTTAAAAAATGTGTTCATTATGCGTTTTCACATATGCTATCATGATCAGCATTCCAACTTTTCAATCTATTTTCCCTTGATAGATAACACTCATAGCACACAGTTAATACAACTGTAAATATGGTGGAAAATACATTCCCAGAGGGGAAGGCATGAAAACTGTGATTTCTTTATGCACATCAAACACACATAGGCATTTGTATCAGTCTGGAAATAAAAGTCAGCAACTTGGAAGGAATGATGTTATCTTAAAAATGAAACATGTTATATGTCTTCCCACTCCCACTCCAGACCTTCTGATGGGAAGGGACTCTCACTTCTGTTTCCAACCAGGGATTCTACTGTAGAAGGAGGACAGGATAGTGAGAGACCTAAGTGTGCTCTAACAAACACCATACACAGCTTTTCTCTGGGGTTGGGTGTAATGGAAAAAGACAGACAGACACCTAACCCTCTTTTACAGAACCCTTAATTTGAACAGAGATGTGAAAATACAGGAAAGTGGTCTGGAAATGAAGTTCTTGCAGGGCAGTGGGTGGTGTCATTGGGAAATGTGAGCCAGATTGATTTCCTGGCAGACATGGGCTTGATCTCTTTCAAACCTGCCAGACATTACCCTCTCGAACCAGCGAGCCTTTGGGATACTGCCACTGCAGCACTTTGTCCACCGAAACAACAGGAACAATGGCCAAAGCACTGACGGAGAAATGCCCGTACTGAAAGATCTGGTAAGATCTGCCCACACCTGTCTGTACCCAGGTCTGCTGGACCAGCGACAACGAAGGCCAACTAATGAGCAACAAATGTGCTGTCGTTCGGGGCTAACGTGCAAACGGTCTGCCAAGGTGAACATGGGCTGCTTCAGCTGAAGAACCAGGCAGAGGAGATGCATATAGCCACTGCAGTATTGCTAGTACTTAGAGATGTACTTAATTACTTCATTCTGGTTCAACTCTTCCTTTGATTGATGGCAACATTGAGTATAACCTGCCTCCCAGCATGTGCACCCTAGTTCACAAAAGCAGCTGTATGGGCTGTCAAGAGAAAATGAATAGGTAATACCCTCCCGGATAGGGTAGAAAAAAGAACAAAAGACAAGACACTGTGCTTACTCCTCTCAAGGGTAATGAATAAGGAAACGAGTAGAAGGTATAGAGAGAGGAATATATTTCAAACACTACACAGGCCCTGTCCACACTGCGCAAAAACATCAGAAAGATGCACCTCCCCTAAAACTGATCCACTTGCACGACTGATCACTTTCCTTCAAAACTGACATCTGTGTCAGCATGGGGGGGTATCAATAATTCAAGCTAAGGGCTGGGAGGGGCGAGGGCAAGCGAGGCCTTTCCATGAGAAGCAAGCACAGCTGGAGCCTGAATCAAAGCAAGCTTTCAACAGGCTTCTCTGTGTGCGCAGGGACACACGACACAGCTCCACAGCAGGTCATCGCAGTGGGGAAGTGCTCTCCAACACCAAACAGCAGCCAGCACTCTTATCTGCACCACTGCTGCTGTCTTCTGAATGAGGTGCAGCCTACATTGCTCAAGGGTAAAACAGTATGCCTGAAGCATAGTACACATTACTATTTTTGACTGGAAATGAGCGCACAACAAATGAACCTCACACAACAGACAAACGCGCTACTTGCAGCCCTACAGGAACCAGGGGTGACACACCACACAATTTTTGAACTTGGGACGTCAAAGTAAGTGTCTCACCCTCAGGATCTGGTTAGGATCATTAACCTGCTGCGCTTAAGCTTTCCATTCTCGTGCTAACACACAGGGATTTTTAAGAGTAGAAAATAGCCGACTCCTGAACATATAACGTAACTACATTTTTCTATGCTTTCCCCCTTTTTGTAGCACCATTCTGGAAACAACAATATGGGCAGCAGTGCAGCATAGTGGTAAGAAGCAGGGCTTATAACTGAAAGGTTGCCAGTTCAATTCCTTAGTGGGGCCCTGCTGTTATACCCTTGGGCAAGGTACTTAACCCACAACTGCCTCAGTAAAAATGCCCAGTTGTATAGATGGATAACATGTAAAAACTGTAACCTACATAAGTCGCTCTGGATAAGAGTGTCTTCTAAATGCCAATAATGTAATATTATGGTCATCTCACCACGACAACCTCCACCCTCAAACAGAAGCAATGGGGACAAGTGTAATGCTCCCATACACTCTCACAGCATGCGGCAATTTTTCAGACTACAAGACCTACAGATCACCAAAGTGAGGCAAACAGTGAGTGAAGGATAAATCTTATGAGCTACTCACAGGTGTCTGACAAGCTGTGGGGTGCCCGAAAGAAGCAGGATGAGACTTAAAGCAAATCTGTCTGTCGCACGCTCCTGGCCACTGTCAGTTGTTTCCATTCTACTTCTCTCAAAGGTGTGCATGTGTCTTGTTCTTAAAAACACTTGCATTGGGCTTGTTTTCAGATTTCACATTTACTGATGTTCAATTCATTGCAATGGTCATCCCCGTTCACTGAGCCTGCAATGTCAGACAGTTCACAAGAGCAGTGGATCCGTGCAACTTCAATCCCCAAAACATCCAATAAGTTGCGGAACATTCATTTTTCATTGTTTGTTGGCAGTCCTAGCTGATGAAACTCAACACTGAATGGCATTCTGGGTAAAAAATTCTGGCATGCTAGTGACTCACAGCTTGTAGGCTTTCTCAAGAGTAATTATCATCAATAACAATCACCTGACAAGCCTCACAATCTAAGGAGTAGAGCTGATGCACAATTTTGCGATGAGTGTGAATGGCAAATTAACGGAATCGTAACTCATAATTTTCACTGAAAGAGCTTTTTAAAGTGTTAAAGATAATGTGCATACTTTACCAAAGAGTACCATAGTGTAGCAACATAGAGGGAAGGTATTGCACAAGGACTGCCCACTCCATCCGGCTTGGGGGGCAGGGGGGAGCACTCCTCAGACTCAGTCAATACAGAGGAGGAAAATCCAGGCACAACAAGTACTGCAGAGCACTGATGTGGGGAACACACAAGCAGCTCACTCCAAATCACAGCACTGGTGACTCCACACTCCCAATCATCTCCCAATCAACCTCAGTCATGTTCTGAATTTAAATCAAGTACGGTCAAATTACTCTGGGGGATGTGGAGATATAAGGAAGTAGAGATAGTAAGGGAAAGGGAGGGAAAGCCAGAAACACGGGGGAGGGAGAGGCAACACAGTGAGAGGCAAGTGGTCTCAGATGACTACAAGCCGAGAAACCCTGAGATCAGAGAGGCATCTACAGACGCAGCACCATCCCATCCCATTCACTGGCAGATTGAGGTCTCAACACACTAAACCTGGGGCCCTGCAGATGGACTGTATCTTTTAAGCTCCCCAGTGCAACTGGAGAGGAACAGCAGAATCCGTCTGACTCTGACCCAGAGAAACGTGCCTCAGGATGAACACTGATGAACACAAAGCCTTGTTCACTTTTAGCCCCTCTTCTGACAATTGAGCGAAAAGGTAATCTTCTATTCACTCAGCTGGAAAGAGATACATTTCCTTTAAATGTCACATTTGCTTCAAAAAATATTCTTATTATTTGGAAACATGTATTTAGGACTGTATCTGGACTGCCCATACAGGTTTTCGTTTGATTTCATGTGCTATACTGTGTCCAATAATCAGAAAACTGATGCTCAGAATATCAAGTATCCAGATATTCCTTTGAAACTCTTTTGCCACACTACCTCCCACTGCAGACAAACGACAACACACATGTACCTGTGTACCAAAACTGAAGTGTTTTTACAAGGGAGAAAAAAAGAGTGACAGTGAAGAGCTGGTTATGACGTGAATTATGATGCTAAGCTGACAATTCTCTGCAAATGATCTACCCAACTCTGAATACACTCATACATTAAATATATATGTCTACTGAGACGAAATCAGCCATCAGTTGATAAATCCATACTATTGTATTGTGTCAGAATATGGATCATTTAGCCTATACGCACTTAGCCTACTCCAGCCATACAATGCCAAGCGACGACAAGCACACTCTGGACTGTGGTTGGGCAGTGGTGTGGCATCAGGGGTGCCGCTAGAAATTTTGGGCCCTATGAAGGAATATTGGGCCCCCCAAACCTATGATAATAATAATAGTGTTCTATGAGGGCCCCCTGTCAGTGCTGGGCCCTTGGAATCGTCCTGACTCCCCCCCTACCGGCGCCCCTGTGTGGCATAGTGGTAAGCGGCAGGGCTCACAGCCGAAAAGTTGCTGGTTCGATTCCCCGCCGGGGCACTGCTGTTGTACCACCGGGCAAGGTACTTTAACCGACAATTGCCTCAGCAAACCTCCAACTGTATGAATGGATAAAATGCTAACCTATGTAAGTCACTCTGGATAAGAGCATTCAGTGAATGACAATAATGTAATGAAATGGTCAGGACCAAGGATTTAAACTTTCTTGTTTTATGGAAAGAACAGGCTTCTGATGGCAAAATCCCCAGTGAGGATTAAAAATGATGGGACAAGACAACTGAAAATGTGCTTTGAAGACTACGCTTGTCACAGCCATTAGTTTGTATGGCCAGGCATTTGTGCTTACAAAGTGAATACTGGTGCTATAGTGAAATTGGGGGTGCATTCAAATGTTTGCCCTATCCTGGAAAGCGGGATTGGCATACAAATTTTTTGTTTCAAACGCATTTGGAACATGAAGTACTGCGGCATACATTCCTGATTACAGGTGGAGAGTTTTGAGATCCTCAAATAAACCAATGGGAAAAAACAAGAATTCAGGACAAACTCCTTTTATTTGTTCCATTATAAAAAAACAGAAAGCTTTGCGCCTGGAAAAAAATGTAGTCCATTGCTAAAATGATGCAACTGATTGCTATAGTATTGCAGCCGTATATATAAATGAACCAGTTTACACTGCCACTGACTGCCCTGACTGTATGGGATTGTGATGTGACCCAACAGCACTGCACTGGCACACGCGCATGTGCACAAAGCATCATCTCTCTGCAATTCCTCTATTTTGGGGTTTTGGCAGTCCCATATTTCATCAAAACAAGCTTGCTGAGAGCTCATAGGACTAATAAAATTGTCTGCTGCAATTGGGAACAATAGCTCAATATGGAAACTACAGATACACCACATATCTTGAGGGCAAGAAAAAGGTTTAACCAATGTAAAATCAAACAAACTTCTCTGAACCATTTATGCACAAAAGTGACACATCAGAGGACTGTAACATTCCAAAAGCTTTGCAGCAAACAAATCAAGGAGGAGAAGTCAGAAGAATGTGACGTGAAGATTACGTAGCAGGAGCTAAACAAAGCAGCACAATCAATGCATTTTTCTCCTTGACCTCAACCCTCAGCTGTTAAATTACTATGACTTCAAATTATACCACAAAAGTCACACCAGGACAAAAAGGGACAGGCCAAAGCGAGATCTTCAGCTGTAGAGAATCTCAAAAATCTGAACTGCCAGTCAAGATTACAGGCAGAATTCTAGTCACAAACCAGCAGCATGTTCCACAATACACCATGCTGAAAACTCTCTCATACAGGATGTAAACAGTTCAGGCAAACTTTCAATGCTCATTTCACCATGACAGGCTTGCCCACATTACAGTAAACCTGCAGGCTCAACACATCATAGTATACCATCTGTATATGGTATAATTATTCATCAAAAAAGCATACTTGCTTGAGTGCAACAGCTCTTTCAAAAGCGTTTCACTTTACTGAATGTTCAAAAATGCCAGACACTAAAAAGGCCTGGCCTGATTCAAACCATAATGTGGACTCATAGTCACCTAATTACAGTGAAGACTGGGCCAAAAGGACACTGCCCAGCAGCCACCATCAAGAGCTTCAACAAGTAAAGCACAATATTAGTCCAACTTATCCCTGCTAATTAACTTCTACAGAACAATTGCTGTTATCTGTGTAGCCCAAGGACATGCCAAACTGAAACATCCAATAAACATAATCACTCAGTACTGAACTTAAACGATCACTGTTTTGCATCTAAAATCAGCATTGCAACTCCCTTTTATTTAAACTGCCTGTGGAAAATCCCAAAATAATTCTGTGTGCACTAAGGCTATGGTAAGCTTTCAATAGCATGCAGTGCAGTGTAAAATGAACTGGACATTGGTCCAAGGTTTGTGCATTTGAGGTGGGAAGTTTCCACTGTACTCTTACTGTTGAGCACAGAGTTAATCTTTAAGTGCACCGTTAAAAATCCAGCTGTTATGTGTGCAAGGTGAAGATCTGATGTCATATAGAAAACATTCATGTCATCCTGAGTAAACATATACATGTACGCAAATATTTTCACTTTTTAACCTGCTTTTATTACACAGCTAATCAGAATGACACATATCCACAAATAACAACACAGCAAAACTCGGAACTCATTTTAATATCCTTTAGGTGTGCATTTCAATAACATTCTGTAGCTGATGCAATGTGTCCTCTGACACTAGTTTGTTACAACATAGCAACATCAATAAATATTAAAAGATATCCTTGAATGGACATTATTTCTAAATACCACAATGCAACACACACCCACAAATAGTTCTGGAAGCGTCACGGGCAAGGATACCATGGTCCGAAGAGGTACTTCATAATTCAAAGTCATATCAATTATTACATACAACTCACAAACCAAAGAGCAATAGAAACATCAAACAATCAGAAACTGAATTCACAACAAAACTAAGAGGGAAAAGGAAAAATGCAAGCATGATTGTATGAACTACCAACACTGACAAATCCCACCATAGATGCCTATTAATGGTACTGATGTGAGTCAATGCGCCGACTACTGGTGTTTCCACAGCGCCCTCTATTGTTGAGTTGAGAACAAATTGGCCAATGGTGGACACTGAATGACCAGTCATTGTGCTATATCCATTCATCTTCAGTCATAACCATCCTAGTTCATTCTGCAGTACACAGTTGAAATATCGGTACCTGTATGTCCGTGGGTGTTTTGGCAATATATTTTGGCCTCTGATTGTACGCGTCAATATGATCCACTTGACCTTCTTCTGTGGGCAAAAAACAAACTACAGCATCCTCTATGAGAACACCGAATTCTTACTTTTACAATTCTATTAAATTCCAAATGAACAACAAAAAGAACAACACCCATTCAGACAATGTCAATGCCGAAAGAAAAGTATTTTTCAAAATTCCTGAGCCATTGATTTGGGCAACTCGGGCATGGAGACCATTGCTGCTCAGGCTCACGGTGTGAGTTACATCATCCCTTACGACCACTGAGCAGTCAGAAACAGTCCTCAATCTCAAAGAACTCGGACAACGAACATTAATGCAGGTTATGAATATCAAAATGCAAACTATGCTTCCCCAACAAACCATCTAGAGCTAATTTACTAACCAATTATTCTGGTCATTTTATTTGTCTGATTTCTGATTAAGCAAAAATTAAAGATAGCGTAGGTCACACTATGGGAAGTCACTCATAATCCTCATTTACATTCCCAACGAAGTGAAAAGTGTTTATATCGTTCTTGCCTTCTAGGCTGCAACACAGCCATTACAGCTTGACTTTTTACATGCCATGGATCAGTTCTAACCCGAGCCAATTAACCATGATAGGAAAATATGCACGGACCAATCCAATCGTCTTTGTTTTTGTCTCTTGTGTGGAACATTACCTAGGTCTGAGAAGAAGCGCGTGAAGAATCTAGGCCACTAAAATAGCAAGCTTAAGGTGAGGCGCAATAATATAGTACACTGCGCAATAATAGAGTACATACAATTTAAACGCAACTGTTTTTCTATTTGGTCCGCCACTGGACTGAAAAAGCCTGATGCTAGTGCCTTGTTCATGAATTCCCTTGGGTTGTTTCATACTGCATGACGGTGTCCTGGCTCACCGGACACATTCCGAATGCTAACCCCATTTCTGAATAGACAAGTAAGATCGAAACCTAAGGAACGGAATCACATTCATGTTGGTACCATCAAAGTAGTAACAAATCCTTTTACTCGCAATATTACAAACAGTCTAGCCAAATATATGTGACTATGTCTAAATGTTGCCATTACCCCCTTCTGACGGTTTTATGATAGCACAGTTTAACGAGCCATTTTAATGCATAAAGCGAAATAATTTGCAAAATAAGGGACACGTGGTTGCAAGCTTCCACCGGTTAATTCGTTGTTGCTTCAATGCCCTCCTCCCCAAAACTGACAAAATAGCTACCCGCATGGGTTTTTATTCATGCTTGTCTTAAATCGAGTAATTTAATGACACGGAGCTGGCTTGCTAGACAGCGAACTGCAATTGTTTCTCTGTTGTAGCTATGCTATACCATTAGCAGCCGCTATGACACTTAGCCACTCACTAACCAAAATGTTTCCATTTTAACAATACACATTAGCTACCTCTAGGCATTAATGTAGCTAGCCATTGTTTTTTGACGGCTGGTCGACTTCTAATGTTGAAATTGAAAACGGCAGCTATGCTGCTTGATATGCTGATTAGTTAACTAGTTATGAGAACATATTTAGGTTCTATTATAATATTTCAGTGTACTTCACATACCAGACCATACTGTTCATGTTTATAAACGCTCTTATATGAATGGCTTCAGGTTCCTAGATGCCCACCTCGCTATTAGCCTATTCATTCGCACAAAAAGAATTCATCTTGCTACAAGAACATAATGTTGTGCATCAAACCAATCATTTTCATCGTAGCGTTAACCGGATAGATTGTGACTTCGTCGTATAAAATCACAAGACATATACCCCACATATGTATGATGACATTGCTAGCGATCATCATTACATGCTACACTAGTTAGCTACCACGCTAAATCGTTAACCCTGAAACTGCAATCATAGTTACATAGCCAGCTAATTCCCTTGTCCTGTCAATAGGTATTCACAGTGGCCATTTCTTATTGACTGTTTACATTTAATGACTTCTTTCCTCGCTCCCTTGCGATTCGCCGCGTGCTCCACATTTTGAAATAGCGACGTAGCCACTACACTCAAAACTGGTTTTAAAATGGTCACAGAACAAACTGCCGACACCATTTTGAGAAGCCGTCTCCTTACAAGGCTGCAGCATGAAAAAAAAAAACTAGCCGGGTAGAAGTCGGCAAGACACAATTCCACCGCAATCCTGTTCACAGACCCGGCCACGTTTTACAATTTGCATCCTGTGTTTCGGCCGGTGCACCGTATCTTTCCACGGTAAATAATGTTACCGAGAACATTGTGCACACGTTGATGGTGCTTTTCTGGCGTTTCTATCATTTCCCCTTACTTCACAGACCCACGACATATAGCTACCTTCATCATTGGCAATATTTTTCTGCTTGCACCATGTCCATTGCATTTTTGATCTGGACAGTTGAGAGAAAACAGCCAGCCAGTGGAATGATAGCCACATACGCGATTAAATAGCAAATTTGGCCTTACCAATGTAGCTAATCCAGTTGGATTTATTTTTAATTATCCCAAATGCCCTTAACTCTTATCTTCTTATTTTCTCTTGTGATTACTGTTTTCTTTTTTTTCTCTGTAGCAATGCTGGCGGTTTCTTCCTCTGCTTTGCTTAGCTCCAGCGATTTCAAGCTTGCAACGGCGTTCGTAACATCGACATACACACAGAGTGGGGGATGGGAATACGGAAAGAGGGAGGGGGGACGGAGAGGGGCAGCCAGCTTGCTAACTCAGAGGGAGGACATTCTGTCTCTGACGCGACAGGCAAACAGGGAACAGAACAGGCCGCCCACAACCCAATCGTGTACCTTGGATGATTTTTTTCTCATCGGAAACACAGCGCTTTCGACTCTGATTCTCCCCATTGCTGCACGTGGAGTTTTATTTTGATGCTTGTGGAGCATCGGAGAAGACAGAAATAAGACTGGCTCTTTAAAGCCAGGGATGTACTGCTTGGTGCGATTAATTGAGAGTCGATTTTTCACGTCGGTCAGTCACGAACTATTAAATGCACTACATAAATTGATCGTGAAGCTGGTTTGCAAACTGTTAAGCACTGCTCGTTGCAACAGAAAACTCACCACCAGTCGTATCAGTGTGTCTCACATGCAATAGCTTGCGAAAGAAAATTTGTTAGGTAGGGAGAATGTAGCTTCTTCAGTGTTTTTGATAGTTGATTAACAACACTACTTTTTCCATATGCCCGGTGCACTACTGGATGACTTATACCCCAAACTCCGAGAGCCTACATTATGTGTAATCATTTACATTTACATTTAATCATGGGCAAGAATCGTTGCCTATTTAGCATCGTGATAATAAATGTAACTGTACATACTTGCAATGTGTGTCTTCGCACGTATTTTGCTTTTGTTTTCTGTGGGTGTTTATTTCATGCCCTCTCTCGGCCACACCCCGACTTCAAAAATATTCCTTGTAATCACCGAGACAGGCCCTGTGCTGTTTTTCTCCGACAGGCAAATTGCTGAACAATAGATACATTTGTGTCAGAACTGATGTCTCCAAAGATTCAGGAATAAAAAGGATCCTACGTTAGTGTCTCACTGCAAGCGCAATAGAATTTGAAATGAATTATGAAAGAATGCGAATCCATTTATCGTATTATGGCTAGTGACACTATCCCGGGTTTTAAATTTTGTTGCTAATGACATTACCCAAACACAATGTCATGAATGCCAGTTATTTGCTTTGAAATGTTTACGGTTCAATCAATTGCACATTCTACATTCTGTTAATGCAGCTAGGTTTGTGAAGCAACTGATATTCGGTACCTTGTTCAACAGTTGTCAACAGTTGAAGTGCACCCAGTTGAGACTCTAACCTGCTGTCCTCAATTCCGGAGACTGATGCCCCCTTTTATCACACCGTGCTTTGTTTCATCTTTGGTTAGTATGAGCAGTCATTTACATACGTGATGTTCAGATCCTAACTTCAATTATTTCCTTCTCATTTCTTCCCCATTTCTCCACCTCTGTCATACTGAAGGGTTGCCGCTGTTATGTTGCGTTTGCTTGTGGCGAGAAAGTCCAACCAGTGAAATTAGTGTCTATTCACAACGTGCCTGCAGCCCATTTACTGTAAGTGTGATTTGTTCAAATCTGTTTTCACAGTTTGCTCCATTTTAGCTAAAGCATCAAGAATTTATTTACTAAAAGTTGGGAAATTACACCTCCATCGATTTAATAGCTAAATTGTGCTCTATTTTCCATCTATGAACACACTGAGAAAAAAATTCAGTGTATACATATATCTCATATTCAGTGTATATATATATATCTATATAAAGAAACATTGGTATTCATTTACAATCAATGTTTGTTTTTGAATACTCTACTCAATAGTTGAAATGAAAACCTAAATATAAATGTGAACGTGAAGTAGTGTGTAATGTTGCTACTTTGGAGAACAGTCTCTGCAGACTGCATGCAAGAATAGTATTGTGCCACCTCGTGGTTGAAATATGTACTGGTGAAGCAGAGAAAGTCCTTAGATTGAAGGTCAAACAATGCTGGGAATGCTGCCTTTATTCACACTGAATCGCTTCATCCTGAGAACATGCTCTTATAACATATTATTGATATTTTAAGGATATTATGTTATTTTGTGATTAATATAACCTAAATTTGAAAATGCAATTCCAAATTAACGGAAATGAGTGCATGGATATATGTGACATTGTATTGCCATTTTAGAAATCAATATAGTTAATTTTAACGCTTAGCTGGTTTGTATACAATACAGATGTATCCTTTAACACATCTTGTCAGAATATGAGCTATATTTATTTCTCTCAGAAATCACAGAGACAATATAAACCAGTGAGGGATAAGCAGCAAAAGATGAGGTAATCCAGGATTTAGCTTTCTGGTCATGTGATTGCCTACCGTTTGTTGACAATCGGCTTTTCCTGTGGCATTAACTCTTTTCAGTCCGTCCAGTTTCTGCCTTTTGTTAAGTTAACCTTGCTTTTTTTTTGGAAATTGTATCATACAACCAATTAAACTCTCCATAACTGCCATAACTTGTATTTCAGAAAACAGAAAGTTCAAAAGCACACTTTTTGGAAACATTAAAACAACAACAAAAAGCAAAGTGGTTCAAAATAATTTCACACATTAATAGAGATGGCAGATGAAAATGAAGCATGAAGAGCAGAGGTCAATGTGACCCAGAGTCAGAATTTACTAGTGTTGTTGTGAAAGGGGCACAGTAAAGATAATTCCATATGTTTTCTACTCACTTCATTTATTGTACTGAAATTTTAGCTATGTTTAACATCTGACCATGTAATCATTTGTATGTGAAATCTGTTTTATTTTGTCACAAGGGGGTGATGGGATAGTTATTTTTCCAAACATGCACTGCACTTCCACTGGTTTTAAACCTCTGGCAAAATGACAGGGATAATCTAGCTATAATTACCAGATCTGTATCTTTGACTGTACGTCTTCTGACATCCCCCACTAGAAGTAACACAAAGCGGATGAGTATTTAGGACATCAAAAAAGCTCTGAGCTAACAATCGCTTACCTTACTTAATGTGTAATAAGGCCCTTTCTGGAGTTTTTTGTAGTTGATGTTAAGGTTTCACCAACTTGTCTGCAAGACCATCTATTTATCTTTCAACTAGCAATTGTGATACCAGAATGGAGATGTTGGGGAATTTGATTGTTTGTTCTACCAATCAAATGCACTCATTTGCATCACATTCAGTTGATCAAGCATTTGTAGCTACTTTCTGGTTGCAAAGGAGTTAGAAATGCCAACATATGGCCTGAGGGCTATCGTTCTAATAATATGCCCACTGATATCCATACTAATGGAACAAGCATCTGTACTATGTGAAACAGGAATTCAATTCACATTGACAAAATCTATTTGGTGAAAAAGCCTATTAATTATAATATGAGTAATTATCTCTTTAAAATTACGAAAGGTACCACTCTGAAATGCTCATATAATAGCATTACACTAATATTTTAACAAAATCACAGTTTGTACTGTATTAAATTCATAGTCATACCTTTGAAATTTTACAACAAACGTCATCTTCTACAAATGTATCAGGGTACCCCAACAAATTTAATATGACACTAAAATTGTGACTCCATCTTGTGTAGATCAAAGATGGATGCTTGTATAATAACAAATTTGGAAAAAGACCTCTACATAAGGATCATATCTACAACAAAGCCATAAATACAAAAAATGTACCATTATATACTTTCACTTATGAACTTCCTACCATCATGGATGGTTAACTGCCATACTTATAGCAATATTTTTTTCTTACCATTGCAAGGCATGTAGTCTTACTACTTTGCGACAGGAACATTTCTGCTTACTTAAAACTGGCAGTGCTAAAAAGGCCCATTCATAGACCCATGGAGTGAAATTCACCCTTACATTGTTATAATTGCACCACGCTGCTCCCCTGACCTCATGTCCATGCTACCACCTACACCCCTGATCTGCAATCCTGCCCTTACCCTTTTTTCTTAGTATTGCCATTAATAATAAATACAGCAGCCATGTCAGAGTTTATGCTCTCCTGGATTGCTAGGTGTGGGATTAATAAACATCAGGATGATGCGTAATTTTTCATTTGCACAGACGAGGCCAAGACAGGCAGCAGGACCACGTGTCTTCCTCAAGCAAGGAGGAGGGACAGATGAGTGGGGGCTTGGCGCGACCAGCCAGTGTGGGCCACTAATCTAGAATTACCCGACACGTCAACGCCCTGTCTCTCGGATTAAAAGGATATTGCCTCAAGGTAGGCCAAGTAAAAATAAAGAGCCTCAGGTCCCTCCCCCCTGTTGAGTAGTGCAGAATCCTGGGCAGACAGTCATCGGAGGCCCGCAAACTGAGACACTTCTGTGTCCTTTTGGACCTCTCTGTCCGTCTCCTCTCCACGGCTGCACAACGCAGCTTTGACCGTCACCATGGCTCTGATGAAATCCGGCTGGCTCTGGAGACAAAGTGAGTGTCTATTTTCATTGTTCCACACTCAGGTGTAGATAGCAGACAGGATTTAGAGCTTACAGATCTCCCACAGATTTCTACTGAAGACTGAGGCCAGGATTAGATCAAAACACTCAATTGCTAATCACAAATTATAAACTCAGCATGACCAGAGATATTATTCTTTGATGGAACACGAATAACCTTCACAGTAAGATTATGCATATGATGACCAACAGACTTAGGTGGGTGTGGAGCTTTGTTTTGAATGACTTCCAGTTTTAAGGAACACCGCACAACAATGTGATGTATTGCTTTCATCTTTTGATCACAAAGTTTCTCAGGAAATTGGGCATGATTGGGATGGTATTTCAGACTGACAAAACCAGCAGACAGAAGTATAGAAGACTGCGAGGATAAATAAATACAGGTGATAATAAAGACAAAATGGATGACTCTGGTTTCTAAAATCATGCAATTGCTCTCATTGTGGCATGATTTACAACATTGCCTCGGTTAAACAATCCGACGCAATCTGTGTTGTCAGAGCAAAGGAATGTGCAGTCAGTGTCTCAGTATGAGCCATACTTGTGATATGAATTTCAAAAGACGCTAAATAGTTAGGGCACCGTACCTGGTACATTTTGTACAACAGTGTGAGGGGCTATCAGTGTTGTTTTCAGCTTTGTCTTGTGCACCTGTGGGGTGAACACCATGTTAACTGTCCCATGTCAAAATAGGGTACAATAAAAAAAATGAATTTTGGTAGTCCCCAGGACACCCCTCACCATAGATTTCAAAAATGTTTCTGGAGTGTTGGTTATTACAGTTATGAAACTCAAATCCTTAAGCTGTCACTCTGTAATCGTTCTCAGACAGTGATTAATGCTGTTGATAGAAAATGACTCACCACAGATGTCAGCCAATGAGGACAAAAGAGCCCTTTACATGTGTGTTGAGAAATTAATGGGAAAAAAGCTCAATTTAAATAGTACAGGATCTCTGTAGATCTCTGAGGCAAATCATCACTGCATTACAAAAGAAGTTTATGTATTTGCATGGTTCTTGTCATACATCCAATAAGATCTGTGAGGCCAACCCTGGCACCCTAAATATAGCTTTGATGTCAGCTTGGACACATTTTTTTGTTCATCTTTTTTGCCCCAGTACAAGAAAGCAGCATTTCAAGATCAAGTATGAGTTTGAGCATAGCTTTCCAGAAACAAATAACATAACAGCTTCACAGGAAACTGTGGGACCTGTTAATGAACAATTGGCAGTTACAATCTAGTGTTAATTTTGTTGTGCTGATTTTGTTTTCAGCACTCTATGTGTAGTCAACTATGTTGTCTAAAGATGTGCTGGTTTGAAGTCACATTGTGTGTCTGCTACAGATCAAGAACTTTGCACCTAAGGACTGCATAATGGGAACTTTTCCCCAGTCATAAGAGAGAATCATTTCATTCTGCATGAAAAAAGTTTTGCAGCAAAGGACACTGATGAAACATGTTATTGGAAGTATTTGCAAGGTGAAATTCACACAATCAGTTTTGCAAAATCAGCATGCTATATTTTATTTTCATGCAATTTAGAGCATCCCTACTTTTTCCTGAAACAGAAACCATTATCCTGTTTTGGCAGACTGACATGACCCCAAGTCCACATGCAGCTGGAATACTTAAAAGACTGATTAAATGCTAATGCACACTGAGCTGAGCTGGGAGCAGCGCGATTCTGGTGTGAAAACATATTGTGATGATGGCAACATCATAAATGAATCCTCATTGATTATCATTATGAATAAAATAAGAGTATGATTTCAACAACTGAATGCAAAACCTGAAACATAAATTTATCAGGGAATAAATACATGACTGACACTTAGTTATTACATTAATTTGTTTGTGTAACAACATATGGCAGGACCTCAGAGAAAACCTTGTTTATCAGAAATGTGTCTGACTGTAAACCTGATGACATCAGTGCTTGTTATTGAGGTAATTAGCTGGTATAGTGCCCATTTATAGGAGAAGAGATGATAATCATACACTTGTTATTTTTCTAACAAACTGTTGGTTCACATGGGGTTATGACCTTAAGTCAATACAGAAAGCATACAGAAACTTTGAGCAAAGAAGAAAGGGAGGCTAGTCAGGCAGTGCTATATTAAAATTGATCATGTTCATTATGGCTAGCAAGTTATTTATGTATGACTTTTTTAGTTTGCTACAGTATCTCCCACGCATCCCACACAGTCGTGTCTCCTCAGTGCTGTTGCCTCCCAGTGGTAGAGAAAACTAACTATACAATATGTGTCAGAAAACAGTCACTAGCCATGATCTGGTGTAAACAGAAAACCCACCTCCTCAGTCTGCCTCTTGTACCCCTGAATCTAAACTCTGTTCTCACCTAGCTCTAACATAAGACTGGAAATCACTGTTTACCGAGGCAACTTGTGATTGCCTTTATTGTGCTTCTAATTTGGTTCATTTTGCTGTCCACTTTACAACGGTACTAATGGATAACACTATACTGATTGTATTATTGTGTTATACAATGCCATTTCAGTTCCATTATGAACAACATTTTATCTATTTTACCATTCAATTCTTTTAATATATATACTATGTTAGTTGGTGTGGGTAAAAGCACCTGCTAACTGAATAAGTAAAAAAAAAAACAGTAATGTGCTGTACTCAGACCTGGAACATGTTTTCAGCTGTTCATCATCATGGCCATTATAAGTCCACATAATACGCCACTTAACCAGCCCAGACTAACATTTCTCCCTGTGTTATTTGTTCATCTGTTGGTTGTGGTTGGTGACATACAGCAGTACTTTCCTAGCATATTTAACTTTCATTTAAGTGTCAGCTTAATGACTGTTTTAGGATGCCATCCCCATTATTATTGTGTATTGAGGTATTTCCTCACCACGCATGATGATGCAATTTCTTTTTTTATCAGCCAAGCCCTCTCTGTGTGTTGGAAGTAGAACAATTGAAACATTATCATCTTGCAAGAGTAAAAATGACATATAAACTTGTATTCAAGAGGCAGACAGCAGCTGTGATTATGTAAACAATCTTTAAGCAAAGAGCTGAAAACATTTACCTTTTCATTTAGACAGCAGCTCTTTGTGTTTGAGTATGTCCCATATAACTTTAAATATGTTAGCAAACACAATCCTTTTCTTAATAACCACAGCTGTCTGTGTCTAAATCATTGCCTTGTTTTTATGTAATTTTCAGTATAGCAAGATAACAATTAACAACACAGATGAAAAACTTTGAATTTTGAAGTTGAAATAAAAAAGTTGGACTCATCAGGAAGCTAGAAAATCCACACAGAAACTTAACTGATTTTGAAAGATCCATCCAAATATGAAAGGTCTTACTGCAAACAAAGCCGTGTGCTTTTGGTGACAATGTTGCACCACATTTGACTGTTTATCAACCCAAAAATCATACATTTCAAGATGCATTAGCCAGAAAAGCATATTCTTGCCACTGAATCAAGGCAAAAATGCATGCTAATTTGCATAGCATACAAAATGGTCATCATGGGGAATTTTCATAATGTCTTGTAATTGATATAATGTTTTGTCATAAGCAAGCTTGAGTATGGTTGTTATGAATACCCACTTCTGCATGTCGTATGTTAGAAATTCTAGAGCTAGGCTACATGTGACCGCACAAAATGGCCTCTTCCAGCCCTCTCCATTGTCACCTATTGCCTCTACACCTCACACACCAGCATAATATTTGTTTTAATTGAGAATTCTATAGAATCTTCAAACCTTTCACTGCTTACTTCACTGTCTCCTTCCCAACCCCCCACCATCCAGGCTCTGTCTTCAAACGCTGGAAGCTGAACTGGTTTGACCTCTGGATTGATGGGAACCTTGTCTGCTACAAAAGTGACACGCGTCGTGACTATGAGACCAGAGTGAGCCTCAAGAGCAGATGCGTCTCTGTGAAGACTGGGCTAGAGTGCTCTGGTAAGAAGCTCTTTTACAATGAAGGTCACAATCATTTACATGAATTTGGAACTGGAGGTTTTCTGTACCACGTGATCTGTGAGGCATTTAAAACTGTATTTCAATTGTTATCCTCAAGGTGTCACTGTAGACACTCTAATCTTAGCCAGGTAACCGGCACAGGAATGCAATAAATCATGCAATTAAGGACAACATTATGAAGAGCTTGAGCTTAAGCAGCTCTTTGATAAAAATGAGATGTTGGCATCATTGTACAAACTGACAGAGGTCATTGTCAGCGCAAATATTCCCTTGCATGCCTTTCTGAACAAGCATGTGACAAGGGACAGGGCAGTTGCAACAACTGGTCAGCTTTAAAATTAGCATATACCACACAAAGCCAATATGTACATAAACAAAACCAAGAGCTGATCAAAACACCTGACAGTTCATCTGTAGTTACTGCTGAGTCTACAGATGTAAAAAACAGTATATTCCGTATATTTTGTTTGTTACTCCACAGTGGCAGAAGGCATCCTGAAATGTTTAAATGCATTAAAGTGGATTGTGGAAACATGACTGGAATTATCTCAGATAATTCAAGCTGTATGGTTAAGCACTCAGTGTTGTTCTGTGCAGCTTATTGCCAAATTCAGTACATCTGACTTGTAATGCCCACATCTCAGTCCTTGCGAGCAAAATAAGGCCAAATAATTTCCCAAGATAACAACCATAAAAAAGGTTTCCAAGCAGGATTTCTCAGTATGCACAACACCTTAGAGACACAACTGCAAAGAAGTGTTGTTCTCTACTGAAAAGCTGCTATCTGAGCCATGTAAAACTGGACAGGGCACCTTGTATTCAGTTGTAATGAGCTTTTCTAAATTCATGCATTTTTATGCAAGCTTTGTGGAGATGAAGATGGATATTCACCAAACACCTGTGTTAACAGAGCTGAAAACATTACTGAAGGACTTCAGAGGTTTAGAGACACAGCTATCTCTGATTGGCATACATGGCAAGAATCTGTTCAATGGTTTGAAAGTCAGAGTTCAGTAAACCTACAGTAAAACTGAGGAATTAATTTTGAAAATTGGCACAGCAGATACAAAGCACAGACAGGGCAATAAACCAACAGTGTGTGAATTTCCAAAATTGCATACTATAGCTCCAGGGAGTTTGAAATTCAAACTCAAACTCAAAGTAGCAGTGCTGCTGCTGTAGTTTATGTCCAAGTGCAGAATGTTATGTTCTTGAACACTGTGATGTTGGCTAGGCACACTGTTTGTTTCTCCACACACAGCAGTTTTTTTGCAGATGCTGCAAGGAACCACTGATATTTAGTTTGTATGGAGGAGCCAAATGAGCCACAATGTATAGGAAAGAGTAGTGAATGTGTGCAATGCCTACTAATAAACAAAACATGTGGATAAAACCATTGCTAATAATATATTGTAATTTAAAGTTTACTGTTTTGACATATGAAACACAACGGCGTTGTTTGTGTAGTCTTGTATTTGGTTACAGTCTAGGTAGACTTAACCCTCCTATTGTCCTGGGGTCATAATGATCCCAAATCATATTCAAACCTAAGAAAATGATATAAAACATTAATCTAATTACATGGCCTTCTAAGTACCTTCCTAAAATGACCCCAAACGCCTATTGTCTAAGGGTCAATATGACCCGAGATCTTTAGAACTTTTGATCTTTATGAGCAGCTCTGTCTAACTCAGAGTGCCACAAACTCATCAAATATTTCCTCACACTCATAAATACCTGGTACTAGGCCCATTTCAAAGATATTAGCATGCATGCTAGTTTAACATGCTAGGTTGGTAGCAGTACACAGTTTCCATGTTTTTCCATACTGTATCAAAACCACTGATGCCCCCTGACCTCTAATGATTGACTTGGCATTTTACACATGCTCAACTATTAGCAGCACAGAAGCTGACCTTGCACAAGCGTAGACTTTTCCTTGAACAGTTAGGGAAAGATCTTGTGGCACCTGTCATGGCAAAGAGGGAGCGCATTCCATGTAATGTAACATCAGCATCGCTAGTGATTCAGGCAAGAAAAAGATGTGCCCAAACACCAAAGCTTGTGCTGACACCAGCCCCAAAACATGTACAATGTCATCTTTGCACAGGGTCTGATAATAAAACCCCAATGATCTGCCAGAGATGCAAGCAACTGTCAGGGCTCAGGCACGGACTCAAACGCAGACCACGAGTGCTCAGGTTCCAGGTGGTTTTATTGGAATCGTAGGACAAGAGCAAAATGGCAGAACAGGCAGGGTCAAAACCTGGTAGGCAGTCCGAAGGCAAAGCAGGGATCAAAAACAGGAACAAGCAGGGTCAAACCGGGCAGACAGGCAGATCAGGCAATTAGGGCAAAACGGCAGGCAGACGAAGTCGAGGATCAGGCCAGGCCAGCACAGGAAACTCCAAACAGAATAACAGGCGGGACCAAGACAGGCAAAAAAAAATAATAAACACTGCAACGAACTGGCAACAAGACAGAGACAAGCAGGGCAGATATAGGGCTGGGGTGACGAGGAGATGGGATGGAGGTGGGCAGGCAGGTGGAGGAGATCATCAGGTGGGCGGGGACAGGGCAGAGAGCAGGGCAGGGCAGCAACACAAGGAAAACAGTAAACAAAAGCACATGGACCACATTGACAGACAGGGAGAACACCAAAACAGCAGCTAGGGGGCCGGAGTACTGACAGTGACATGCAAACACATGCTTACAACTTTTGCCAGTCATGTGTTTGAGAGAACACCTCATGATTTTTCTACACACTGTCAACACACTGTATACTAAGAGGGACTGCATGTAAAACACCTACAAAAAAAACCACCCCCAAACTTTACCAAACTATCCCTTTGCCCTACCTACCCATATCTACCCCAATACAGAGCAGGCACCTTGTTGAGGTGGGGTAGCTTGAGTGTCTCAGTGATCATTTGAGCTGTACTGATAGGGGCTGTACCAATCCCTGTGAGGTCCAACCGTAACAGGAAGGCCAAAGGTGAGAGATTAAACTAAGACCAGCTCTTTTTTGTCTGTTATTCATTTGAATTGGTGTATGTTTGGATTATATGGATGTTGGAAAGAGCAGTAACTCAAAGATTTTGTAATCAGTCTTGAAATCAACTTGTCTTGGTTGAAGCAAAAAAAAAAAAAAGAGAAAATTCCAATTCACACGCTTCCATTGGGCAGTTTAGATGTGTTCATGGTAATATTACAGAACCACAACCTCCTTGACTTAGTTTAAATATGTCTGTAGATAGTTTCATTGGCATTCAAAAGTGTATAGCTTTATCTTCTTTCTCTTACAAAATTTAAACATTCAGATGTTATAGTCGGCTACTTCAAAAGGGGGCCCTATAGACTTAATTTATATTTAGATAGTTTCAATTCATAAATATCAGAATCTATTACATCTTTATAGCACAGCATTATAATGCAGTGTGATGTATGCACTGTGTGTGGGTGGAGATGTCATGCAATGTAATGTATGTGCTGTGTGTACACAGACACATACTGCAATGTAATGCATGTAGGGGCAGGTGTAATGCATGTGCTATGCGCAGGTGGAGATATAATGCAATTTAATGTACAATAAACTGTTTGCACAAAAATTCAACCCCTGTGCTCTGGAAGCTCCAAGTTTATACTGATGAAAAAATGCCCTAATTATGACACAGTTGCCTTACCATTGGCCTCCATCTGTGAACTATTAAAGTAAATGATACATTTTCTGGATAAACACCCCACTCTGTTTAAGGATCATTGGTCAGGCTGTGCATCTGAGGTGTTAAGTGTTAAAATGAATACTGAAGAGCATTCTCTGTATTCTATTGTATTTTATCATTTGTATTCTAATCTGCATTCTTAAGTAATATAAATGAATAAATTAGGAAAAGGGTACAAAATAATATCCAAGTGTTTGGATTTCTCAGTGAGCACTGTTGGATCTATAATCAGGAAGTGGAAGTTGCATCTCACCATGCAGGGACTGCCTAGAAAAGGCTGTCCCTCAAAACTCAGCATCCAAGCAAGAAGAAGACTTGTGAGGGAAGCCACAGAGAAGCCAACAATCACTTTGAAGGAGCTACTGAGTTCAGTTGCTGAGAATGGAGTAAAGGTTGCACCAGTCAACAATATCCAGAACTCTGCATAAAATTGGCCTATATGGGAGGGTGGCTCAAAAGGAACCATCTCAAAGTACATCTGGAGTTTTCCAGAAATCATGAGGGTGAGCTAGCTAAGATGTGGGAAAATGTTTTGTGGTCAGATGAAACCAAGATAGGGCTAATGGCCAAAATTCAAAGTGCTATGTGTGGGGCAACCCTAACACTGTCCATACCTCAAGAAACACCATCCCTACAGTAATGTATGGTTGTGGCAGCATCATGCTGTGGGGATGCTCTTCATCAGCAGGGATTTAGCATCTTGTTAAAACTGAAGGAGGAATGGATGGAGCAATATACAGGGAAATAGTGCAAGAGAACCTACATCAGTCAGCTAAAAAACTGAAACTTGGGAGAAATTTCACCTTTCAGCAGACAATGATCCTAAAAACACAAGGCCAAAGCAGCACTGGAGTGGCTCAAGAACAAAAAGGTGAATATCCCATGGTGGCCCCATCAAAGTCCTGATCTCAATCCCATTGAGAATCTGTGGCACTATTTGAAAACTGAGATCCACAAGGGGGGTCATCCAACCAACCTGAACAACCTGGAGCAAATCTGCCAAGAAGAATGGACAAACATCACTCCCAAACAGTGTGCAAAGCTGGTAGACACTAACCGCAAAAGACTTAAAGCTGTCGTTGCAGCAGAAAGTGGCTGTACCAAATATTATTTCTTATTTTTAATATTTCTTATTTTTCTTAAAATATTTTCTAACATAAAACCAATGTCACCTTAAAATAAATAAAATAGAGTTTCAGTGTTTTTAAATAAAATATCATACACAATAAAATTTCAATGTATCATCTCTAATTCAGTAAAATTGGTCAAGAGTCTGTGCTGTGTACAGGTAGAGATGTGATGTAGTGTGATGTATGTGCTGTTGCAGGTATAACCCCTCCAGAGGGCCATCCCAGGGAGAACCTGTTGGTACTGTATCTGAGAGATGGATCCACTGTGGTCATGTGCGCTAACAGTGAGGACGAGGCATTGTGAGTCTAGTCTTCAGCTATCTTACTTTCTTTACCTCATTGATAGCTTATTCCTCTTTTTATTTCTCATCTGTTCTGTTATAGCCTGATTTGGAATTCTTGTTCACAGGGCATGGAAACTGACAATTATGGAAGCCAAAAGAAACCCAGTAAGTGTTTCTCCTCTGTTAATATGTTTCATTTCTTCAGATGGCACAGAGTATGGGGTAAGAGGCTTGTGTATATATATTGATGTGTATATTTTTGTGTGCAATTCAGAAATGGGTGGGGCATTCTGTATATATAAACTACAACTTATAGTTGGTGGTTGATGACCAGGTGTGGGCAAGTACAGATTGATTCTGAAGATTAAATTATAGATGTATTGACTTGGAGCAGAAAAACATAAATAAATAAACGCTTCTTTCCTACACACACAGAAAGGTGTTATCAACAGAGCAGAAAAAGAAATGCAATTATATCAATATTCTCTCAGAAATACCATTAACAACAACTATACATACATATGGACACACATCAAATATTATGGTGATATACATAAATAACGCAAATGACAGCTCTGTTCACAGAAATGTAACACACCATTTTGAATGCGGAAATGTAATCAATAGCAGTATATACAAGATATCCCCAACGCTATCATGCATACAGTAATTCATAGCATTAGCACAAGTAAAAATGAATATCTGACGAATTCACAAGTCTGTGTTTTAATTATACAGATTTTTCAACAATAAACATGCCCATCATCTGGATAGCAAATGATTAATTTTTACTGTCTTGTTTCTGTCTGTCAGGTGTACACATATGATCCGTATGATGACAATTATCAGTTTGTGGCTGTGGACAGTCATAATGCGGTCTACGTCAGCCCAGGTTACCATGGTAATGGAGCAGGTAAAACTAACACTTCCTAACTGTGTGATTAAACAGCTGAGGGTCTTTCTCATTTGCCATTTGCAATTTAACAAAGGGAATGACTCATATGTTTGTGCAATTCAAGGTTAAAAAACACTCTGAGACCATTCCAGTCCAGTTTTATTTAAGATCTGTACTGTTGATGACACCGTATTTGCAAAAATCAGAAATTAGGAAAGATCTTCCCCTCTCTTTCTCTGTCTGAATACAGGCACCCACCACATCCTGATCCACCGTGACCCGTGGGAGGGAGTGGGGCATCAGGTGGCTCTGGGTCTGCTGGCAGGCATGGCCACTGGGGCGGCCCTACGGTCTCTTTTGTGGATGCCTTTCTGCTTCTGCTGAGAGGGATTCACTGGCTGCTGTTCTGGCCGTCTTTCTCCAGCCAGCTGCAGTTACAAGCTGGAACACAGTGCTGGGAAAACATCTAAGCTCTGTAGGGCTTACCACTGCTGGCTTCGCACACTCGTATTATGTTGTATTTTTTATCAAACTTCATTTGATTTGATTGATTTATAAAAAAAAACGGTTGGAAAATACATTTAAGTCCGCTGCTGATAAGAGATGACACATTGCTTAGGGTCCATGGGTGCTGATCGCTGCTCCATGACAGAGGATTTCGGCTCTTTTCAACCAATATTTGGACTCGACCTGTAATTAGTGATCACGGCTGGGCATCATAAGAAGGTGCATCATTTTGCACATGTTGATGAAGAACCAAATATGTATACACTATATAGAGAAGTAAAATTCATAGTTGGTGACCAATACTTACGAGAAATATGCAAAAAATAAATAAATAAATAAAGGAAAAAAGTCCAAAATTGTTATGTAGAGTGTGGCGACTAAACCTTGCCTTAGTACATGATTTTGTATGGAAATCTGCTGAAGGTAATACAATGTGCTTTTCATTTCCAAGGTATTTTTTCATGCTTACTGCTACTGGTTTGTATCTAATGAATGATAAATGTAATATTTGTGAGACACACGGTGTGGCTGAGTATGGCTAGCAGGAACCTGTATTATATATGTAATTTTAATCACATGTAAAGAAATATAAAGATGCGCTCTTTACATTTCACTGTAAAGACGTAGTGTGTTTCAGACTGGTGCTTGTATGGGGCAACAGGTAATCATAAAATACTTCTATTTAAAAAAATATATAACATCAACATTGATGAATATTTAGGTTAATTTTCTCCATTTTTTAAAGAAACATCACTCAACAACAAATGCAAAACCCACATATTTAATAAGCAATGAAACAATGTTTTGCAAAATGTTCTGGGTTTTCAACAGGTCAGTGGAGATAATGCATAGCATAAGCACTTTCCTTTCTATCCAGTTACATAAAATACAAACAATCCACCTTCCATCAAATTGTAAAAACTGCTACATTCATTTTTCCAGTTGCCTGGGGTTGACAGAACATGAGGTTTTTGTGTAAATTTAAGCAGGTAGTCCATAGAAATACATGGAGCTATGGCTTCAGATTACACCTCTGTGATAAATAAAACATACTAACTGTTTTTTCCTATTTATTTAATTATTTATTATTTATTTTCACATTTAATGTAAAGCTGTGATTGTTGTAAAGATAAAAAGGATAAAATAAAGCTTGGCTTGAACTTCAGCAGAAAGGCCTTACTTACTACTTACTACTTGAGACTGAATGTGTCATTTAATATATATTTCTGAATGTCAGACTACCCAAAGCTTGTTTGTAAAGGAATAAGGAGTAAACTTTGTAAAGCATGACTTCTAATAATGAGGTATTGCATAATATGGTTTTCATAACATCACTATATCAAGTAGGCAATTGTAGAATTCCATTAAAACGTGTGGTTTAGTTACAAAGCTTATTTTATTATTTACAGTGGCTGCAGCAATCCTACATCTACTTTTGTTCATTTGGTATATCAGTAAACAACATGGCATTTAAAAATGTTTGTCCAAAGAAATAAATCTATATTGACAAAAAAGTAACAATAAGGGTAAAGATAAGGTTTCATGTATATGAACAGGATAGATCACTGTGATAAACACCAGAACAGCTTCTATGAAGTGTTGAATAAAGTACAGAATGAACAGAAGGATCTAGCTGTGTTTACCTTGTTGAACACGGGTAAAAATTACCAGTGTATTTCAATTGGTCAATTTTCATAACCAACTGTCCTTCTCCTCTCGGGTTGCAGCAGTGACTCCGGCATGCAGATTCTTTTTGTACAACACCCAAAGGACCCACCCCTACCTCACTATGTATTCTACATAGCTCCTAGTTCAGGCCCTGGTCCTCTCAAGCCTGGACTATGTAGATTAAATTACATTATTGGCATTTTTGCAGACATACTTATCCAGAGCTACTTACATAGGTTACAATTCTTATTACCCATTTTTGCAGCTGGATATTTACTGGGGCAATTGTGGGTTAAGTACCTTGCCCAAGGGTACAGCAGCAGTGCCCCACCGGGGGAATTGCACCAGCAACCTTCCGGTTACAAGCCATGCTCCTTACCTACATGCTGCAGTGCTGCCCATAAGAAATGTATTTAGCATTAGATTTTAACTGCAACTCCCTCTTTGCTTGTCTTCCTGCCTGTGCTATCAAACCCCTGCAGCTACTCCAGAATGCAGCTGCACGACTTGACTGCGTTTAGGGAGGTTGTAGACAACTCATACACCCCTCCTCATCTCACTTCACTGGCTTCCTGCTATTGCTCACATAAAGCACGTCATGTATTTGACAGATCTGCAGGCAAAAATACATGTGCTGAATGAAAAGAGGCAATTAACTCAAGAGCTGATTAATGGGCTGCCCTTTGGCGCACTGATTGTCCATCATGAGCATTATAATGGTCATCAACCAGAGGTGCAGGGGGAAAACACCAGAGGGAGACAAAGCACATACATTTCACGGACTGCACAGCACAATTTGTTTGGTAGAAGTAAGTATGGGATCTCACATAGGTGGTGGCAATGTGGAATCAGAAACTACTTCTTAAATACTGTCACCAAGATCAACAGGCAGGAATTATGACATTGTGTAGGAAAGACGTACCTACTTTGCACGTTCTGTATCATACGTCACTACTGCTGATTATTGTTTTCTTTTACCAACATACTTCAGAACTGAAGTCCATCACCTTAAAGATTTCAATCTGAACTAATGACTTCCTAATCTAACCACTAATTTGCTGTCTTATTCATTCTTGAATAAATGCATTAATACCTGAGAACACTTAATGATTATGCATGCATTTGATCAATGGTGTGGTGTTCTGTAGTGAACTATAGTCAATAAACTGTTATAGGCCCCTGCCTACTGACTGCTCTCATTATGCTAGTTTTTAACAAATGTGGTAGGACATACACAAATTATAATTAGAAATTCCTATACAGCCCTCTAATGAAACCAAAAATTGTGAAACTCGCAGCTGGTTTCTCTACCCTCTTTTTCCATACCTCCACTACCTTCCTGGTCACAGGCAGAGCTTCTGCATGCTCTAGCATGCCCATCTATGAACAACCTCCAACTTCCCATCTGTCCTACATTCCCTTATCATCCATCTCCCCCTTTAACATCTTCTTCGTGCTGTCTCTCCCTTCAGCTCCAGTCTCTGTATAGATCTCACTCTACGCTGACTGCTTCATTGACTCTACTGAGGTGCACGGTATTCCTTCAACTCATTTCTGTGCAGGCTCCCTCTAGTGGGCAACTTGAGATAAAAAAGGCCACACATTTCTATATGCGATCCATAACAAAAACACAAGCACCAAATTTGCAAAAGTGACATTCCACACACACTAAACAGGCACTATTTCAAAGGATGCTACCAAATCCACTTTTCTTTCCAGTATCTTCTGCTTCAAATACAATAAATATGCTACACAAGACAACAGCCTGGAGAGGATGGGCATGTTTGTCAAGCATATATTGTCTAGTGCTTATATCTGTAATGACAAGCTCCAACTCTGCTACGCAGCATGACACACGCTTTCTAATGTCATTTTATAAGACTTCCCAATTTCATGTCATAATATAACTTTGAAAGACCACTGTTTCTTCATATGCTTAAATGATCAAGCAGAGGGTTACTAGAAGGGATAGAGATCTATGGTACTATTCATTTGGAATAGCATTTCCAGTGTGTGCATGAGGTATCGTAGCAAAAAAGTTGGTTTTCAGTTGGGGCCAATGTTGGTATAAATAGGCCGAGCATGACCCATTTTTCCAAAAATCAATATAGGCAACTATAATACAGAATATATGATAATTACATTATGATTTGTAACTTGCACATTTTTACACTGAAAGCATTTTGTTTGAAATGGCAATACTCTGAATGGCACATTTTGGCTATTTTTGTAAATGTGAACGGCTTATGAAGTATAGATCTCCATAACTTGGCCTTTTTGTACTCAAATTAGAATTAAGACTACATAAGGACACAAAGAGGATTTATCTGTTGGGAGGATGTCACCTCAAGCCTGCAAACGCAATAAATAACTCTGATATCCTCATTGGTAATGCAGTCAGTGAATAGCAGACAATGCGTAAGGTGATGATGATAACACGTTATCTATTGGCATGCGGCGCTTGGGACAAAAATAGTGGGCTCATTTACTCGGCATACACGACAGATGGCGCGTGGATACCGCACTGACTGTGGGCGGAACTTCAAGTTCTTCCATTGAGCCCTGGTCGTCAGCATGTTTGAAATAGCTGCTGCGTAAGCCTGGAGTCCAGTGAAAAGAATGCTGAAAAAGACGTCAGCACAACAGATTTTCATGCTCAACTATCAAGCTATTTTAAGTTCTCCAATCACATTCTATATAGATAACCAATATGAAGAGTCCTTGTCAAAAGTTGAAAAGTCAAACGATAGGGGAATAAGGGAATCAAGCAACTTTTGAAGAGACACAGGAAGACTCTCAGAGCTGAGTATTCATACTGAGAGGCATAGCTTACTTTTCCATTTATGAAATCATTCACACAATCAGTCTCAGCACATCATTCATGTTTGAATATGTAAATACTACACGAATGCCAACCGGTTCGAGTCATGCCACTTTTAATTCTGTATTTCAAAACGTCGTGTTAATTCTTTGAAATAGACTTTTTAAAATGATGACTGTAGTCTTAAAACAGCTTTTTACTTTTCTTGTGCAAACATGTCAATAAGTGACAAAGTTATTTTACTTGGTAGAATTTTAAATTTCCCTAATCATCATTGATAGCCAATTGTCCTGTCAACCCAAACCTCCTTGCCGAGTACATAACACAACGACATGACAGTATGTGTAAACAACTGGTGCTTCACCTATTCAGGAATGTGGAATGTTTAGGACATTTCTTTGTCTTATCTGGTGAAGCACAATCAATACTCCTATTTTTCCATATATAGAGATTATCAGTTTGTATTATGTATCAATATACCAATATATGTAGAAAAGAGCATCAATACCAACACAGTATACACGGTATTTCATCCATCTCAACCTATAATGACACATAAAAGGGGCAGTTATTTATTTTTTTAATTTAATGTATTTTGTCAAAGTATTGAAATGTATTCCTTTTATTTTGATTTCATAAATGACCATACATGTTTTTTTAGGATCTTTATGAAAATGTGGTTGTCACAAGCTGGAGTGGGCAGAGAAAGCACAGCTTTTACATGCAAATGATGTTTATGGACAACAAATATTTTCCTTTCCTTTTCAGGATTAATTAGCAAACATACATTACACTGTACAGCAATAGAAATCACAAAAGCAAGGCGACCGGTCATCTGGGCAACCCCTCAACCAGGCTTTTAATTCACTTTTATTTAACCCAAAAAAGCTATTTCCATAGATACTAAATACAGATATTTATCATGGCTGAGACAGACATAGCTGTGCCACAATGGAGTCCAGCAGTGCAAAATAGGAGCTTGTCTGCAGGGCAGCGCATAGCAGTGACATTTCACGTTTCATTTAAAATTATTCAAATAAAAGAAAAACGACCTAGAGGTACAGTAGCTAAAACCATTGTAGATTTTTTTCCAGAAAACATTGATTGCACTGTATCACTTATCGGGTTAAATCTGGTGTTGGGAGAGGGGCAAAGATTCAAGGATTTCTGGGTATATAAGGATATGGAACTTTAATATTAAAGAGACAAATATATTTGCGGTTTAGAATAATTATAACAATGATAAAAAAAAAGATCCAGTAGAAATAAATAACAGAAAATACTTGATCGAATGAACATGTTAAATATTTCTTGTTAACAAAAGAAAGCCCTCCCTGCTAAAGCTGATATTACAAAGTTAAACTTTACAAAGCTAGCAAAAACCAAACCAATGGAAGCCCTATAAGAATTAATGCTTTAAAAAAGTTATGTCTGCATATATTTTAAGTAGGTCTAGTCATTTATTGAATATGACACTTCCCTAAATTTACAAAGCTTTCTCGTTAGCTACAATACTCATACCCATATACTTAATCTACTCAAATGCAATCCTTAAAAAAGACTACATAGTTTACACAAGATACACTCGAAAATGGCAGCCAAGGTGGTCATTCTTCCACTAGATCCTGATCACAGAAAGCTGATTTGCAGTATGATTAAAGTTCCTAATTTGGTTAAAAGCAGGTATCAATTGATTCCAATATTAATCTCCTGTCCCCACAACCTTACTTTTGAGTTTAATTGAGAGATCAACTACTGCTGCCTGACAAGTTCTCTTAATTACTCCATTTAATTCAATAAATTGCAGGATAAAAGATAGCAATCTCTGCTAAGATTCAACTTTCACCATCTCCAAGAGAAAGCACTGCTTGGTACCAGAACACCTCTACTTACCACCTCATCTTACCAATGTTCATTCAGAATATCAAACCTTCAGAACAGAATGTTCATCCAACAAATTCCCAGCATTATTCCAGTACAGTTAAAAGTATAGGATAATTTGTTCAGAGATTTTTAGTGATCCATTAACTCACACAGGGCAGTATAGTATTTTACAAAAGGTTAACAAAAACTTGAAATACAGTGCATTTAAAAAAAAAAAAAAAAAAAATCTAACTTTTGAAATCTGTTGGAATAGTGTAACTGACCTGGAGGTGAAAGTACACCAAAAAGAAAAGAGAGCAAACAATCAAAAAAAAAAACAAAAACATTCACATCCACATTGTGCTTGTAAATCTTTAAGGTCTTCTCAGTGAATTAGCAAAACAACAACGGACACAGACACACTAGTGTTCTTTTCTTTCCGGCTGCAACAGTAATCTGATGCCGACACTGTAGCTGATGGGGGTGGAAGAGAAGCAGTGGTGCTGAATGAAAGAGACAGAGAGAGAGAGAGCAGAGAGAAAGAGAGGAGGTGGAGTGAAGGTGAGAGAGAGATGGAGCTATAAGCCCAGCATTAACAGGAGCAGCCTCCTTCGCTGACTGGCTGTTCCGGGGGCTTCTCCAGTTTTATGTCAATCACTGAGATAGATGGTTAAGGACCGTAGGGAACACGGAAAGTCCTGTAAATTCAGTATGGAACAGTATATTCACATGTGTGATGCTACCTTCATCAAAGCATAGAGGCTGGAACTGGGTAAGAACTAGAGATGAATCTCAGAACTTTATGGCCAAAATACAAGAAGACTTCATCCTCTAGCCAAAAACAAATACAAGTGCAGGTGAAAGTTCCGTTTCCGGATACAAAGCTTCACTGCTCATGTATTGCCAGGATGGGCAAACTTGACAGAAATCTGACTTTCTACAACTCATGGCTGACTTTAATTCACTGAAGTGTGACTATTTTAATCTCAGTCAGCATTTGCTGGAATAAAAACCGCAGTAAGGCAATACATAAGTTCACAATACAGACACTACAGTCGAGCCAAGAGTATTATAATTATTTTTTAACTGGAGACAATGTGTCCAGAATGTTGTCAGATTTTTAACACAATTGTAAAGCCAAATTAAGACTTATCTGACTTGCCATTTCACCACAAATACATAAATAATAGTTTATAGTGGGTTCATTTCGCGTGTGCTGAAGTGTCTTGCCTGTTTTTCCACAGGCTGCTTTAAGTAATAAGTTCGAGCTATAAACCCATTTTAACTTTAAGGCTTAAAACAAGCACAATCTGTTTATATTTAAAATTCAAACTGATCACAGAGTATCCTCTCAAATGAATGCAGCAATGCTTCAGATGTTCTGGATGTCTAATTTGAGTTCCGACTGCTTTCATGCTCTCAAAAGGTACACTTTCTCCAGCCATGGCTGTGTATTGATACTATGACTTAACAGTTTGGCATTTGATGGACATCCGTCCAGACAGGAATCTCTCCAAGAGTTTTTTTGATGCACAATGCTTGTCAAGCAGTGGTCTTGTCTGGACCATAACCAAATAAACCACAATTCTGAGAAGCTACGTGAATTGTGAAAATGTTGGGAATCACTACTGCTGTGCTCTCTGTATAATATGAGCAATCTAGAGATGTTCTTTTGAGCTTCAAACTATCCAGAAACTGAGGCCTTGCTGTGAGTTGCAATCAGAAGGGTAATACGGTTACAGTTGAGTTCATGTGGAGGGTAGTTCCGGCCTCCAGATGGACACCTATCGGTGAAGGACAGCATTACATCAAAAGGCCCCCACAGTGAAAGGATACTGTCTTCTCTGCTCTTGTCCTGTGTGCTCTCCATCCCGGGCAGGGCGGCTGCAACACGTCGGAAAAGCTGCAGCGGAACAAAGAAAAGCCCTCGACAGTTAAACCTGTCCAAATCAACCTGCTTCCATTCTAATGAGAAGGCAAGTCTGAGTACTTTAGAGTGAAATGTCTCATTTCATTAACACCTTCTGTGTAGCTCAAAAATCAGAAATTCTGAGAAATGCAATGGGTTTAGATAAACTCATTGACAGGTCTTGGGACAAGGTAGTCTAGAAATTTGGTTTAGGCTAATATTGTGTATGAATCCATCTTTCAGGTACGCAACAAATTCTACAATGCTATAATAATGTTCATAATAAGTCACATTACCTCTGGTAAATGGCTGGTATATGGAAATTT
The DNA here is from genome assembly GCA_019176425.1 of Megalops atlanticus. Taxonomy (NCBI): domain Eukaryota; kingdom Metazoa; phylum Chordata; class Actinopteri; order Elopiformes; family Megalopidae; genus Megalops; species Megalops atlanticus. The sequence continues at coordinate 35,867,966 of CM032877.1, forward strand.
ATGATTAAGTGATTGCTGTGTCATATTTAAAGTAAAAAGCAGGTGGTAACACAGTGCAGTAACATAGGCCAGTATTATTACTCACACAGAAATACACACGCACACACCGAACAAGGAACAGCATGTCTCAAATCATTAATGTGGTCAGTGATTTCACAGCAACACACACAATCCAATGTATTTACCATAAGCCCAGCAACCAGTGACGAATGAGGCTGACAATCTAACCATAAAGCATTTTGCCCTTAATATTGAACAAAATTTAAGAAAGTGTTACTTCCAGGTTGCCTAGTCAACATGTTTTACTAAACTCAGCAACAGCCCAACTCATCTTGTGCAAATTAATGTAGTACTTTTTTTTTTTTTTTTTAATTAAGGACATGTGCTTTGTGGTTGATTGAATCTGGGTCTAAATACTGAAGTCATGCAGATTTTAGACATTAAACGATAAGTACAACAAACAATCACTGCAAAATTAAATTCCAATCAAAATAAAGGGCAGGATTACATCAAAACTTTGACCCACCCACTTTCACATCATGAACATTATCAACATCAGGATAGAATGAGCACCTCTTGTCAAGTTGGTTTCAGGTATGGATTATGACTTATGATTATCAGCAGGTGGACAAAAGTTCTGCCACAAAAGCGAGCCCTTGAGAATGCCAACCCCCTTCCCACACACACGTGTGTGAGAGAAGCCATTAGAGGAGTAAATGCTGTTGCCAGGGCGACAGAGTGAAACCCTGCCTCTTCACTACCACACCGCTGCCCGCAGCAGCCATGCGCTCTACCTGTTTCACATTGTAGCCTGTCTTTGCGCTCGTTTCAATAAACAGAACACTCAGCTCTTTCGCTCTCTGCTCTCCTTCCTCAGTGGTAATCTGTCTGTGGTGGGAGGCAAGACAGACCACACCCACGCGCACACACACGCACACACACACACACACACACACACACACACACACACACAAAAAAACACGACAGGAAACAAAAACAAAAATGTAAACTTTTAACACTGAAAGGACACACGCACCGTTTCATCTGTCCACTGCTGCTTCTGCCATTGTCTAAAGCACGGTTAGAGTGCCCAGAGGATTTACACTCAGCACTATGCCTGGTACCTCTTCACCCCTGTCTTTCAAATGAATAGCTTACAATGTTCAGATGCTCTGAGATCAGTTTTGACATCCAGTGTTACTTTGGCATTAATTCTGTCAAAGCTTTCACATGGATGGCTGATTGAACCCGATTCAACCCGCACTCAATGAGTTGCGATAAAATAATTAACGGCTGGGTCGGAGTTTGTATTTAATGTGACCTTGAGATTGGCCTACTGTGGTCTCCGTTTCTGCTTATGAGTACAGGTGCTCCATCCGGAGCTGTGATGCATGACTCTTCTTAGTCTCATCAGACTTCACATTTCATTAAAAACCGTACAACAGTACATATGTAAATATGAGTCACCACAGGAGGATGCACCATGAGGATGAGGAAAACTTGGGCATAATGTAGCTGCTTCCCTAACTGGTCAGGCTGTAACACTGTCCTTTAGAGGTGAGCGGCGGCAGCAGTGAACAGAATCCGGAGCGTGTGGTTTCATAGCAGACTCACCTGTTTAACATTGTATCCTGCTTTAGCACTAGTCTCAATAAACATTACATTCAGCTCTTTGGCTTTCCTCTCACCCTCCTCGATTGATACTTGCCTGTAGCAAATGAGAGCATTAGAAGGGATAGTACATACCAAAATGCCACAAGCACATACCTACATATTACATAACTAAACTGCTTCATTCATTTTTAAGCAATCTGTACATTTTATAGCAGTTTTTTTTGGTCCCATGTAGTCTGGAGTATGAATGCATATGGCAGCCATCAGAAACACACACTATATGAACGCACCACTGGAAACGGAATTGTCCGGTCTCCCAATTTTTGCTAACCAGCTGTAGCAAAGCACCAACTTCAAGCAAGAGACAGAAACCTCAGTAAAACAAGAACCAAGGAGGCATTTATGTGTAATAACCACTAAGGAACAGTACAGTGTGGATAAACTGGACATTATCAGCTAGGAAAAGTAATGTTAAGGCCTAAAACAGGAAGATGTGCTCTAGGTTTTAAGCAGTGACGTTATTGTGAGTGACATCAAAAAAGCAAGTCATTTGCAGACATTTTTAATTTCCTTTTAACAGTCTCTTCATTTTCCTCTATGTTATTTACACAGCACAGATAGAATGCTAGATATGTGTCTGAAATATGTGGTTACACCTGAGCTAACAAGTGGGCTGGCAAAACACTAGCTTGATCAGCTAGTTAGCTATGTGCACACATCAATGAATGTGTCCTTGTATTATAAAAACACGGTACTATACAGAACCAATAATAGACAGGAAAGATGTTTTGTTTGACAAGTTAAATTTCTCTGGAAGAACACTTCATTGAAATCTGACAGTGATTAATTTGAAAGTAAAGTAAGTATGGTCTAACAAAGTAAGTATAACAAAGACCATGAAATGACAATTCTATGAGATGAGAATGTCTATCTACCATTTTAAAATTCTGCTCATGGTTCAAAAGATATAAATATAATCAATGCATTTTTTTGTCTGGTCAATTTGAATAGTATGAATAATCACTGCAACACATTTTTTATCAGTGAAATGTGCTTGTGCACTTTCAGGTGTACCTTCCTTGCCACATTTCAGTTTAGTTTTCCAAGTGACCTTAACAAAAACTGTACTGAATTGAGAAGTTGTTTGTGGGAGGACTGAATCAGGCTCTAAACAAGTGTTATTTGAGAGGCAGACCATCTTACTCGGCTGTCAAAGAGAGGCGTTGGTGGATAAGTGGGTGTTATAGACATGTTAATGCTGCCCTACTTCACAGCAATGACGTGGGCTATCTGGAAAAGCATCAGGAGACTAAGAGACTACCGTCAAACTGTTCTAAGCCGGAACACTAGTTAAATGCAAATAAGACCTTAAAATATAGACAGCAGAGGTTATGAGTCAGCTTCTGGGCCCAAACCCAAAATACAGACATTGCCAATGTTACTGGCTGACGCCTCCTTGATGCTTCACAGTGACGCTGTACCTTTTGTCTGCAAGATCCGTCTTGTTGCCCACCAGCATGATGATGACGTCGCTTCCTCTCTCTGTTCTGACATCATCGATCCACTTTGTGGTTTGCTGGAAAGAGTTTACATCTGATAGAAAGGGGAGAAACAACCGGCACAGTTTAAGCAGCAGTGCATTTACCTGATGGTCAGAGTGATAAACCACATGATCATGAAAATGGCACAGTTACCAACTACCATGACTACACCCCCTGGAAAAGAAAAAAAAAACACCCCACAAGGATGTTTGAAAAATGGCAACAACAACATGTGACATAAAACGCTCCCTTGATGCTGCAGCAACATTGAAGAAACGTAATATGGGCAGGGAGAGGATAACAGATTGGAGCAGGAGAACACAAACTTGCTGCATGCATGGACAGTGACAAAAAGTGAAGAGCTGCAAAGAACTTTAATAAGGAAAGTGCACAATCCACAGATGGCCGCTTTCGAATAGCATACAAATACCAAGTTACAGCAGAGCACATATAGATCAAAGACTGACTGATGTAGCTTTGACCACGCCGACACACCTATAGCCCCACATGAACAAATACATTTTAAACCTATAATAAAGGATTCAGTGCTGCACAACCATAATGTTAGTCCACTTAGAATACTGCTTACTTAAGATGTCCTTTTACCTTTTTCGTTAAACACTTCTGTGGCAAAGAAGCCAGGAATCAAAACCCAAGTGGGGAACACAGAATGATGTACAATGGATGGATACCACACTAAGTGCCATTTCAACAACTATTTGTGTTTTTCCCTGCAAAAACCACTAAGCAAACATTTGTGTATCTTTGATCTGGCAATAAGGGAACCTCCCTTTTAAAACCACTCCAAACAGATTATCAGTGATTTGTTTGAAGCACTGAAATGTACAGCAGCAGCCCTGAAGTGCAATGTTTTCAGTTTCTTTCAATTTGCAAATCAGATGGGCAAATTAATGACTGTTTTCTCCTCTTCTCCATCCCAATGCAGACCATAAAGAATCACTATGGACAAAGAGGCTAGAGGGAGACACCTCAAAAGCCACTAGCTATTTTTTATGTTTATCACATCCAGCAATTCAAGAAAATATTTTTAAAAATCTGGCATAGCACTAATTTGAAGGCTATAAACCTCGCAATCCACATTTCATACGAATGTCTGGAATAAACACAAACTGGTCATGTCTAAAGTGACCTGGAGGGGATGGGGGATTACAGGTTGCCACTTTTCTACTACATGCAATACATCATTATATCAGCAGCCACTACAATTAGAAACAGTTCTATTTAGTGGTCAAATTTTGCAATGCTTTGCTATACAGCCATAACCCTGAGCTTGTACATACCAAATTAACACGCAATGAATTTCATTTTCTCAGAATACTGTAAATAGTGCATCAAAGTAGTTTGATGGTGATTATAATGAGATGTTGCAAAGAGAAAACTCCTCTTTGTGAATTTACTGCTGTAGGCTTAAATTCTGGACATACAAAAAAAAAATCAGCTTGAATGGCACCTCCCACACACTCTTTTTTGACTTTTAAAGACAAAGAACACACTTTAAAAAACACTACTGAAAACCTTTACTCTTTGTGTTGGGCCTGCACTCTCTTGTCCCCCTATCACCGTAAGCCTCTCCTAAGGAAGGGATTACTCTATTGCAGCAATGCACATGTCACAACGCACATCAGTACTTCATAATCTACAATCTTTTTTGAAAACCCATTCAAGAAAAAGAAATAAATTATTAATGTTACAGTGTTTATGGTTGGAGGAAGTACATGCAACCATCATGTAAGAATGTAACAGCACATTTAATTTTTTTGTGCCATCCAGAAAAAAAAAATTCCTAGAATTTTTCCTGAAACACAAAAATAAGACACACTAAAAGGAAATGCACAGCGCTTACATTTAAACCCCACCGCACAAATGTGGGAATGGTGGGGGGGGGGCACGAAATAAAAACAAGAATCAAAGTAAAAAAAAAACAAAAATGACAAAGAACAATAAACAAAGAGAAATAAAGTAGTAGCATAAAAGCCAGGGGCGAGAAGACAGATTAAATTTTTTTTTTTTTTTTTTTTGGTAGGATGAACACCAACATCGATGGGAGCCCCACTCACTTGTGATGTCATAGACAACCACTGCCACAGTGGAGTCACGTATGTAGCTAGGAATCAGACTCCTGAACCGCTCCTGTCCTGCTGTGTCCCACAGCTGCAGTCGCACCTGGCCAATCAGGCAACACCAGAGGAGCAGAGCGGGAAGAGGGACGGGGGGGGGGAGAGGAAGAGGCAGCGGTGAGACCCCGGGGCGAAGAGCGAGTGAGAAGGGTAGGGGTACCTACTTGTGATGTCGTAAACTACGACGGCGGCGGCGGAGTCACGGATGTAACTGGGAATGAGGCTACGGAAGCGTTCCTGACCCGCAGTGTCCCAGAGCTGCAACCTAATCTGTGCGGGATGGGGGGGAATGAAAAATAAACCAAAACAAAAAAAGAAAAGAAAGGAAAAAAAGGACAAAGGAAGTGAACACAGAAACAAAACAAAACACGATACAATGAAAGTCAAAACAGCATACGAGCATGCTGAAATTAAAACAAATAATTAAAAATCAACAGAAACATGAAAAGGCATGCAGAGTCTGTGTGCGTGTGAGTGTGTGTGTATATGCACGTGTTTCAGAGATGGAGTCATGACATGACTTCAAGACCCCACCCTGGATCTGGACCAAGATGATCCTGAACAAGGCAAGACAAGCCAGAGATCCAGGAAGAAGATGATCTATTTAACCATCATAACGTAAGAAATAATCATTAAAGTCTAAAAGACATTTTGTTTTCAGTGATTTTTACAACATGAAAGTTGCTACATCTAGCCACAGATAAAAGATTTTTGTTACCCAATAAAACTTTTGTTTATATTGAATTCAATTAACTAACAGCTAATCAAATATAAAATGTGTCATCACTTACTGCAGTTTGTATTCTTCTGTTGCTACAGACTATCCTTAGGAGATCAATGAAATTAAAGATTATTCAGATACTCCAACCCACTATATGTCCTAATGAAGGTGGTATTACTCTTTATCTTGAGCACAGTAATGCTATTGAGATTTATGAGATAGTGGCAAGACCTTTATTTCATCTGAGTCAATGTGTACAGACCCAGTCCCAGACTGTATTTACATGGTCATTTATGTGGTCCATATAGTACTCCATCTCTGCTGTGCATGTGTGTGCATGTGTGTTGTTCAGGAGCATTATACACAGGTTCAGGTCTGACCTGGTGAATGAAAAGAACAGGAACAGAGGTGGACAATAAGAGTACCATAAGAGAAAAGGATGACAGATTATGGTGGTGGTAGTGGAGGGGGGTGCTCTCAGAGCAAGAAGAGCCTAATAGGTGGAAGTGAGATAGAGGCCACTGCCCCCAAAACAGCACGACTGCCCATATTTTTCCCATCATCCACCAGATAGCACAAGGAGCCCCAGAAGACCAGAGAGTACAAAGATTTGTGGGCCTTAAAACTTAAGGGGGAAATGGAGGAACAAATAGCGTTAACTTTGTCAAGAGACAACAGCATTGAGTGAAGACTTTTTCTGAAAACTATCATAACCCACAGTTTTTTGGTTAAACTTTGTTATTGGACATGTTTACCTGTGCACAGTATTCTAAATAATCTGAATAAAGTAATACACTGTTCTTATGCACTAAAAATGTAACTGCTAATATTCACTCACAAGAAAATCAAAGTACTGTGAATAATGTGTCTTGCTGCATGCCTTGAGGATTATGTTATATTTGTGAGTGTCTACATGCAATTTGCCATGTATAACATCATTAGCCTTGTGTACGTACGTTGGGCAGCTGTGTAGATGTTTGTAGCACTGTGCTGTCACTGAACACTTTGGGGTATACAAATAGTCCAAGTCCAAATGGTTTCTCTTGTAATTAAACATTTAATTAAAAAGAGCCCTTTGCATCCCTCAAAACATCAGATGCACAGATGGTGCCCACACTCCCATCTTGCCTCCCACTGCTGGAGGACTTTATTAATCAGAAAGTATGTCTCCCTTATTTTCTCCAGGGAGTTGGGCTTGACACATATGGATAATTTTCTTTCCTCTGCAATTTAATTAATCTCATTTCATGAATGTGTTGTGCTAAATTAATGTGATAAATTGCTCTAATGATGCTTACTGCCAGCTAAATATGTTTCCATAAAAAGTAAGTTGTCAGTTTTTTGACAGTAACCCAATCTTCATAAGTGTCACCCTCCACCCAAAATTTGTAATTCTATCAAAAGACCTGTTCATTTAAGTCAAATAACCCAAATATGAGAAGTATCCAGGATACGTTGTTTAAATGCCCTGACACTCCATGTAATAGCTCAATATTCCACATAGATATCATATGTAATATGAAAATTTCACAGAGTTCTCTTATTGGGAATACTGACATAGTCCAAATATAATATCCCAGAAAAGATACATTCACACTAAACATTCAAATACTCAGACTAATACTGGAATAGTGTGAAATTAATGTGCATAGAGACAAGGCCAATGACAATATGGCAATTATCATGTGCTTTTTTTCATTCCATTATTAAAAGATAGATCTGGAAAAAAAATAATACACACATAGTACAACATTTAATTTTTCTGACAAAGCATTGATCTTCTACAAAAAAGGAAGAGGTTTACCACACTAATCCAGGAGACCACTAAAGTATTCAATATGTACAACTGATATTATTGTCATTTAGCAGAAGCTCTAATTCATAGTAATTTATCCAAGATACATTTAAGCAGCTTTTTCAATCATAAGTTGAATTTTTTTCTTTAGGGTTAAATATGTTTTTATTGTTCACAACACACTTTTTTTAAAATCTGGTACATTTCAGGGAGCTCACATTGCAGAAGGACAAGACAAAAAAGGGGCAACTTACTGTTCTGTCTTCGAGATACATCGTTTTTGACAAAAAATCAATTCCTATTGTAGCCTGATGGGGAAGAAAGGGACAGAGAAAGGGAGAAAGAAAGAGGACTCAAGTAAGCAGGTGAAAAACATTGCCAATTCACTCCTGCCTGTCCATTCTGACACACCACACTTCAGATGGAGTGGAGAAACTACTCTGAGCTACTGCTTACTGTAAAGCAAACAGAGTAAAAAGTTAGCCCACAGACCTGGTAAGTGACCACAGGAGACTAAAAAAGCTAGCTCAATTCCAAACTAAAAGATCTGAATTTCAAATTCCAATATTTCAATAACTGGAACAGTATGAATATAAAAGAAGGAAAAAACTAGAGGGAGCCCTTCCCAAGAGGAGAGGCCCTGCTTCCCCTACAATTAAGGTGGGCTGCAAATAACCCATGTTCTCTGATGGAATGTGCCAAGGGACACCCCTGACCCTGAATGTGCTGAGCCTGGACTCACCTGATAGGTGTTGTCAAAGCTGTCATACATGAACCTGGTGATCAACGAAGTCTTCCCAACTGGAAAAGAGGAGGAGATGGTACATTACCAAATTAGGCCTACTGTTACTTTACATAGGTTTAGACCTAGATGTATAACAGCACTGATGGAAAAACAACAAATGAAATTAAAGCTGTTCTGCAGATGATGTCTTCCATTCTTGTACCATCCTTCCGAGTAGTAGTGAGTGAAACGCCATATGGTACCACTATCTTTGGCAAAACGATGACTAATTCATTATTGGGGATGAGTGCTCTGAATGCATCAGGTCATTGCTTAATATTTCACTATTACTGCTTTTGGAACCCTCTCTGCTCTCTGAGACCCTGAGTGATGTGAAACCAATGTGGTAGGAAAGCCAGTCCACCACACATGCATCCTTCCTAAACAAGATTTACCTTATTAGTTAAAAAGAACAGTGAGTGGAAACACTGCTTTTTACCATAGTAATAGAAGCTAGCTGGCCAATTAGCCAAATACTGGAAATCAATTAGCCAAATACTTGATAATCATTTTATATGTACTTTTCTTTGATGGATCCAGCTGTCAGTATTACAAGCGAAAAACTAAGAAATGAAAATCCCAACGTGTCTTTTACGTTACATGCAAAAGCTACTGACAACACCAGGTACCCAGCTAGTATGTTTCCGTGATACGAGGAAGCAATCTCTGTGTATCATTTTGTAACACTGAATAGCTCAGAAGATCAAAATACATGACAAAGGTCCTGTGAGGTCTGGGAGGGTCTCCCTGTAATGGAGAACGCTACTAATGCAGATTCTCTTCTATTTTTACAAAACCCTGCCCCTCCGACCTGAATCAAATCAGAACCAGTCAAATCCAGAAACTGCTTATTTACATCCCACACAGTCTCCTCCGTTTCCATTCAATGAATGTTTAATGCCTTTCTGTCTTCATGAAGATAAAAAATAGCATATGTTTACCGATTTCATAGCTGACAGAGGAGGCGTAAGTGAAGCAGCCATACCTACTGTTAAGAAGGGAGCTGGAAATAGGATATTTCAGCCTCCACCACATTTCCTGACTGAGGTTCATGTGATCCCAACAAATTGTAAGGTTGTATCTTCAATGTGTTGCTAATGGTACTTCTGGAAGGTAATTCCACTGACAAATCTGTTTAACCGGGTTTTGTTTCATCTGTTTAATATGTGCATATGTATACATACTATAAAATCTAAAATACATTGATAACATACTATATTCCTGACAATTCCAGTGTTTCTGGAGGTGGTCCTCTCATGACATGTTTACATACCCTTACAATCAGATGCACGCAAACCTTTAATTGACATACCGAGTAATTTTGCAACACAAGTGTGTTATCTGTTCTGCCACTCAGGACAGGCTGAACTCACGTATTGAAGTGACATAACACCTCCGTATCACTACAGACCACATGCCCGCCTCCTGAAGGAATGCTGGGAATTTCTTCCCGGAGGCCACCTGCTACAGAAACAGGCTGGCATTCTGCTGAGATCACCCCCCGCCCAAGAGTGGCACCCTAACCGCACACTCTGAGGGGAAAAAGATCTGGGGAGTTGGAGGGTGGGTGGGAACGAGCGTCAAAGGATTCCAGCTCCTCTGCATACCACCCTCTCAGATACACACCACCGCCTGCAACTGTTCACTTTACGCCTCGTCGCTCCCTGGTTTTTGCTGTGTCACCGTAGCTGTTGGCGGCCTCGCTGTGCTGGCCAAGAGGACGTTGAGCCTTTTGCTACACAGAGGGAAGGTACAGAGTGGCTCACCAGCTCAGCACCTGCTCATTTTTAAATCAGATAATACAAACTGGCTACAAAAGAAAAAAAATCCATGCAAATATATTAGCACAGTTTTTACAAAAAAAAAAAAAAAAAGGGGGACGAAAGTTCCCCTAACTGTGATGCACTTATTTGGAAGTCGCTCTGGGTAAGAGCGTAATGTAATGTAATGCATTGTAACAGCCTGGTAAAATCGTTCCTCCATCTCCAAACAATTAATGAGACTTCCTCTGACCAGTATACAAGCGTCTACCCTTTCATCCAGGAAAACAATATATCATAACAGGACAAAAATTGTCAATTGGAGATGCGCAGTATAGATGTTCCCCTTAGAGACCCTCTGGTCTTTTGAGGGGGTGAGGGCATGACATGGTGGCTCAGAACAAACACGCCCTGTGTATAAGCAGGGTCTACACAGGGTGAGATGACTGAAACCCTCACACCCTGGTCATTGTGTAACCATAACTTCACACTACTCAAACAGCAACAGCAAATCAGAGAGATCCTTTACCCTAATCTCACATCCATTATAATCTCAGTTGTTTTATAATCTGAGAATGTACATTTTTAAAAACACACTGTTATGAACGTGACAGCAAATGGCAGATATAAGTAATCTCAACAAGGTGGGTGGGACTAATTTTTTCTGGCACCATCACTCTATCAAGTTTATGAAGTAATTTCTTCTGGAAATGTAACTGCTCGAGTCATATGGTTATTACTAAAACCATATCACTACTGTCTGTTAATCATCCTAATAAGGTCTTAAACAAATTCGAGTTGGTTCATTATTTATCACAGTAAGTGTTCCTCCCGTCTATCATGATTTAGAAAAATGAAGAGTTCATCAGTACGATCAGGTCACAGCAATTCCTCACTCTCAAACCAATCCACTGGCAAAGAAACTCCTTTGAAAAAAAGACAAAAGGACGAAAACCTCAACTATGACCATGACGCAGGCCATACAATCAGATGCTTCACAATCTCCATCAAGGCAGGAGCTGCCAAGGTTAATTGCAAAACAGAACACTCCATTGTTAAATACTAAACACCATCCCTCTCCTGCTCTGGCAAAGTTTTGCACCCATAATGTCAATGTGAATATCAGAGGGCCTACAGAGAAATGTCAGGGAACAAACGGTTCTGATGGAGAACTTAATTTAAACCCTTATCTTCGATCTTTGAAGTCTGAAGTTAGTTTAATAGGGCATACTGAACACTCAGACAGAGGGACATCCTCTATCTGAACAGCGAATGACTCTCCTTGAGCTCAGAACTCAGCAATGAGCATACACACCCATGCCACTGTAGACTGACCTTACAGTTTAAGAACAGGACAAACAGCATGACAAACAGCTTCCTTCACATATCCCCACAGAGTAATGACATTTATTAACAGCTTCATATAAAGTACATTTGTGATGTCACTCATAGATGAAAAATGTATTGAAGCAGAGCAATCTAACTGTATTTTAGATTCCGCCCTTCTGCACTATAAGTTTTAGTCACCCTCCCTCCTGTCCTTCTAACATCACACATGCCCCTATACACTTAAGTGCAGCAAGGTGGGGGCTGCTAATGGGGAACATTTCTCAGGACACCACGCTGGAGAAAAACCATCATTCCAGTTACCCCACTCCTTCATTCTTCCACACCTCCTCCCTTTGCCACCCTCAACTCAACCTTGCTGAAGGGAAGGGCCTGAAACAGACCAGGCAGGAAACCACTCACAGCCCCAAAAATAAAACACCAGATACCAGTCGAGGGAGACACAGATAACGGACAAGGCCCTGTGCTTGCGTTCCTCTTTGAGGGCCTCTCCCTCACCACCACCCGATTGCATTCAAACCTGCGACACACACACCCACTCAGAATAACCCATTATCACCTAGATAATCCCTCTGCAGTGGCTGCTACCAGTACAGTCCCAGTATTGCCTCACTGTCCAAGTATGCTGTATAGAATTAGCAGTGTCCCCATTGATGGAGTAAGCTCCAGCTTTAAGTGTTCTTTCCTTACCTAATCATGAGGGGTTTAAATTAAAGTAATATTTAATGTCTGCAATAATCCACTTGGCAAAATAACACAACATGCATGCAGCTATAACAATTGAGCAGTTCATAAAATTGAGGATTCTACAGACATGCTAACCTGTTGTGATGCTACTCCATAACATTCAACCCCTGAGGCCTAACAGAACAGGGCTTACCTTAAGTAAGCACAAGACACGACATAATGATGTATACAGGTTCCAGAAATACTCCATAAGGAGGATAACAAAATCAGCCATTGTATATGAAGACCACAGGGTTTTTTGCAAGCTCAGGCATGACCCCCTCTACAGCATATCTACTTTGCTGTCCCCATAAGGATGAGAAGTCGTCACTCATCTCCACACCTTTTGAGTGCTGACCAGGAGCAGATAGACAGATATAACAGTATAACAATTCCATGCAGGTTCCCGCAAAGAGAGATGGATGAATCCTCACAAAACTGCAGCCACTAGGCAGTCATTCACATTACTTAAAAAGTCTGCAGTACTTTTCAATATTCAACACATGCCAAGAAAAAAAAGAGAAACTATATCTAAAGACTGTAAGATTATTCACTGTGACTGAGGGCTTACCTGAAAGCCCTTGAAACAGGCCCCGATAGTGGGCTTAAGTAGAACTGGTCTGATGGAACTGGGGGAAGGAAAGGGGATCAATCACAGCACCAGAGGAACACCTGGACCTTTCACATTCCACAGTTGGGCGTGAACTGGCTTGGGCAGAACCCCAAGGCACCCAAAGGACAAGACACTTCCCTTTATTCCACCCCCTCCCACAGACTGAACAGAGAGCAGTAGCACTGCAGCCCTGCTGCCAATCAGCTTTCAGGACGTTTTTACCTCCACCAACAGCGGTTTGGCCCGATTACAGGCCCCAGCACTGAATTGTGGGTAGACCAAAGGGGCCTGCACCCACCACATCAGCCAGATCCTTCTGAACCAGCACAGAGCACTGTGATTAGCAGCCATTTCTGATGCTTAGGCAATTAAAGAACATTCAGTACTAGCCTCCACCTCCGCTTTCATCCTATTTCCAAATCCGGTAACAGAAAGCCTTTTTTTTTTTTTTTTTTTTAAACAGAAATGTTCAATGAGTTCCAAAGCCCTGTATTCTACCCTTCTGTCATTTTTCAGAAACTGCCAGGCTGAAAGACAATCACCAACCCGTGTACCGGATATTCTTAGACAATATCCTTATCTAGGCCAACCTGCTGTGATAGCAGCATGAAGCTGAGTGGTAGCACAAGCAAAGTAAACACCCCCCTGCAAAAAAAGGGTGTCAGGGTTTACACTTTCACTGAAGGTATCCTGCAGCTGCAGACAGAGTCAATTAACAGTGAGGGAATACAGAAAGATGTAAGAAACAGAGACTGCAAGTGTGTAATTATGAGCCTATGCAGGCTTTTGCAGGTTTACACTTTTCCAGGAAAGGTTGACTAGCAAGCATATAACAAACCACTAAGTGGTATGCATCTAAACATAGATGGGAAAAGCAATTTAACTACACCCAAGTTTTGCAACACCAAATTAACCAGTCTTAAGTATGTCTCAAAATATTTAGATCATTTCATATCTGGTTTCATTGATATAAAAAAATCAAACAGCATTAGATGCACCAGTGTGCTTCCAAATACATTCCCTGTTCTTAACTCCAACAGCCTGGTTGTTCTGAATTGTTAGAGCTTGGCCTGTTTGCACTACAGGGTTGGGCGTATGAATTTTCAGTATGTTTTCAGAACACATACTGAAGCCACATTTTGATTGTTGGACGGACCTGCTGATTTCATTGTGAACTTTCCGCACTTCCTTTAAGTGTTGTCAATTACAAACTGGCATTTACAAATTCATCACATTGCTGGTTGGTGCTCATTCACACGCATCAGGCAAGATGTGTGTAAATATGTAAAATTAATCACCACCATCATTCCCTGTTGTTTTTGGCATCTTGTTTTATGGTCTCAATGTTGCAATTTTATCTTTAGGGTGCAAAATCCTAGAAAAAGAAATTTAAGGAAAGGGATTAAAAATTTTCATCATCCATTATCATGGAATTCCCCTTTAGAGTGTCTGCCTCCTGCAACATTAATTTTAATATACAGGCTGCTGCCCAACATGCACGGTCCAGGTATAATAATTGATACCCAATGTAATTAGTAGGCCTATTATTGAAAATTTGTACTGTTCTGCAACTGCTAATAAGGCAAGCTCATATATTGCATAATTCACTTCAACTATCAATTATTATTTTTGATACATGTGAAATAAGAGCGACAACAGTTTATGCTATTTCAAGTTACAGTTAATTCAAGCTGATAAATTGGGTAGTTCATCATTAGTGTAATTAAATTTCAGCAAACAACACAAGCGTTTGCTATTGCTTTACCATGCAACTCTTTTTCGGAAGCATCTAATTAATCAAAAAAGGTTGCTCTGGGTCGAATTAGGCCTTAAAACATTGCAGAGAATCTATTTAAATATCTTAACACCTGGAATCTCTGGTTATCCTCAAATGAGGATTCTCATTACCAAGTAAAAACCCTAAGAACAAACTCCATCTCTCAACCAAGGTATTCCAACAACAGAGAGGCAGTGTAGTAGCATGCACCCCATGACCTGTAGAATTGGAGAGGGTTGGGGGATCTCTCACTCTGGGCTAACCTGGTCTTGTTAAACCAGTCACGAGTGCAGTGCAGGAGGACCTCACATTTAAAAAAACAAACAAAAAAAAAAAAAAAAACAAAAACACACACACACACACACACACACTTTCTACCCCTTGCTCAGCTCAAAGCCAGCAGTTCAGCGTTTACTGTGACTAATTCACATTTAAAGGCATGTACATAGTACAGTCAGTAACATCAGCCCAACACTATTGTGCCTTTCATCAGCAACAGAAAATAGCTTGGATCATCAGGACCCAGGCAGACTAAGAATCAAAGGAGAAGAAGAATATAAGCATAGGCCATGAGAACACACCGGGTTCAACACAGGCATGTTCACAAAGTTACCAAAGGTTACCAAAAATGCTGTATTAAAGAGTAGGAGGGCAAGGCACTTTCTGCTTTCTTTTTATGACTGCATAAAAATGTAATCAGAGAGAAACTGATTCAGGTCCAGGCCAAATTGATTTGACCTCGGAGCATATTAAGGGTGACATGGTCCGATTTGAGTCAGTGAATGTTTTTAAAAAAAAAAAAAAAAACACTGGATGAACACATAAACCAACAGAACACTGAGGACCTGGTGAAGGAGAGTGTCGGGGACATTCTTTGTTGTCAAACAAATATGTTTGCTCTATTTCTGATGCCATAAGAAGCAAAATGTGTTCATGCAGAATTAAATCTGTACAAACCTGAAAACAAAGAAAACAATATTCTAACAAACTGTTCAACATAAAAGAATCCATTTAAGTTTTGCACGCTATTCACATTCCTTTGATTTCTTGTATACTCTGTCACAGATTGATCAAGGTGGCCTGATTAAATGCGAGTTCCTTTGCTATGCAAGTCCTTCTTGGATAAGTGCTTCCGCCAAAAGACAATATACAACAGAATGTCACAATTCCCAGCGTTTTTCCATTTTCACTGCTGAATGAGCAGTTCTGACTTTCAGACTATCACCCCCTAATGACCACTTTGTGACACAAAAATGGGGCACCATGACAGACAGAAGAGCCAATAAGAATGGCCCATTTACACTTACTTTTAGTGATTTCAAAAATATCTAATTTTTATGGCAGCTTAGAAGGTGCATGACAGGCTTTCAGATTTTTCAACAGCCCACTTGCATGCATGTTGCCGACAGGCTTGGTCAATACGGGATTTTTATGTGGCCAATATCTGTATCTGTGCTGAGTATGTCAGCATCTGCCCTCTTTTCAGGTCAAATGTACCTAATGCTTCTTCCTAACTTCACAAGTCAAGAGCTTTCCCTTTTCACAGTGTTGACTAGTCTGAGCACCACCATGAACCTGCAGCTCGCCCCCTTTTTAAGGACACAGCAGCGTCCCCAGATCCACTGGTACGCATGCTCATTGCATTATTGGCTCAGGCTGACCTTATCCTGGGAGTCCTGCATAGCTTCAATTTCCTCTTATGTACTGTCAATTTATACAGCTGGATATTTACTGAAACCAGTCAGTAACCAGCAAGTATTTTTGTACCCTGCTCCCCACTCTAAACTCTGTCTCCATCCATCACCAGAAACCAGACATGAGGCTTGAAGTGGGACGGCTGTGAGCCAATTCGGGATTCAGGCAGACAGTCTGCCTTGACAGAGGGAGCCTCTAAAACAGGCATCATGATGTCATGAGGGTTGCAGCTCAGCTCAAGTGCCTGTGTTTGCTTAAGAGTCAGCATCATGATGAGTCCACTGCATGCGCATAGTAAAAACTTCAGGAAATGGAAAAAACCCAATGTCCCCCCCACCCCAACTGTAGAGGTTTGTGTCTATAGTCCAAACATTGTCCGTGTTTCTTTTCTGGAGCATCTAAGCATGCATGGATACTCATTTCTCTCATCCGCAATATCCTAAGGCCCCGCACCCCTGAAGCTCCACTGGATGCATGTAGATGCTAGTGCATTATAGGAAAAATTTTGGCATTTTCTCCATCGTAAGCACAGCACACACTAAGACATGAATATATCTGAACCCCAACACCTGAAGCTGTACTGCTTTAATGTGCTGGTATGTGGACCCTCTTCCCAATGTTACCCAATGGTGGTGTTGAAATGGCACACTTGCCCCAGTGACTGTTGTTAAACTGAACACTACAAAGGAGAGCAAGGAATGCTGGACAGGAACGTGTTTGTGGTGTAGGTCTCCTCTCAGTGTTCGCCACTTCAAGTGGTTGTTTTTTTCTCCATTCTGTTTATAAACATCGTTGTACCACTGTGTATTTGTGCAAGAATGCAAGTGCATGAGAGTGCATTTAAATGTGCACACCATCTTTTGTGTGAATACTGACATGTACAAGTGTGTGTCTCTCCACAACAGCTGACACTATTTGTATACTTCATTCATGACTCTTCCTTGAACCCATTGGCCTTCCCCTAGCCTGCTCTCCCTGCAGGCCCCTCCCTCTCCTGTCTCCCCAAGGTTTGGCTCTGCGGCAGCTCCAGCACTCCCCCTGTGTCGCATTCCTCAGCAGGACCTCTCTCCTCAGTTCCATTGTTGTGTTCTGGGCCAGTCCCCCCTGCTCCTGCTGTGATTTGCCCCCCCCCCCAACTTGCGTCCTCAGAAAACTCCAGAATGCCCCTGTACACGGCTGAAGGCTACACCGCAAGCCGGTCTCTGCGTTTACAGCCCCATCGGTGGCACAACCATGAAATCAGACATTATCCCTTGGAATGGCAGACGGGCAGACTGCAATGTCAAGGATTCTCTTACACAAGCTGCAGCAGCTGCAGCACAGAGGAGATTTGAGAGGGGACACCAGCATCCTCCACAATGCATCTGTCGTCTCTGCAGCCCCCACCTCCCACCCAAAGAGGGGTGGAGGGGGACGCCCTCCTGCTCTGAATTGTTTTTCCCCCCATTCCAGTTAAACTTCAGTGACATGAGAGACACCTCTGCTAAAAGCAGAAACCTTTGCACCTTTAGACCGGAGAGGAGCAATAAGGATGTGGTTGTTTTTTTATCTCTCATTTTGTCATTTAGCAAATGCCCTTATCTGGAACAACTTACACATTAGTGCATCTAACAAGGCTAGATGAGCAAGACAAACATTGAAATTGCCTGTAACAAATCTGAAAAATACAATATTAAACAAGGGTACGGTCACACACAAGTGCAATAACGGATGAAAGTGCTACAACAGCACTTACAAAGGGTGTCAGCGATCAAAAACCTGTGGCATTCTGGATGTTAATTCTATGCAAGAGGGGAGTCTGCAGGCAGGAAGCTGAGACGCAAGGTGGGTTTTCAGCCTGTGCCAGAGAACTGCCACTACCTTTGCTGTTCTGCACTGTAGCTCTGAGACTGTGACACAATGAAGGGGGAACAGACCAGATCTCACACTCCGCTTCAGAGTGCTTCCTGTAGTGCAGGCCATGCTCCTCACCAAGAGACACAGCCATTTGTACTGATGGGGAATGATACAAATCCGGCTATGTAACCTGCCTGGGGTAATGACTGGTTGGCTTTGCTCGGTTACAAAAAAAGCTCCAAACAAATGTTGTGGCATCAAAGTCAACCTCACTGTCAGAGCCTTGGGATCAGAGTATCACAAAGTGACAGGGTTGGATTCAGTTCCAGCTGCCTGGACTTGGAAAAGCCATAAAGTGTTTTCAGAAGACAAGTTCAATTTGTTAAGAGCGGAAGTTCAGTGTTGAAGACATCCATCAAAGAAAGAAAGAAAAAAATGAATAAATAAAAAGTGCAACATTACACCACGGACCGATATCCCACCATGCAATTCAATTACAGTAACTGAATAATATAAATAATAATAACGCAAATTCAAGCACAACAAGGAAAAGCAGAGAGCCAGACAGACTTCCCTCTATTGCAAAGAATGTTCCACAATCCCCTTTGTGAAATTATGTAAAAACTGCAGACAGAGAGAAAATCCTGCTTTATAGCATTCCAGCCCCAGAGGGAAGGGGACTTCAAACAAAATTCCTCCTCCCCTCTCAGATTAGGGCCCACTCCCACAGCGCACCTTAACATTAGCAATTTCAATCACACTGCAATTAGCACTTCACCCCGCTCCTGTCCCAAAACCACAACCAAGCACAAACAGGGTCTGTGCTACAGCCATATCAAAGTACTAGCAGTGCACAGCTGAGGTGGAGAGTGGGAGAAATGGTTAATTGCCAAACATCACAGAAAATACTGATCAAAAGTGCATGGACGGAGGTTGGTATGAGAAAAACCGCACCTCCCTCATTTGCAGCAAAACACCACAATGAGAAGCTCCTTGAATCAGTATCAAAAATGGACAAGGTGTCCTCACAACTACACACACTACAACAAAACATGGGGCAGAACTAAAACAGCCTCACACCCTGTTTAAAAACATAAAAATCAAACACCTGTTTGCATCATCCTTTTCCAGTTGATGCAATGGCAAAATGTAGGCTAATCCTTGATTTTACTTGATTTCTGGGGACTGGCTTCGCAAAAGTAAAAAGAATCTTGAGAAACTGGATTAGACCATCGAAGTCCCTGCACTGACATGCTGCAGGCAGCGGGCATGCGCCCCTTTCCACCGGTCATGGACATTCCATCCACCAGCGTCAGTGTCCGCACACAGCTCCCGCACATTCCCTCTGCCTCATTAATCATTACAATCCTCATCCTAATCCTCACATCCCAATGCCCCGGTTCTCATCCGTCCATATGCTAATCCCCTCTTCCCCGATATTGCCTCCCCGTTTTGATTTTCCCATAAAGCACTGCACATCAGAGGTCACAGGGTCACTGGTGAAGGTGGGTTAGATAAAGAGAGGCTGACAGCGGGTGTGAGATAGAGAGAACTAGAGTGACAGAGGGTGAGAGATAGAGCTAGAGAGCTAGAGGCAGAGACAGCAAGAGATAGAGCTAGACTGTTAGAGCCAGAGAGAGCAAGAGAGCTGGAGCAAGAGACACGACAGTGAGATGCGCAAAGTAACAGCTGAGGCAAAGAACACAGATCCCAGCTGGGACTTCCTGCATATATCAATGGTAGACTCAGAACCCTGTCGTCACAAGCAAAAATGTCTATACCAGGAACAAATGGCCCGCTTTGAGCTTACGATTCTAACCAGTTCGACATCCTCCCAATGACGCCATGACCAATTTGCCAGGGGACAAATAAAAATAAGCAAGAGAAGAAACTGAAAAAAATCTAGGCAACACTATGTAAATATAGTAGCTGGTACAGATGATTTCAAGGGTTCACCCAAGCCCTTGGAAGTTATAGCTACAGCAAAACCGTAATGCTGGGTTTTATGAATGGGACATTCCTACTGGGTTGCCTGGATTGTAAAGCTCACTGCCTCTATTGAAAATAAACACACTGCTGTCCACATTTAGGTTAGCAGGTTATTTCTTGCCTCGATCGTTTAACTGTCTAAGGAAAGCCTTTTTGTCTTCATTATTCTTTCTGGAGCTTCACAAGACTGCAGTACAGTACCACCGGCCCACATTATCAAAATCACTCACTGTAAGTAAGAAGACACCTACCCTTTTCCAGGGCAACACTGTGGCTGGGTGATGTATACATTTTAAATACCCCTTATAAACACACAGTGATTACGATGCACAATATATGTAACAGGACGTCTCCTGGCTGCATGGCTTACAGATTCCTTTCCCCAGTACCGTATCCATATGGCGACTCATGTTGAATGTTCACAGGTTCAAGATGTGCATACTTTTTTCATGTTTCATTTGGTTTTAGGCAGAGACTAGGTCAAAGACTCTGAGAACCTCCCTGCATCTTCTTTCAGAGACACACAGCCAGTGTGCACATCCACATACACCCGATTTAGTGAAAACACGCAAAGCTACCTATTTACATTGAATAAATCAAACCATCATAATTCTTTTCCCTTTAACCGAGTCTATTCCATTCTTAGTGAAGTAAGTGTCTGCTGTATTAACCTCCATCCAATCTGCTTCTCATTTCAAATGCTCTGCTTCAAGTTCTGACACTAATGTTACACATTGGTTTATTTTTTCTATTCTTCAAACTTCTGAAAAAAATTCCTTTCACTAAGCATGAGAGAGATTGCCTTGCTTTCCTCAAAGAGTTAAACCACATTTCTTATGACCTTTCTCCAGTGAAGAAAGTGTTTCCTCTGAAAAATAAAATGAGATCATCTTTGATTCAATTGTACCAATTTACACAAAACTTTGCAAAAAAAAGTTCTGAAATCCATTCCCTATCAACCCCCTGTGAACCATACAATGCTATGGTCAAGGAAGAGGAAACATTGTGATAATGCATTTCAATCAAGGAAACTTCATCTATTCCTGAAATGACTAACTCGAGACATCACAGCAATGGTCTGTCTCAGTTACTGAATGGTACGAGTCCTTTGTTTGGTCCCAATTTAAATGTCTACTGCTGCAGATTAACAGCAACTACAAATTACCTGTTATCAAAATATATTTCATGCTCATGAATTTTCAGTGCTTTATAGTGATGGAGAACGGCCAGGACAGGAACTCTTCGAGCTCTTTGTAGCTAACACACTTCAGTGAGGGAAGGAAGGAAGGAACACAGAGTACAGGACCTTCCTAGCAATTTATGATCTCAGGCTCTTCAACCCACATGACCTTAATGTGTTACCCTGATGAAATATCAAAAATTACACCACACATTGATCACTACTGTTGAGCTATCATAACAACTGAAACCTCCATCTAATTTTATAGCACATCACAACACAAATAGTGCCGTAAACAATTTTCCTCTTTATAAATGAATTACAGTATGTACCCCACCATGTGAAATGAATGATAGCACCAATGTTTTCAGGATATGGGCATAAGGGTGACAGACTTCTTCCAGAGCAGGGACGAGAGCAGTGCAGCTCCCTGCATGACTCTGCATAGCCCTTTGTATGCTCCAATCAATAGCATCTTTTGTTCTGGTCTGCATCAGTTCCACTGCTCTGCCGTGTTGAGCAATAAGGCCCTTCCTTCCCTGTTGCCCGGTCCACATGCTGCATTTTTCCAAACACCATGCTGTCGAAACTGCATGCACATCTTACATCATTATCTAGAGTTACTCCTCAGGGTTTAAATTTGTATTAGGGCTATGGACAAGCTATAGTTTCCATTACAATCTGAGGAGGGGATGCATCGCAAATTTCTGGTGGCACTTCTCTCTAGCAGTCAACAAAAAATTAAGCACTTATCTCCAGCCAGGAGTGCAAAATAAGTTACTTGAAACAGTAGGCTATGTTGCACCAATTTTCTCAGGAAAAGGTTGCCAAATGCCAACAATGCACTGACTTGCATATAGAGACTGGGCCACCTGTAGGAAAAAAATCTAAGCCAGCTTAATTCTAATCATACGATGAGCCATGCAGCCAAACACACTGTTGTGTGATCTAATGTAAAAACAATCAAATCACCTGGTTCCAACAACTTAAAAAAAAAGAATATTCTAACACTTCAGAAGAGATTTTCAGCAGTAGGCTTAACACTTTCATGTGGGGGCTTAAGACATTTGTTACTGAAGCCAATGCCAGGAAAGAGGGGCAATGGAGTGCTGAATATATCTAGACATTATTTATTATGTGCCCTTTCATGTATATGCTTGATTAATACCTCTGAAGATTAAATATTTGAACACCTCTCACTATGTGGAAGCATTTCAGGCCTATACCAACATCAACACTTCCACCAATGCCTGGGATTGCATCCTGCACATAACTGATTTACAGTATTATCATTGAATAAACAGTCAATAAATGAATGAATAAACAGAATGCCTCTGTTTTTCTTGCAGGCCCTCTTAAATAAAGTTTTTATATTCTGGAGTGCTGCAGAGTGAGTAGCATTACAAACACTGATTTAGTTTTTATTCTTTGACAAGGGACACCTGACATTCTGAGAACACTGGCAGGAGACCTGAGTTGTCATTCACGGCATGATATAACCCTTGCAAGTTTTGTTGATATTGGTCAAATGGGAAAAAGTGTGTGGGTGTGTCCAACATGAGGACAGGACTACATACAAAATGCCAAATGTTGCCTAATGTTTCAAATCAATTCTAAATGCCAATCTAGCACTGCAGGTTACAGAGCATGTTTAAGATTCAGCCCCCATCAGTACCTCTGAAATGTTATCCAATATTTGCCTTTTGAACTCACTCTTTATTTATCCTTGAATATAGTTTTATGTCAAATGAAGCAAAGTCTGCACAATTTCAACCTTGTACATCCTTCCTCCTATTTGGATTCTGAACTTGTACCACCTAATATGACTTTGTTAACTTCCCTGGATAAGGGGGCTGGTTAATTACAATAACTCTCAAACGTATGCTTAGCAGTATAGTCCTGCACATAAGGACTACGTCCAGGACGACAGTCAGTTGAAAATACTATTCCCAGTGGTGACTTTGTTTGTAGTGTAGCATAGTGATAAAAACTATTGGTTGCTCGTGCATCTCTGTACCCTTAATAAAACGATGCTCAATATTCACCACTCGCCAATAACAAAACACAACGTTTACAATCACTTTTACAAACATACACAGCCCCCCTTAGATGTGAATGAAAATAATAAGTCAATGTCAATTGATAAGACACGTCAATTAAAAAAAAAAAAAGTCGTTACATCAAAATTAGAAGGACAAACAGGCTACAGTGAGAATAGCACCGTGAATCTTTGGTAGCTACCTCACCTGAGAGTTGCAAGCAGCCGGCCAGGCCAGACTACAGCGACTGGACGATTCCCAACGCCCTCATTTCCAATGAAAATAACAATTCACCGACATACACACCCTTGGACAACAGAATGTCTACTTTAGGATGCATTTTGAAATTCTCGTCGTGTTCAAGTACTGAATACTTAAGTGAATCAGATCTGATTTAAATAATAAAACGCAGACATTACAGGTGCGTTCTGTATGGAGAGGCTAAAAGATGTCCATGTGAGGTTGTCTGTCTTAGTAGATTTGGCTAATACTTAACGAAATCCACACTAACTCAAGCGGATATCAGAGGGTCTGTGGAGATTATACAAAGGCAAAAGCTAGCCTCACTACAGGAGCATTCGTTTGGATTCGATTTGGCCTATAACGTCCCTGGAAAAGTCGGTTTTGATCTCGAAACTTAGCTAGCTAGTTCAGTAACGTTAGCGACATGAATGCATTTCATTCAGAAGGTTCGTATTAGCTGGCTAGCTAAGGCAAACAACGTTATAGGTTTCAGGAATTCCATAAAAGGAAGACAAGATGGATACAGTCAACCTTATTAACGAACGTTAGCTGGAACATTGGTAAACTAATATGATAGTATATAAAGTTGGAGATAATACAGGATTTAGGATAGCTAGCTGCCAAACCAACAGGCGACCTGGTAGTTAGCTAACAGCAGTTAACGTAAGACTCTACGTTAACGCGCTAGCTACCAATCTAATGTGAATACGTTGTTGTTAACGTTGTTTATGGGTCTGGCTTACTAGTCATCATATCAGTTTTTAATTATGCTATGGTTAACTAGCCAAACTTGGTTTTCTATCAAACCAGCTTGATCGACACAAACGAGCTAAACATGGCCAGCTTGCTGGACAAGTTAACTATACATCATTTCATGATAGCTAGCTGGCTAACGTTAGCTGGCTAAATTCCTTAGCATCATGACAGCAGCTAGCTAGCTGTCGGTGCATTATCAACAACAGAAAACACTGCCAACAAGTTGTTACTGTAACGTTAAGTACAGCAGGTGGCGGTGGCATGGCCATCAAACGTCGGCTATCTAGCACTATTTCAGTTCATTATTGCGACAAAATCACATCGCCACGCCGCTCATCTTGGTTGAGTCGGTGAATACCGATTAAAGGGACTCGCCCCAAAACAATGCTAACACTAGCGAGCTAACGTAGCTAAGTCAGCTAGCAAGCTATGCGCTTAGCTAAAACAGATTGTCTCCTCAGTCTACTTACCACTCTGTTCACCCAGAAATACCAATTTAAATTTCCTCAGCGGGTTTCCGAAGTCTCCTGCCGTGGACATGGCTCCAACAATTCAAGAACCAGGGCTAAGGAGGAAAGCTATCCTAGCTACTTTATTTTGTAAAGTTTGGATGAAAAGTAGCTAGTTAGCTCACTGTTGCTATCAGCTCTCCTTTTGGAGTGCAATATTCAGCTAGCAACTGATGAACTCGATTGGAAAAAAACAAATCTGATTTGATTTGCTTAAACACCTCTCGGTTAAACTGACTTTTTGTGACTCCGATCTCGCTAGCTTGCTTTCTCACCCTCCTACACTTCACTGACTGTGCTATTTCTAATGAGCTGGCTAGCGAGTTACAATCTAGCTTGCTCATTCACGCCGACATGACTGATGGGTAAAACCGACCAATCCAACTCGAGAATTTGACTCGCTGTCCGAGTCGGTTGCCATACGAACTGTCAGCGGAGAGGAGATGCTGTAGCTTGCTGGCTAATGTCGTTACACGTTTAGAATTCCAGAACTCCTGTCCTTGTTTTGCAATGTGACAAGATATGCTAAAGGTGTATCCTTTTTTAATCATATCGAAACAGTAAACTTTATCACAGGTAATTCTAAAAGTAACACAAATTCAAACATCTGTATTAAAAACCATAGGTGCAAACCTAACCTGAATTAGTACGGTGTGAGTGTGGGTCTCCTAAGAACTGCCACCACAAACTATATTTGCTCTCTTCTATAACAAACATAGCTGCTTAATGTGACATACACTATTTATTTATTTATTTATTTATTTATTTATTAATTATTTATTTATAGCGGACGTCTTGCACTCTCCAAGAGTCTAGTTATTTTCGCGAGGAGGCGGGGATACAGACATACAGTGTTCGGTTGATCGATACAGACGCCACGTTTCCTCTGACGGCGTACATACACTGAAACGTCAGTGGAGGAGTCTGGTTGTGGTGACGTCATTGTTATGATGTCTGAAAGTTTGAGACAAGGGTGCAATTTGGCAATTCTGATACTTTTTATTTACAGTGTTCAGTCAGTGCTCGTCAACCGCCCTTGACTCGTCCTCTGCACCGCACATCACACAATTTAAACATATCCGACTACTTGAGGGCAGTTGGATGTGTTTTCAGTTCTTGCATAGCAAGTCTGGTGTGGGATTTCAATTGCTTAAATCCTGGTTTGCTGCAAGCACTTTAATCGTTATATGTTTTGCCATAATTTCCATATGAGCATGTGCAAACACAAATGGCGACATACAGCTACCTGACTTTACACGTCTAAATTCATGATCATCAGTTTGCAGCAGGACCTACGTAGTTCTGGTCATTTAAATATTGCACACATGCGATAATCTAGTCAAGTCACTGTAAAGATACATGATTTGCGCAGTGCCTGCTTTGAAGCGATGCACTTGAACAATCTGTACACCTATTTCCAAAATGAGTCATTACCTTGGATATCAGAAACGTGCTAATTAAAGCAGCCGCGAGAGTGATCAGTACGGAGAATATTTACAAAATCGTACAGTGCGCGCTTTGCGGTTTTTCACATCAGTTTGTTTAAAAGTATAGCTCCTGGAAGCGGAACCAATGTTGGGGACTAGGTTTCTGAAGTTCCTTTTATGTAGACGGATATGGTAGAATCTTCGTCCAGTCGCCGGATGACAGAATACAAGAGATCATGCCTTTCGTTTCTATACTTTAATTACGGCATACAGTTTAACTTCATCGGACAATGAATAATCTATTTACAAAGGTAGGTATTATTTGATAACGCATAATATCGAAAACATGCTTGTAAGATAACTAGGTGGGGATTCAGGGGAAGGTCATTAGCTAGTTAGCTAGCTAATTTAGCTCGCTAGCAGTGGTGGAATGTTAAAATGCTAGCCAGCAATGTTTGAATTTAGATAGATGTTCACAACAATGATTATTGACTTATTTTACTAGGTTTCAGAAAGTATCGAAACAGTCATGCTCCTCTGATGAGGAAAAAAATTCTTAACATAGCCTGTTCACTTTCTCATCAGTTACACTTCTCCGTCACTCATCATTCACGTGTACTGGTTCAGGCAGCATCAGTGCTTAGGTAAGTCAACGTGCAAATACTAAAAATATATCTATATGGAAATGGTACATTATTATACATATAATCTAATTTCACAGTAATTATATTGATTTCAGACGTTTTGATAAACATAGATTTTTGGTTCGAAAAGGCTTTAGTGTTTACAATGACAGGGTTAATGGCTTATCTGCTCATTTCTGTTTTTCCAATATATTTTTAAGGGCTTCAGTATTAAAGCAGCACCCACTTCTAGGTAAGATCATGGCGGCATATTCAATATTCCCATTTGCCTTGTTTAAAATGAGTATTAAACAAGTAGAGTCAAAGTTATGTATTCAGTTATGTTAAGCTATTTCAGAGATGAATGGTTTTATTAAATTGTTTTTTGCAATGTTATTGCTGAGAGTTATTTTTAAACCAATATATCTGTTTTAAGAGAATAAACTGCTGTGTTTGATAATGTAACAATACGTGGCATCTGTCTTCCACAGGCACTCTGTCAACCAATGAGAGACAGTACAGATCCATGCCAACCCATGGGATTGGTCGATACAAGTACCTATTGCCAAAAGATGTGGTAAGTCTCCACTTATCTTTTCTAGAAGAGCTCTTAGTTTAGTTACCCCATGGCAACTTTAAATATGTTATTTTTTTAACATATCCATGTTGTTTATGATGTACATCTAACACCAGATGGTTTCATCTCAACAACTGGCTCAATCCATATAACCACAATTTCTAAAGTAATCAGCATCTCTGTATTTACCTGCACATGGATTGAACAGCTGTGCTGCATATTTGTTATGAGTGCATTATACAAACCAAATATATGGGCAACTTTTAAATATTGTATCCAACAATATTATATACCGAATATTGTACACCAAACCATTTGCCATGCACTAAAGCCCTTGTAAGTAAATACATGTTGTTCAGATTAAAGTAATATGTCATGGACTTGCAACATTGTGTATGGAACCAGACATCTCTGTGGTCTTTACTCTCAGCCCAAGAAGAAGAAGGATAAGCTCCAGATGAAAAAGATCAAACCAGGAACTGAGACAGAGTATGGAGTTGTGAATGTGACGGTCTCGGGCTATGACATGACCCTTGTGGAGCATTACTCCCAGTATATACACAACCTCTGCAACCGCCTCAAGATCAAAGTGGATGAAAGGTGACACAGTGTTTCTAACTGAAGAGCTTTGAGCTGAATTTATTTTATTTGAATGATTTCTTATGTAAAAAATTAGCCTTTTCTAGATTGTCATCTGACCATTTGTCCCTACAGGCCATTCATTTATTTAACTTTTAATACCTATTTCATTGACTTGAGTTGTCATTTACCAGCATGAGAATAAATAATTATTAGTACAGATATTTCCCACTTTTACAACACAGCCCTTCAAAAAACACGTATAGTTCGGACTTCAATCTGTTTAATTATAGCTTTTTCCCGTAGTCACAATGTTAAAATTAGGGGTTGCATTCCTGAAAATGGACTATAAGTCTTTTGAAAGACAAGGGTAGATAAATATGGGATTAAGTAAAATATTCATGCAATATTAATATTTTGTAAACATTTATACATTTAAATGTGCATATACATGAAATACTGTATAAATATTAAACATTGTGAAAGTTACTTCATGACTGTATGCAAATTACAAGATATAGGAACAGCAAGATGCAAAACATGGTCTTCAGACTAGGGATGCACGATGTTGGATTTTTGCTGATATCCGATGTGCTGATATTTTCAAACTCATTTTGACCGATTGTCGATGTCTATACCGATATAATGTGTGTGTGTGTGCGGCATATATATAGCGCAATTTAAAAATGGTCTCACTCCCCTCCGGAAGCAAAGAGAAGCTTATCTGTCTTATGATCGCTGTCTTATTTCCCATGGCATTCTCTCCTTATGGAGCCGCGATGAATGAGCAGAGACACAATAAAGTTACAGACTTTATTCGCTGTTCAGTGATAGCCGTCTCTGCTTCCGGAGCCGTGTTATTTAAAAATTTTCTCATGCCCCCTCCAGAAGCAGAGAAAAGCTTAGCAGCCCACAGCTAGGATCCTCCCAGGGTCAGAAACTTAGCTAGGGGTCGATCGAAACCATTAGGACCTCCGTTCGAGTCCCAAAGCACGAGCTCGGCAATCGCGGGTGGTCTTGTTTCATTTCAAATCGCATTCTCTACTTACCTAGCCACGATACAATAGCCTCACGCCCCTCCAGAAGCAAATAGAAGGTTAGTAGCACACAGCCAGCATCCTCCCAGGGTGAGAAACCTAGCTAGGGGGTCGGTCGAAACCATTAGGCCCTCTGTTCGAGTCCCAAAGCACGAGCTCGGCGATCGTGGGTGGTCTTTCTTCATTTCAAATCGCATTCTCTCCTTACGGAGCCGCGTTATTTAAAAACGGTTTCACGCCCCTCCAGAAGCAGAGAAAAGCTTAGCAGCACGCAGCTAGGATCCTCCCAGAGTGAGAAACTTAGCTATATATTTTACCCCTCCTCGCATCACTGGTGCTTTACAAGCATTGCAAATAGCAATTTTGTTATCTGTTTCAGATATTTTGAAATAGGCCTACTTCCATACAGCTGACATGTTGAAGCTTGTTTCTGGTGCTCATAATAGACATTTAGCGTCATCGCGTGTGCATAGTTAACGCGTCACTTTATCGGCCAGGCACATCAGCAGAAGTTTTCATATCTGCCGATGCGGATAATTAACTTCTTAAGTTTTTATTGGCCGATACCGATGTCGTGCCGATGTCATCGTGCATCAGACATGCGTCTGTTCAGCGATGGGGCTAGTGAGACAGGATGAAAGAAGTACATCTTATTCAGCTTCCCCTCAAAAGCTGATTGAATAAAAATAACAAACTAAAATAAGAAAGTAGACTCAACAAACCCAAACAAAAAATCTTTGCCTTTTTTCTTTATCTGGCTGCAACTTTTTTTGAAGCTTTTTTCTTCCTCACTCTCCGATCCCTTTCTTGTCCAGATCTGGGTTTTGTCTCAAGCAAACAGCCAGTTGTGTCATATTTATAAATGTCTTCTGTAATCATCATGACATTTTGTGTCAGTAAGCACCATATCTTTGCTACATTCATTTATTGTATGGTGTTCCCTGGGATTCAAGTTACGTTTAATGATTTAAGAATTTATTTTTGTGTGCACATATGTGCACTGTTCTGAAGATCTGTAACGTTTAGCAGCATTGTTAATAAGTTTGCCGTTCTTTTCTATCTTACAGCTATGCTTTACCAACAAAGAGCACAGAAATCATGATTATGCAGGAGCAGGGCACCAAGATGTATGTGGATGCCGTGCTCAAGACTCACGAACGAGTTGTCCAGGTGATAAAAATGGTTTAAAAAATGCTGCTGTCTCCTCTGTGTATTTCTCATTTAATAATACCACCAGTACCACTCTGAAAAAATGAATTAGTGTTAAATAAATTCAGCCCAGTTAATACATTCAGTTGGACATACCAAGCAGCACACCTTAAGCAGATGGCTTATACAGAGTTGACTGGTAAATTCCTAGTGTGACCATCCTCACACTATACAAAATGAGGAACAGTTACATTGGGACCTCCACATGTCTTATTTTTCAGTTGAGTGGTCTGAGCGCTACGATGTGTCCTGTGTTTATGGAGGTCCTGCTGAAAAACCAGCCAGAGGGAATCCAGCTGTCTTTAAAGGAGGTGAGGACTTTCCACCTGAAAGGTGTTGCATATGTGGTTAAGATGAAGGCGTACGCGCCATTAACATGTAGTGAAGAACTGCACCTTTCGTTTTTCTTAACGTGTCTCCCAAACCATAGACCAGCTTTGACAGTTCAGTTGTAGCAGACACAATTATGGCATTTTTTTACACACACAGTTTTGGAGCAGATTCATAGGTTGTTCTGCAAGGCAGCTGACTGAGTCCTGCTGTACTGTATTAGGGTAAAAAAAAATCAATTGACATGAAGTGTATCACATAGAGATGGATGTTTATGCTGAAGAGGACAGTCACATGATGACAACAAAGGAGGTGTAAAATACACCAATGACTGAAAAAGTGACTGTTTTAAAATTCTGTAGAAATCATCTGTTGGAAGGAACAACTGTAAAAAATAGACCTGTTTTAACAGTCTTTCATCTATGAGATTCTTTGAACCCTGGTCATCTTGTAGTCAGCAACAGCATGGATGTCCAGTCCAGATCAGGTTGTTGCCAGCATGAGGGTTTCTTGATCCAACCAGGGAATTCTTAGTTTTCTTCATTGTTTTGTCCATTGTTGCTGTATTGTCCTGAAGAGACTACCTGCCCCAGCTGTTAGAATCCATTAGAGACATGGATGAATAATATGCTAATGAATTTTACTTTCACTGTCTACTCTGTTTTCTGTCTCAGCCAAAAAATCTGCCTGTTTTACCTCACCTTGTTAAGATAAATCATTTTTGTATAGGTAAGCTCAAGCTTAGTAAGCAGCACAGTCAGAAACTGAGAGTTATGCAAATTAAAAAATTAAGACTAATTGGAAAAAGGGCAGTTTTCTTCTGGTGGAGTCTGTCTTGAACCATTTTGTGTGTTATTTGTTCTGTCTTTCACCCAAGCACACTGAGGCCGATTACCAGTCCAGATTCAAAGCACGACCAGAACTGGAAGGACTGATCGCACAGATGGGTTGAAGAGGAAAAATGTCAGACTTTCCTACCCAGCCAGCCATCATCCCTCCCCTGTGCAACTTTTACTCTGGTCTCTTGAAGATGCTAATTACTTAGTCTCCCCTAGTCTCCCTTAGTCTGGAAAAGATGCATATATGTGTATGTCCTAACTTTGGGCAAAATAAATGTGGTAATGTAAATGCTTTCAAAAAGAAACAGTTGATTTAAGATGCATTCTGTATTTGTCCTCATTTCTTAGTGACAGT
The DNA here is from genome assembly GCA_019176425.1 of Megalops atlanticus. Taxonomy (NCBI): domain Eukaryota; kingdom Metazoa; phylum Chordata; class Actinopteri; order Elopiformes; family Megalopidae; genus Megalops; species Megalops atlanticus. The sequence continues at coordinate 35,900,005 of CM032877.1, forward strand.
CGAAGTGCAAAGAGGTTTCATTAGCAGGGATAATTCCTAGACTCTACAATTAAGGAGAAGCTGAAAAGAGAACAGGATATGTTTCTGTCTGGAGAAAGAGTGCATGTTTAACCATAATTCTCTTCCAGTGAGTTCAGTATAAACTGTGATGTGAGGTACATCACACCTAATGAAGCACAAGGAACACTTAAAATCTGGTCTCATTTAATGGGATCATCTGTTGATAAGTGGCATACTCAAATACTAATTGCACAGATAAACCTTCAGGTGGAGATGGGATGGTAGTTATTCAGAAAGCCTCAATATTCTTATTCTGCAAGTTGCAGTCATTTATTAAGATTAAAAGGCAGAAAATAAGAATTGTTTTTCTCTTTAAAATGTAATTAATGTTGTGGTACATCTGCTTGCTTATGCCTAGAATTTGACATGTATCACTGTTACTATGGCTTAATCTGCAAAACATTTTTGAAATGTAACCATGAGTAAGGACATACTTTTGTATGTTAAGTGACTGCAGTTTATTATGGATATCCAGATGATACAGTCTGTCTCATTCCCATGTCACGTTCAACAAACAAGTTCCACCTGGCTGCCCAGGCAGCTACTAAAACATGCGGGTTGGAATAGCATCTGTATAGAACTGCAGGGCGATGTCTAGGCTGGCAGGCTAGACACTGACTCATTGGGAAATTGAATGCAGTGTTAGCTATGTCTTTCATGAGTGTAAGCATTGATGGAAGGGAATTATAAGACCATGTTAAGGCTAGGCTGTTACTTAGACAGAACTCTTCACTTATGTGGTTAGCTTCTCCTTTCTTGATATTTGTGTTGAAGGAAGCCAGTCTGATTGAGTGAAGTATACTCCAGGTAAGTAATAGGATCAACAGACATTAAGTTGTGCATTTATTGAGGTACATGTCACTGGCAAACCAAATGAACTTTAAAAAGACTTTTAACCAAATAAAAAAATGCTGTTTTCCTAATGGCTTCATAATGTTTGATGACTGCATTGTGTTATTTCATCTACAGTATTCATTTTTATGAGGCTATTCATTGACTTGGACAGTGGTAGGTGTCTACAAAATATGTTAGGTCATGCTTGTTTAAAATGTTGTGGACATTAGAGTATTTATTAGTATATACCTCTATGAGAAGTTGCAATGAATAGAATAATGTCAATACACATACAGTAGTGTACTTAGAATTTAAGATTTCATAATTAGTTTCACTGTTAATAATTAAAATGATAATAGATGAAGTTTAGCAGGCCTGTTGTGTCCAATTCTGAATTAAAGGCCAGAGTGTCTTTTGCTCTGGGGAGGTACCTCGCAGTTCAGCTCTGGTATATTGGCTGATGGTTATTGTACTGCAAAGCTATTGTTCTACCACAACAGTCTCCACAGAAGATCCCACATTGAAATGAGAACAGAATTAATAATCTCAGGTATCTGGTCTTGAAAAGTAGTGGAAAAGTGGTGGTTGTACCATTTCTAAGCACCAAGTAATGTTCTTTGCTCCAGTGCACAGCTTGTCTAATTCTGCCCTTTTGCCATTGCCAAATCAGTCCCCAGGGGGAACACGGCAGGCTGCAGTAAGCTGTCTCTCTTTGCATTGGCACGCCACTTTGAATGTTTCCCAACACGTGGGTTTATTCTCTGACATCAGAGAGAGACGCTTGAACCCACTGGGATGAAAGAATAATATTAAAATGGGTTCCACAGAGGGAGGCATTTCTCTCTCCCATTGTTACTGCAGCCTGCAATGTATTACATCATCTGTCTGGAGTGCCATCCCTCAAAAAAAAAAACTGCATGGTATTATTAAACAGGCCCTCTTGGTGTCTCTCTCTTGCTTAGTGTCCATGCCAACCGCATCTGGCCAGTCCAACTCATCCAGTTATGGGGCTTAACTCTAGATCTGTCACAACCTGTCCATATTTCCCAAAGTTGTCTCATGCAGAATTTAGTGTCACTGCCTCATAACTTGAACTCGGGCAGACTAAACTGAGTTACACTGCCTCCTTAGTCTAACATTTGACCCTACGGGTTGACTTGTGCCCTGAGCCCCTCTGCCACTGGTTGTCAGTTTGCCCCTCAATTCTGCAGTTATATGATTTTCAGCCTCAAAATTTGGCATGAGGTATACTGTAACCCACTTAACATCTCCACTGTCATGCATTGTTTTACCTGTGCATATTCATGTGTTTTACAGTAAAATGAAGAAAACTAATAAAATTACAGTTTGTACATTCAATTGTCATAATATATTATTATTGCATGCTGTATTATTGAACTCCAGTGATTTCAATGATCATGAGTCTGTTGGACTGCAGTGTCAGTGTTGAGTATTCATGTATACCATAATCCTTTTAAAGTTTGTCAACTACTAAATGGTATAACTCAAAATTACAGTTGCTTAATCTAGCAAGCTAGATGATTAAATACACAAAGAGTGTATGCAATGCTACTGTGTAATTGTACCGTATTAACTAGGTAACTAATAAGAAACAGACCACTACTTTTGAAGTGTAGCGAAGGGCACGAGCAGTCACTCCACCTGGCCTCAAACCCGGGTCTACGGGGTACCAAACATGCGACTTTGACCGCGACGCCAAAGAGCCAGGCTCGTTGGTATGGCAGTCAGAGCGCATGCTCACCCGTAGTGACGGCACTCCGTCACATGAAGACAATAGATACAGTAATTTGGCTATGCTATGATAAAGGCATACTTTACCATTTTTACAGCTGGTTAAAAGATTTAAATTTATTAAAGTTAGCTGCGACAATGGGTTGGCATGGAGGCATGCACTGAACACTACTTTTCTTGAGGAGTAGAATTTAGGAAGTAGACAATGTCAAAGTAAAGTGCAAGCTAGACCTGTTTCTATTGGGCTTGACATTGAATGGAGACTCAGCTCCAGTACTGATGGTGGATGCAGCCAGCATGTCAGTTATAGTCTAATTAAGATAATGTAAGTCATGTAAGGCGCAGAATATCATTACGTGATGGTAGCTGAACTAGCCAAATACACTGAGATATCTTTACAAGGTTCAGAATCAAAAGTGAACATTAGCTGGAGTTTATACATTATGCTGAAAAGATATGCAGTACAGACTGACAGACTACAGTCACGACAAGCTGCCAAACCGCAGTTAGTTCAGGTGATAATACCCTTTCACAATTCTGTCCCACAGATTTTGATTGGTTATTCAGAATGTTTCAGTAACAACTCAGCCCATGTTCAATACATCGGCTGGTTTCTCCGAAGAAAACAGTATATACATTACTAACAGCTCAGAAATTGAGCTACTCTGTTTTAAAACCCACAGACAATTCTATCTGAAATGTAATTTCACTCAGCAGTTTTAACAGAAAAATCAGCCTGACAGCACCATCGCACGGACAAACTCCCAGCAATCCATGCGGCACTCAGTGCGCCCATAGCAACGAAACCTGGCAACCGTCTGCGAATTGGTAGTTGTACTGTCACAGCTACGTGTGTTTAGGCTGCTTCCAGCACCAGATAAGTGATAGTAATTAATCTTTAAGTAGAAACGGTTTCAAGTAACAACCGTCAGAAGGTTTATCGGGATACATAGTTACTTGCTGTACGTTTTCGGTACAGGATGAGTCGGGATTACTATGCAGCTTTGGAAGTAAATGGAAATGCCACTGACGCCGACATTAAGAGAGCGTAAGCATGATTTACTTTCTTAACTATCTAATTGTTTTTAAATAATGCATCGTAACTTACTTTCCGACGTATCTTTGTAGTTACCGAAGGCTTTCGCTGAAATACCATCCTCACACAAATTGTCAAAGAGGTGCTTATGAAAAATTCAACCAGCTTGCTGAGGCCTATGATGTTCTGAGTGACCGTAAGTATGTCCACCCTGGACACGAACTGAATGTTGTAGCTTTAAAACACAGCTTCCCATTGTATGAGTGGACAAGTGTGTTGTAAGTAAAAAGGATGGATTCGTTTCAGGTTACCAAAGTTCATGTACAACTTTGGTTTATGTTGCATGCCATGAGAAGAATTCATGTATTTTTGCCATGCTCATTTATTTATGTGTGCGTTTGTTTATTTATCACTAAACAGCCAGGAAGAGGGCGACATATGACAAGTTTGGGGAAGAAGGTCTGAAAGGGGGCATCCCGCCTGAGTGTGGAGGGAATGGGGCATGGACGACTGGGTATACCTTCCATGGAAACCCAGAAAAAGTCTTTAGGGATTTCTTTGGGGGAGACAGTCCTTTTGCAGGTGAGAAAATAATATATTACATGTCACAGCTATGAACAGATAAATGAGACAATTTGTAATTTGAATTGATTCTTAGTGAGACATAAATACAGTATATTCCCTGATTGAAGTCAGAGATTGTGTTGAAGAAAAGAGAAAAGAACATAAGAAAGAAATTCCAGGTTACAGTTCAAAGAAAAGATTTTTGTCTGCAATTTATGTTCTAGTTGCTGCTTATTTTTCTTCTTTTTCCGTGTAATATTCATTGCAGACAATGCCCATCTCCAACAGTTTTATTTTTTACATGTTATACCACACGTTTGCATTTGTGAATCCCCACTGGACTGAGACCAGAGAACTTCACTGCACAGCCATTCAAGCTTCTAACCCATAATCCTCAGATTGTCTTTAGCCCATTCACTGCTGTGCAACACTACTGGAGCAGGTTAGGATCAAATGTTAAGAAAACAGCATGACTGTTTTTCCTCCATCTCCACCACCCTTCACCTCAAGATTTCCATGTGGAGGATGGAAGTGAGGCAAGCATTCGGTTTGGGGGTTTACAAGGACGGGGGGTGAAGAAGCAGGACCCCCCAATAGAGAGAGATCTGCACCTGTCTCTAGAAGACCTGTTCTTTGGCTGTACCAAGAAGATCAAAATATCTAGACGGGTAAGAGTCATTAGGTGTGCAACCTTGGTTTTGTTTTACCACATATAGCCTCTCTGATGGTGTAAATTAAATTAAAGGAAGTGTGTAATAGAACCACACAGCATGTTGTGGCAACAAGAGGCTTTCAGCCTACTGTGCAAAAGACCCAGATTCCTCACTTGTTGGACTATGTAAACTCTTACCAAAGACTACAGCAGAATGATACTTTTAATGGCTTTTAACTTTGACTTTTACTGGCTGAAAAGGCAAATGTTTTTCAAACCAGGTAATGAATGATGATGGACATACCTCCAGCATCAAGGACAAGATCCTAACCATCAATGTAAAACCAGGCTGGAAACAAGGGACAAGAATAACTTTTGCGAAAGAGGGAGACCAGGTGATCAGAAACAAACATTTTGAACTACAAACCCCTGGCCAAGCCAAGCAGCTCATAGAGTCTGTGTATTATGTTTGCATCTGAAATATCCAGTGGAATTGTGCAGTGTTAATTTTGACTGGCCAATTGAAAGGTTATGGGACAATGATTATTAATTACAGGATTAATCAGTATGATCAAAGTGTGTGCTGTATGTGTTTTGATATGGCTGTACTTCCCAGGGACCAAACAGCATCCCAGCCGACATTGTGTTTATAGTACAGGAGAAGAGCCACCCACGGTTTGTCCGGCAGCAGGATGACCTCATCTTCACATCCCTCGTTGATCTGGAGAAGGTGAATGACTGATTTATTTTTTTTCAATGGGAGTGTTTAAGTCTGTGTTGTCTTATTTTAGATTGTTTTCTTTTAGTTAATTTGTGAGGGGGAGCTGAAGAATATTTCTTTCCTTCATCCTTTGTACGTATGTGTTGTTTCATGATTGTAGAGAATCATCATGGTTGTAGAGTCAGATTTCATAGAAATGACCATTGTTTGAACAGCTTTGATCGTTTAATTGCATTGACTATAATCACATCAGCTGCCAAGAACCCTGAGGCAGACTTTAACAATTGATGCTATGAATTCCCACATAGTACTTTTGCTACTTCAGTATACTATAAGGCTGAATCCCAAGTGCCTGGGTAAGTTCATAGTGAAGGGGATCCATGAAACCATTTCAGGGCAGTGAAATTATACCATGGTTATATTAGAAAGAATTAACCCAAATATGTATGTGTGTGTGTGTGTGTGTGTGTGTTGGGAGCGGGTGGGTGGGTTCACTTAGTTTCTGCAAGTAAAGCTGTCTTTCACAGATTTTCAATGTGTTTTGTGTGCCATGGTTTGGCCCTACTGCACAGGCACTAACTGGCTTCTCTGTGGAAGTGGAGACTCTAGATGGCAGACTTCTCAACATTCCTGTCAACGACATTGTGCAGTGAGTTGTGCTTTTACTTTCACTTATAGCAGGGGGACAAAAACTCTGGTCCTTCAGTGTGTGTTAGGCTTTTCTTCTTTGTGTTTCTTCAAAAATGCCAAAATTGCTTGACCTTGACCTTTTAGATTTTGGACAATAGCATTTTATTTTGGGGGTGCTATCACTGAGGTGTAATGATGGTTTTCACCCCACTCTGAACCTCTGAGGGGAGCTGTTGTTCCTCCACTCAGGTTGGCCCCTGTTAAAGGGGTCGCTCATAACAAAACTGAGGGTATTGTAACTGGTAAATCATTTGGGGAGAGCTACCTTGTATTTTACAAAAGTAATGTCAATATTGTTAACATATTCAAAATCTCATTAGTTTCAGGCGTTTATATGTATGTGTGTGTGTTGGGGAGTGACTGTGGAATTAAGACAATTTATGTTGTCTTTACAGTGTCAATGTTAATTGCATGAATTATCATAGAAACCTTGGCGAAGTTTATATGGGTCAGCTATGAACTGGTGTAAGTGTACTTGTTTATCAATCCTTCCCTGGCCTATCCTGTTTTCCCAGTGTCAGGAACATGTGTCTGGGTGAGATAAGTCTAGATGAAGCAGGACCAGACTGCACAGCCCTGAGTTCCCCCAAACGTGCAGTAACTTCACACTAAAACTGAAAATCCAGTGCTTTCGTTCATACTGTTTCATAACAAACAATACTTATGTTGTGCGGGTATGACTTTGGGGGTTTCCCTTTGTGGTTTGAACTCCCCATCCACCCAGATTTAAAGCTCATGGACCTAATTTGTCAATATACTGATTTGAACTATAAGTATATTTGTTCTTGCACACAAAATGTAGAATGTTCCCTCTCCTGAATGTTCAGCCATTTGAGATAGTAGGTGGTGCTGTTGATAAATCCCATGTTTTCTAAATTCTGTCAAATGTGCATGAGTGTTTGATTTTGCCCATAATATTTGTGAGATTATACCCGAAATATTTCATAGGTGTCTTATAATGTCATGCCATCTTTAGATGGCAGCCTGTAGTAGTGGGTCATCTCCCCTTGTGTGGCTGCACTGGGATCCAATATTTCTTGGTAAAATCAGGGATGTAGCATGGTACCAATTAAAGACTACAGTGATATCCAAGGATAGCATGCCCGCATCTTGATAATCTAGTGACTCTCTCTTGCCTAAATCTGGGATTAGCTAGGTGTTTGAGAGGCTCAGGATTAGCCATTTTCACATGACTTGCATTTACTTTGATCCCACTCATTTTTTATAGAAAATTTTGATAGGTTGCATGCCAACTGCACACCAGGTTGCACTACTCAGTAGGTTAATCGGTAGCAAATTCCAACAACTTTGATTATGCTTTAGTGTTCTGGTACATGTTTTAGCTCCTTTTACGTGCATTAATAATAGTATTATATACTTTGTATTATATACTACAATTTATTTCTTTTTAGGAACTTCTCAATGATTGTACTTATATTGTCACTGCAAATACAGTGCTATGCCCTTGTTCCAGAAAGTATGTCCTGGGGCTTCATTTACCTGCTGTGTGTTGACGTTTCACTGTAAACTTTGTTGGATCATATTTACGTACAGTTTGTGACTCTTCCATAATACCAAGAATTTTCCACCCTTTTCAGACTGCAAACTAACACTTCCTTGTGGGTGAATGATGGTATTGCAGGCGAGAAGTGAAACTTTTATCCTATTATGTATCAACAAGTGTGTGAATGTCAGAGCATTTGCCTTCGGGCATATGCTGTAGAGTAAACTCCTCTTGATCTACCCAGGAATATTCATGAAAAAGTATTTCTGGAACATACAGATTATACAAAGTAAATTATCAGTCTTGGAACTAGACAAATTGTTCTTGAGTTCTGAACTTGTGCTGTACATCTGTATGGAATTTTCAACGCAAACTTCAAGTGTGCAGTATTTCTCATGTGTCTGAAATGTCAAAGGGTGAGGGTTTGGTTTGGTCTTCACATTCAATTCAAACATTCATTCTTTCCTGTCCAGCCCCAAATACAGCAAAGTGGTGCCTGGTGAAGGAATGCCCTTATCCAACAACCCTAGCCAGAGAGGAGACCTCATTATCCAGTTTGACATCCACTTTCCAGAAAAACTTTCTTCTGAGAAGAAAAGACTAATCAAGCAGGCCCTGACCACCTGAACCGTCTGAACAGCTATACTTTTACGGACAAAAAATGCTTTGTACCTATGAGTTCAAACTAAATCATGTTGATATCTGCTGACATTCCATTATGTTTTGTTTTCATTTTGAATGCTGAAACCATTCAGTTGAAGTGAAGACTTGCATATGTGCTTTGTAACATGGGATTCCTTCCCGATAATTGTGGCAAGGTTTTCTCCATGATTTATTTGTACCCTTTTAGTGGAGCATATTAGAAAAAATAATGACAGCAAAACTTTTAAGACCTATTTATTTTCCTAGACTTCTCTTGAAAACTTCTGTAAAAGGCTTTAAAAGTAAGTCCAGCTTTTAGCCATGGGAAACACTTAAGTGAAACAACCAGAGATGAAACAAGAGAAAGAACTACAAAAGAGGTAGATGAGCTAGGAGTGTAAATGCAGAAGGAAGTGATATCAGCAATGTTCACAGAGGAGTAGCCCAACTGTGGCGAGCTGCCATCATGGCACGTTTCAGTTGCTCATAGGTAACGAACATCACCACATTCCAGGAGCCCAGCCGCAGGAAAGAGGGCATGAACCTGCCAAGACAAGGAAAAATGAACAATGTCATTTCCTGCTGAGGACATTTTGGAGTAAATCGTAAGATCAGAAAACCATGCATTACCCCTTATAGAAAGCTGTGGGCCCCTCCTTTGTAAGCATTATGAGAGCACAGTTTAAGGCGCTGCGATACTGGCCATTGGCAGAATTCATGTATCTTGTCTTCACCACATCCACAGGGGAGGCAATGATGGTGGTGCAGAAGCCCGCTCCGAACGCAGAAGTGAAGTGGCATGGAAGGTTATCTGTAGGGCACACAACATGAATGGCTATATACATACAAAATACGCACCAGTATTTCAGCTGCATAGGTTTCAATGTAAGACAGCGATTTTTTTTCTTGAAGAGATGCTAAATGAAATTTTGTCCATCCTGCATACTGCTCAAATGTATAGCTCTTGGAGGGAGAAACATACCTGTCATTGGAGTGGTTCTCAGGAGAGCATCTTTGATGAGGTCATAAGTTACAAGCTCTGTGCAGTTCACAATGGCATTGCGGGCAATATTGGGGGAAGTTCCTGCCAGGCACAACACAAGGGCCGTGTATGCAAAATTAAGGGAGAGTCACACTAGACAGTGAAAGCTGTGGTCAACAAAAGTAATCAGACAGCAAAGTGCCACATTTAGAATACAGTCTCAAAGTGCCTCTGCTTCGCAGCTTGTTTAGACCTTTAAGAGTGGTAGCGATGGGGGAGGTGGGGATTGAGTAATGTGACTGCTGAACTTGTGCTGAACCTCAGCATTTGAAATATAACTACTTCAGCATTTACGCAAGAACGCTTTCCCTCAGAGCCTACTGTGGAATCACACCTCCCCTTCCCAGAAACACACCTTTCCACAGCCCACGGATGCCCTCCTCCCTGGCAATGGTCTTGTAGGCATGCATGGTGCCATGGTAACGTTTGTTGCCATCAGCGCTGCTGGCCTGTGCTTGGAAGCGGACCTTCACCACATCTGTGGGCTGAGCCACAGCAACCGCCATTGCACCAGTGGTGCAGCCCGCCAGCAGGCGACTGCCGACTCCCACATCTGGTGAACAGAGACATTCAGATTACATTACCTACTCCCAGAAATACTCTGCAAATACAAAATCTCCTTAAGTCATCCAGCCCTGTTGATGCGATAATGTGGTTGAAGCGCATTTATACTAGTCTACCAGGCCTCTGGCCTGTGAACCCATCTCTCCTATTAACTTACGCTCTGATCCCTTGGTGTAGAGCTGCTTGACAGAGTCGTAGAGCCCAATGCGGACTGAGGCAAAACTCATCTGTCTCTGGAGCCCCGCCACCAGCCCATTGTACAGACTCCTGGGCCCCTCTGTACGCACCATGGTGGTAATAGTGCCAAAGACGCCGCGGTACCTCGTCATCTGGACATCAGCAGTGGCAGCCTTGGCCTCACCCTGGATCTGTACAGGACAAAAGGGGTATGGAGAGTCTTTACAGACACTGAGGGGGGAGGGGATGGGAGAAGGGCCAACCCAGCCCACTGCAGCTCAACAGTGTCCATCACTCGAGGTCCTGGGACTGTGGACTTCTAGGGCATAACCACCTTCTGGAGCATCTTACACTACTATTGCGGGAGGAAAGTGGAGAGTTGAGAGAGAGATACACAGAATATTTGATCAGTACATGTGAACTTGGGTGTATTCAAAATCAAAAAAATCAGTTTGTGTAAAGTATAATTGTGTGATTTGGTGGAGACAAAGCCTCCCCCTGTAAGGAGTGGTCCAAGTTCATTTAAAAATGAATGTTGTTCCAAATGTCATAAAATCATGTATGAATTTTGGAATGACAGAACACTGACAGAAGAGAAATTATTTCCCCTCCAAAATAAGTAAACTGGTGGACCAACAAGACAAGGAGTTACCGACCCCTAAACTGAACATTTTTCTTAGCCATGTGTATAAAGTAGTTTGCACTGGGGGGTAGGGCCATTTTTAATAACATACACTTATAGGAGTAATTGAATCATTAAACGCCACTCCTCCATCAACACTGTGTGCTCTCTTATACCAGCCTCGCTAGGCTCACTCTCACCTGCAGCCTGACTTTGGCTGTGTCCAGCGGAAAGGTGAACAAGTCAGCGATGCAGGCCGCAGTACCTGCCCCAACAAACTTCACAGTGGCTGTGGGGGGCACATCAGCAGGTCCGAATCCAACCATTTTTTTCTTTCACCAAGATCGCAGGAGTGAGATCTAACAAATGGCTGGAGTGATGCAGTGAAGACAAGGCAGATGAATGCTACCAAACCCTACAATAGAACATATATTTTGGTCAGAAATACTTTTGGGATGGAATATGACTGTACAGGTAAGCAAACAATTTGGGGATATAGACAGTCTTGACAAAATATATATTGAGCATTTTTATTTGTTGAGAACCTTTCAGTGACTTGAACTTGACTAACTTGAATACAGCAGTTTCCTGTGTGATTCAAAATATAATGCATCTAGCCTGGGGCTGAAACCAACTGACAAAAGAAAAAAAGATAGCCGTGTCATGTCAATGCGGCCACAGAACGCACTGTTCCCTACCCCAGGAAGGGTGGGGGATGGGTGCTGTGGGGGATGGTTGAACAGCTGAACGCGGAACAAAACCATGTGCGATTTAGCCACTGAAGCACATTGCGGAACTGAGGCGGTGCACCCATTGGCCTCCGACTGTTGCTATGGCCAAGTGTAGTTCAACAAAGGGTAATGCAGCTGTAGCAGTGCTACCTTGTTTACTCAAAGGGTTCATGTGCCCAATCGCATGCAGCCCAAAAGACAATGGTTTGAACCGACAGGTGACGCGATTAAATAATCTGCCCACAGTTTGAGCAAGAAAACTTAGTTTAATTGAAAGAATTTTCAATCAATCATACGATTTGTCAATTTAACAAGGTGTATGCGAAACACTACCCATCGTGTACGAACTTAATTTGTAGAACAAAGTTTGGAAATGCATCACAAGCAGGTCGAGGCTACAGATAATGGCAAAATGTTCATTTTCCGATCTGACACGAATGTTGTCTATCACCTTTTGGTTTCGGGATGCCTTGGTCAGCACCCAGTGAAGTGCGCAGCATGTACGTTACCTTTTCCTCGCAACTCCGGCTGGCGAGATCGGAGATCAGGATTCTCTAAAGGTATCCCTCTCGTTGAAATTGCTTTCAACTATTATTTGATTGCTTTGTTCTTCCATAGAAATGCGTCCAAAAACGAAACACTTAAAAACCATACTCTAAATCCTGAAAAAAAGACATAACTAAGTTAGAATAAAGACAAGTCATGCTCGCAGCATGTAAGCCATTCTAATATGAAACCTTTTTATTAAACTTCCACTACTTCTTCACAAATTAAACTACTAAGTTAACAACTGCCTCGTAACATTTTTCTCTGGCCATCAAGTTTGCAAAGCTGACTATAAAGACGCTATTAGTTATATCAGAATCAGAGAGATGACAGATGCAGAGAATAAAACATTTATAAACGATTGTTTTACCTTAAATTAAAGATGGAAAAGTTGGAGAACGACAAGTATATATTTTCCTCGCCAATAACAGCAGTAAGTGTCCGCAGACCCAACGCCGAAAGCAAACTCACAGTGGAAAACCTGTGACAAGCAAATTTATAGTGCTTTTAAAGGCTGTTACGTCACGGCACATAAACTGCTTTGTTCCAGTTGAGGATGCATGTCCGGCGCAGCCTTCGAGTCTCAGTACACAACTTCACCCCAGCTTCCTATCGTGTCTGTAAAGTTGGGGCGATGTTCGAAGTTTTTTCGATAGTCCATTTTAGCGCTCACTAACTTAATTAAAAAACACTCAAACCCAGTTAGATTATGAGTGGGACACCTTTTGATTTTTTTCAGGCTTTACATTTCAGAAAGGAAACTTCTGAGCTGAACGTCACAACGAAGGCATTTCATACTCCGCTAGTCAAATATGTTCTTCAGTGGAAAAGTTGTACATTTTCTCAATTAATTTGTGAATTCTAATATGATAGTACTACCAAAGTCCCTTTGTGGGATAGATTAAGGTGGATAGATTCGTAGAACGGTGTAACTATTGTAACCGTCGCCGTAGTGCAGGTAACATTTTGAAACTGGAAGTTTTGCAGGGGACGTATTGGATGCGTTGACAAATTTGAGTTACTTTTTAAAACAAGTTTTCATAACAACCATAGAACCACCTAGACATGATGATGATGATGATGATGATGATGATAATAATAATAATAATAATAATAATAATAATAAACAGGTAAACCACCTGCAGTCTAGACAGGGGTAGTCAATTACTTCAGTCGCTCTGAAAAAAATGAACTTACTTAATCATTTCAAGCAATAAAAGTTGAACGACAAACTCTTTACATACTTTCACAACCCTTGGTTAAATTAACGCAAAAATTAACCTTTTTTTTTTTTATTTAAAAAAACATTTTCGTTGTTTTTTAATTGTTGTCGGTGTCCAAAGTATTTTAACAAATCTTGCCTGACCCTGATCCAAAATGTGTGGCAACTTTGCAATGGTATGAGTAATGGCCTGAAAAGTTGCAAAATGCCCTGAAACAGAGAGCAGGGATGGCTGTTAAATGTCTAAATGTGATTTATTTTGTGTTGATATGTGGATGCAGGATTTTTGAGTTTTCTTAAAGTGAATTTGATGGGGATAAGATATCAGTCACTCTATGTCCAGCAAGTCACATTGCATTATGGAACAATAGCAGGCTTGAAGGAAAGAAATGTGCTTGTTGTCATGTATGAATACAAAACACATAGGTGTACACAACTTAAGAGCTGTTAAAAGTCACTGCAAGTGCCCCCATGAAATATTGTCACCCCAAAAGTGGAATAAATGTTTAACTCCTGTAAGACATTGTAGGAGGCACAAGGGGTGCATTTCAATTAAAACAGTACATGAATGGACTAAACTATCTGGAGGGTTGGTGCATTTTCAGAGAACAGTCTGCTTGGATTTTCTAAAGTATCAATCTCTGTTAATTATATGACACGCTATTATGCATGTAGCAATATGTCAAAAGTATGGATAAAGCACGCAGCTGTACAGGAGTCCTGGGCTGGCTGGACTGGCATTGGCATCCCTTCAGCAGGACCCCAGACACAGAGAGGCTTTGCCCCTGTCCCTTTTGGATTCTTCAACATAGTGAGGCACGTCTGCTCACAATAATCCAACTGTGAATGCTTAGGCAAAATGTGCCCCAAAAGATTTCTGGTGCAGGGTCAGTGTTTATTTGAAGAGTATGGAGTAGCAGTTGTAACTTTAGGTCACAGAGGTGGACAGTGGTTGAACACTATGGGCTCTAGCTATTCATGCTGCACATTAAGCATTATGTTACATGTAAATAATTGTGCATAGCAGCATCAACAAAGCCATTAACATAATTTAAGTCTGCTCACTTCCAGATCAACCACTAGCAACCTGCTGCATATATTTATCTTGAAGAACTCAATGCTATAATGTTATTTTGTGAATATTGTTTGGAACATAAAGGGTTGTTGTGCTCGTGGTTTAGAAGAACTGTCCATTCCATTTCTACATGACACAAGTTTGTAATAATGCACTTTGCTGAACTGTGGTTGTTTTTTTTATTGTATAGTTCCAAAGCACCTTTGAGAGAGATTTTTTTTAGCACAATAGCATGGTACCACCTCAGGAATAAAGAAGGGATTTCATCACACACATATGCTTAACTACTTTTTATTGAAACATTTGCAACTGGGATTCTTACAAGGCATTGCTGAAGTATCCCACAGCAGCTCAACAGCAGAATCCCATCTGGGACTGAAGTCCCTATCTATATACACCTGGGAATGCAGTGCCTCAACCTCTGCACCACATTCTGCACACATTCAGTGTAGCCATCTGCAGTGTTCGATTGGACAATTTCAAATAGCTGAAACCATTCCTACATTGTTTTATTCAGCAAAATCCCAAGCATTTTCTTATACTTTTCAAGCAGGGGTAATCCACAAAATGGAAGTTCCTCTAAGGGCACCATAACATGGTTTTAATAGTGTGAGAATGTTTATTTTAGCTGGGATCATCTCCATTGTCCTCGTTCTGCAGCAAATCAGTGTGTTTTCTTTCATCTGTAGTGGTGTGCCATCTCAGCAGACACAGAGGCACCCTGCTCCATGCTGGTACTAGATATGTACTGTGAATACGGGCAGCTTAGTGTACCAGGGAAGAGGTGTTAATGGTGAGCTCTAAGCTTATGCATGTTAATGGATTTTTGAAAAAAAAAAAAAGATTTAAAAAGAAGCATTTGTCTTTATCTTTAAATTAAGAATTCAATGGTGCAATATATACAATTTTACAACCTAGTTTTATCGACCAGCGATAAACCAAACATTCATCTAAACGACACCTGTAAACAGAAAGAGGTCAGAAAAACTAGCAATTGTAAACACCCCTCAACATATTCTGCAGAATCTTGTGCAGATCCAAGTTTTTACAAGGGGCAGTGAAAAAATATTAAAGTGGGCTTGTTCAAGTATACATTCTGACAGATTGACAGAGGAGTTTGCAGCGACGCTGAGACATGTCACAGGGATAGTCCCTCTGCATCATGGCAAAAGAAGCGGACATGACTCTGTGCCAGAGTGCCATGTCGGTCACATCTGGCCCCTTAACGACACAGAAAGTTTCCTATTCATGTGCCTGCAATGTTCCCAAGGATTCTAACATTAAGACAATGAACAATGAAAACCTGGGCACAGGCAGCTCAGAAGGAGCATTCCCAGGACTGCTGTGCTCTTGTCATGGCTCTCTTGATCTGCTCGTACGAGACAAACATCACAATATTCCAGGAACCAAGCCGTAGGAAGGAGGGCGTGAACCTGGAAGAAGGATTAAAGAATAACATTAGCATGAACCAGAACACCAGTATGAAATCAGAATAGAAGGGGTGTAAAGGCCGTTCTGCTTCAGGCAGTGTAATCAAAAACCGGGCAGTGAGAGAAAAATTAAAAACAATTTGCAAATGGATTGTTTCCAGGAGTAGCACAGGTGTGGACTGCAGCATTGGTCCAACAGCACAGGCCCTAAAATCCTATCGCTGACAGCTTTGGAGATGGATCCATTGTACATACCCCTTGTAGAAGGCGGTTGGGCCTTCCTTGGTCAGCATGGTGACAGCACAGTTCACGGCGCTGCTGTACTGGCCGGCAGTGGAGTTCATGAAGCGGGTCTTCACCACATCGACTGGGGATGCCACAATGGTGGTGCAGAAACCAGCGCCAAAAGCAGCAGTGAAGTGACATGGCAGGTTGTCTGTAGAACACACACTTACATGTTCATAGTGCTGCCAGTTTAAATTCCTATTGAGTCAGTTTGCAACGTCACTGCTGTCTTTTTGTGACTGAAACACATCTCACCTGTCATGAGGTCATATTTCAGGATGAGCTCCTTGATGATGTCATATGTGACCAGCTCTGCACAGTTCACAATGGCATTGCGCGTTATGTTAGGCATGCAACCTAAAGAGAGACAAACAGAAAAAGGCAAAATGTGTATCAGATTTTTTTTTCCAAAAGTGAGGAAAAATAATTACTGTTAGATGATGTAGACATCTGACAGGTTGATAAGAAACTGCAAAGATGGTGTGATGCTGTGTTAGAGCAGGGATGTGGCAGATTAATTCTCTGTCAGTTAGGGCCTTCCTACCTTTCCAGAGCCCCCTGACTCCCTCATCCCGGGCGATGGTTCTGTAGGCGTCCATGGTACCATTGTACCTCCTCTCACCATCTGCAAGCCGCACCTGGGCTTGGAAACGTACTTTGACCACATCCGTTGGCTGAGCAAACGCCACAGCCATTGCCCCTGTTGTGCAGCCTGCCATCAGCCGACTGACAATACTGGCATCTGAGTGGGAGGTTGGAAATTCAGAGGTTATTTTTAGATTCTTGATCTTTACAAGCACAGAAAAACTGAGATCCAGGTTCAGGGGAGGACATTCAATTTCAGACATTCTGTGGCAATACTGACTTTAAAGATTGCAGAGATGCGAGGGAACTTCCCTCCTTAGACAACCTCATGTGCCCTCAGTAAGGAGCTGCTGATGTTTGTAAGTCATACAAACTTTGCATGAGATTAATTAAGGTATTGTATGATATTGTCCCTTTACTTATTTGCTTTAGGTACAACAAAACTTTAAGCAGGTTTAAATCTCTACAGGTAAACTTTAATAGGTTTAAGTCTCAGTTAGTCTAGTGTCCCTGCTGCTGCCTCCTGTGAATTATGAAGGCTCTGCCCAAATCTGGCAAGCTTTTGCTCTGCACTGCTCAGAGCACCTTGTTCTTCATGGTGACATTACAAAAGTATATTACAGTACATTATGCAAACAGTGTATAGAGGGATGGACTTACTGTCTGATCCCAGAGTATAGAACTGCTTCATGGAGTCGTAGAGCCCAATGCGGACTGAGGCAAAACTCATCTGTCTCTGGAGCCCCGCCACCAGCCCATTGTACAGACTCCTGGGCCCCTCTGTACGCACCATGGTGGTAATAGTGCCAAAGACGCCGCGGTACTTCACTTTCTTTGCTCCCTCCTCTGACCTGGTCTCACCCTGGATCTGTACAGGACAAAAGACATATATTGTTACCCTTGCTTCCACTGGTGTTTTCAGTCACACTTGTAAAAGCAACATCTGTAAGATGTCTGTCTTGAGATCATGGTGAGATTTTTTCTATAACTGAAAAATTAGCAATTGATTTCAATTGAGTAGAGGAGAAAGAATCCCCAATTCTAGAGCAATGGAGTGACACTCAGAAGCTGTCTCTATAGGCAAACACGCCTCTTCCTCCCTCACCTGCAGCCTTACTTTAGCTGTGTCTAAAGGGAAGGTGATGAGGTCAGCAATACAAGCTGCGGTTCCAGCTCCAAAAAACTTTATGGTGGCACTGGGTGCCTGGTCTGTGGGCTTCATGCCAACCATGTCAACAACTGGAAAGATTCAAAGAAAATGGCAATGGGTCCCTTGTCTCACGTCAAAAATACCCTGCAGTGCTGTTCTGCCACAACCTGAAGAGGGGAGACAAAGACCACACATTGTAACAGATTTTCTCAGGTGTTTACACTGCACACCAAGGCATACTGACATATACTCACAAAACTGTGAATAGGCCCCCTTTAAATTGTCTGCAGTTTCTCTTTGAAGCCATACAGTACTGTTCTATGCATAAGAACTCTGAATAACTTCTAAGGAGATGTGTTTTTTGGCAATTTGAGAGAAATCATGAATGTGCAATGGTTTGTTGAATGTGATCTCCCCATTGATGAGATCACAGTACATACTATACACAGCTGAACATATTTTTTATATATGCTGTAATGTGGGTGTACTGGGATTGACAGATGACAGGGATGACCCCATGGGAATGAAGCCCTACCACATCCCTACACTGAGGGGGTTTTCAGTTGACTATTGTCTTTGCTATACAACAGACTTTATTTTAAATTTTGGAAAATGGATTTCAGAATCTCAGGCTCAATAAATTAAGAGTTAAATACAAACATGTATAATTCCACACACAACTGCAAGACTGTTCTCATACAATGAGTGGAATGTAATATGCAATAATGTCTCTCCCATATAGTCATAATCAGAGAACAACAATAATCAAGATCATGGTGACAATATTTATTTAGATAACATTTTTGACTGCTTTTTAAAAGAAATTTACAATTTTCAACGCATCTATAAATATTTAGATTACCTGGTGATACAATGACTCAGAGTCAGGTTTCTAACAGGTTGCTCACAAGCTTCTCTGTGGAAGGTGTCTTCCAAACAAGGGCCATATAACTGCACAAGGTACTACTCCAAAGCAGCATTCCATTCCCTGTGAATAGATTATTATTATTATTATTATTATTATTATTATTATTAATAATAATAATAATAATAATAATAATAATATTTTTATTAGTAGTAGTAGTAGTAGTGGTGGTGGTATCGTTGTTGTCAAATGCTTTAAATATTACACTCATAATAAACTTTTATGAGCCTCCGTCATAATTTTACATTAAAATTAAAATGATATTAGTTAAATATAGTTGAAAAAGAAAAATGAAGCCTTGTATATTTACCTGATGGAAATGTACACTGTAATCCAGTAATTGAAATGAAAGTACAAATATCCAGTATTGGTTATAGTCAAGGTGTACTGTGTTCCTTCAAATGCAATGACATCGTCAAACCACCTTCCAATTTATAGACGGCTCTTCTGACGTACCGAAGGGGGCCTGTCAAGTTATGCGTCTGTGGGTCACACAAGACTTTGTTTATCCCATGTGTTTGATGTGTTTGCAGCGGGACGCAGTTCGTACTGGCGCGTGTGAAAAAAAAAAAAAAACTCAGAATGACGAAATCACCATACTGTACCAGTGACATGTTGCTGTCATTCACTGATATTCGCAATGCAGTTTTAACATAACTCTAAAATTTAATATACTGCTATGTAATGTAAGTATAGCTATTTTGCTGGGTGTGCATGGCATGTGTTGAAAGATATCCAACGTCTCGTGTCTGCGGCACGCGGCACGGGTTCATAGGCAGCTGAAGTTTGAGCGAGTTGAAAGGCAGTAAGTGGGAAAAAGATGAAAATGATACCGTGATAAACACTGAAATGCTGAGACGGTATCAAGAGACCCTGCACAAACAGCATGACGCGACTTAATAACCGGGAGTCACCCTGAGGAAATTTCCCATTCATACTTGCCCCGTCCGTATTTGAAACCGGGAGAGTTTCATACTTGTTGCTGTATGTGTCACGAAATATTCTTCCAGTACGACAGGAAGGCTCCTTCCCCCTCTCGACCACGATCTATTAGGGAAGAGCCATTGGATTCGTTTTGACCATGATGAGTCTTCACTTCACATTATATCACGGGTTTCTGAATCTTGTCATTTAGTGAAGAGGCAGACCTTGTCTGTGTTTTTTACTGTGAGGTTAAATCCGCGAAGACAAAGGGAGACTTCATAGTTTAATTTCATCTTGCTTAGTTTTGGTTTCAAGGTGTGTAAAGTCCACTGAAACAGGGCAGCAACCGTAGATTTTCAACTGCACACTGTTACCTTCATCGTACCATAACCCATAAAATGTTGGAGCCCCCTTTGTAAAAAATTTGCTTTGGCATGTAAATAATGATTACAGAGCCCCTTTTGTGAGAAATTCATTTTCAAATAAAACAATTTCACATAAAAAAGAGGAAATCAACAGTGCCCCACCTGGTCACCAAACCAGAAACCTTTGGAATTGAAGTGCTGCCCGCTATCACTACACCACACTACTGCAACACCTTTGGTACCTTTCAGATAGTGAATGGGGTTTCTGGTGTGGGACCTGGTGCAGTGAGTGTTATCTCAGTTTGTGCCTTGAGTCACCTGGATAAAGCAGAGTCTTATGGTTTATAACATTGTAAAGCTGGAAATTGACTCTTGTATCCATTTCCTTTGTCCAGTTATCCTAAATTGGTAGAGATGAAGGAATAGAACCAGCTCAAGGAAGACAAAGCAAAACAAATTAAAACTTTCCCACGAGTGGAATAACAACAACTAAATATGTCAAATCAGTTTCCAGTGTTTTTGAACAAAGAGCGTTATTTAAAACTTTCCTAATAACTTTATAATTAATTCTAAAACAATTCCACATTGAACGGTGCTGATATGCAGTCAGTGTCAATAGAAATGCCTGTAGAATTTTGACAGACAAAACATCTCTCCAGCTGTTTTTAACTAGAAATCAGCAGTTTGTCCCAAGCAATGCAAGCAGTAGTCAGAATCTTGTTAGGCAGTCAGAAACATTCAAGGTATCTAGCAAGTTGTTTTACAACTACTGACATACTTGCACCTTAAAGATGCAGACTTTATTGTGCATGGATCCAGAGTGTTTATTTGCTGTCACTGAGATATGTATATATTTTATTTTTTCTTATTCTTGGCCTGGTAAGCTGATATTCTTAGGGCATGCTTATTTTTGGGTCTTGCCTTTGACATTGTTACAGCTGTGAAGTTAGTGATCCACAAATTTGAGTTTTGGAGCCAGCTTATAATATGCTCCGAGTTCAAAAACACAAGGAAATAAGCTATATAATGACACATTTCTGGGATGTTTTGGAATTTGAATGACCCTAACCCTAACCCTAACCTGAAAAATATGAAAGTAGGTTTTAAAATTAGATATGGTAAGCTTATTTATTTTATTTGTCTTATGATTAGCAGGTGTCTATCAAGTTGTAAAATATATTGCTTCCTATTCCAGAAATGTCCTGGAATCACATATGTCATGGTTAAGGTTGTACACTAAATCAGCCAGCTAGTATGATTCAATCTGAATTTTTCATAATTTGATTTGCTCACTTTTAGTAGAAAAACAATCATAATCTAATAATGCAAGCTGCAGGAAGGAAAAATTATTGTTCCTATTCTGAATGAACCAGCAGGACAAAAGAGGTTTATTTTATAAGTAAGATGAAAACATAGTAGGAATGCTGACATTTTGTATCTCTTACACAATTAAAGATTCCTTGTATAATTAATGTAACAGGCAGGACTGGAACTAAGAGGCGATAGGTGTGCTTGACAGACCTGTCTTTACATAAAGCATAACACATTGAAGAACAGGGTCTAGGAGCACCACAGCAATATTTCAAATTATTTTCAAGTCATTTTTTCTCAGTATGGAAAGTGAGACAGCAGGATTGTGTCTTTCGTTCCCACCTCTCAATGAACCAATGACGTTGCATAATGTACCCAGCAGAGGGAACGCCATGCATTTTAGCCAATCCATACATGGTGTGGAAGGGGTGTGTAGGCATCTGCATGCAATCAATCATCCACAGGGGCTCTGAAGGCCTCAAGCATCTGGCTTTAGAAATCTGCCACGGTAGGAGGCAGAGTATTTGCATTTTTGTTTTTCACAGGACACCACACAATTAAACAGAGTGAAATACCATCTCCGTCTTGCAGTCGTGAAACCTACGACCCTGCTGTGATCTGCCATGTCATGGCAAATCGTGCATTTGAGTCGTCAAATGGCAGCATCTCACCCCAGTTTCTCGAGGCTGCGTGGAAATGGATGTTTACTACTTCTCACTTTACCCGCTGTTCCAGAGAACCAAATGTAAACCACATCTTTGAAGGGAATAGGTATGAACAACACCTGTGTGCCATGCCTGTTAAGTATGCTTCTCTTTGTCAACAGAGGCACAAGTTCATCTTTATACTATACATTGTCAAGGCAGAAAGGCTGAAATAAGAACATAATGAGAAATGGTCCCAAACAGTGTTACCGATATACAGCTGCTGCATCAGAGCTAGAAAATAATAAAGAATATAAGAGCACACGGGGGAAAAGAAAGTAATTTAATCAGTTTTAGCATATTATTACTTTCTTTTCTGTTGAACAAGTTCACACTATACATTAAGTGCACAAATATCAGTTTTCAGCCATGAGTTGGTTGAATTCATCAGGTCATAGTCTCCATAGTCCCACTTTTTTAAATGTATATTTTTTTTACATTAGCATAATGGCATTGCTTGTTTTCATTTCTTCATTGAAACAAGCAAAAAAGTTGTGTGTATGTATGTGAATGTCAAATTTTAACTGCAGTAAAAATGTGTGTGGAGTCACCTCTTTCACTCAGTTTTCTGCGGTCAAATATGTAAACTTTTCAGCTATGTTACTAAACCACATTCTAGGCTATTGAAAAATAGATTTGTGCTGTCTCATCTACAATCCCGTTGGAACCAGTTTCTTCAGCACCTCACATGACCCTTGATCACACATTTTGTGGTAAACAACTGCACCCCTCCATCCCCCCCTCCATTTTGAAACTGGATCCAGGTACTCCAGACTGATGTAGACATGCTTGTCCTTCTAAGATGAACCTTGGCTGGTAGCCATACCTCTTAAAGGTTGTCTGTGCACACTGACCCAGTGTAGATGCATGCAACAAGCCCCATCGTTTCCCTGTTAAATAATGATTGTTATACCAATGTACACCTTGCATGTTGGGGGTTGGAAAGCCGGTAAAAGCTAACAATTCATCAAATTCTGTCCCTTTCAGTACTGTTCTAAACACCCAAATATGTTTGAATGTAATACATTGAAATTTTGTTGCCAGTGAACCCTGACAATATTGCATTTGTGACTGTCCTTACTAGTGTTTTTATCTGTACTGTTTTGATCAGATGTGGTGAAGTTCACCGTGTGCAATCGGATGTTTTATCAGTGTTCCGTGGCCTACCTTTGAAATCTTTGTCAGATCAAAAGAGATCATAGCGATTTGACAGGAAGACAACGTCAGGAACACCAGCCCCTTGACACTGCCTGTCAAAATTTTAAACCCTCTAATGCAAAATTAACTTTTTTTCATTGCAGAGTAGTTATCCAAGTTTTCTCCATATTACACAGAATCTTGTTTCAATACAAGTTTTGAAAATTGAAAATTGTAGCTGGAGAAAATTTGAGTTCCACTCTGTTTAAACAATAACTGTGATATACATCAATGCACAGAGGAACAGGTAATGATTGAAGAACAAGAGGAATAATAATTCTGCTGCCTCAGGGTTGCTGAGGGAAAAGTCACCTGAGGAGACAAATGTCAGAGAGGGTAGAACACAGAGGCCCAGTTTCATGTTTCCATCTGCAGTGCAAAGCTTGGGAATCATGACTTCTCTTTAGCAGCTAGAAAGATGTCTCACTAATTGTATCATGACAAAAGCTGATTTTTTTTTTCAATGGAGTCATCAGCTGTGCATCAGGAATTGAATTGAGAAATCTCATTCCTCTGTCATTTGTTTACCTTCCCCCAGGGCTAAGTTTAGGCCCAACAATCACCCAGAGGCATTGTCTCTGTGCACATAGCTCAGGCATAGACAATATAGGGTGTGGGTTCCTCCTGACTTCAGAATATCAAGGAATCCTATGATGCCATCATTCCATCACACCATCCATTCTAGGGCCCCAGGCGGCCTGTTACCAGTTCAGCGATGACACACAGCTGTCCTTAAGCCCTGGATACCAGCCCTGTCCAGTCAGCTGTGGAAAGAAAGTCATTAAGATTGAGGCAAACATGGTAAACATGGCAAGACTATATAAGTCTGCCAGGATCTTTATACTTTTGAGTTTCCTACATAAAAATACTATTAAATACTACAACAAATAAGCATGATGTTGTCAAAGTATTTTTAGACCAACATATTGCATGATATTATCATGGATTTAATGTACATTTAGGTGAAATGTTATTATATGTGATGATTTACCTATATATATCTAGCCATGTGAAAACTATTTCTGAGTGTTGAAACCAAACATAATGAAATGATTTTGTGCATATTTGCAAATATTTTTATTATTTACAATATTACAGAGTGACTCCTATGGTTGTTTCTATGTGTCATGCTGGAAGCCATATTGGATATTTCACAACTGTGTCACCATTGATCGGCTCCTCGTTTACTATTATTCATCGTGAATAGACACATACTGAAACTTACAGAGACTTACTTACTTACTACTTTTTGGTTTTATACGTTACCCTATACAACAAAAACCATGGTCTCAACAAAAGTGTCAGATATACAAGGCTGCAGAACTAAATTTCAGCCGCACCTCTGAGCTCCCAGGGAAAAGGATCACCTACCAGAATTTCATACAGAAGACACCAGTCTTCATATTACACAACCCTAACCTTTACCCTTTGCTCCCATCTCAATGTGAGTACAATGTGAGCTGGTCCAGCATGTTGCCATGTCTCTTCAGGAAACCTGATTTGTTCCCATAAACACCCCAAAATCAACACAAAATACCCCCTCCCCAAAAAAAATTTTTTTTCTCTGTTCCTGTTCTTGGAAATAGTTGTCACAAGGTCCAACACAAAATATGTATGTTACAAAGCAGATACACACATACATGCACACACACACCACATGCTTCTTATTACTTTTATGACATACCAACAGCCATGGTTCATTATTTCAAGCTGTTGTCGTATGAGAAATGGTCATATAAAACATTGTCTTGTGTACATTGCTCTGGATGAAGACTTTTAGATCTTTAAGGAAAAGCAGGCATACTGTCCACATGTTCTGGAAGAGAGGATTGCATAAGAGAGAGTGCTATTGGTTCACTATGTTATACACAAAAACTAGTTTGACCTCTGGGTCTCATTTTTCTAACAAAGGGTTTAGCAGCAGAGACTACCACCACAGAACCATTTATGATTTCCTTATTAATAGCAAACTCAGCAGTACCAGAGGATTAGGATAACATCACCTACTTCTGCAAAAATGTACACTGACGCATGCACACACACACAACCCTGATTGCTGAGTACTGACTTACATAATTGTTGGCTCTATTTTTTGTGTAGTATGGCATGAACAATGGGTTGTAAATGGCCAGACTGTACAGTGAGATGAGATGATATCATGTGATTGGGCTGTTGGTGGAACTGGTAAAGGTGGATTCAGAGGAAAAGGGGATTACTAGGACTTCTTATGAAATAGTGTATCATACTTGAAAGAAGGGGTAATGGAGCATTAAGGAAGTAATGTTATGTGAAGTAATGTGAAAGGATGGGGCTGGCATTACTTATTATATTATTATTATTACAAAGAGGAATGTCGCAGCACAGGATATTATGCTATGACCTGTTATTCAACTCAAGTGTTCCTTCTGTCGTCCACCTAATGGACTGGCTACGTTTCTGGTGTTGTCTGCATTTCTTTTCTAGCTAGAGGTTCTGTGTTAGACCAGAGGGAATTAGAAAATAGAAAACCTGGGCTAATTGGGAAAAAATGGAAAATTATTCTCTGACCCCAGGAAAAGGCAGTTGGGAAACTCTTGGAGAATAATAATGGAAAAGATAGCATTTCAGGTATTAATTCATCTCAGCAGTTCATCCAAACAGTTTCATTCCACAGCCAAAAAGGTGGATAGAGGATCAAATATTGGCCTCAGGCGGGTAATGAGTGGGGATCCTCCTTGTGAGAGTGAATGGAGCAACAATGGTCCAGGCATCATATTCGTTGTGGCTGGTTATAGCTGGCAGCAGTGCTGTTGAAGTACTTGTTCCTCAGATGAGAGGAAAGGCAGAGACAGGAAGAGAGAAAGAGGGGAAGATCAAAACATGTAGAACTTCAGCAATGGCAGAGAGAGAACTTTCAATATGAAACACACTAAGCAGCACACTAATGCAATATGACTGCCTGGCTTTTCTATGTATTCGACTGTTGCTTGTAAAGCATCAGACAAGTCTAGTGAGTGTATTTCTATAGTTTCAGAACAGTCATCATGTGCTGCCTTACTTTTGACACTGAAGCACCCAGATCCTCCTCTCCAGGAAGCAGGAAAAGGCATTCTATTCCAATTAGATGCTGAACTTATTGCACTTTACATAACACCAGTTCCATCCCTGCATTCCATTCTTATGAAAATTCATGAGTAATGAGTTTGTCACTACTTTGGTTAATTGCTGCCTGCATGTGCACATAAACTCTATAGATAGCTACCAGTTTTTCAGAATTAGATAATTACATTCAGGAATTATGCTCCAAGCCTGTAGTGTTCAGTGGAAGCGGCTAGGGCATGGCTGAAAAGTGGTACAGGGTTTTGTTGTTTGGTGGAGACTTCCTGGAAACACAAGGTTGCTGTTTGCTACCTGTAGATCCAGTTGTTCATTGTGAATCAGGATGAAAATGAATGCTTCAGTACAGAAGGTAGAAGGTTTCCTGGTTTCCTAGGTGAATTCAAAGTCTTGCAATATTAATCAAGCCTCAATGGTGTTATCTCACCATTCTGTTGGCTAAATAATTGCTTGACTCTCAAACTAAATTGATGTATGGTGGTGGTTTTGGTGCAATATGACTGCTGTACATCACCAGGCTAGATACTTCACATTGATGATATTTTAATTGAATTACTGCCCAAGTGCTTTGACATCCTTGAAAGGGGTAGCAATTGTTATATAAATGAAATTTATATAATAATAATAATAATATAATATGAAAGTATTAATATATAGTTCTATAATATGAAATTTTTGTGTCCTTTTGTTGAAAGTTGAAATCACTTGGGCCCAGAGGGTGTATGTGTGATGTGACAGGTTCAGAAATTACTGTTACTTGATGAGGGTGTGTTTTATGGTCACTCTGTCTCTGCTTAGTTAGTTAAAGCCACATAATTATGAACATCTGCATACTTAAGTATCTGCATATGGCTGAGTAGGTGGAATTCTCAAAACATCTTGAAATCAGTCTTTGCTTCTCATTTCCCTGCCTGGGGAGGCCCATAAAAGTAATGAATGTTTCTCTGAGAGAGGGTTAGACTTCAGCAGGTGCTCACAAATCTATTTACAGGCTGCTGGAATGAGAGGCAGCGGATCCACGACAAAACTCATGTTGTGCAGAATACCGGCCCTTTCGCACCAATGGCTGTCAACAACAAAGTCATGACAGGGTCACCCAGTTCACAGAGAACTGCACACCAGCGCAGTAACTATGGCAACAGGCACCCAGAGCCAGCAAAGCTAAGGGGTTTAGTTTGAGCCGTGGACCTGTAATGAAAGGGAAGAGAAAGTGCAGATACTACACAGAGTACATTCAGTCACACACACTGGAGCAGAAACAAAACCATCAACCCACTTCCGCAGTTTTGCTTAGGATGTAAGAACAAGTTCATCTCACAGCACCCTGCTTACTGGTCAGTGGCTGCACTATTTTATTAACACATTGCTTTTCAGTTTATAGAACATTACAGTGATAGTAAGGGCATCAAGCACTTCAAATAATCATTTAAAGAGCAGTTTTTCAATGTCAAATAACAAGACAGCCCACAAAATCATATTAACCAGTTTCAGTTGGAACGTGCAGTAATTTTAATCCCATGAAAGACACCTATTTCTTTCGAGTTTAGATGTCAATAGATGGCTACTCTCTGAAGGAAAATAAATGCTAACCAACACACAGTAATGATGCTATACTACTGCACAGATTGTTCAGTATGAGACTGGGAAAAATATGCAAAATTATAGTTGATGAGTTCAGCTGCAGCAAAATGCATGTGAATTGAGTTTAATGGTTTCAAATAATTTCTTTGTATGTTCCAAATTTTGTGTAAAAAAGGAAAACACAGTGACCATTAGCAGTTCTGGTAGAAAAGTGTTATATTTCAAATATTTCAAGTTAAAACAAGGGGTGATATGGTTGGACAGCAGCAAAATAAAGGAATAAATAAATACACAAACCAAATAAATACCCCTTTTTATTCTCACATCTCTATTGATAAATGAAGAGATAGTTATATATCAGTTTAACAGTTATTCCATCCACAGAATTGCACCATGAAGCTTTGAGTTGAAATACATGTAATTTTTAGATTCAGAGTACAACTGCTTCTGGTATTCCCAAACATTTCTATTTCCAGTTAATTGACTTGTCAGACACATACAGATACAGATACCACATTGAAAGAAACACAAGGGAATATGTATAAGTAGGTAGTTTGCATCCTTATAAATACGTTCTGTATCATTCTGACCTAATGTTTGATAAGCTGCATATTTGTGATGTGTGTTGTTTGTTCTTGTGTTCTTTATTAATGTAGCCTAAATGGTTTGTGGACGGCTGTGATGTAAGTACGCCTTGAAAGAGAAGAACCTGTCCCATTGCTCGAGGAAGCATGAACAGAATTGTATCCCCACACTGGTAACATTGTCAGAAAGTCTCTCATCGACAGCTGAGGCTGAGATATGGTATGTGACTTCCTGGAGGAGCTCTGTCTGTATAACCACCGTGCTGAACACGATGCTCCCTATCTTGGCTTGTATGGCCTAAAAACAAGGATATTTGTTTAAATGAAATTCTAATAAATAAATAACTGAAACCAAAAGTGTATGTACCTTATTTTTTATATTCGTTCAATACAAATCAACGCATCTTTATCGTAGGATACAGCACTGGTGACTGCATGTAGAGTTACTAGCAGTGATCAGTATGGTCTCTTCTTCCGTGTTAATCTGCATAAGTATGACGTTAGTGTCTGAGACCTGGTATGGCTATCTGCAGAAATAGAACATATCAAATGTTCATCTGCGATTTCCACTCTCCTATTGCCCTCTAGTGGAGCAGCATAGCATTGCTCTCACTATAGACATGGTGTTGAAGAGAGAGGTGTCTTCGTCCAAAGATGTGTCTTCCCCGAAATTTAAACGGGGCATGATATATGTTTAAAATGCCGATACACTTCATAAATGCATTTGCGTGCGTACCGACAATATTGGCATTTGCCGTCAAATACGGTGAAATAGGCGATGTCCCTGCTCCTGATTTGCATTTCATTTGACATACGGCATCTCAACACAAATGAAACGAACCGTGACCGTCATTTCTTTGTCAATTGGCATTTTATCGTATTGCTAGATTATATCTGACAGTTAAGTTATCAAAATGTAAAACTGCATAAACCGTACTCTCTCGTTTATAAAATAGCTGGCGAACAATATTTGAACTTAAACATATAACAGTATATTCTCTCATTTAAACCTGTAATATTTGTTTTCAAGATAGTCATGAGCCTTTACCTTTCCGTGGTTAGGACTTCGACACCTCTTACTCTCCTAGCTTTTCCATGTCCTATGTTATTGGCCTCGTAACTTTTTTGACGTTTGACGAACATTTAGAACTAATATGCCTATGTGTTTCAAGTAAGAACGAAACAAAGATTATGGACAAAATATGTTGTCGTTTATGTATGCAACAACATTTACACTGATCACGGTATTAATTTTGTTGATTGCAAAACAGAATTCGTAGGAAAAACAGTTCAGTACGCATCCAAGAAACAGTGATCAGAACGAAGTTATATCAGTGATATTTGATGATTGATACCAGCACAATGTCTTCGCTCATTAAAAGCATTTTAATATTGTAACATTCACATTTCCCCTTGAACAGGGTGATCGACAGTACATTCTGGAATATGTATTAAATTTTAGTCTGCACTCAGGGACATTATCACTGAAGCACCTAGTAATGGATAACACACATTGCAGAATTGCAACGAACTGATGCAGGGGGAGTCCGTTTCTTTAATGCACGTTTGTAATCAGAATGACTAGCAATCAAGTATTAGGTGAGGGATGCAAAGTGGATCAAGGAATTTTACAAAGCTCGTGTGTGCTACTGCTTAAAAAAAGTAGACGATATGGAGAAACAATTGCATCTGCATTTGTTATCTTTCAGAGGTATCCAGTATGGGTACATAATGAGGATGGGGTGAGTTTTAGCTAAGTGTAAGATCTAGTTAGCTAGAGAAGTTGGTCATTTAGCTGTTGCACAACAGGTTGGTAAGATAATGAGCCACTCGTTTCTGATGTTTTAAGATGAAATTGACCTCCGTCAAGTGACGTTACACTGGTTCCTAAAATAACATCGCCATGAACATGATGGGTATTTCAGAGACGGCTCATTACCTAGCTCGTTAGGTAATGTAATGAATGTCATATATACTGTTATATGTCCCAT
The DNA here is from genome assembly GCA_019176425.1 of Megalops atlanticus. Lineage (NCBI taxonomy): Eukaryota > Metazoa > Chordata > Actinopteri > Elopiformes > Megalopidae > Megalops > Megalops atlanticus. The sequence goes on from CM032877.1 coordinate 35,930,567, forward strand.
CCAGGGATGTTGGGAAGGTGGTTGAAGCTTTGTTGCGAAGAATTGGTTGTGAATGCCAGTGAGTGGAGGTGAGGAGCGATGTCCCGGAATGGCCACAAGTGATGCTTGGTCTGATGATCCATTTGGTTCTGTAGCAGACACACCTGTACAAGGCAGTTTGCATTGCTCACAATTTATATATACATGCTATTATATGCCAATACATCTGGGAACTCAATGGTGCTCTCTTGTGATATACCATGCTGAAGGCTACGCTTTGCTTACGCTCTCTTTCTCTCAGTTTCTATGTCTGAGCTCCCTCCAGCCATTTGCTGTCTCTTGGGTCATTGTGTTTTTCTTGGCTTCACAGGTAGCGGATGCTTTGGCTATCTTCATGGTCCGACCAAGTTCACTGAACCCAGAGAGGGGTTCCAGTCGTAAGGACAGCTAACCTCTTTACAACAACCCCGGACTACATTGTAGACAGTGAAAAAATACAACATTGTGTTATAAATGTAAGTGGTCAAAACATCCTGCTTTTGGGAAGCATGTTTATGAACAAGCCTGCAGCCTGGACAGGACAGCAGTTCAGTAGCATGCAGTAAAAAGGGGGGTTATTCTGAAAATGATAGGACTTTAGTGTTTAATTGGTAACTGATAAAACTGTTGTCTTCTACTGACCATTTTCTCCCCTCTCTGTCTCATTTCAGTGTGCCTCCTGCTTGCTGATTGGCCCTGGGCTCTCTGTCTCTATCTCATTTTCATCTACCTCTCAGATCCTCTTTCTCTCACCATCCCCCTCTGTATGAATCAGTGCCAACAGATGGTACTCTGATACCCCTCCACTCCCAACCCAGCTGTCCTACGCATACAGTAGTAGTAATGGTGAAATTGCAGCCTCAAAGATTGTCTGCTGTCCCATGCCTCCTGGGCTTAGCAAACAAAATCATGTAGAAAATTTTGCTGTAAAATTTACCTGGAACATAAGATTTTGAAATGAGTTGTTGTAATTACTGTTGTGCAAACAGTATTTTCAGAATGACACCTTCTGTTGATATTGTCTTATTTAAGGTTGTCTTTTTGAGGCTATTGCAAAACAACTGTTAAGGGATGAAACAGAGACCTCTCACCTTGTTGTCCAGCATGCTTGCTGATAGGTTGATTCAAACAACTGCTGACTGCATGATGTACACAGTGGATGATTAGATGATATATGTTGTACCAACATGCCTGCCAGCACTGGCCAGGAATTGTTCTTTGGGTACAGTTGCAGGCATGCAGTTGCTTTAAGAACAGAATGTGTAACTGAGAATGTTAAACCTTCCTTCAAAGTGAAAAGATTTTCTAGATTATAGCCCCATTGGTTAAGTGATCTTACAAGAATGTGTACTGGCAGACATAGTGGGCTCAATGATGAAGAGGAAGAGCATTTTTGGTAATTGAAGAGTCAGTTAATCTGCCCAGAAGTAATTAAGAAAAACATACCTTTAGTTTCCAGTTTTACTGGAACTGTACACGAGAAGCTTGTTTCCAGCTCCAATGTGACAACAGAAAGCTGCATGTTAGGTAAGATTTATGTAGCATATTAAATGTGAAAAAATAAGTCTTATCTATCAATTGTCAGTCTGACAAAGTTCAAATGATGAACCCATTATAAATTAATGATTATATTATGTACATTAATGGACCAAAACACAGCCACATAAATCAGCTAGCCAACAGTGGAACCAGTCAGCAAGGATGGTTACTGCGCAGCCTGGGTGAATCCACTCACAGAAGTGTTGCCAATGGTTTTATTGAAGAAGGTGCAAAAGTTTTTAGTTTCTTTTCCTATTGTCAGTCACAGGTGAGTGGCTGCAGTACTGTATGTTGCACCTAATGGTTTCTCATTGATTTTTTTTTAAAGAATGCGGACAACATAAAAAACGTATGTGTGTGTGTGTGTGACTGGGTACATTTGGAAATATTAATTTAGTCCAAAACAGGATGTCTGTTTGTAAAGCCACCAATACACCTGCCCAACTTCATTACTTCATTTGTTTGGTGTGACAAGATCCAAAGTAGTGTGCTGCATTTTTATCAGCAGGTGGCAGCATTGGCCTTTGTAATCATCAAGTGGCGTTACCATCTTTTTAACATCATTATGCTCTTTACGCATAAACAGGTCAGTTTGTTTTAAGGTAATCTCCATAAAAATGTTTTCAGTGTACAAAATCACCATCTTCCATATACAAAGTACCTACAAAATTTTGACTTCTTTATCTCACATAAAAGGAAGAAACACTATTACAAAGCAAATCTACAGTTTCCTAAATTCTTTCCTGAAAGATTGTTTTCATCTTAACATGTGAAGGGAATGCAGTCTTTAAATCTTTGCATTATATCTAAGGGTAAATTTCACAAAAGAGTCAGAAAATGTATCAGTCTTTCAGCTCCAGTTCATTCACATGTAATTATTTTCTTATTACATTGGGTTGGTAGTGAATGCATGAGCCAAAATCCTTAAACTAGTTCGCAAAAATATCTATACTCAGTCTGTAAACCCACCTGTATTGTCCAGTTTGTTAACTAGTTAACTTGTAATCTTGCTATGTGAAAATTAGTCGGCTACGTCTAACAGGCTGTTTGAAAATAAAGTTAGCTGGCTAGCAAGCCTACATGTTGGCTTGTACTACATGTATGATTGTATGATATATTTTAACTCATTCACTCCACTACACATCTAGTGGTATGAATTGGTTACAGAATATAGGAACATCATTTTTCAAGTTTTCCTGGATAGGGGCATTTGCTATGCCAACCATTCATACAACCCGTGTAAGGATAAGCCTGTCTTTATTGAAACATAACATTTTAAAATGCTTTTTAGTTTCAGTTTGCAACAGCCTTGACTTTTCCAGGCCTGCATCTGAAATAGCTAAGGAAGAGGGGCCGGAATGTATTGTCTCTTAGGCCATAAATCAAGGGACTCAGGCATCGGGGAAGGATGATGAGGGTGAGATAGTTCACAAAGCGCAGGTGCATGAACAGAGCAGCACCAGCTGTGGCCATTATACGCTCAAAGAGGCCGTACAGAAAAGAGGTGAGACACAGTCCCAGCTGAATCAGGTGGAGGAGCACAGTCTTACGGGCCTTCTTAGCTGAATCCTTGTCTGTGGAGATGGACCTGGCTGCTATCATAATGCCGACATATGTGTAGATGATGATTACAGCCACAGCCACAAGGTAAAAATAACTTAAACCCTGGGATAAATCAACCTGCCACATTGCAATGAACAGCTGCTCTCGTGTGCAAAATATGGGTGTGATGAGAGAGTAGGGATTTGTTATGGTGGTGAAGAACATGTCAATTATGAAATTGAGGGAGCTGAGAAACCAGACTGCCCCAATGAAAATACCTGTCCTTTTCTGTGTAGCGATTTGTGCATGCCGCAGGGGGAAGCATATAGCCACGTAACGCTCCAGTGACATCAGTGCCAGGTTCAAGGGGCTGTTGGTGTATGTGGTGGTGGACATCAGTAGCACTGACGCGCAGGCAGCCTTAACAAGGTGGAGGTATGCCAGGGCGAAAGAGTACAGGATGGTGTTGCTCATCAGATGGACAGAGTCGTTAAAGAGCATGTTGGCAAAGAGGATGTAGCGGGATGTCTCCCTGAAGATCGGCTTACTTCTCAAAATGAAGAACATAAGGCTGTTCAAATAGGCAGAAAACAGGGATGTGGACAGCACCACAATCACTTTTATCACAAGCGCCTCATTCAGGTTCGGACGGAAGGCTTGCTGGTGTATGAATGTAATCTCTTCAGAGGAAACATTGACCTCCTCCATAGATGACTGCTGTCAAAATTAAGCAAAAAGAATCACTTTCATTTAACCTAATAAAACACACAATGTTCAGTTCAGTTTGTGTATAGGAGTATGTTTCTATTTCATAATGCGATCAGTTCTGCAGTTGTGTAAGATATATCAATGAATATTCAAAAGTTGGATGCACTTACGATGCAATTATACCCGAAAAAAAAAATCTTTGTGATCTTTGTGTGAAATTGCACATACCTTTTCCTGGGAGTAACTTCAATTTCCTTGAGCTGCTGTGACAATATGAGCCACTGCATGTGCTGTTGACCGCTGTGATTTATATCAATGGAGGAGATGACTATGACATCATGCACTCATCAGTAGGGTGTACCGAATGACACACCTCTGGGCTGGAACTCAACAGGTGTGTATTTGTTGTGTGTGTGACAGATTTATGGTTAATGATCTGTATCAGCCTGTTTACAGGAGGAGAGGCTGGGTGATGTTTTATTTTATAAAGTACATACACTTAGAGAATCATAGCTCAGGCCTTTTACTGGAGACATTTATGTGAAGACTGAAGGCTGAGTTTATCTGTACCGGCAGAGAAAATAAGTTGTGGTCCATATATTCCTTGTCACGGTTGCCAGGACAGCAAGAAAGAGCACTGTGTACTTATTCAGAGGATAAATGGGGTCATGGGGCAGTGACTGCTGAGTTACAGATTTTTGGAAAAGAGGCTCAGATTTAACATCATAGGCAAGGGTATGAAGCAGTGACCATTACCTGTAAACACATAATGTTCTGTCAGTGTTGTTGTACCTCTGCACTCGTGTAACAATATAAGCATAATATATGACATAATATTAATACAATATACCATAATGTAGGGGACCAAGCCTACGATTAGTCTTCCCCACATGGGGCACAAGAAACCTGTTAGGGAGTTAGATGTTAGCTGGGATTAGTAGCCTATAAAAGCAGTGAAATGATTGTCACTGTGATAGTGATGAGCTCAAATGTATAACTGCCTATCATTGAAAGTTAGGTGAAAAAGGTGGAAAGTGCAAAAAAAGGTGAGGGACACAGTGTGTAGTGTTTTTTGTATCAATTTTTGACCTCATATAAATACTGAAACACTTTAATTGCTGACATAAGCCGTAAAGCCTTATGTTTGACAACCCTGATATAGGCCTGCATCTCAGTGGGTTTTTTTTTTTTTAGATCAGAGACAGTGTTGCAATAACCTGAGTTCAGGTGGAATCCTCTCCTCATGAGGAGACAATGACAGAAAGCAGGTCTTAAGAACCTGGTTTAGAATGAATTACTGCCTACATTTTCGTATTGAACATTGAGCTGCATATGATTAGGAGAGGAGAAGGGAGGGGAACTGTACCTCCATAACAATGTGTCACTTGTATCTGTGTCCTTTCAGGTGAAACATGTAGACCACAGATCAGCTACTTCATCTAACACCACCCTTAGTTTTCCAAACACATTGACACATTTAATGCCGTTGATAATTGATAACTGTTCATAGAAAGCTGTCTACATTGGGGCCTTCAAAGTATGGCCTGTTGGCCATATGCAGCCTGATAAGTATTTCTGACCTGAATGCTTTTGTTGTCATAATTTTCAAGTACCACATGATAAAGCCATAATTTTAAGGAAATGAAAGTTTGATGCTGAATTGCAGCTTTAATAAAAAATGCCTGGATGAAACACAATGTTCTGCCAGTGTTACTGTGCCTCTGCAGCTGTGTCACAATATAAACATATAATCACAGATACATGAAAGAATGTTAGGTGAAGGCAGGCGCATAAGCAGCCTGAAAAGATGACCTTGGAGTGATGGAGTGATGCATTAACAGAGTCAATTTTTTTGTTAGCAGTTACATCTAAATGGGCAAAACCTAACAATATGTTTCAGAACATGTTTCGCCGGCATGAAACGTATCTCACGTCACGAACATGCTTACGGCCATAACTTGAGGAACGTTGGACTCGATCCTCACAACAGACAGCCTACACTTATGACTAAATCCTCAAGTGTCACATATATATTTCAATATTTTGCAATGTCAACTGTGTTAAAACACAATGGATTTAATACATCGATTTTCTTTACTGTAGCAGCATGCACATCTCACTTCATGTAATATCATTACATACTTATTTCTTTATTTACTTCCTGCTGTTCTCTCCCTGATGCAGACTGATATCCCTGCCTATCTTTACTAATGACGGCCAGATACACGAGGAGACAATAGCCTACTGGTCATACTAGCTAGTTTAATGGATCAACTCCTGCAGCTTGTTAAATATATCTTACACACTTACATTCTGTGAAATACGTCCATTGTGAATACGGTTGTAAAAATACAAAATTACTTTAGTCCAATTTGAATTTTACTAATTTTTCTAATTTTTCATGCACTAATTTTATCACTTTCACGGCTCTACTCAAGAGAAGGGTTCAGTCGTCTTTTGCTGTTTAGCTGGTTTGCTGAAGATGTTTTGGTGCTGGATACAAAATGAAAAGCCGTGGATAAGAAAATAATATTTATCTATAGCAAACTCTTTAAAATAACCTAGCTAGTCAGTCATCATCAACTTGCTCACATTTTACCCAACAGGTTTAGCCTTTTTCCGAATATTAGCTAGCTAACTAACATTAGCTTGCAGGCGAGCCGTCAAAGAAGTAGTATGTGTTAGCTAGCTCATAAGAAAAACAACTTAGTTCAAGTAACTCAGCCCTGTTACCTAAAACAGATTTATATTTATATACCCAGCCAGACTCAAAGACACAAATTTCTTGAATATCACTGTCTATCACTAAAGTCTAACAAACTAGTTTAAACAATTGTGGCAACAATCATGTCCTCAGATGTGTCATGGGCCAATCGTATAGTAGAGGATGGAGGAGGGGAACAGGATCTCCATCACAGCTTTTATTATTATAGCCTATGCATTTAACATACTTTAGACTTTTAACGGTCAGTGTATCTGAGTTATATTCAATGCATTTAACAATCTTCAGATACAGGCCCCTTATCCTGTCTTTAGAGGAGGATTGTTTGTTTCAGCAGGTGATGAAACAGGAGAAGGGATCTTGCCACAGAATAAACCTAGTCCCTGCTCTGTGAACAGGCCATGTCAGGTGAGGATTGATGTGCAACTGAACAACTCCAGCATGCAGTAAACAGCTCTGCACAGCTCTCTTGCTCCATCATTAACTGTCATTAATTATTAACAGGCACTCCGGTGCTGTGGGCCTAATTGTGACCCCTTGCTTGTTCTCCTGTTTGTCTGTGGAGGTGTGTTGTAGTGTTTTGGGCTGGATGTCACAGGCCTCTGTCAGGATTTAGTGACAGAGGCAGCCAGGCTTTGAACTGAACTTGAATAAGTCAGCTGCTTGAAGACACAGAAAAATCTCACCCAGCACCTGTAACATAATCCAACTCCCATAATTTTGGAAATAATGGAAAACATAGAACAAATGTATTTATTCTCTCTACACATTCAAGAAAAAGATCTTTCACAGCAGCTCTGTACCCCAGCCAGACTTTCCCTGTTTTTGCCTGCGCCCTCAGTATAGTCCCAGACTTTGGCCTTCTCACCACATAGGGCCATCTTCTTTAGAGGGGATTTATGATTTATATGCAAATGGGATGCAATGTGTTTGAGATGTTGAAAACATTTCAAGAAGAGAGCTTCATTGATGATCTGAAAATACATATCTGAAAATTCACATGCTTGTACTTATATAGTGATGTGTAGGAGGATGGAAAACGTCTATGATAGAAATGTCTATGACAGACATTAGGGATAATGAGTGTTTAGTGCTGATTGACAGTCTGAGGCAGAGATACTTCACACTAACTGAAGGTCTCAGTGATCTTGTTCATACCAAAAATAAATCCTCCTCCACTTTTGTCATGCAAGGAACTCTGAAGTGTGCTTAATCCTACTGTTTCAAGACATTGCAATTTCCCCTGTCCAGAGAGGGCACACATGGGTGTTGGAGGTCAGTGGTGCACCAGGATATCCACACCCAGCATCCCAGCTGGGTCCTGTACATAGAACCACAAGCAGGGATGCCAAAGTGGTGCATGAGATTCATTTTTGTGAATTTCATGCGTTATTAGATTTCAGCAATGTTCAAGACAATTGGATGATGGAGGCATGCCCTGGAAACTGGAGATGGCAGTGAATATGTGACAAGAAAGATCATTCTGGAATGTTCTGAAAATATCTAGTTTTTCTAAAACTGAGCATGCAAGTAGACCTTGTATTCCTGTGTGGTCAGGGCATGTCTGAGATCTCTTTGAAAGTACTTATATTTACACTCATCATACTCAGTAATAGACTATTCAGTATAGCACTTCTGGCTGGGCAGAAATAGCACATTAATTTGGAGCCAAAACAGGATTTCCACTTGTCAAACCACCAATAAACCCATCAACTTGATTACGTTATTTGATTCACGCGCAATAATTTCTTGTGCAATAATAAAAAAAAAATTCATAGCATGTGTTTTTACATAGTGTGAATGTACCTGTACTGTCTTGTACCTGTGCAAATGGCAAAAAAATCTCTTTAATCTTGACAAGATCTAAAGGAGTGTGCTGCACTTTTAACAGTGGGTGGCAGCATGGACCTTCATAATCATCAAAGTGGATGAAGATATTAATCTGCATAAAGACTGCTTTCAGTGTACAAAAACTCTGAGTTAGTAGGAGATGTGTTAGATAGCTTTGTTTCAACTATCCCACATAAAATGAAGAAGTAGTATACCACAGCGAAATCTGTACAATGTTTTCTAAATTATTTCCTGAAGCTGTCCAGAATGTACTTGACATCTTTTTGAACAAAACAGGTTTTTATTAGATTTTGCAGTTATCAGCATGACTACAGTTCTGTTTGTATATTTGTACCTTTGTGGGGGTTGGTTTCAACAAAAAATAAGGAAAGATGGACAAAGTCTTTTAAAATCAGGCCACAGTTTATGCTGGGGAATAATATGGTGAATATGCATCATATCTGTACTCTTACTAGCGTTGCAGTTTCAGATATTCCACATATAAAATATCATGTAATATGTAACATTTTTGTTTAAAGATGAGGCTTAAGGATTCAAACATTTTGTTGATTGTATTATTTGTGTTATTTGTTTGAACGTATTCATTTGTGAAACTAAAACTACTAAAAGTTCGTTTCAGAAGGTTTGCCAATCAGTGCCTTGTGGATTTGCAGTTTCATACCTATGTTACCAATTCATATTTTACAAACAAACTTCAGGTTTGGGTAATAAACTCTATATGGGTTAACAAGTGTTGGGGGGAAAATTTGTTCTAAGCCAAACCATTATAAGGTTAATGTCAAAATTAATCCTGGATCAGCGGCAAGTAGTCACTTTCCCCAAGGCCTGTGATGTCCAAAGCCTCACCTGTCATCGTTTTTTTTTCCTTGTTAGCTCATCTGCTCACTAGGTTTTCCAAAAATAAACAAAATAAATAAATAAAAATATATACTAAATTGCACCCTCTGTGATCCTTTTCCTCTTGGAATAACTAAGATAATGACCTGTCTCCATTATGGAGACACTTTTCCTTTTGTTAATGGCAAGTTGCAAGCTTAAAGAAGATATTTGGTGCAGAAGGCTTTGTGCCATGAGTTAAAGCCATCAGTGCTAGGTGAGTTACTCACTTTGAGCCTTGTAATGTCTGCATTTACGCAACAGCTATCAAATGTTATGCTAACCAGACTTTTGCCATGCAACTGCCAACAGCAATTAACAAGAACTGGTTTTCCAATCCATTGTCCTTTAACAATGTTTTGACATCTTTAAAAACCACAGTTTTTGGTGTTACATTCATCGTTACATTCGTGTCCATGAATTTGGGATAAAAAGTGATGTACTTTGCAGCAGAATGCCAAGTGCCCCATCTAGTTTAAAATGGTTCTGAGGGTAATTCTACTGGCAGAGAGAAACACCTGTCTGTATTTGCTCCCCCTCCATGTTCAGTGAAGTACATTTTCCTGCTTAGACAGTATATGATTTTTTTTGACAGTGCTAACAAGTTTGTTAGCTTGAGAAATGACTTGACTATGTACTACTTGCCATTGCCACTACATGGGCATTGCAAGTTAAGTGCACTTATTTTAGCAAGTATTTTTTAAATCATTTCATGGCTTAAATGTATAGGCTGCATTTTCATACACAAATGCAGTCATGATTTTAAAATCAACCTCAAATTCCTTCAAGCCTTTCTTGATGCCATTCAGACCCATCCGGCAGAGAATCTTGGTTTAAGGTGGATTGGTTTACTTCCAGTGCCATATCTTATGCAGGCTTAGGCATAATCTAAATAGGAGTTTTTGTAGGGTGCCACCCATCACAGATGGTGCAATGTAGTATATATTTTTATGTATTTATTTTGTTTAATTTTGGCAAACCTGGTGAGTACATGAGCAAGCAAGAAAAAACAAAACAATGACAGGTGAGGCTTGGGACATCACAAGCTTTGGGTGAAGTGACTACTTGCGACTGATCCTGGATTACTTTTGACATTAACCTTATAATGGTTTAGGATAGATTTGGGGTTGGGCAATCTGATCTGGTTTCCAAACTTCAACAAAATTCACCCCAAATTAACCCTGTCATGAACATTTTAATTATTTCATCTGATCCAATATCTAGCTAATGTTAGTTACACGAAAAGTTTTGTGTGCCTGATAGCTGGCTATTTTAGTTAAGTTAGTTCATTAGTTAGTTACTCAGAAGCAGAAAATATGCATTATGCTCATTTATCTACCTACTTAGTCAGCCAGATTTTGAGGAGCATAACCAATGTGAAAGGTAATCAAGCCAAACCGGCAGCAAGCTAGCTGTTTATGAATTAAGTTTACATATTTTGGTCCAGCACAATCTTGCCTACGGCCCCAGAAATGCTAGTGTTTACCTTGGCTATTTCCTGTATTGACATTCTTTTCCTATTTACTTTCTCTGGGGTTATGGAAAAGCTTACCAACTGCCTCCCATGGTCCCATAGCCAATAAAGCTAGACAAAGACAAAAACAAAGGAAACAGAGTAGTGCCAGCACCTGTACCTGATGACTTAGCTGGTTGGGAGATTGGTATGGTTCTGAAGAAGTTAGCCTGAGTTCACTTATATTCTTTATTCCCAGTCTCAATGGGTTGTGGAACTGCCATTTCTTTTTTGTTTCGTTTTCAACATATATACAAGCATGTAGGTCAGGCTTTATCCTTTTTTTCACAGCCATAGTTTCAACCCTCTAATGCTTTGGAAAAGGATGAGTTGTAAAAAATTGCTAGCTAGCTGTTAATAGCAGATGCTCACATATACAGTATAAGCTAGGAATTACTTAGTCAATAGCTTGGTATGTGGTTAAAAAGTAAGCAACAGGGTGGATAGCTTAAAATTAGTGTTGTTTAATTTTTGTGGAGTAAAGAAAGAAGAAAATAACGATCATTTACGATTTCAGTCATTGCCCTATGTTTCACAATCATACAATTGCCTCAGTAAATATCCAGTTGTATAAATGGATAACATTACAAAAAATCTGTAACCAATGTAAGTTGCTTTGGATAAGAGTGTCTGCTAAATGCCAATAATGTAATGTAATGTAAATATTCTAGCAGCAGTAATGAAATGTGTAATATTCTTGAAGCAGTAATGAAATGTGGTGTGGTATTCTGACAACAGTGAGGGGTAAAGGTTGTAGTCCGATACTGTTGGCCTGATAGTTATAATTTTGACCCATGCATACAAATGTTTGATTTTGCCATTCTGGACAAAGTCATTCCAAAACAAACCAAGTGATATAAACGGGTTCGGGAATATGTACCAAGTATTCATTTTCCATTTCCCTGGATGAGAGAATATTTTATTTGATGCAAATCAATCATATAAACAATTTTAAGAAAATCTTCTTATATGAAACAAAACGTTTTTTATTTTTAGTGTGAAATCATGACTGGCTTGATGCTACCAGGCCTACATCTGAAGTAGCTGAGGAACAGGGGCCGGAAAGCATCATCCCTCAGGCCATAAATCAGGGGACTCAAGCATCGGGGGAGGATGAGGAGGACAAAAAAAAGCAGGACACGCAAATGTAAGAACAGGGCAAAAGGAATTGTGGACAAGATACGTTCAAGGATGGCGTACAGAAAAGAGGAGAGACACAGTCCCAGCTGAATCAGGTGGAGGAGCACAGTCTTGCGGGCCTTCTTAGCTGAATCCTTGTCTGTGGAGATGGACCTGGCTGCTATCATAATGCCGACATATGTGAAGATGATGACTGCAGCCACAGCCACAAAACAAAAACTATTGAGTCCGTGAAACAAGTCAAGTTGCCACTTGGCAATGAACAGCCTCTCCCGTGTGCAAAATGTGGGTGCTGTGAAAGATTGGGGCTTTGTCACAGTTATGTAAAACAAGTCAATGACAATATTGAGGGAGGCAAGCAACCAGACTACCCCAACAACAATATTTGTCCTTCTCTGTGTGGTGATCTCTGCATGACGCAAAGGGTAGCAGATGGCCACGTAGCGTTCCAGTGACATCACTGCCAGGTTCAAGGGGCTGAAGATGTATGTGACGATACAGAATAGCATCACCAGAGCACAGACAGCCTTGAACACATAGAGATATGCCAGGGCCAAAAAGTACAGCACTGTGTTGCTCAACAGAAGGATGGAATCGCTGAGGACCATGTTAGCAAATAGGATGTAGCGGGACGTCTCCCTGAAGACGGGCTTGCTCCTCAAAGTGAAGAACATGACGCTGTTCACATAGACAAAGAACAGAGACGTCAACGGCACCAGGACTACTTGTGTTACAATCTCCCCATCCAGTTGTACAAAGTAGGCTTGCTGGTGTATGAAGGAAAGCTCCTCAGTGGAACCATTAGCCTCATCCATAAATCACTTCCCTCTGATGTCACATAAAAATATGTCTACAGATAGACCTTCATTGGAAATAAAACTAGAAATATCTTTTAAATCATTGAGCATCAACATCAGACACTGAATATGCTGGTGACCTCTCTGCTGTGATTTATATAAATGGAGGAGATAACAGTGACGTCATGCAGTCATCACCATGGTGTATACAATGACATACCTCTGAGCCAGATCTCAACAGGTGTTTGTTTATTTGTCTTTGTATGAGACAAGTGTTTAATGATTAATAACCCATAATTCCCTATGCATAGTCACCAGGAGAAAAGCTGCACATTCTCAAAATCAAAGCTCAGGCCTTTTACAGGAGATGGTAATGTGTTTATGTGACTGGTTGAGGCTGAGGCTGAAATGTCTCTGCACTTGCAGAGAAATTATCCAGGCCTGTTAGCATCCATACATTCCCTGTTATGGTGCCCAGAGCTGTATGAAAGGACATTTATTTATTTATGAAAGGTGTATTTATTTATAGGATGGTTAAAGGGGGCAGTCACTGCTGTGTTACATACTACATTTGAAGAAAGGCTCAGATTTAACTGCACTGGCAAGAGTGTGGACAAGTCGGCATTACATACAAACACTTAATATTGCTGTGCCTCTATACCTGTCTCAGTATGGTATATGTCAGTAAAGAATTATGTAAGAATAACCATTATTTTTGCAAAATCTGCTATGTATGAATGTAATTTGTCAGCTACACAAGGTGACTCACTGACTCAGAACTTCTTTCCACCCCTAAAATACAATTAAAGTTTCATGTAATTTAGAGACATTTTGCAGGACTGATGACCTTTCAACCACGTCTACCATATGAATGACTCAAGAGATCATTTTAAATACAAACTGCTTGCTGACAGAACTGACACAAGTAAAACATTGCTGCAGCAGTTCACAAGATGCTGTTTGTCTTTTTTTTCAAAATAGAATATCACTGCCTGAAAACTGGTTTTATTTTCTGGCAGCCCCTTTTTTCATGGATTCTGTTAAAATTTTGTACAGTCATAAGGCATATCCTGCAGTATCTGCTCACCAAACTCATTTTCTTATTATGTTCATGTTTTTTTTTCCCAAAACTGAAATTAAACAAATGTGATATCTGAGAGTACATGGAGAGTGGATGTGCACCTAGTTTTACATGGATAAGATTATAATTTCATGCAATTTTATTTTTGCTAACATGCACATTTGTCAAAATTATGGAAAATTTATTCTAGACAGCAGAATTGTCAGTGAAAAATTGAGCAAATTACAAACTGAACAATAACAACAGACTGCCTTGTGCCATGTTTGGGCCCCTAATCATACCCGGCATAGTCATCAGGATCTACATGGCAATAAATTGTCTCATTTTAAATCAACTCAGCCTTATTGCAAGACATTTGTTACAATGTGTTATCTGCAATGGCTGATTGGCTGGCACGCTTTACCCTTTACCATGATATGGAAATTACTCAAATGTAGCTCTTTTCCTTTATGTTGCCAGAGTTGTCCTGTGCAACATCATGTGTGTTCATCAGAAAGGAAATGCATGGTCACAGAAAATGTTCAGCTTCATTAGCTACCTCACTCATGTAGCTAGCAAGCCAATGTTTTAGTGAAAATCTCTTGATGGTTGGACATGGTAATAATTTAACAGTAGCTAACTTACATTTCCAAAGAATATGAATAGATACAATGAATTAGCTGGCTAAGTGAGCCTGCATAAACCTGTCTTTGGCAAATAGGTGCAATATACCATGAAGTAATTTGTGCATACAGCATTGCTTTGGATGTGCCGTGTGTAACCAAGAAAATCTAATGGACTCAGTTTGAAGGAAATCAGAAGGGTAAAAGGAGAATCTTTTTTGAAAATGTCCTTGAAAGGTACATTGAAAAATGTACATGTACTTTGAAATATGTCGTTTCAATATAGTAAAAAATTACACATCCCAGAAAACTCCTTCAGTACCATAACAAGAGCACTTATAATCCATTAGTTTATACCTATGGAGACAAATGATTTGGGCTGAAAACAATCAAAAGGTCAAAATGCAAACAAGGATTATCTGTGTGTTGTTAGACTACATGTTGTGTTTCCTCTGTATGATACAACTTGATTCTTTTACATTACCTCACTGATAAATACCCATGTTCTAGCATTTTTGTAGTAGTGACAGCAGCTTCATTGATTAATGCAAAACAGTGTTGCAATAACACTTCCTCAGATGCATATTGAAAAAATGATGGATAGCAGGCCTAAAGGACCTGGTTTAGAGGGAATCACTGCCTACATTTTCCTATGATGTACCAGCATGAAGTTTTATATACGTTTAGTAAAGGGTGAGAGCAGAGAACTAGATCTTCTTCACAGTTTGCTGCTATGTTTCTATGTCTGATTGAAGAGTCTGTACAAGCCACAACTTTGTTGGTAAATTATTGTAACAACACCAAATCTGACAATTTGCTTGCTATTTTTTGAAGAAGGTTATCCATTCACTCTTTTCTGTGTTGTTATCAATGAAAAAACATACTATGAGGATGTGTTGCTTTAGCTCTGTTAATTTAATATAGGTATTTATGGAAACTCATCCACATAATTAACTGTATTGAATGTATGTTATACCTTCAAAGGCTTGTGTACCTTTTGTTCTTTAATTGAATATTAAGGGTAAATTAGTTCATCAATTCTTAGTTTAAAAATTAGTATAATATCAAAAATTCCATTGAAATAAATTTGAGTTGTATTCATTACACTTAAAGGCCTTCAGACAAAGACCTCTTATCCTGTCTTTAGAGGAGTTCAAGATTGTTTGTTTTAGCAGGTGATGAAACAGAAGAAGGGATATTGCTAATGAATAAATCTTGTCCCTGCCCTGTGAACAGGCCATGTCAGGTGAGGACTGAGGTGCTGCTGAACAGCACCAGAGTGCAGTAAACAGGTTTTGGCTCTGCACAGCTCCCCTGCACCATCATTAAGCATCATTTATTATTAACAGCCCACTCTGGGGTTGTGCGCCTAATTGTGGCACCTTTTCTATCCTGTTTCTCTGTAGAGGTGTGCTGCTGTGTGTTGGGCACGTTGTCACAAGCCTCAGTCGGGATTCAGTGACAGAGCCAGCCAGACTTTGAGTGTGTCAGCTGCTGAAAGCACAGGAAAATCTCAAAATTTATAGTTTACCTAGAATCTGTACATGCACAATCCAACTCCCATATTTTAGAAACAATAGAAATTAGAAAAAAATTCTAAAAAATTCCTCCCAAACTTAAATAAAAAACACTTTCTCAAAACCACTCCTTAAGTGTACATAAGTCCAAATTTGCATGTCATTTGCATAAGTCCAAGAGTTTTATGATACAATTGGTAAATGTCTATAAAAGTTGTAAATGACAAGATATATGAAGAAAATTCTTATCAGCAGCTCTGTACCCCAGCTCCTAACGCACAGTTTCCCTAATTCTCCTCAGCTTTCTTTACATGTTGAAGAAAAGGATCCTTAACTACAGTTCTGTGCCCCTACCAGAGTTTCCCCCTCTCAGCCTGCTCCCTCTGTAGAGACTCAGGCTTTGGCCTTTACACAGGGCCTCAAGGTTTGCTTTATGGTCTGTTTGCAAATAGAGTAAAATGTGTTTGAGGTGTTGAAAACATTTCAAGGAGAGAGTTTCATTGATACTCTTCAATGATATTCAATTTCTCATTCTTGGGATGTACATAAGTAGCGAATCATGAGGTACTGTCGAACTGTAATGTCGAACTGGGAAGAAACCCTTTATATACTCCAGATATAGAAGATCATGAGTGTTTATTGCTGATTTATGCTCTGAGGTTGCGATACCCCATACAATCCAAATGTCCTAAATTTCTTGTACAGGGCCAAAACAAAACCTTGCATGGAAGGCACTCTGAAGTGTACTCTACTCTGCTGTTTCAAAACCTTGCAGTTGGGGGCATATAAGGGGGCTGGAGGCCAGTGGTGCACCAACACATAAAACCAGTAAATCCTAATGTGATGCCACATGTGAAAGAGCTGCTTGGTTCTAATTACCCACCCTATCACCGCAGGGAGCTGAGTGCCGACTTATTAAACAATGAAAATTTCTGCTGTAAGTTGAACTGACACTGTTATTAAAAGCCCTAACAGATTAATGAAATTATCCCTTAGCTATTGTAATAAGCTGGAGGTATCAAAGATATCGAATTTCATTGGGATTCAATCTAAATGTGATTCATTCAATGTCACTTACATGATGTATTATTATTGTTATTATTATTATTATTTCAACATCAAATTTGATCTTGCAATTAAATTTGGTTCATTGGTTCACTATTCAGTACAGCACTTCTGGCTGGGCAGAAGTTAAACTGGAGCCAAAACAGGATTTCCACTTGTCAATCCACCAGTAAACCTATACTGGGGAACTTGATTACTTCGTTTGATTCATGATAAAATTTGAAGGTGAGTGCTGCACTTTTAACAGTGGGTGGCAGCATTGTGCAAAGTACAACTATCATTATTTTGTGACATCATCATGCTTTTTACAGGTTAATTGGTTTGTTATAAAATCATAATCGGCATTAAAACTGCTTTTAGTGTACAAAACTGTATGGTGAAGTAGAACATGTGTTAAATAGCTCTGTGACACAGAGTGTTTGTGTTTTATTCATGATCAAATACGCTTTATTAATGAAACTATGAAACTATTCCATTATGAAAGCTGCTTAGGGTTTTGTGCAGCTCATGCTGAAATATTTTGCTGAATAAATATTCATTTTTTACTCAGCAACATAAATTTGTTTAGTATGGCTCATATTAAAGACAATTGTGCTATTAGTACTGTAGTGACCACTCCTGTTGGACAGCCTGAGTTATATGCCTAATGATGTAAAAAATGTATCTAAAATGTAATTACAGATAGGAGAAAATGCTATTATGGATATCTAAAATGTAATTACAGATAGGAGTTTGGTTTGATTAAAATGTTAAAACTTGGCTTGCCATAAACGCTAACCTGGAAATTCCGGACTTGCACTCATGTTTCGTTCTACATCACAGTTACTTAGTTGGAGTAGCTTGCTACCTGTATAAGGGCCAGTTTTAGTGATGAGCTGACATCTAGCCAGTTGGCTAGCTAGCTTAGTATCCTACAACTGCCAGTCAGTCAATGCCCAGTTTTCTTTTCTTCCTGGTAACTTGTCAGTTTTTCGACAGCACTCACCTGACTGGTCTGCTAGACTAATAGTGTGCCCAATGAAGCATTGATTGACATCTATTAATTTCAACCACAATGGGAAATACTGTAAATAAAAATACTGAAATTGGCAAAAGTCTGGGAAATGTATGAAAGAATACAAGCATAGTCTTGTATTCTAACTTTCTCTAACTTTCTACTGGGTGATGTGGAATGCGTTTGAAAACATTTCAAGGAGAGAATTTCATTGATGATTTTAAATTACACATTGTTGTACATATGTACTGATGTGTAGGAGGATGAAAGATATATGTAAACAGTGAATCAGAAGATAAAATGCCTGACTGGGATGGAAACGTCTGCTACATGAGTGTTCAGTGCTGATTGACAGTCTGAGGCAGAGATGCTCCATACTAATTAAAGGTCTCAATCCTCTTGTTCATACCAAAAATAAATCCTCCACCACTTTTTTAATGCAAGGCAGTCTGAAGTGTGCTTAATCCTACTGTTTTAAGACATTGCAATTTCCCCTATCCAGAGAGAGCATAAATGGGTGCTGGAGGTCAGTGGTGCACCAGGGCATCCACACCCAGCATCCCAGATGGGCCCTGTATATAGAACCACAAGCAGGAATGCCAAAGTGGTGCATGAGATTAATTTTTTTCACAAAATGTTTGAGACGATTGGATGATGGAGGCATGCCCTGGAAACTGGAGATTGCAGTGAATATGTGACAAGAAAGATCATTCTGGAATATTTTAAAAATCTCTAGCTTTCCTAAAACTGAGCATGGTTGGGGCATGTCTTAGATCTTTTTGAAAGTACTTATGTTTATGCTCATCATACTCAGTAGTAGAATATTCAGTGTAGCACTTCTGGCTGGGCAGAAATAGCACATTAATTTGGAGCCAACACATGAATTCCACTTGTCACACCACCAGTAAACCCATGCACAGTAACTTGATTACTTTATTTGATGTGACAAGATCTAAAGGAGTGTGCTGCACTTTTAACAATGGGTGGCAGCAATGACCTACATAATCATCAAAGTGCAACTTTCAGTATTTTCTAACATTATCACTGTCTTTTTACAGGTAAATGGGTCAGTTTGTCTGAAGATATTAATCTGCATAAAGACTGCTTTCAGTGTACAAAAACTCTATGAGTTAGTAGAAGATGTGTTAAATAGCTTTGTTACAACTATCTCACATAAAATGAAGAAGTAGTATACCACAGCAAAATCTATACAATGTTTTCTAAATTATTTCCTGAAGCATTTCATTTTATCATGTGAGTGAAATGCAGTCTTTCAAACTTTGTGTTACATCAAAGTGTAAAATGTAAAAAGCCAGTTCCAGTCGATTGTTTGAGACCATCTACTTATTTAAACATTTAACATTAATGGCCCCCAATGGTCTGATATATTGTTGAAAATGTTGTAGTTATGCAGTATTTTAGAACAGTTCATACCAATGCTGTGTAATTTTCTAGAAGATATTTAGTGTTTTTTGGTATGTAATGTAATGCATTTTTGTTGTATCCACAGAATGAATTTATTCATGTTGTGTCTGTACTGGGGTTGTATATGGTATATCTCATACTAAAGATAATAGTGGAAGTACTACAACACTTGTGGGGCAGTGTGAATGATGTCATGAGAGCCTTTAGTAAGACATTTCCACCTGGCTATTAGGTGTTTTACCGATGTGGTAATGCTACTGCGTTGTGGAATGGGAGACCAAGGCTCAGTTCCCAGCTACAGTGATTAGGCTGATGGTCTCCCCCAGAAAGAGGACTCACACTGACCACAGCAAAGAAACATTACAGTAAAAATAAATCAACTTAAAAACAAGGATATATCCGAGGTTTCCACCATTTATTATATTCCCACACAGTACATTAGCACAGAATGTGCTTGTCATCTTTCTGAACAAAACATGTTTTTATGAGATTTTGCAGTTATCAGCATAAATACAGTTCTGTCTGTATATTTGTACCATTGTGGGGGTTGGTTTCAACAAAAAATGAGGAAAGATGGACAAAGTCTTTTTAAATCAGGCCACAGCTGATGTCTGGATTAGCATGGTGAATATGCATCATACTTCTACTGTAACTGGCATTGCGGTTGCAGATATTACATATGTAAAATATCATGTAACATTTTTGTTTAAAGATGAGGCTAAAGCATTCAAACATTCTGGTGATTATTTGTGTTATTTGTTTGGAAGTATTTATTTGCCAGATTAAAACCACTGCAGGTGGTGAAGTTAATTTTAGAAGGTTTGCCAATCAGGGCCTTGTGGATTTGCTGCTTATGTTACCAATACATATTTTTACATCACACTTCAGGTTTGGGTAATAAACTCTATAGGGGTTAACAAGTGTTTGGGGGAAAATTGCCTGCTTCCCTGAAAACACAGATTTATGCCATAGAACCAGCAAAATCAATGTACGTGTACATCAAAAAAAAAAAAAAAAAAAAAAGATACAAGCTTACACATCTTTTTTTGATAGAGTAAAATACAGCTGATACAGATTCATATAACTGTAATGGTGAGTTTTGTTAGGGCTATGTCTCTGGCTAATAGCAGTTCATTTATGGAAATGCATTAAAAATGGGGCTACGGGTTCAGGGGTTATACCCTAACATGCAGGCTTATGAACTCTTTCAGATGTAAAATAACATGAATTTTGCAAGTTGTCCTTGCATATGGGCATCTGCAAAGCAAAAGCATAAGAAATCTTGTGCAATATTCTGAAAACATCAATGAAATGTTGCGTAGTATTATGGCAGTGGTATTGAAAAGTAGTGTAGTGTTTTGGCAGCAGTGAGGAGTAAAGCTTGAAGACCTTGAACTGAACGCTATTCGGATGGGGTTTGAATTCTACAGGGACACACTTGTTCATGATGACGTTTTACCTCATTTGCTCCGCTTACAGTTGTAGAAGTATGACTGAGTCATAAAATGTGGGAGTATCATGCTTCACACAAATAATTAGGATGAACCTAATTTCACGAAAACAAAACATTTCAAAATGCTTTTTAGTGTCCAATTGCTACAGTCTTGATGTAAATTCTAAATCCAATGTCCATTCTTTTTGGTATAATCTCAGAATCATATGCACGCCATCTGAGCCCTTCAGTCGTATAAGTTAAATGTATGGTATCTATAGTGTTTTGCAAAATCCTTGTTGCCTAATAAAGACTGCTTGAAGGGTTAGACATTAATGCTAACTCAAAATCTTTCCACCTGTCTTGATAACCTGATTAAAAAAAAACCTGATCAATATCATAATTTGAGCTGCAGGGAAATAATGTTTAAAAATAGGTGAGACCATCCCACTTTTATCTTTTGGAAGCTGCAAGGTTTTGAATCTTATTCTTGGTTTTCTCACCTGTTAAATGAACCTTGAAACCATTTTGCCCCATTCAAAAAAAATTTTTTGTGGAACTGAATTAGAATTGCAATGGGAAGAGCTTGGAATAGATATCGTACCCACAATCATTTCTACAAATTTAATTATAGAATTTAGACTCAAGAAAGGGATTACATTTCTTCTAACTATGCCTGGCTTAATTTTGGTGTTAAGAGGTCCATAACTGATTTCTACTAGTGTTGAGATGTCTCTAGGTAAAAGTACTCCTAAATATGTCAGCATTTTCAGATGTCATCATGCTTTTTACAGGTAAATTTGTTTGTTATAAGATTGTAATCTGCATTAAAACTGCTTTTAGCATACAAAACTGTATGAGTAACTAGAAAATGTGTTAAATCGGTCTCTGACACCTATTGCAAATAAAAGCAAGAAGGAGTGTTTCAAAGCAAACCTACGGTTTCCTAATTTTTTTTCCCTGAATGATTGTTATGATATCCTTCAGTTCCACCAGATTGTTTGAGACTTTCTGCTTAATTTAAACATTTACATATATAGTCTCCAGAAATCTGCTTGTTTATGGAGAATATTATAGATATACAGTATGTGTTAGAACAATTCACACCAATCCACTGCACTTTTTTCCTCATGTAGTAAATTTCTTTGTGTTTTATTCATGATCAAATACACTTTATCAATGAAAGTGGATTCCATTATGAAACTATTCCATTATGAAAGCTGCTTAGGGTTTTGTGCAGCTCACATTGAAATATTTTGAACATGATTTATTTAGTACAACTCATATTAAAGATGATAGTGCACTTAGTACTGTAGTGACCATGCCTTTTGGACAGCATGAGTGATGTGCCGAGTGAAAGCAGGACACTTCCATCTGCTACTAGGCCTGGCCTTTTAGAAAAGGGTTCAGTTCCCAGCTTTATGAAGTGCTCACTGGAGCTGGTAACTGAAACTGACTGCTCACCACATGACTGACATAATTGATTCAAGGAAGAGCTGACAATACCAGTAATAGGAACAGGAAGAAAAATAACAACAATGATAAGTTTTAGTATCAGGATACTGGTATAAGGTGGTGACAAAGTAAGGTCTTAAAGACATAAGACCTTATAAGACTCTATTGTCATTGTTCAGGACAACGAAATTACACTTGCTCCCCGGTGCCAGTGCTGTGACAACATACAGTAAGAATTAAGACGACAAAAATAAATACAAAATACAAAATGAGTGATGTATAGAATGTGAAGAGTAGTATGGAACATAAATAAATAGTAATAGTAAAGTGTCTGTGCATTGGCAGGAAAAAAAAAAAACATTGTATTTAAGTGCGGTGTACATGGTGTCCATATTATTGCACAAGAGGAAGATTTGCATTGCATTGCATACAATAATGACATTATTGCACATGTCCATGGTTTGCTGTCTCCTACTATGGGAGGTGGAGTGGGGGGGATGTGTTGAGCTGCATTACAGCTCTGGGGAAAAAGCTGTTCAGTCTGGTTGTGCGAGCTGAAATACTTCTGAATCTCCTGCCAGATGGGAGGAGATTGAATAGGTGGTTGCTGGGGTGAGTCAAGTCCCTGATAATGTTGTGTGCCCATCGCAGACAGCGTGAGCTGTAGATGGTCTCAATGTCTAGGACTTGTGTCCCTATAATGTCCTGTGCAGTACTGATTACTCGTTGTAGTGTTGTCTGGTCGTTTTTGTTGCAACTGGCATACCATACAGTTATACAGTATGTCAGTATGCTTTCTATGGCACACCGATAAAAGTTCACCAGTAGCTTCTGGGGCAGATTTGCTCTTTTCAGTTTCCTGAGATAGTATAGGCGCTGCTGTGCTTTCCGTACTAACGCAGAGGTGTTGGTGGTCCAAGAGAGGTCCTCTGTTATGTTTACTCCCAGAAACTTAAAACTGGAGACTCTTAAAGCCCCAAAGATGGTTATTTTCATGATGTAGGTTCACTTTTTGGATGGTTTTGTTGCACTGCAAACACTATTGCCTACATATCTATGGGTGTTGCTGTAATTTAATTGTGAGTCTATTGTTGTATTTGAGTATGGGGACTCAGGCAATGGGAAAGGATGATGAGGGTGAAAAAGTTCAAAAAGCAGATGTGCATGAACAGAGCAGCACCAGCTGTGGCCATTATATGCTCAATGACGTTGTACAGAAAAGAGGTGAGACACAGTCCCAGCTGAATCAGGTGGAGCAGCACAGTCTTGCAGGCCTTCTTAGATGAATCTTCATTGGTGGAAACAGACCTGGTTGTTACCGCAATGCCGTAATATGTGTAGATGATGATTGCAGCCACAGCCACAAAATAAAGATTGTTGAAACCCTGAAACAAGTCAAGTTTCCACTTGGCAAAAAATATTCTGTCCTGTATGCAAAATGTGGGTGTGGTGAAAGAACAGGGCATCAAAGTGAAGTAAAACATGTCAATGATGAAACTGAGGAAGGCAAACAACCAAACTACCCCAACAGTCATGTTTGTTATTCTCTGAGTGGTGATCCCTGCATGCTGCAGGGCATAGCAGATGGCCATGCAATCCTAATTCATAGCATACATTAGGTAGCTCATATGAAAAACAGCTTAGTACTATGAGTAATTGGGTGCTGTTGCTTAAAACATAGAGATTTATATTCATAAAGCTGGCATGACAGTTTAAATTTCTTGAGTATCACTGTATATCGGGTGAGTCTAACAAGCTACATTAAAGAATTTTGGCTAGTCACATCCTCAGATGTTTCATGAGCCAGTCATATAGTAGGCCTAAAGGACCTGCTGTAGAATAAATCGCTGCCTGTGTTTTCCTATGATGGATGAGGATTGATGTAGATGTTTAGGAGAGGTGGGAGGAAGGGAACTGCATCTCCATCACTCCATTATTATTATTACTTATTAGTATTATTATTATTAGTATTATTATTGTTGTTAGTGGGTTTAATATATTTGAGAATTTCAAAGTGTCTTTTGATCTCTCATTATGTATTAAGGGTAGTTGAGATCATCAATACATTTCTGTACATTATTTTCATTTAGTAGAAGCTCTTATCCAGAGCAACTGACATGGGTTACAATTTTTACATGTTGTCCATTTATACAGATAGATATTTACTGGGGCAATTCTGGGTTAGGTACTTGCCCAAGGGTACAGCAGCAGTGCTCCAGCTGGGAATCAGACCAGCACCTTTTCGCTTATGAGCCCTGCTCCTTACCACTATAATACAATAGTTTGAAAAAAAAATTGTGTAATATAAAATGAGTCAACATTTCTTGAAATCTATACAAAAAATCTGACTTATATTCAATGCATTTAAAGATCTTCAAATGAAGGTCCTTTATCCTGCCTTTAGAGTTCAGGATTGTTGGTTTCAGCAGGTGATGAAACAGAAGAGGGGATATTGCGAATGAATAAACCTTGTCCCTGAGAAGATAATACACAGTTAACAAATATAATGAACTAAAATGTTCTTCCAAAACTTTTAAGGACATTGTTTCTCTAACTTTCTCCTGGGTGAGAAGTCTCTCCTCTAGTTCAGATAATTCCAAGATGAACATATTTTATGAGAAAACATTGAGCAAATGTACTTATTCTCTCTACACATTCGAGAAAAAGATCTTTCACAGCAGCTCTGTACCCCAGCCAGACTTTCCCTGTTTTTGCCTGCGCCCTCAGTATAGTCCCAGGCTTTGGCCTTCTCACCACATAGGGCCATCTTCTTTAGAGGGGATTTATGATTTATATGCAAATGGAGTGGAATGTGTTTGAGGTGTTTAAAAACATTTCAAGGAGAGAATTTCATTGATGATCTGAAAATACATATCTGAAAATTTGCATGCTTGTACTTATGTAGTGATGTGTAGGATAATGTAAGATATATGTTTGCAGTGAATCAGAAGATGAAAGAAACTTCTGTGACGGACATTAGGGATAATGAGTGTTTAGTGCTGTTTGACAGTTCTACTGGTAGAGAGAAACACCTCTCCGTATTTGCTCCCCTTCGATGTTCTGTGAAGAACATTTTCCTGCTTAAGAAAGTATTTGAAAAATATTTTGACACTGCCAACCAGTTTGTCAGCTTGAGAAATGACTTGCCTATATAGTATTGGCAATTGCCACAACATGGGCATTGAAAGTTAAGTGCACTTAATTTGCTAAGTTTTTTTTTTTAATCATTTCATGCCTTAAATGTATAGGTTGCATTTTCATACACAAATGCAGTCATACTTTTAAAGTCAACCTCAAATTCCTTCAGGCCTTTCTTGATGCCATTCAGACCCATTTACCAGAGAACCTTGGTTTAAGATGGATTGTTTTACTTCCAATAACATAGTTTATGCTGATTTAGGCATAAGATAAATAGGAGGTTTCCCAGGGTGCCACCCATCACAGAGGATGAAATGTAGTATATATTTTTATTTGTTTATTTTGTTTAATCTTGGAAAACCCAGTGATGAGCAAGCAAAAAAAAAACAATGACAGGTGAAGCATTAGACATCACAAGCCTTTTTATGAACATTTTAATTATTTCATCTGATCCATTATCTACCTAATGTTAGTTACACAATACATTTTGTTGTGCCTGATAGCTAGCTATCTTAGTTAAGTTAGCCAGCCATGGAAGGCAAATACGAATAGATTGTCTTTGCTAGCTAGGGCTGGCCACTTAGAAGCAGAAAATACACATTGTGCTCATTTATCTACCTACTTAATCAGCCAAATTTTGAGGAGCATGAGCAATGTAAAAATTAATTGAGGCAAATCGGCTGCAAGCTAGCTGTTTATGAATTAAGTTTAAATGTTTTGTTCTAGCAAAATCTTGCCTGGAGCACCAGAAATGCTTGTTCACTTTGGCTATCACTCCTGTATTGATATTAAGCAAATTCCTGAGACACTGTGGATGTCATGGGTTTGTGGCATCATTATCTTTTTTGCCATTGGATTTTCTTTTCTCACGTACTTTCTCTGGGGTTATGGAAAAGCTTACCAGCTGCCTCAGACTGCTGCCATTGTTGTGTGTTTTTAAAGCCAATAAATCTCAACAAAGACAAAAACAAAGGAAACAGAGCAGTGCCAGCACCTGTACCTGACGACTGAGCTGGTTGGGGGATCAGTGTTGTTCTTGAGAGGAGTTCACTTATATTCATTATTCCCAGTCTTAATGGGCTTTGGAATTGCCATTTCTTTTTTGTTTTATTTTCAACATACATACAGGCAAGTAGGTTAGGTCTTATCCTTTTCTCAAAACCATAGTTTCAGCCCTGTAATGCTTTGGAAAAGGATGAGTTGTGAAGAATTGCTAGCTAGCTGTACATAGCAGTGCTCACATGAATAAGCTAGAAAAGATTTGCTCAATAGCTTAGTATGTGGGTGGAAAAGTAAGAAACAGTGTTGATAGTTTAATAAAATTATTGCTGTTTAATTTTTGTGGAGTAAAGATAGGAGAAAATAAAGATCCTTTCTGATTCCAGTCAATGCCTTATGTTACACATTCAGGCTAATGAAGAAACCTCATGTGGGATTTCAGACATCTTGGCATTTTGAACTTGCAATCTAAAATTATTATTTTTACAGCAGTTAAAGCTTGTGCTGGTTAGTGTTAGGACACTGAATGGTTGCCATCATTTAAAAAAATTCCAAGTCAAAAACTGATGATTTGGATCATGGTAAGGACATAACAAGCAGGTTTTCAAAACCTGAAAACCTGCTTGTTATCTGCTTATAAGAAAATATTTCTGAATATAGGTATCTGCAAGGCAAAAAGTAATGATATGTTGTGTAATATTCTGGCAACATAAATGAAATGTGGTGTGGTATTCTGGCAACAGTATTGAAATGTAATGTGGTACTCTGCAAGTAGAAATTAAATTTAGTGTGATGTTCTGGCAGCAGTAATAACTTGTGGAGCAATATTCTTTCAGCAGTAATGAAATTTGTTGTAGTATTCTGACAACAGTGAGGGGTAAAGGTTGTAGTCCAATACTGTTGGCCTGATGGGTATAGTTCTGACTCATGCATACAAATGTTGGATTTTTTTGTGCTCCAGAACAAACCAAATGTCATCAACAGGTTAGGGAATATGTATTAAGTGTTCATTTCCCATTTCCTTGGATAAGAGCATATCTCATTTGATACAATCAATCATACAAAGTATTTTATGAAAATCTTCTTATATGAAACAACACTTGTTTTTATTTTTAATGTGAAATCACAACTGGCTTGATGTTACCAGCCCTACATCTGAAGTAGCTGAGGAAGAGGGGCCGAAAAGCATCATCCCTCAGGCCGTAAATCAGGGGACTCAGGCATCGGGGGAGGATGAGGAGGACAAAAAAAAGCAGGACACGCAAATGTAAGAACAGGGCAAAAGGGATTGTGGACAAGATACGTTCAAGGATGCCGTACAGAAAAGAGGAGAGACACAGTCCCAGCTGAATCAGGTGGAGGAGCACAGTCTTGCGGGCCTTCTTAGCTGAATCCTTGTCTGTGGAGATGGACCTGGCTGCTATCATGATGCCAACATATGTGAAGATGATGATTACAGCCACAGCCACAAGGTAAAAACTGTTGAGTCCGTGAAACAAGTCAAGTTGCCACTTGGCAATGAACATCCTCTCCCGTGTGCAAAATGTGGGTGTGTTGAAAGATTGGGGCTTTGTCACAGTTATGTAAAACATGTCAATGATAATATTGAGAGAGGCAAGCAACCAGACTACACCAAGAGTGATGTTTGTCCTTCTCTGCGTAGTGATCTCTGCATGACGCAAAGGGTAGCAGATGGCCACGTAACGTTCCAATGACATCACTGCCAGGTTCAAGGGGCTGAAGTTGTATGTGACGATACAGAATAGCATCACCAGAGCACAGACAGCCTTGAACACATAGAGATATGCCAGGGCAAATAAGTACAGCACTGTGTTGCTCAACAGAAGGATGGAATCGCTGAGGACCATGTTAGCAAATAGGATGTAGCGGGATGTCTCCCTGAAGACGGGCTTGCCCCTCAAAGTGAAGAACATGATGCTGTTCACATAGACGAAGAACAGGGACGTGGACAGCACCAGAACTACTTGTGTTACAATCTCCCCATCCAGTTGTGTTTGGTAGGCTTGCTGGTATATGAAGGAAAGCTCCTCAGTGGAAGCATTGCCTTCATCCATAAATCACTCCCCTCTGATGGCACGTAAAAATATGTTTAAATGTTCATGGCTCAGATCAGAAGGGAAAAAGCGTGAAGTAACAGCCAGTTAGATAGACCTTTGTTGGAATTAAAAATGGAAATACCTTTTAAATCCTTGAGCATCGGCATCAGACACAGTAAGCAATGAAGACCTCTCTGCTGTGATTTATATAGATGGAGGAGATGACAGTGACATCATGCAGTCATCACCATGGTGTATAGAATGACTTACCTCTGAACCAGTCTCAACAGGTGTTTGTTTATTTGTCTTTGTATGAGACAAGTGATTAATGATTAATAACCCATAATTCCCTGTGCATAGTCACCAGGAGAAAAGCTGTGTACGTTCTCAGAATTAAAGCTCAGGCCTTTTACAGGAGATGTTAATGTGTTTATGTGACTGGTTGAGGCTGATGCTGAAATGTCTCTACACTTGCAGAGAAATTAACCAGGCCTGATAGCATCCATACATTCCCTGTTATGGCGCCCAGAGCTGTATGAAAGGACATTGTGTATTTATTTATAGGACGGCTAAAGGGGACTTTACTGCTGTGTTACATACTGAGTTTGAAGAAAGGCTCAGATTTAACTGCATGGGCAAGAGTGTGGACAAGTCAGCATTACATACAAACACTTTATATTGTTCCAGTATTGTTGTGCCTCTATACCTGTCTCACTATGTAATGTCAATAAAGAAAAATGTAAGAATGTTAGGTGGCACCTTGCATAACTAGTGTTTTTGCAAAATCTGCTATGTATGAACTTACTAGTTTAAATAGAACAGCCACAACATAATTTGCCAACTACATGAAGTGACTCACTCTCTCATAATGTTTTGAGCAGATACTTCCATCCACCCCCTACATTAAAATTAATGTTTCATGTAATTTGGAAACATTTTTCAAGAATGATGGCTTTTTAACCATGTCTACCATATGCAGCAGTTCATGAGATGTTGTCTTTTTTTTTTTTTAAAAAAAAGGAAAATAGGTGTATGCAAACTGTTTATATTTTCTGGCAGCCCCTTTTTTCATGTGTTAAAAGTTGGTGCAGTCATTAGGCATGTCCTGCAGTGTCTACACACATAACATTGCTTAAACCAACTCATTTGCTTATTACTTGCATATGTTTTTTTTTTCTGGAAATTAAACAAATGTGATATCTGAGAGTGTATAGTGGACGTGCACCTAGTTTTACATGGATAAGATTAAAATTTTAAAAGATTTCATTTTTGCTAATATACCGATTCATCAAAATCATGGAAAATGTATTCTAGACAGCATAGCAAGTAGCTAGCAAGCCAATGTTTTAGTGAAAATCTCTTGATGGTTGGACATGGTAATAATTTAACAGTAGCTAACTTACATTTCCAAAGAATATGAATAGATACAATGAATTAGCTGGCTAAGTGAGCCTGCATGAACCTGTCTTTGGAAATAGGTGCAATATACCATGAAGTAATTTGTGTATACGGCATTGCTTTGGATGTACTATGTGCAACCAAGAAAATCTAATGGACTCATTATGAAGAAAATTAGAGGGCTAAAAAGTAGGAACTTCTATTCAAAATTTAATTGAAAAGTACATTGAAATATGTAATTTAAATATAGTAAAAAAAGAATAATCCCAGAAAACCTCCTCAAGTGCAGTAACAAGAGCACTTACAATCCATTACTTTATAACCTATGGAGAGAAATGCTTTGGGATGAAAACAATCAAAAGGTAAAAAAATGCAAACAATTAATATCTGTGTGTTGTTGCACTAGATGTTGAGTCTGCTGTATATATTACAACTGGATTTTTTTACAGTACCTTACTGATAAATACCCATATCCCAGCATTTTTAGTAGTAACATCAGCTTCATTTGATTGATTCAAAACAGTGTTGCAATAACACATCCTCAGGTGTGTCATGAGACAATGATGGATAGCAGGCCTAAAGGACCTGGTTTAGAGGGAATTACTGCCTACATTTTCCTATGATGTAGCAGCATTAAGTTGTATATATGTTTAGGAAAGGGTGAGAGCAGGGAACTAGATCTTCTTCACAGCTTGCTGCTGTGTTTCTGTGTCTGATTGAAGAGTCTGTACAAGCCACAAATCTGTTGGTAAATTATTTTAACAACACCAAATCTGACAATTTGTTAGCTTTTTTAGAAGGTTATCCAGATGTGTTACTTTATTTCTGTTAAATTAATATAGGTATTTATTGAAACTCACTGACATAATTAACTGTATTCAATATATGTTATACCTTCAAAGGCTTGTGTGCCTTTTGTTGTTGTTTAAAGACTGATATCCATTCACTCTTGTCCATGATATAGCAAAACAGTATTGCAAGAATACCTCTCTTTAATTGTTGTTGATTATAGATGAATGTCGCTTGAAATCTGTCTACATTGGGGTTTTCAAAGTATGGGCAGGACCTTAAGGTTGGCAGTGTTTGGCCAAGTGTGTTGTTGCTTGGGGATCGAGAGGACCGGGATGATGCCCCTCGACCCCCACAGTGATAGCTTGGTGAAGCGGTTCAACCCAACATTCCGAACAGATGCTGTTAGCCATTAGCTTGGTTATTTTATGTCTGCAAAGCTATGTTTACATTTATTCATTTGGCAGACACTATTTGGCAGAAGCTAGAGGGAAGAATCTGGGCGTCTGGTGGTCCTGGGTTGTGTTGGTGGGGACTTTGGCTCTACCATTGCCTGTTTGTGTGTGGACAGTCCAGGGACATTTCACTGGAGCCAGTTCTGGCTGTCTCACTTTTAGTGAGACTGGGAGAGGGGGAAGGAGGTGTGAGGGAAAGCCTTCATCACCTCTCCCTAATTGCTAATTGTTAATTGTTAATCACTTGTGTGCACCTGTGAATTTGTATGTGGACCAGCCTATTGGGTAATGAGCCACACCTTGCTAATTGAAACCTGATTAAATACAGGTGTGGCTGGGGGGCTAGGGAAGGCTTGTTTTGTCTCTGCTGTGGGTGTAGGCTGGTTTCTTCATTTCAGTTTGTTGTATTTTAAAATAAATTGTTTCTTTTAGTGTTGGCCAGCTTCTCTACAGCTAGTTTTCTCTTCTTCTTGGTACCTTGTCAGTTTTTCGATAGCTCTATCTTGACTAGCCTGTGAGACCAATAGTGAGTCCAAAGAAGTGTCGATTGACATCTGTTCAATTGCAATGGGAAATACTGTAGATAAAATTACTGAGATCAGCAGAAGTCTGGGAAATGTGTGAACGAATAGAATAAATGGATAAATATACATGTATGCACAAGTGGTATTGACTGGTGCAATGCAAAAGTGTACAGTACATGACTGGCTGATGTGCCAGTACTGTGATGAGGAGGAATGCTGGGTAGCAGGGGGCAGAGAGAGGAGCTGAATGCCTTTTCATGTAATTGTGCTGTGTTCACAATAAATACATCCTAAGTTCTATACAATATTGTAGCCAATTCCACTTTTTATTGGATGATACAACTTTGATGACGTCCATATAACTGGGGACCTGGCAGGGATAATGAAATGTAGTGTAGTATTCTGGGAGCAGTGAGGAGTAAAAGTTGTAGCCCAATACTGATGGCTTGAAAGTTACAGGTTTGAATCCTGTATGTGAATGTTTGGTTATTGCTGTTCAGGAAAATGTCTGACCAATGTTCCAAAACAAACCAACTGATATAAATGGGTCAGAGAATATGTATGATGGAAATTACAAATTATTTCAGGAAACAAAATATTTATTGAAACAAAACTTTTTTTCTCATTTTTAGTGTAAAATTACAAAAGGCTTCACAGTTCCAGGTCTGCATCTGAAGTAGCTCAGGAAGACAAGCCAAAAAGCATCATTCCTCAGGCCATAAACCAGACATTGGGGAAGGATGATGAGGGTGAAAAAATTCACAACATGCAGATGCAAGAATAGGGTAACACCAGTCGTAGATAACAAACGCTCAAAGATGCCATATAGAAAAGAGGTGAGAGACAGTCCCAACTGAATCTGGGGAAGCAACAAAGTTTTGCGGGCCTTTTTGGATGAATCATTGTTGGTGGAGACAGACCTGGCTGTTACTGTAATGCCGACACAGCTGGTGTGTAGATGACTGCAGCGACAGGCACAAAATAAAGATTGTTGAAACCCTGAAACAAGTTGAGTTTCTACTTGGCAAAAAATAGTCTCTCCCGTATGCAAAATGTGGGTGTGGTGAAAGAACAGGGCATCAAAGTGAAATAAAACATGCTAGCGTAGCATGCGTTAGGTAGCTCATATGAAAAACAGCTTAGTACTACGAATAACTGGATGTTGTTCCTTAAAACATAGAGGAGATTTATATTTATATAGCTGGCCTGACACTTTAAATTTCTTGAGTATCACTGTGTATCAGTGTTTAGTCTAATAAACTAGATTAAAGCATTTTGGCCACAGTCATGTGCTCAGGTGTGTCATGAGCCAATCACATAGTAGGCCTAAAGGACATACTGTAGAATAAATCGCTGCCTGTATTCTCCTATGATGCAAAAGGGTTGATGTAGATGTTTAGGAGAGGAGGGAGGAAGGGAAGGGATCTCCATCACAGCTTATTATTATTATTATTATTATTATTATTGTTGCTGTTGTTGTTAGTGGGTTTAATATATTTGAGACATTCAAAGTATCTTTTGATCTCTCATTATGTATTAAGGATAGTTGAGATCATCAATACATTACAGCACATTATTGCCATTAAGCAGAAGCTCTTATCCAGATCAAATGACATAGGTTAGAATGTTTAGATGTTGTCCATTTATACAGCCGAATATTTACTGGGGCAATTCTGGGTTGGGTACTTTGCCCGGAGGCACAACAGCAGTGCCCCAGCAAGGAATCAGACCAGCAACATTTCAGTTACAAGCCCTGCTCCTTAACACTATAATACAATAGGTTGAAAAAATATTTAGTATAATATAAAATGGGTGAACATTTCTGGAAATCTATACAAAAAAATCTGACTTATATTCAATGCATTTAAAGATTGTCAATAAGGGCATCTTATCCTTTAGAGGAGTTCAGAATTATTTGTTTCAGTAGGTGATGAAACAGGAGAAGGGATATTGCAAATGAATAAACCTTGTCCCTGCTCTGTGAACAGGCCATGTCAGGTGAGGACTGAGGTGCTGCTGAACAGCACCAGAGTGCAGTAAACAGCTCTGCACAGCTCTCCTGCTCCATCATTAACTGTAATTAATTATTAACATGAACTCTGGTGCTGTGGGCCTAATTGTGACCCCTTGTTTGTTCTCCTGTTTGCCTATGGAGGTGTGTTGTAGTGTTTTGGGCTGGATGTTACAGGCCTCAGAGAGGAGAGGCAGCCAGGCTTTGAACTCTGAATAGGTCAGCTTTGAGTCAACTGCTTGGATGGGCATAAAAATCTCACCCAGCATCTGTAACATCATCCAACTCCCATAATTTTAGAGATAATGCACAGTTAACAAATTTAATGAACTAAAAAGTTCTTAAGTGGTGAGCATGCACTACAGTGGCCCACGCTCAAAAAAATCGAGAGTGTGTCCGGGCATCTAATGAAGGCGTTCGAATGCGTCTTGATTTAGGCATGAGACAAAAGTGGTATTGTTGGCTCCTGAGTGGCTCAGTGGTTAAGAACAGTCTCTAATTCATGAGATTTATGAGATGTTCAGAGACTGCATATAACCAATGTAAAGCCAGTTTCCCAACTTTTTTTAATAAATGTTGAAACCTCTATTCTTTTATGTATTATTAAGAATTTCATTGAGAATTTTATAGGATTGATGTAATGAAGTATCAACTTCTAAGTGTAAAGAAACCTAAACTAGCAATGTGCTATGAAAGTGGGGATAAAAAATTCCATATGAAAGTGAAGCCATCTCAGTGATGTAAACTGTAAACTGTGCATGGCATCAGAATGTTTCTGCTGTAATGATTTAAACAATGTTCACAAAGTATTTAAACTGGTTGGATGATGGAGGCATGCCCTGGAAACTGGAGATGGCAGTGAATATGTGACAAGAAAGATCATTCTGGAATGTTTTGAAGATCTCTGGTTTTTCTAAAACTGAGCTTTGCGATTAGACCGTTCATTCCTGTGTGGTCAGGGCGTGTCTTAGATCTTTTTGAAAGTACTTATATATACACTCATCATACTCATTAATGGAGCATTCAGTTTAGCACTTCTGGCTGGGCAGAAATAGCACATTAATTTGGAGCCAAAACAGGATTTTGACTTGTCAAACCACCAATAAACCCACACACGGGAACTTGATTACTTTATTTGAGTCACGTGATAAGATCTATAGGAATGTGCTGCACTTTTAACAGTGGGTGGCGGCACTGAGCTTCGTAATCATCAAAGTGCAACTTGCAGCATTATCTGACATCATCACTCTCTTTTTACAGGTAAATGGGTCAGTTTGTTTGAGGATATTAATCTGCACAACGAGTGCTTTCAGTGCACAAAAACTCTGTGAATTAGTAGAAGATGTGTTAAATAGCTTTGCTGCAGCTATCTCACATAAAATGAAGAAGTAGTATACCACAGCAAAATCTACAGAGTGTTTTCTAAATTCTTTCCTGAAGCATTTTTTCATCTGAACATGTGAGTGGAATGCAGTCTTTCAAACTCTGTGTTACATCAAAATGTAAAATGTAAAAAAGTCAGCAAAATGTACTGCCTGCCAGTTGCACTTGACTGTTTGAGATCATCTGCTTATTTAAACATTTAACATTAATGGCCTCTGATGGTCTGATATATTGTTGAAAATGTTGTAGTTATGCAGTATTTTAGAACAGTTCATACCAATGCTCTGTAATTTTGTAGTAGATATTTTGTGTTTGTTTTTTTTATTGTTTGTAATGTAATACATTTTTGTCACAGCAACAGAATAAATTTGTTCATGTTGTATCCTGTGCTGGGTTCTATATCGTATATCTCATTCTAAAGGTAATAGTGGAAGTACCACAACAGTTGTGGAGCAGTGTGAGTGATGTCATGAGAGCCTTTAGCAAGACATATCCACCTGAGTATTGGGCCCAGCCTAATTCTGCATCATTGTGGAACAGGAGACCAAGGCTCAGTTCCCAGCTCCAGTGATTAGGCTGATAGTCTCCCCCAGAATGCTGAGTAAAAATAAATAAGATAAATCAACTTAAAAACAAGGATATACCCAAGGTTTCTAGCATTTATTATATTCTCACACATTACATTAGCACAGAATGTTCTTGCCATCTTTTTGAACAAAACCTTGGCTGAATAAGGTTGAATAAACCTTGTTTGGTCATGATCTATCATCTAAAGACTTCCCAATTTGTTTATCCAGCATGACATATATACATGAAATTTGTCTGAAAGATCAACATTGCAATCTATCCTTTTCCTCTAGGAGTAAATAAAATAACGACCTGTCTCCATTATGAAGGCCAAATTTTTCCTTTTGTTAATGGCAAGCTGCAAGCTTAAAGAAGATACTTGGTCCAGAAGGCTTTATGTGATGTGTTAAAGCTATAAGTGCCAGATGACTTATTTTGCTAGAGCCTTGTAAGGTCTGCATTGACGTTACAGCTTTCAAAAGTTATCCTAACCAGGCTTTTGCCATGTAATTGCCTACAGCGATCATGTGACAGAGTGCCTCACTACAGCTGAGTATGTGCTTTGACAGCCATACCAATGAGCCTGGCTCTTTGGTGTCGTGGTTAAAGTTGCATGTTTGGTACCCTGTAGACCTGGGTTTGAGGCCAGGTGGGGTGACTGCTCTTGCCCTTTGCAACAAATCAACAAGAGCTGTTTCTCCAATGCGCTGTCCTTTAACAAAGTTTTGAGCTCTGTAAAAACCAGAGATTTTGGTGTTACATTCATCATTACATTCATGTCCCCAAATCTGGGATAAAAAGTGATGTACTTTGCCACAGAATACCAAGTGCCCCATCTAGTTTTAAATGGTTCTGAGGGTAGTTCTGCTGGTAGAGAGAAACACCTGTCTGCATTTGCTCTTCTTCGATGTTCTGTGTAGCACATTTTCCTGCTTGGACAGTATTTTTTTTTTTTTGACAGTGCCAACCAGTTTGTCAACTTGAGAAATGACTTGCTTGTATGCTACTTGCAATTGCAACTACATGGGCATTGCAAGTTTTTTTTTTTTGAACGTTTAGGTTGAATTTTCATACACAAATGCGGTCATGATTTTAAAATCAACCTCAAATTCCTTCAAGCATTTTTTGATAACATTCAGACCCATCTCACAGAGAGCCGATGACAGGTGATTTAGACATCACAAGGCATGGCTGAAGTGACTACTTGCTGCTGATTCAGGATTAATTTTGACATTAACCTTATAATGGTTTATGATGGGGCTGGGCAATCTGATCTTATTTCCAAACTTCAGCAAATGTAACCCTGAACTAACCCTATCATTAACATTTTTATGAAAATTTTAATTATTTCATCTGATCCATTATCTAGGTAATATTAGCGACATGATAAATTTTGTTGTGCTTGATAGCTAGCTATCTTAGTTAAGTTAGCCAGCCATAGAAAGCAAATACAGTTAAATTGTCTTTGCTAGCTAGGACTGGCTATTAGAAGCAGAAAATACACATTGTGCTCATTTATCTACCTACTTAGCCAAATTTTGAGGAGCATAACCAATGTGAAAATTAATTGAGGCAAAAAGCTGTTTATGAGTTAAGTTTAAATGTTTTGGTCCAGCAAAGTCTTGCCTAGGGCACCAGAAATGTTTGTATTCACTTTGGCTATCACTCCTGTGTTGATATTAAGCAAATTCCTGAGACACTGTGGATGTCATGGGTTTGTGGCCTCATTATTATGGATAGGGATGCACCTTAGCTTAGACACCACACTTCCAGTACCACACCTCATGCACTGAGGGGCAGGGTGGAGTTTGCCTCCTGGGAAAATGGATAAAAGGGCAGTGGTGTCAAAGGGCAAGGGGGTGGAGTCCCAAGGAGAAGCTGGGGAAGAGTGCTCGCGTGTAGAACTCCTCAGTTGTTTGACCTGTTTGTTTTTTTTTGTTTGTCACATTAATTAAAAAAATAAAAAAACTGAACGAACCACCCCAAGGAGCGGGCCCGGTGTTTGCCCAGGTGGAGGTAAGCTCACCTGTTCCCCTCAGTGCTACACCCTCAACATTAGATTCGTACATACTGACGTCCACGTTAAAGCACACATTAGCTTAGGTTACAACCGAAGCTCAGGCAGGGTGGTTACCGAATCCCCTAGACCAACGGAGTGCAGGCTAGTAAGAGTCCATCTAGGCCTGTGTACTTTCTGCCCTTGGGTCTTGGGTTGTAGCACTCATTATCTTTTTTGCCATTGGATTTTCTTTTCCCACTTACTTTCTCTGGGGTTATGGAAAAGCCTCAGACTGCTTCCATGGTTGTGTGTTTTAAAGCCAATAAATGGCAACAAAAACAAAAACAAAGGAAACAGAGCAGTGACTGCACCTGTACCTGGCAACTGAGCTGGTTGGGGGATCAGTGTTGTTCTTGAGAGGAGTTCACTTATATTCATTATTCCCAGTCTTAATGGGCTTTGGAATTGCCATTTCTTTTTTGTTTTATTTTCAACATAAACAGGCAAGTAGGTTAGGTCTTATCCTTTTCTCAAAACCATAGTTTCAGCCCTGTAATGCTTTGGAAAAGGATGAGATGTGAAGAATTGCTAGCTAGCTGTACATAGCAGTGCTCACATGAATAAGCTAGAAATGACTTGCTCAATGGCTTAGTATGTGGTTAAAAAAAGTAAGAAAAGATCAGGGGCTAAGTCAAGTTTGCATGAGGCTTGTCGTTTTTTTTGAAGGGAGATCAACATCGGTAGGTTGGGGAGGTTATATCTACATTCATAATAAATAAATATTGTAAGCACACACACATTTAAAGGTTATTATACTACTTATCTTTACTATTGATTTGTGCACTGCTCACCTTTTCTCTCCTTAATTTATTGCAGTTCACCTCAGTCTCTGTCTGTGTTTTGCTATAAACACCTCCTTTTTCAGGGCAAAAATATTCGGGGCTAGGCTTAAAATATTCGGGGCTATAGCCCCGAATTATCAGACCTAACAACGCCACTGGCAGTGCTCACATAAATAAGCCAGAAATGATTTGCTCAGTAGCTTAGTGTGTGGTTTAAAAAGTAAGAAACAGTGTGGATAGCATAATAAAATTATTACTGTTTAATTTTTGTGGAGTAAAGAAAGAAGAAAATAAAGATCCTTTCTGATTTCAGTCATTGCCCTATGTTTCACATTCAGGCTAATGAAGAAACCTCTTGAGGGATGTCAGTTTTGAACATGCAATCTAAAAATATTATTTTTACAGCAGTTAAAGCTTGTGCTGGTTAGTGTTAGGACACTGAATGGATGCCATCATTTAAAAAATTCCATGTCCATTAAAAACTGATGATTTGGATCATGGTAAGGACATAACAAGCAGGTTTTCAAAACCTGAAAACCTGCTTGTTATCTCCTTTTAAGAAAATTCTTCCGGATATAGGTATCTGCAAGGCAAAAAGCAATGATATGTTGTGTAATATTCTGGCAACATAAATGAAATGTGGTGTAGTATTCTGGCAACAGTATTGAAATGTTAATGTGGTACTCTGCAAGTAGAAATGATATGTAATGTGGTTTTCTGGCAGCAGTAATAACTTGTGGAGCAATATTCTTTCAGTAGTAATGAAATTTGTTGTATTCTGACAACAGTTAGGGGTAAAGGTTGTAGTCCAATACTGTTGGCCTGATAGTTATAGTTTTGACTCATGCATACAAATGTTGGATTTTTTGTGCTCCAAAACAAACCAAATGTCATAAACAGGTTAGGGAATATGTATTAAGTGTTCATTTCCCATTTCCCTTGATAAGAGCCTATTTTATTGGATGCAATGAATCATACAAAGTATTTTAAGAAAATCTTCTTATATGAAACAAAACATGTTTTTTATTTTTAGTGTGAAATCATGACTGGCTTGACGCCACCAGGCCTACATCTGAAGTAGCTCAGGAAGAGAGGCCGGAAAGTATCATCCCTCAGGCCGTAAATCAGGGGACTCAGACATCGGGGGAGGATGAGGAGGACAAAAAAAAGTAGGACACGCAAATGTAAGAACAGGGCAAAAGGAATTGTGGACAACATGCTTTCAAAAACTCCGTACACAAAAGAAGTGAGACACAGTCCCAGCTGAATCAGGTGGAGGAGCACAGTCTTGCGGGCCTTCTTAGCTGAATCCTTGTCTGTGGAGATGGACCTGGCTGCTATCATAATGCCAACATATGTAAAGATGATGATTACAGCCACAGCCACAAGATAAAAACTGTTGAGTCCGTGATACAAGTCAAGTTGCCACTTGGCAATGAACAGCCTCTCCCGTGTGCAAAATGTGGGTGCGTTGAAAGAATGGGGCTTTGTCACAGTTATGTAAAACAAGTCAATGACAATATTGAGGGAGGCAAGCAACCAGACTACACCGACAACTATATTTGTCCTTCTCTGTGTGGTGATTTCTGCATGACGCAAAGGGTAGCAGATGGCCACGTAACGTTCCAGTGACATCACTGCCAGGTTCAAGGGGCTGAAGGTGTATGTGGCGATACAGAACAGCATCACCAGAGCACAGACAGCCTTGAACACATAGAGATATGCCAGGGCAAATAAGTACAGCACTGTGTTGCTCAACAGAAGGATGGAATCACTGAGGACCATGTTAGCAAATAGGATGTAGCGGGATGTCTCCCTGAAGACAGGCTTGCCCCTCAAAGTGAAGAACATGATGCTGTTCACATAGACGAAGAACAGGGACGTGGACAGCACCAGAACTACTCGTGTTACAATCTCCCCATCCAGTTGTGTTTGGTAGGCTTGCTGGTATATGAAGGAAAGCTCCTCAGTGGAAGCATTGCCTTCGTCCATAAATCACTTCCCTTTGATGGCACGTAAAAATATGTTTAAATGTTCATGGCTCAGATCAGAAGTGAAAAAGCGTGAAGTAACAGTCAGTTAGATAGACCTTCGTTGGAATTAAAACTGGAAATACCTTTTAAATCCTTGAGCATCGGCATCAGACACAGTAAGTGCTGGTGACCTCTCTGCTGTGATTTATATAGATGGAGGAGATGACAGTGACATCATGCAGTCATCACCATGGTGTATACAATGACTTACCTCTGAGCCAGATCTCAACAGGTGTTTATTTGTCTTTGTATGAGACAAGTGATTAATGATTAATAACCCATAATTCCCTGTGCATAGTCACCAGGAGAGAAGTTGTGTACATTCTCAAAATCAAAGCTCAGGCCTTTCACAGGAGATAATGTTAATGTGTTAACGTGACTGGTTGTCTCTACACTTGCATAGAAATTAACCAGGCCTGATAGCATCCATACATTCCCTGTTATGGCACCCAGAGCTGTATGAAAGGACATTGTGTATTTATTTATCGGACTGTTAAAGGCGACTGTCACTGCTGTGTTACATACTGAGTTTGAAGAAAGGCT
This sequence comes from Megalops atlanticus, assembly GCA_019176425.1. Classification (NCBI taxonomy): domain Eukaryota; kingdom Metazoa; phylum Chordata; class Actinopteri; order Elopiformes; family Megalopidae; genus Megalops; species Megalops atlanticus. The sequence goes on from CM032877.1 coordinate 35,971,582, forward strand.
CAGATTTAACTGCATGGGCAAGAGTGTGGACAAGTCGGCATTTAATACAAACACTTAATATTGTGCCAGTATTGCTGTGCCTCTATACCTGTCTCACTATGTAATATGTCAGTAAAGAATTACTTAAGAATGTTAGGTGGCACCTGGCATAACCAGTGTTTTTGCAAAATCACAAAGTGAGTCACTGAGTCATAATGTTTTTAGCAGATACTTCCATCCACCTCCTACAATACAATTAAAGTTTCATGTAATTTAGAGACATTTTGCAGGACTGATGGCTTTTTAACCATGTCTGCCATATGAATGACTCTAGCGGTCAGATCATTTTAAATATAAAATGAATTAATAATAATCATCATAATAATAATGATATTAATAATAATAGAACTGACATGAGTCAAAATGGCTGCAGCAGTTCATGAGATGTTGTCTTTTTTTTGATTAACCCAACTCATTTGCTCATTACATGCATATCTGAGAGTGTACTGTGGATATGCACCTAGTTTTACATGGATAAGTTTGTGAAATTTTATGAGATTTTATTTTTGTAATATACTGATTCATCAAAATCTTGGAAAATTTATTTTAGACAGTAGAATTGTCAGTGAGAAGTGGAGAAAATTAAAAACTGAAAAACAACAACAAACTGCCTTGGGCCAAATGTGTTTGGGCCCCTAACAGTACACATGGTGCTCAACAGGACCTAAAGTTTTATGCTTCCCTGATAACACAACTACATACCGATGCCATAGAACTAGCAAAATCATTGTACATATACGTACAAAAAAAGATACAGTCTTGGACAAAATTTTTTTCTGACAAAGTAAAATGCAGTGGATACAGATTCATATAACTGTCGTGGTCAGTTTTGTTAGGGCTATGTCTCTGGCTTATTGCAGTTAGTTTGTGGAAATGCATTAAAAATAGGGCTACGGATTCAGGGGGTTAGACCGTAACATGCAGACTTATAAACTCTTTTAAATCTAAAACAACATGAATTCTCCAAGTTGTCCTTGCACATGGGCATCTGCAAAGCAAAAGCATAAGAAATCCTGTGCAATATTCTGAAAACATCAATGAAATGTAGTGTAGTATTATGGCAGCGGTATTGAAAAGTAGCGTAGTGTTTTGGCAGCAGTGAGGAGTAAAGCTTGAAGACCTTAAGCTGAATGCTATTCGGATGGGGTTTGAATTCTACAGGGACACACTTGTTCATGATGACGTTTCACCTTATTTGCTCCGCTTACAGTTGTAGAAGTATGACTTGAGTCATAGAATGTGGGAGAATCATGCTTCAAGTTTCCCTGGATAGGGGCATCTGCTATGCAAACCAATCACACAAATAATTAGGATAAACCTGACTTCATAAAAACAAAACATTTTAAAATGATTTTTAGTGTCCAATTGCTACAGTCTTGATCTAAATCTAATGTCCATTCCTTTTGGTATAATCTCAGAATCATATGCACACCATCTGAACCCTTCAGTTGTATCCGTTAAATGTACGGTGTCTATAGCGCTTTGCAAAATCCTTGTTGCCTAATAAAGACTGCTTGAAGGGTTGGACATTAATGCTAACTCAAAATCTTTCCACCTGTCTCGATAACCTGATTAAAAAAACCTGATCAATATCATAATTTGAGCTGCAGGGAAATAATGTTTAAAAATAGGTGAGACCATCCCACTTTTATCTTTTGGAAGCTGCAAGGTTTTGAATCTTATTCTTGGTTTTCTCACCTGTTATATGAACCTCGAAACCATTTTGTCCCATTCAAAAATTTTTTTTGTTGAACTGAATTAGAACTGCAATGGGAAGAGCTTTGAATAGAAATAGTACCCACAATCATTTCTACAAATTTAATTATAGAATTTAGACTCAAGAAAGGGATTACATTTCTTCTAACTATGCCTGCTTTAATGTTGATGTTAAGAGGTCCATAACTGATTTCTACTAGTGTTGAGATGTCTCTAGGTAAAAGTACTCCTAAATATTTCAGCATTTTCTGATGCCATCATGCTTTTCACAGGTAATTTTTGTGTTTTATTCGTGATCAAGTACACTTTATCAATGAAAGTGTATTCCATTATGAAACTATTCCATTGTCTCTGACCCCAACCATGTCCTGAACAGTGTATACAAAATGTTTCCATCAAACCGGAGATACAGAGTTCCAAGCTTCAATAGGGTTAGACTAAAGCACTCTTTTGTGCATCGGGCAATCCTAAAACTAAATATGGAGCTTAATCCCAGATCAAATATACATTGAATATTGTCCTTTGTGATGGTTATGCTAAATGTATGTATCTTTGTCTCATTGTCCTAATTCTTGTCTTCTCTGTGATGTTGCAAATGGAGCTGCTGTGATGCAAGAACACTGTCAGACAAGTCTGAAATTTAAGTATCATCATCATTATGAAAGCTGCTTAAGGTTTTGTGCAGCTCACACTGAATTATTTTGCTGAATAAATATTTATTTTTATAAGTTTTAGTATCAGAATACTGTTATAAGGTGGGGAGAAAGTAAGGTCTTAAAGCCCCAAAGATGGTTATTTTCATGATGTAGGTTCACTTTTTGCATGGTTTTGTTGCAGTACAAACACAGAGTATAGAACTTTTGCCTACATATCTATTAGTGTTGCTATAATTTAATTGTGAGTCTGTTGTTGTATTTGAGTATGGGGACTCAGGCAATGGGAAAGGATGATGAGGGTGAAAAAGTTCAAAAAGCAGATGTGCATGAACAGAGCAGCACCAGCTGTGGCCATTATATGCTCAATGACGTTGTACAGAAAAGAGGTGAGACACAGTCCCAACTGAATCAGGTGGAGGAGCACAGTCTTGCAGGCCTTCTTAGATGAATCCTTGTCTGTGGAGATGGACCTGGCTGCTATCATAATGCCGACATATGTGAAGATGATGACTACAGCCACAGCCACAAGATAAAAACTGTTGAGTCCGTGATACAAGTCAAGTTGCCACTTGGCAATGAACAGCCTCTCCCGTGTGCAAAATGTGGGTGCGTTGAAAGAATGGGGCTTCGTCACAGTTATGTAAAACAAGTCAATGACAATATTGAGGGAGGCAAGCAACCAGACTGAAGACAGACCTGGTTGTTACCGTAATGCCGACATATGTGTAGATGATGATTGCAGCCATAGCCACAAAATAAAGATTTCCACTTGGCAAATAATAGTCTCTCCCGTATGCAAAATGTGGGTGTGGTGAAAGAACAGGGCATCACAGTGAAATAAAATATGCTAGCGTAGCATGTGGTGGGTAGTTCATATGAAAAACAGCTTAGTACAAGTAACTGGGTGCTGTTGCTTAAAACATAGAGGAGATTTAAATTTATATAGCTGGCCTGACACTTTAAACTTGTTGAGTGTCACTGTTTATCGTGCGAGTCTAACAAGCTAGATTAAATAATTTTGGCCACAGTCACATCCTCAGATCTGCCATGAGCCAATCATATAGTAGGCTTAAACGACATGCTGTAGAATGGAAAAGGATTGAAGCGTATGTTTAGGAGAAGAGGGAAGAAGGGAACTGGATCTCCATCACTCCTATTATTATTATTATTATTATTATTATTGTTGTTGTTGTTGTTGTTGGGTTTGATATATCTGAGACTTTCAAAGTATCTTTTGATCTCTCATTATGTATTAAGGATTGTTGAGATCATCAATACATTTCTGCACATTATTTTCATTTAGTAGAAGCTCTTATCCAGAGCAACTGACATGGGTTACAATTTTTACATGTTGTCTGTTTAAACAGCTAGATATTTACTGGGGCAATTCTGGGTTAGGTACTTTGCCCAAGGGTACAGCAGCAGTGCTCCAGCTGGGAATCAGACCAGCACCTTTTCACTTATGAGCCCTGCTCCTTACCACTATAATACAATAGTTTGAAAAAAATTTTTGTGTAATATAAAATGAGTGAACATTTCTGAAATCTATACAAAAATCTGACTTATATTCAATGCATTTAAAGATTGTCAATAAGGGCATCTTATCCTTTAGAGGAGTTCAGAATTATTTGTTTCAGTAGGTGATGAAACAGAAGAAGGGATATTGCGGATGAATAAACCTTGTCCCTGCTCTGTGAACAGGCCATGTCAGGTGAGGACTGAGGTGCTGCTGAACAGCCCCAGAGTGCAGTAAACAGCTCTGCACAGCTCTCCTGCTCCATCATTAACTGTAATTAATTATTAACATGGACTCTGGTGCTGTGGGCCTAATTGTGACCACGTGTTTGTTCTCCTGTTTGTCTATGGAGGTGTGTTGTAGTGTTTTGGGCTGGATGTCACAGGCCTCAGTGAAAAGAGGCAGCCAGGCTTTGAACTCTGAATAGGTCAGCTTCCAAAACCTTTAAGGACATTGTTTCTCTAACTTTCTCCTGGGTGAGAAGTCTCTCTTCTAGTTCAGATAATTCCGAGATGAACATATTCTATGAGAAAACATTGAGCAAATGTATTTATTCTCTCTACACATTCAAGAAAAAGATCTTTAACAGCAGCTCTTTACCCCAGCCAGACTTTCCCTGTTTTTGCCTGCTCCCTCAGTATAGCCCCAGGCTTTGGCCTTCTCACCACATAGGGCCATCTTCTTTAGAGGGGATTTATGATTTATATGCAAATGGAGTGGAATGTGTTTGAGGTGTTGAAAACATTTCAAGGAGAGAATTTCATTGATGATCTGAAAGTACACATCTGAAAATTTGCATGCTTGTACTTATGTAGTGATGTGTAGGATAATGTAAGATATATGTTTGCAGTGAATCAGAAGCTGAAAGAAACTTCTGTGACGGACATTAGGGATAATGAGTGTTTAGTGCGTAATGTATCAAAACGTTGCAATTTCCCCTATTCAGAGAGGGAAAAAACAGGTGCTGGAGGTCAATGGTGCACCAAGGCATCCACACTCAGCATCCCAGATGGGTCCTGTATATATGACCACAGGTACAGAGGGCAAAGTGGTGCATGACATTCCCTTTTGTGAATTCAGTGTTTTCTAATAGAATTCCATCCAACTACAGCACTTACCACATCAGGTGTTAAATTTTCCCTTTAAGTGGCCAGAAAATGTGATGACTTGGGAATTGAAATTCAAGGATCAAACTAATCAGAATCAGCTGAATGAGTTTTTGGCTACTGCAATTTGTCAACATTTGGTAAAAAAAAAAAAAAAAAAAAAAAAAAAAACTTTACAGACAGCACAAGATTTACAATGGATTTACAATGATTGCTGCCCTCCTTATATGTGTGATCTAGCAGACCGGCTTGTTTTCCAAAGCTAATATACTATGACTACTACATGTCACCCATTAGTTCTAAATATGACTACCCCCATGAAATGGAGGTCTGCTGCCACATTAGACAACCTATGAAGATTGTAAAAAGTGAGCCAAGCAAGACATTTCCACCTGACTGTTAGGCCCAGTCTTTTACTGATATGGTAATGCTGCTGCATTGTGGAATGAGAGACCAAGGCTCAGTTCCCAGCTACCGTAATTATGCTGTTTGCTATTTCTGGAGGAGACTCTCACCTTCACCCCTATAAAGAAATATTACAGTAAAAATAAATCAGCATGAAAAAAAGGATATACCCGAGGTTTCCACCATTTGTTATACTCTCACACATTACTTGAGCACAGAATGTACTTGACATCTTTTTGAACAAAAAAAGTTTTCATTAGATTTTGCAGTTATCAGCATAAACAGAGTTCTGTCTGTGTATTTGTACCCTTGTGGGGGTTGGATTCAACAAAAAATAAGGAAAGATGGACAAAGTCTTTTAAAATCAGGCCACTGTTGATGTCTAGGATTAGCATGGTTAATATGCATCACATTTATACTCTTACTAACATTGCAATTTCAGATATTACACAAATATGTAACATTTTTGTTTAAAGATGAGGCTAAAGGAACAAATATTACAGTGATTGTGTTATTTGTGTTTTTTGTTTAAACGTATATATTTGCCAAAATAAAACCACTGCAGGTGGTGAAGTTAATTTTAGAAGGTTTGCCAATCAGCGCCTTGTGGATTTGCAGTTTCATACCTATGTTACCAATTCATACTTTACAAATAAACCTCAGGTTTAGGTAATAAACTCTATAGGGGTTAACAAGTGTTTGGGGGAAAATTTCTTCTAACCTAAACCATTATAAGGTTAATATCAAAATTAATCCTGGATCAGCGGCAAGTAGTCACTTTATCCAAGGCCTGTGATGTCCAAAGCCTCACCTGTCATTGTTTTTTTTTCCTTCCTTGCTCATTTGCTCACCAGATTTTCCAAAAAGAATCAAAATAAATACAAATATATAGTACATTGCACCCCCTGTGATGGGTTGCACCCTGGGAAACCTCCTATTTATCTTATGCCTAAACCACCATAAGCTATGTCACGGGGGTTGTAGCACTCATTATCTTTTTTGCCATTGGATTTTCTTTTCCCACTTACTTTCTCTGGGGTTATGGAAAAGCCTCAGACTGCTTCCGTGGTTGTGTGTTTTAAAGCCAATAAATGGCAACAAAAACAAAAACAAAGGAAACAGAGCAGTGACAGCACCTGTACCTGGCAACTGAGCTGGTTGGGGGATCAGTGTTGTTCTTGAGAGGAGTTCACTTATATTCATTATTCCCAGTCTTAATGGGCTTTGGAATTGCCATTTCTTTTTTGTTTTATTTTCAACATAAACAGGCAAGTAGGTTAGGTCTTATCCTTTTCTCAAAACCATAGTTTCAGCCCTGTAATGCTTTGGAAAAGGATGAGATGTGAAGAATTGCTAGCTAGCTGTACATAGCAGTGCTCACATGAATAAGCTAGAAATGACTTGCTCAATGGCTTAGTATGTGGTTAAAAAAAGTAAGAAAAGATCAGGGGCTAAGTCAAGTTTGCATGAGGCTTGTCGTTTTTTTTGAAGGGAGATCAACATCGGTAGGTTGGGGAGGTTATATCTACATTCATAATAAATAAATATTGTAAGCACACACACATTTAAAGGTTATTATACTACTTATCTTTACTATTGATTTGTGCACTGCTCACCTTTTCTCTCCTTAATTTATTGCAGTTCACCTCAGTCTCTGTCTGTGTTTTGCTATAAACACCTCCTTTTTCAGGGCAAAAATATTCGGGGCTAGGCTTAAAATATTCGGGGCTATAGCCCCGAATTATCAGACCTAACAACGCCACTGGCAGTGCTCACATAAATAAGCCAGAAATGATTTGCTCAGTAGCTTAGTGTGTGGTTTAAAAAGTAAGAAACAGTGTGGATAGCATAATAAAATTATTACTGTTTAATTTTTGTGGAGTAAAGAAAGAAGAAAATAAAGATCCTTTCTGATTTCAGTCATTGCCCTATGTTTCACATTCAGGCTAATGAAGAAACCTCTTGAGGGATGTCAGTTTTGAACATGCAGTCTAAAAATATTATTTTTACAGCAGTTAAAGCTTGTGCTGGTTAGTGTTAGGACACTGAATGGATGCCATCATTTAAAAAATTCCATGTCCATTAAAAACTGATGATTTGGATCATGGTAAGGACATAACAAGCAGGTTTTCAAAACCTGAAAACCTGCTTGTTATCTCCTTTTAAGAAAATTCTTCCGGATATAGGTATCTGCAAGGCAAAAAGCAATAATATGTTGTGTAATATTCTGGCAACATAAATGAAATGTGGTGTAGTATTCTGGCAACAGTATTGAAATGTTAATGTGGTACTCTGCAAGTAGAAATGATATGTAATGTGGTTTTCTGGCAGCAGTAATAACTTGTGGAGCAATATTCTTTCAGTAGTAATGAAATTTGTTGTATTCTGACAACAGTGAGGGGTAAAGGTTGTAGTCCAATACTGTTGGCCTGATAGTTATAGTTTTGACTCATGCATACAAATGTTGGATTTTTTGTGCTCCAAAACAAACCAAATGTCATAAACAGGTTAGGGAATATGTATTAAGTGTTCATTTCCCATTTCCCTTGATAAGAGCCTATTTTATTGGATGCAATGAATCATACAAAGTATTTTAAGAAAATCTTCTTATATGAAACAAAACATGTTTTTTATTTTTAGTGTGAAATCATGACTGGCTTGACGCCACCAGGCCTACATCTGAAGTAGCTCAGGAAGAGAGGCCGGAAAGTATCATCCCTCAGGCCGTAAATCAGGGGACTCAGACATCGGGGGAGGATGAGGAGGACAAAAAAAAGTAGGACACGCAAATGTAAGAACAGGGCAAAAGGAATTGTGGACAACATGCTTTCAAAAACTCCGTACAGAAAAGAGGTGAGACACAGTCCCAGCTGAATCAGGTGGAGGAGCACAGTCTTGCGGGCCTTCTTAGCTGAATCCTTGTCTGTGGAGATGGACCTGGCTGCTATCATAATGCCAACATATGTAAAGATGATGATTACAGCCACAGCCACAAGATAAAAACTGTTGAGTCCGTGAAACAAGTCAAGTTGCCACTTGGCAATGAACAGCCTCTCCCGTGTGCAAAATGTGGGTGTGTTGAAAGAATGGGGCTTCGTCACAGTTATGTAAAACAAGTCAATGACAATATTGAGGGAGGCAAGCAACCAGACTACACCGACAACAATATTTGTCCTTCTCTGTGTGGTGATTTCTGCATGACGCAAAGGGTAGCAGATGGCCACGTAACGTTCCAGTGACATCACTGCCAGGTTCAAGGGGCTGAAGTTGTATGTGACGATACAGAACAGCAACACCAGAGCACAGACAGCCTTGAACACATAGAGATATGCCAGGGCAAATAAGTACAGCACTGTGTTGCTCAACAGAAGGATGGAATCGCTGAGGACCATGTTAGCAAATAGGATGTAGCGGGATGTCTCCCTGAAGACAGGCTTGCCCCTCAAAGTGAAGAACATGATGCTGTTCACATAGACGAAGAACAGGGACGTGGACAGCACCAGAACTACTCGTGTTACAATCTCCCCATCCAGTTGTGTTTGGTAGGCTTGCTGGTATATGAATGAAAGCTCCTCAGTGGAAGCATTGCCTTCGTCCATAAATCACTTCCCTTTGATGGCACGTAAAATATGTTTAAATTTTCATGGCTCAGATCAGAAGTGAAAAAGCGTGAAGTAACAGTCAGTTAGATAGACCTTCGTTGGAATTAAAACTGGAAATACCTTTTAAATCCTTGAGCATCGGCATCAGACACAGTAAGTGCTGGTGACCTCTCTGCTGTGATTTATATAAATGGAGGAGATGACAGTGACATCATGCAGTCATCACCATGGTGTATACAATGACTTACCTCTGAGCCAGATCTCAACAGGTGTTTATTTGTCTTTGTATGAGACAAGTGATTAATGATTAATAACCCATAATTCCCTGTGCATAGTCACCAGGAGAGAAGTTGTGTACATTCTCAAAATCAAAGCTCAGGCCTTTCACAGGAGATAATGTTAATGTGTTAACGTGACTGGTTGTCTCTACACTTGCATAGAAATTAACCAGGCCTGATAGCATCCATACATTCCCTGTTATGGCACCCAGAGCTGTATGAAAGGACATTGTGTATTTATTTATCGGACTGTTAAAGGCGACTGTCACTGCTGTGTTACATACTGAGTTTGAAGAAAGGCTCAGATTTAACTGCATGGGCAAGAGTGTGGACAAGTCGGCATTTAATACAAACACTTAATATTGTGCCAGTATTGCTGTGCCTCTATACCTGTCTCACTATGTAATATGTCAGTAAAGAATTACTTAAGAATGTTAGGTGGCACCTGGCATAACCAGTGTTTTTGCAAAATCACAAAGTGAGTCACTGAGTCATAATGTTTTTAGCAGATACTTCCATCCACCTCCTACAATACAATTAAAGTTTCATGTAATTTAGAGACATTTTGCAGGACTGATGGCTTTTTAACCATGTCTGCCATATGAATGACTCTAGCGGTCAGATCATTTTAAATATAAAATGAATTAATAATAATCATCATAATAATAATGATATTAATAATAATAGAACTGACATGAGTCAAAATGGCTGCAGCAGTTCATGAGATGTTGTCTTTTTTTTGATTAACCCAACTCATTTGCTCATTACATGCATATCTGAGAGTGTACTGTGGATATGCACCTAGTTTTACATGGATAAGTTTGTGAAATTTTATGAGATTTTATTTTTGTAATATACTGATTCATCAAAATCTTGGAAAATTTATTTTAGACAGTAGAATTGTCAGTGAGAAGTGGAGAAAATTAAAAACTGAAAAACAACAACAAACTGCCTTGGGCCAAATTTGTTTGGGCCCCTAACAGTACACATGGTGCTCAACAGGACCTAAAGTTTTTTGCTTCCCTGATAACACAGCTACATACCGATGCCATAGAACTAGCAAAATCATTGTACATATACGTACAAAAAAAAGATACAGTCTTGGACAAAATTTTTTTCTGACAAAGTAAAATGCAGTGGATACAGATTCATATAACTGTCGTGGTCAGTTTTGTTAGGGCTATGTCTCTGGCTTATTGCAGTTAGTTTGTGGAAATGCATTAAAAATAGGGCTACGGATTCAGGGGGTTAGACCGTAACATGCAGACTTATAAACTCTTTTAAATCTAAAACAACATGAATTCTCCAAGTTGTCCTTGCACATGGGCATCTGCAAAGCAAAAGCATAAGAAATCCTGTGCAATATTCTGAAAACATCAATGAAATGTAGTGTAGTATTATGGCAGCGGTATTGAAAAGTAGCGTAGTGTTTTGGCAGCAGTGAGGAGTAAAGCTTGAAGACCTTAAGCTGAATGCTATTCGGATGGGGTTTGAATTCTACAGGGACACACTTGTTCATGATGACGTTTCACCTTATTTGCTCCGCTTACAGTTGTAGAAGTATGACTTGAGTCATAGAATGTGGGAGAATCATGCTTCAAGTTTCCCTGGATAGGGGCATCTGCTATGCAAACCAATCACACAAATAATTAGGATAAACCTGACTTCATAAAAACAAAACATTTTAAAATGATTTTTAGTGTCCAATTGCTACAGTCTTGATCTAAATCTAATGTCCATTCCTTTTGGTATAATCTCAGAATCATATGCACACCATCTGAACCCTTCAGTTGTATCCGTTAAATGTACGGTGTCTATAGCGCTTTGCAAAATCCTTGTTGCCTAATAAAGACTGCTTGAAGGGTTGGACATTAATGCTAACTCAAAATCTTTCCACCTGTCTCGATAACCTGATTAAAAAAACCTGATCAATATCATAATTTGAGCTGCAGGGAAATAATGTTTAAAAATAGGTGAGACCATCCCACTTTTATCTTTTGGAAGCTGCAAGGTTTTGAATCTTATTCTTGGTTTTCTCACCTGTTATATGAACCTCGAAACCATTTTGTCCCATTCAAAAATTTTTTTTGTTGAACTGAATTAGAACTGCAATGGGAAGAGCTTTGAATAGAAATAGTACCCACAATCATTTCTACAAATTTAATTATAGAATTTAGACTCAAGAAAGGGATTACATTTCTTCTAACTATGCCTGCTTTAATGTTGATGTTAAGAGGTCCATAACTGATTTCTACTAGTGTTGAGATGTCTCTAGGTAAAAGTACTCCTAAATATTTCAGCATTTTCTGATGCCATCATGCTTTTCACAGGTAATTTTTTGTGTTTTATTCGTGATCAAGTACACTTTATCAATGAAAGTGTATTCCATTATGAAACTATTCCATTGTCTCTGACCCCAACCATGTCCTGAACAGTGTATACAAAATGTTTCCATCAAACCGGAGATACAGAGTTCCAAGCTTCAATAGGGTTAGACTAAAGCACTCTTTTGTGCATCGGGCAATCCTAAAACTAAATATGGAGCTTAATCCCAGATCAAATATACATTGAATATTGTCCTTTGTGATGGTTATGCTAAATGTATGTATCTTTGTCTCATTGTCCTAATTCTTGTCTTCTCTGTGATGTTGCAAATGGAGCTGCTGTGATGCAAGAACACTGTCAGACAAGTCTGAAATTTAAGTATCATCATCATTATGAAAGCTGCTTAAGGTTTTGTGCAGCTCACACTGAATTATTTTGCTGAATAAATATTTATTTTTATAAGTTTTAGTATCAGAATACTGTTATAAGGTGGGGAGAAAGTAAGGTCTTAAAGCCCCAAAGATGGTTATTTTCATGATGTAGGTTCACTTTTTGCATGGTTTTGTTGCAGTACAAACACAGAGTATAGAACTTTTGCCTACATATCTATTACTGTTGCTATAATTTAATTGTGAGTCTATTGTTGTATTTGAGTATGGGGACTCAGGCAATGGGAAAGGATGATGAGGGTGAAAAAGTTCAAAAAGCAGACGTGCATGAACAGAGCAGCACCAGCTGTGGCCATTATATGCTCAATGACGTTGTACAGAAAAGAGGTGAGACACAGTCCCAGCTGAATCAGGTGGAGGAGCACAGTCTTGCAGGCCTTCTTAGATGAATCCTTGTCTGTGGAGATGGACCTGGCTGCTATCATAATGCCGACATATGTGAAGATGATGACTACAGCCACAGCCACAAGATAAAAACTGTTGAGTCCGTGATACAAGTCAAGTTGCCACTTGGCAATGAACAGCCTCTCCCGTGTGCAAAATGTGGGTGCGTTGAAAGAATGGGGCTTCGTCACAGTTATGTAAAACAAGTCAATGACAATATTGAGGGAGGCAAGCAACCAGACTGAAGACAGACCTGGTTGTTACCGTAATGCCGACATATGTGTAGATGATGATTGCAGCCATAGCCACAAAATAAAGATTTCCACTTGGCAAATAATAGTCTCTCCCGTATGCAAAATGTGGGTGTGGTGAAAGAACAGGGCATCACAGTGAAATAAAATATGCTAGCGTAGCATGTGGTGGGTAGTTCATATGAAAAACAGCTTAGTACAAGTAACTGGGTGCTGTTGCTTAAAACATAGAGGAGATTTAAATTTATATAGCTGGCCTGACACTTTAAACTTGTTGAGTGTCACTGTTTATCGTGCGAGTCTAACAAGCTAGATTAAATAATTTTGGCCACAGTCACATCCTCAGATCTGCCATGAGCCAATCATATAGTAGGCTTAAACGACATGCTGTAGAATGGAAAAGGATTGAAGCGTATGTTTAGGAGAAGAGGGAAGAAGGGAACTGGATCTCCATCACTCCTATTATTATTATTATTATTATTGTTGTTGTTGTTGTTGGGTTTGATATATCTGAGACTTTCAAAGTATCTTTTGATCTCTCATTATGTATTAAGGATTGTTGAGATCATCAATACATTTCTGCACATTATTTTCATTTAGTAGAAGCTCTTATCCAGAGCAACTGACATGGGTTACAATTTTTACATGTTGTCTATTTAAACAGCTAGATATTTACTGGGGCAATTCTGGGTTAGGTACTTTGCCCAAGGGTACAGCAGCAGTGCTCCAGCTGGGAATCAGACCAGCACCTTTTCACTTATGAGCCCTGCTCCTTACCACTATAATACAATAGTTTGAAAAAAAAATTTTGTGTAATATAAAATGAGTGAACATTTCTGGAAATCTATACAAAAAATCTGACTTATATTCAATGCATTTAAAGATTGTCAATAAGGGCATCTTATCCTTTAGAGGAGTTCAGAATTATTTGTTTCAGTAGGTGATGAAACAGAAGAAGGGATATTGCGGATGAATAAACCTTGTCCCTGCTCTGTGAACAGGCCATGTCAGGTGAGGACTGAGGTGCTGCTGAACAGCACCAGAGTGCAGTAAACAGCTCTGCACAGCTCTCCTGCTCCATCATTAACTGTAATTAATTATTAACATGGACTCTGGTGCTGTGGGCCTAATTGTGATCACGTGTTTGTTCTCCTGTTTGTCTATGGAGGTGTGTTGTAGTGTTTTGGGCTGGATGTCACAGGCCTCAGTGAAAAGAGGCAGCCAGGCTTTGAACTCTGAATAGGTCAGCTTCCAAAACCTTTAAGGACATTGTTTCTCTAACTTTCTCCTGGGTGAGAAGTCTCTCTTCTAGTTCAGATAATTCCGAGATGAACATATTCTATGAGAAAACATTGAGCAAATGTATTTATTCTCTCTACACATTCAAGAAAAAGATCTTTAACAGCAGCTCTTTACCCCAGCCAGACTTTCCCTGTTTTTGCCTGCTCCCTCAGTATAGCCCCAGGCTTTGGCCTTCTCACCACATAGGTCCATCTTCTTTAGAGGGGATTTATGATTTATATGCAAATGGAGTGGAATGTGTTTGAGGTGTTGAAAACATTTCAAGGAGAGAATTTCTTTGATGATCTGAAAATACACATATGAAAATTCACATGCTTGTACTTATGTAGTGACGTGTAGGAGGATGAAAGATATATATATATATTAGGGATAGTAAGATTCACTGATTCGCATCGGTGCACCGGCATAAAGTTCTCGATGCAATTGCCCTGATTAAAAAAGTGTGCACCGGATGCAATTTGGGATGAACTCGGGATGCATCGTTTCTAACACCTTTGCATCGGTAAAATCTGATTTATTTATATATAATTATTAGTAGAGGCCCTATGCCTTTATTATTTAGAAATGTGACCAATAATTTGTGACCAATAATTTTATATTTAGATTGATTCCTCCTCTCTAAAATATTTCTCAAGCACGCTCTCTCATGTCCACTGCTGTCAGTGGCCAATTCTTGCGCGAGTTGGAGGCGTGTCTAGGCAAGTCACAGATTGTCATGGAGGAGGAAGAGCTAGACGTTCTACCGAATTGCTACAAATATATGAAGTAAAAATGGCACTTTTTTATTTTTGCTATCTGCTTAAGAAGAACCAAAGAAATAAAATCAAACTATCTGTACCATATTGAATTGCATAGCATCATATTCTTTTGCATCGCATTGTATCGCATTGAATGGAATTGTGTTGAATCAAATCTTGTTGAATCGCACTGCATCACAATAGGGGTGAATCGTGTCATATCGCATAGTCGATGCTTCATATGTATCTTTAATGTATCGGATTGTTGGCAACGCATCGAGATGTGTATCGCATCGGCCTCAGTGATGGAGATCCACATCCCTAATATATATGCAATGAATCAGAAGCTAAAATGCCTGACTGGGATAGAAACTTCTATGACAGACGTCGGGAGCCGCCTACGTTGGCCTGTATCCAGAGAGGGCATAAACAGGTGCTGGAGGTCAGTGGTGCACCAAGGCATCCACACTCAGCATCCCAGATGGGTCCTGTAATATAGAACCACAAGCGCAGAGGGCAAAGTGGTGCATGAGATTCACTTTTGTGAATTCCATGTTTTCTTATAAAATTCCATCCCACCACTGTAGTATTGAGAAACTACAGCACCACTTACCACATCAAGTGCTAAATTTTCCCTTTAAGAAGCCAGAAAATTTGATAGATGACTTGGGGATTGGATTTTAAGGATCAAACTAATCAGAATCACCTGAATGATTTGTTGGCTACTGCAATCTTTCAACATTTGGGGGGAAAAAAAGAAATGTTTACAGACAGCACAGGATTTACAATGGATTTACAATGATTGCTGCCCTCCTAAAATGTGTGATCTAGCAGACTTCCATGTATTCCAAAGCTAATATACTGCCACTATTTCATGCCGGCCATTAGTTCTAAATATGACTACCCCCTGAAACGGAGGTCCGCTGCCACATTAGACAACCCATGAAGATTGTAAGTACTAAGCATGCACTAGAGTAGCCCACACTCAAAAAAGTAGAGAGTATGTCCAGGCATCTAAAGAAGCTGTTCATATGCCTCTTGATTGAAGCATGAGGCAAAGGTGGTATTGTTGGCTCCTGAGTGGCTAAGTGGTTAAGATAGTCAGCTTGAGTAAAAGCTGAGCTATATGGCCTAGCTATATGGTTCATTCCTAGCCGTGTCAAAAGCTGACGATAATCGTTAACCTACGGTGACAGAAGTCTGTGATTTGGTGGTATGATGTCAGCTGATTAGTGCCTATCCTCCAATGAGAGCCCACTATACTGTAATGTGCCGTGTAACTGGTAGCATGACAAACAGCTGTTGGCTGAGGATTGCAATCATTTCACATCAGCTCTCTTGGGAGAATGCAGAAGTGGTCACAGTGAGACAAGCCTATCTTTCTATATCATTGGCGATTCCAACATTAAGGTCATAAAGGGCATACGGTTTCGAAAAGCATACAAAAATAGTAATGTTTGTTTGAACCAGTACATGCTTTAACCCAATAAACCATTAACAGACAACAATCTCTAAACTTCTGAGATGTTCAGAGACTGCATATAACCAATGTAAAGTCAATTTCCCAACATTTTTAATAAATGTTGAAACCTCTATTCTTTTATGTATTATTTCTTTTCATGAAGAATTTGATAGGACTTGATTACTTTATTTGACTCATGTGAAACTGCACTGAAACTGCTCTCACTAAAATAATCAGCGACCTAAGACTAAACTCTGATGAAAATAAGTCTCAATTCTTGTTGTCTTAGACCTAAGAGCAGCGTTTGATACAATTGATCATGATATCCTAATCAATAGTCTTGAAAAGTTGGTTGGTCTTTCTGACTGTGTGTTAAACTGGTTCAAAACATACATCAAAGGGAGAAAGTTTTACGTCAGTCTTGGAGATCATGTGTCTGAGGAACATGACATCTGTTTTGGGGTTGCACAAGGGAGCTGCCTTGGTCCATTATTATTCTCACTTTACATGCTGCCACTTGGTGACATCATTAGAGAGCACAATGTATGCTTCCATAGTTATGTGGATGACACGCAACTGTACATCTCTGCTGAACCAAATGATACTGCAGCTACTACCTGTCTTTTGGCAATAAATAAATGGATGGGCATTAATTTCTTAAAGTTAAATGAGGACAAAACTGAAATCCTACTAGTCGGCCCTAAAACAAAACGAGAAATGCTGTTTAATAATCTGGGGAAATTAACTCCCTGGATTAAATCTGAGGTTACAAGTCTTGGTGTTATCTTAGATCCAGATCTAAGCTTCAAGTCCCACATTAACAAGATGATGAAAACATCATTTTTCCACCTTAGAAACATAGCTAAAGTACGACCATTTATAAATCAAAAAGATGCTGAAAAACTGATTCAAAACTGATTCATTTACTCAATTACTGTAATGCACTTTTTACTGGCCTCCCAAAAAAAACACTGAGAGACTTCAGCTCATCCAAAATTATGCAGCTTGGCTATTAACCACATTAGTCATGGTTTAGCTGCTCTGCACTGGCTTCCTGTAACATTCAGAATTGATTTTAAGGTCCTCCTCCTTATATACAAAGCCCTTAATGGGCTAGGACCAAGCTACATTGCTAACTCCCTAAGCCAGCTCGCTAAATATTTTTAAAAGAAAGCTAAAAATTTATCCCTTCACTTTAGCCTTTAACTAGCTATGACTTCCCTGATACAGGCCTAAAATTCGAGCTATGACTTTCCTGATACAGGCCTGAAATACCTTTTTGCACTTTGCTTTGCACTGCTGTATTTTACTTGATTTTATGCATTCTATGTACTCTCTTTTTTGACTTCATTTTATTATGAATCCTAATTTCACCTTTATTTTATCTTTTTGTTATTATTTTTATTTTCCATCTTATTTTCCATTAATTATGGCATTCTATCCATGTTCATTCCATGTGAAGCACTCAGTGCATGTAATTTCTTTATTGTAAAGTACTTTGAGCTGCATTTCTTGTATGAAAGGTGCTATATTAATAAAGTTTATTATTATTATTATTATTATTATTATTATTATTATTATTATTATTTATTATTATTATTATTATGTGATAAGATCTGAAGGAGTGTGCTGCACTTTTAACAGTGGGTGGCAGCATTGATCTTTGTAATCATGAGTTGATGATCATCAGCTCAGCATTTTCTGACATCATCACTCTCTTTTTACAGGTAAATGGGTCAGTTTGTTTGACGATATTAATCTGCAAAAAAACTGCTTTCAATGTACAAAACTATGAGTTAGTAGAAGACATGTTAAATAAATAAATAAAAATTATTACAATTATCTCACTTAAAATTTAGACACATCCAATGTTCTTTAAATTCTTTCCTGAGACAAGTTTTTCATCTGAACATGTGAGTGTAATGTAGTCCTTCAAACTTTGTATCACATCAAAGTGTAAAATGCAACACAGAGTCAGCAAAATGTTCCTGCCTGCCAGTTCCACTAGATTTTTAAAGACCATCTGCTCATTTATACATTTATATTAATGGTCTCCAATAGTCTGCTATATTGTTTAAAATGTTGTAGCTATGCAGCATTTGAGAACAGTTCATTCCAATGCTCTGTAATTTTTCTGTAATAGATATTTTTGTAATGCATTTTTGTTGTAGCAACAGAATTAATTTATTTATGTTTTATCTGTGCTGGGGTTGTATATAGCAGTGTTTCTCAACCCTGCTCTTCGCGGCACCCTATCCTGCATAACTTCCATCTATCCTTGCTGTTTGATGAAATGAGGTGTGCTCAGCTAATAAAATGTGCCACTGATGAGTTCAGTCAGGTAGGTAGAGCAAGGATAGATAGAAGATATGCAGGACAGGGTGCCGCGAGGAGCAGGGTTGAGAAACACTGGTATATAGTAAATCTCATACTGAAGATAACAGTGGAAGTACTACAATACTTGTAGGACAGTGTGAGTGATGTCATGAGAACCTTTAGCAAGACATTTCCACCTGGCTATTAGGCCCCGCCTTTCACCGATATGGTAATGTTGCTGCATTGTGGAATGGGAGACCAAGGCTCAGTTCCCAAAGTTCAAAAAGCGCAGGTGCATGAACAGAGCAGCACCAGCTGTGGCCATTATACGTTCAATGACGTTGTACAGAAAAGAGGTGAGACACAGTCCCAGCTGAATCAGGTGGAGCAGCACAGTCTTGCGGGCCTTCTTAGCTGAATCCTTGTTTGTGGAGATGGACCTGGCTGCTATCATAATGCCAATGTATGTGTATATCATAATTACAGCCACAGTCACAAAGTAAAAACCATTGAACCCCTGATACATGTCCATCTGCCACTTAGCAATAAACAGCCTCTCCCGTGTGCAAAATGTGGGTGTGGTGAAAGAGTGGGGATCTGCCACAGTGGTGTAGAACATGTCAATCACAAAGTTCAGGGAGCCTAGAAACCAGACTGCCCCAACGGCAATGGCTGTCCTTCTCTGTGTGGCGATCTCTGCATGCCGGAGGGGGAAGCAGATAGCCACGTAACGCTCCAGTGACATCACTGCCAGATTCAGTGGGGTGTTGTTTAAAGTCACAGTAGTCATCAACATCACCAGCGCACAGAGGGCCTTAACCAGGTGGAGGTATGCCAGAGCGAATGAGTACAGCACTGTGCTGCCCATCAGGTTGAGAGAGTCATTGAAGAGCATGTTCGCAAAGAGGATGTAGCGGGATGTCTCCCTGAAGATGGGCTTGCTCCTCAAAGTGAAGAACATAAAGCTGTTCACATAGACAGAAAGCAGGGATGTGGACAGGGCCACAATCACTTTTATCACAAGCGCCTCATTCAGGTCCCAATGGAAGGCTTGCTGGTGAACAAATGTAATCTCTTCAGAGGAAACATTGACCTCCATAGATGACTGCTGTCAAAATTAGGCAAAAAGAATCACTTTCACTCACCCAATTAAAACACACAATGTTCAGCTCAGTTTCAATGTACATGAGGATATTTCATAATGCTATCAGTTCTGCAATTGTGTAAGATATATCAATGGCTATTCAAAAGTTGGATGCACTTACAGTGTAATTATACCTGAAATGGAAAAACAGATCTTTGCGAGAAGTAAAATTTCACACACCTTTTCCTGGAAGTAACTTTAATTTCCTTGAGCTGCTGTGTCAGTATGAGCCACTGCATGTGCTGGTGACCGCTGTGATTTATATCAATGGAGGAGATGACTATAACATCATGCACTCATCAGTTGGGTGTACAAAATGACACACCTCTGGGCTGGAACTTAATAGATGTGTGTGTGCTGTGTGTGTGATCGATCTATGATTAATGATCCATATTGGTCTGTGCGCACTTAGCAGGAGGAGAGGATGGGTAATGTTTTATTTTATAAAGTACATACATTCAGAGAATCATGGTTCAGGCCTTTTACTGGAGGCATTTATGTGAAGACTGAAGGCTGAGTGGTCCATACATTCCTTGTTGTGGTTGCCAGGACAGCAAGAAAGAGCACTGTGTATTTAGCAGGGCTGCCCCCTGACAGTCGATGAGTCGAATCATCTGTCGGAGACCCGTCAGTCAACTGAGATTCATTACAATACAATACAATAACAGGATAAAACAGATAGAAGCTTACAAAAATGCATATTTCAATGAAGAATTGTAAATAAGGGGAATCATAAATATATTTTTTTATATTCTAGCAGAGCTAGCTGGCGCACTTGCTAAAAAAAAAATCCACCTGACAACATGCGCTGGTGGTTAACTGATGAGAGAAGCTGAAACCTGAGGTGGAGTAGTTGGTAAACTAGGCTAGCTATAACCATGTCCCAGAAGAAGTCTAAAGTATGGTGGAATTTCGAACTTTTGAAGGACAACCCTAACAAAGTTAAATGCAAACTCTGTATGCAAGAATTTGCTTATCATTCAACAACATTGAAGATGGCAAAGGCAAACCACTTGAAATGGGTAAGTTGCATAGCGAGGCTGCAATTATCTGGGTAGATTTACTATACATATAATGCAGGCAGGGGTGTACTGGAAAAGAAATTCAGCCCTGGACTTGCTCGGGAATTAAAGTATATTTGGCTACGATTCTCAAGTTGTCTACAATTGAGACTACCTCTTAATTAGTTAACATGCATGGACTTTACAAATGACTATATTCTTCTGAATATACGTCACGTAGTAGGTACCACTTGGACATCAGCGATCCTGAAGTTCCCTTTAACCCGCTAGGTAGCCAGCTAGCTAGCTAGCTTGCTTGCCTTGTTAACGACACACAGCTAACATTGAAAACTTGTCTTGTTTTATTTAGCGTTAATTAAAAAAACAGCGGTGACAATGCAATATTTTACTTAGGTTAGATGAGCACGTTGTTGGTAAGCTTACACATCTAAGCTCTGTTTGAACTAATTTTGACCTGACTTTGTCAGTGTCAAAGTAAAGCATTAGGCTACATACAAACGTGTGTCTTTGAAAACTGCTGTGCAACATGCCTTAACAGTGAAAGCATTTGTGAAATTATGGTATCTTGTTATTGAAATAAACGTTCATTTCTCAGTCGTCCCAATTGAACCATTTCATCAGATGATAGGCACACACAGAGGGCCGGTAAAAACTTTATAGATTCTTTTGACGGTCCACCGGCCCACTGATACAGCGGCCCACCGGGATTTGTCCCGGAATGCCCAATGGCCAGTACACCACTAAATGCAGGCAATAAGTCTATTTACAAGGCTAATTTAACTCTTTCATACATAACTTATTTTTTACGCTATGTAGCACGTGTTACATTACATGGTTCGTTATGTTTTCATTAGCGTTATTAAGCTTCTCATAGTTTTCGGTTAGCAATTGCTATATTTTTTAATGTTAAATCGCTGTTTCGCTGTAGAATTTTTCCAGTCTAGTTTTCTAATCTCACCGGTTTTAGCATACACGCTAAACGGCTAATCACACCGGCGTGACCGTACGTGCGAAAGGGTTAAATGCTCAAAAATATGTTCCCATGACTCTGTTGCATTTGACTATGTTAATGTGGTCGAAATCCTCATTGAAACTCATGCCAATGGATTTTCTGATTGCCAGATAGTTTATATGAAAAAAAGGAACAAATAGTCGAATTGTCGTATTAACAGCCAAATCCAATTCGACTGACAAAATTCTGAGTCGGGTACAGCCCTAGTATTTAGTCACAGGATAAAAGGGGTCATGGGGGCAGTGACTGCTAATTGTTGGAAAGACGCTCTGATGTAAAAGTGGATCTTACTGAATAGACAAAGTGATACAGTGTGTGGTCTTTCATTGTATTAATTTTTGACTTGATATATACTGAAACACTTTAATTGCTCACATAAGCCATAAAGCCATGCAATTTTTTTAGATCAGAGATAGTGTTGTAATAACCTGACTTCAGGTGGAATCATCAGATGTGTCATGAAACAATGATAGACAGCAGGCCTTAAGAACCTGGTTTAGAATGAATTACTGCCTACATTTTCCTATGATGCACCAGCATTGAACTGTATATGTTCAGAAGAGGAAAAGCGGGGGGGACTGTATCTCCAATGTGCCAGTTAAATCTGTGTCCTATCAGGCAAAACATATAGACCACAGATCAGATCATATAGACCACATATAGACCTCCGAGCCCCACTTTGCAGGTGAATCCCTGTGTGTCCAAAGATAAACATGAAACACTTACATTTACATTTATTCATTTGGCAGACGCTTTTATCCAAAGCGACGTACAAAAGTGCAAATAGTGAGCAAACAACAGGCACAAGAGCAAGATGTGTACAGGTCATACAATGCAAAGCTGAGCGCAAGGTCAGTGTCGCGAGCTAACTAATCTGAATTAGGATTGCATATCAAATACAATTACAGGAACAATAAAGTACCGCTATACTACCTAGGTAAGTGAGCAACAAGTACAAGACAGGGGTCAGAATTACAGCGTCAAAATTACAAGGTCAGAGTGGCAGAGGTATTAGTCCAGGTAGAGTCTGAAGAGGTGTGTCTTCAGCACACGTCTGAAGGGTTGGGGTAAAGGAGTTGTTCTCAGTGGGGTGGGGAGTTCATTCCACCACTGGGGGGCGATGATGGAAAAGCTCGTTGTGAGGAGCGTGGGCCTTTCGTTCTGTTGGTAGGCGTCCGGATGGAGCAGAGCAAAGTTGACGAGCGGGTGTGTAGGGTAGGATGAGGTCCTGGAGGTAGGTCAGGGCAGTCCTTCTTGCAGCAGAAAAGGTGAGTGTCAAGGTCTTGAAGCGGATCCTGGCTGCGATTGGGAGCCAGTGGAGGGATCTCAGTAAGGGGGTGACACGGGAGAACTTGGGGAGATTGTAGATCAGCCTAGCAGCTGCGTTTTGGATGAGCTGCAGCGGCTGGATGGTACATGCTGGGAGGCCTGCGAGGAGGGCGTTGCAATAGTCCAAGCGGGAGAGCACTGTGGCCTGGACGAGCAGCTGGGTGGAGTAGGTGGTCAAAAAAGGGCGAATCCTCCTGATGTTGTAGAGGAGGAATCGACAGGAGCGTGCCGCCTGGGAGATGTAGTCGGTGAAGTCCAGCCTGTTGTCGAGAGTGACACCCAGGCTCTTCACTGAAGTGGAGGAAGTTACTGTGGTGCCGTCAACAGTAATCGAGAGCTTTTGAAGAGGAGAGGTCCTGGCCGGGATGAACAGCAGATCTGTCTTGTCCAGGTTAAGCTTGAGGTGGTTGGAGGCCATCCATCTGGAGATGTCGGCCAAGCAAGCAGAGATCTTTTCGTTGACCTGGGGGTGGAGGGGGGAAAAGAAAAAATTAATTGAGTGTCATCAGCGTAGGAGTGGTAGGAGAAACTATGTGAGTCAATAACTGAACCAAGAGAGTTGGTGTAGATGGAGAAGAGGAGGGGTCCCAATACAGAGCCCTGGGGGACACCTGTAGTGAGGGGAGTGGCTGTGGAGGTGGAGCCTTTCCAATAGACCTGGGAAGATCTACCGGTCAGGTAGGACCTGAACCAAGAAAGGGCAGTCCCAGAGATGCCAAGCTCCGAGAGCTTGGCGATGAGCAGCTGGTGGTTGACGGTGTCAAACGCAGCGGAGAGGTCAGACTTGTACAACAGGAAGATGAAGGTTTGAGAGTTAAAAGTTTGAAACATTTCCAATGCTTCTGCCTGGCCCTGGTGACCTATTGAAAGCTAAATGTAGTAGCCCATACTCTTTGACCAAGAAAGCTGGTGAGGTAAATTACATGATCAGTACTCCTAGCTTACCCAAGGCTCAGAGGTCATGCTACATAAACATGCTGAAGGCTTATCAGGAGCGTGAAGGTGTGTCTCTTGGTCTGGTTGCCTTAGCCCTCTCCACCCGTGATGGCCAGGTCATCGGAGGATTCCACCTGTCTGTTCATTCATGTGCTTTGTGAGGTCAGACTTTCTAATGGGGATGTTCTTCGGGATTTGACAGCCATTCTGGGAAATTTGTCTGTGCAACAAAAAGAGGACGTTAGAAACCTTGTTATCTAGTGACTGATGTATGGTAGTATACTTGGCTTCTGTTACCTAGTCAGGTTGCACAAGGTAACTTGTGGTAGGGCTTGAATGATGTTATGCTTACACTCACTGGTCTGTGCGTGTTTGTTAGCCTGGTCTGACACGGTTGCTCATTTAACTTGAATGGATACACTTATGTTCTATTGGGCTGGAAGTTGTTCCGGATACATGTAAAGGCATGTAATGTCATGGGCAAAGCTTAGTAGCCTATTTTAGAACATTACACAAAAATGCCCAAGACAGGGGTGGAGCTGATGGCTCATCGCAGAGGGGGTGAGGACCTGTATTGGGTCCTTATAAAGCCTATTATAGGCTGTATGGAGATGCAAGACAGATCCAAGGGGAAAGTTATGGAGACAGAAGGGCGGAACGGAGAGAAATGCAGATTACAATGAGGTGTGCTATTTCATTGCGTGAGACCATTTTTAAATACCGCGGCTCCATCAGCAGTGACGGTGATGGGAATAAAACAAGACAGCCGGCGATCGCCTAGTTCCTACATTGGGGCTCGAACAGAGGGCGTAATTTTTCTGTTTGCACACTAACACAAGGATACTGGACAGCGAATAACGTTTTCTGTAACTCTATTGTGTCTCTGCTCATTCAAAATAGCTAAAGATCGCGGCTCCGTCAGCAGTGACGGTGATGGGAAATAAAACAAGACAGCCGGCGATTGCCTAGTTCCTATACTTTGGGACTCGAACAGAGGGCATAATTTTTCTGTTTTGTGCACTTACACAAGGATACTGGACAGCGAATAAAGTTTTCTGTACTGTGTTGTGTCTCTGCTCATTCAAAATAAATATCGCGGTGAGAAACTTAGCTAGGGGTCAGTTGAAACCATTATGCCCTCAGTCTGACATTTCATTTTTTTGCCGCAATCAAGACACACAAACAAACTTTATTCAAAATATTCAACTAAACAATAAAAATGCATGTTCCGTGAGGCAGATTGGGCCCAAGGTGGGCCCCTTTGTAACTGGAAGAACTGTGGGCCTGGGGCAGCCGCGCCCTCTGCCCCCCCGCTCGCTCCACTACAGGCCCACGAACATAACTTTGAGGACAACTGGGCTAGATCCTCACAACAGAAAAGCCTACAGTGGAGGCTAAATTTTCCTGTGTCACATGTATGATTTAAACACAGCATATTTTGCGATGTCAACTGTATTAAAACAGTATACCCATCTCACTTAATATAACATCATTACGTATAGATAAAATATAAGACATAGGATTCTAGTGCATTTATTTTAGTGTGAACCCTCCGACCAGCAGGGGATCAGAATGTACAGAAAAGGGTTATTTGATAAACTAAGGGGCCTGTGATTTCATGTAGTAGACACCTGTTTAAAACTCATTGACAGTTTTACCAAGTATACCAAGTATTTTCTCATCTTCGAGCACTGCTACTGTACCATTGGTCAAAGTACCTAATATCCAATTGCCTCAGTAAATATCCAACTGCATAAATGAATACCATGTCAAAAAAAATTAATTAATGTAAGTCGCTTTGGATAAGAGCATCTGCTAAATGACCTTAATGTAATACCATTATTAATCATAAACCTGCGGAAGATGGCGAGTGATTCCGCAGTTCTGATTGGGTGGTGGAACAACTTTCCTCACCCAATCAGAACTGCAGAATCACTTGCCATCTTCCGCAGGAGCCTGAAAACCCTCCTTTTCAGAATCCACCTGTCCCCTATTGTGTAACCTTTCTGTTATGTATCTAAAAAAATCTTCTGTACTAACCCTGTCTCTATGCTGCAGGTGTTGTTTACAGATTTCTGTTTTATTGTTGCAGGTTATACAGGAGCATAGTACTGTAAATAATTACTTTGCATTCCTACTGTGATCTTTTCCCTATGAGGAAGACAGCTATACCTGATTGATGCACTAATTGTAAGTCGCTTTGGTTTAAAAGCATCTGTGAAATGCCAAATTGTAGATTGTAATCATATCATTGTAGAAATTATAGAATAATAATGTAGTAAATTTGAATTCAGCTAATTTCATTAACTATCATATCAAAGTAATGTGTTTACTTTAATATTAGAAAAGTGAAAGCCATCAATACATGATTTAATCATCTAGCTAGGTTTAAAATGCTTAATAAATGCTAGCAAGCTAGGTAACCAGTTTGCTACACGAACAATTGCATATTCTTTTGCTGTTTAGTCTGCTGGCTGAACATGTTTTGGATGCTGGACACAAATGGAAATTCTGTGAAAAAGATTTCTCCATTTCTCCAAATAACCTAACTAGCTAGCCTTTCTTAACTTGCTAGCATTTTAGCCAACAGGGCTATTCTTTTTATGAAATGTTAGCTAAATGTGACAGAAGAACCTCAATACAAATGAATTAACTAGGCCTAAACATACCCTATTGATTACAACATAGAACAGATGTCTATTCATATATCATCTAGAGGCTTTAATTTTCTTGAGTATCTCTGTTATCTCGCTAGTTTAAGAAGCCAACTAAAAACGCTTTGCCTACATATTTAAAGCTACCGTTAAGTCAGATTGGATTTAGTGGTCGTTAATGGTTGTGCTACATTAATCATGTAACCATATGCTTATTTTAACATTGAAACAAGTAATACTATTTTTACAACAATTTACAGCAATTTTGCAGCTTGTGATGGTTATTGTCACAACACTGAGTGGTTGTTATTATCTTAGGTCCATTAAAGTCTTAAGTCTTAACATAACCATTAAGTTTTTGGGGGGACTATTTATGAAATATTCATTTTCCATTTCCCTGGATGACAGCACATTTCATATGATGCAAATTAGTTGTACAAAGTGCAAGTGTAACATTTTTAGGCTTCCTTTTATGAATCTGTTATGTATTGGGCAGTTCTAAAAGATCGCATGTGCTGGTCACCGTAGTTAGTTGAGAATCGCGTTGTTCTAAAGGGTGATATACACCGGCCACTGAAGTCAGGAAGTTAAGAACGCTATATAGGTCATTGTTGTTTTGACACGAGCAAAAAGCATGTAAGCAATCTAGTTCTTCAGTAAATGGTTCCTGAGCATTAATCCAGCAGTCGTCTCCTTCATTTAATGGCACCCGACTTTACAGAATCCAAGGTTTAATATACAATGGCATAGCTTGTTTATTTGGAAGAAAGGATGTTTTTCACCACCATGTGGTTGTACATGTGATTTTGAGAAAATGGCATGAGTAGATATAAGGTACCAAAGCAAAGCTAAGGGAGCTTGCTTGTATGTGTCACTGCCGTTTTGTCGGTGCACCAAGTTTATGGTGTTTTGTGGAGATACAGAGAAGCTGAGTTTGATCGGACCATCATTCTATCCTTTTCTTATTGTCTGTGTTTAAGCACTTTTTGTGAACAATTAGCGCTCACAAGCGCTGGCCTCAGGCACAAGCTAAATAGGTGGACTCCAAGGCTGCTGCCCATTACTGAAGTTGCCAGATGACATTTGTGTCAGGGATTAATTTTAGGACTTATTTGTTGGGCAGGTGAATGGTAGATGAGTAAAATAAAGCCCCAAAACAGGTGAGACGAAGACAGGGTCAGAGAAGGCAGGGTCAAAACCAGGGAAGTCTGTCCAAAAACAAACAGAGAGTTTTGATTGGTCTGTACAGGTTCAGGTTTGAAACGGGCAGGCAGGCAGCAAGGTCAACCAAAGGGAAGCGGCAGAAAAGATGAAAATAGACCTAAGGCCAGGCAGGGGTCACAAACTTTAAGGAACAAAAGAGGGTAATAATTAATCAACATGAAGTCTGGGAAGGGGCAGAACCAGGAGACTTTTTAAGGGAGCTGTTTCAGAAGTTTTGGTCAAACAAAGTCAGCAAAAGAACGGCAGGCTGGACCGGGGCTGAGCAGGCAAACAGGGTCTGGATATGCAGCAAAGTCAGGAGACACTGGATTTGATGGCAGAACAGCAGGCGTAAACAGAGCACAAACAGGGATACAAAGAAGACCTGTACCTGAAAACAGACTAACAGAACTGGCTGACAGAACAGCGGGCAAACACAAGAGCCAGCTGGAGACAGAAGAATGTGGAAAACCCGAGAAACAGAAGGTTTTACCACAGGATACTTCAGTATGGAACAAGACAGAGAAAAGATGATTGCTGATGAGGTGATGGGAAGCAGGTGTGCAGGCAGTCTTAAAAGATGATCAGGTGGGAGTATTCATTTTGAACACAAGGAAAAACAAAAGCCATGGAAGGGAAGAACACAAATATTCAGTGTTATTTGCAGCACTGGGTTTTCTGTTGTTTTTTATTATTGCGTCCCATGTTTCCCTCCCCATCTAATTTTGCATTCCCAAACCCAAGCTTTTTTAATTCCTGTTCTCGGAGGCTCTTGAGACACTGTGGATTTGATGGCGGCCCCGGAGGCCGGGCGGAAACAGAGCAGGGCCAGCACCTGCGGCAGAGGCTGAGATGGGCGAATTTATAACTCGGCGGCAGGGCGGACATAATTCAGCTTGGGAGAAATGAACTGACCAAGCTCCCTGGCGGGAACGGAAGTGGAGAAAATCCTGCTCCTGGGCGGACAGGGGGCTGAACTATCAAGCTTTCCTCTTTGCATTTTCACCAAGGTTACGGGCAGGCTTCCTTTTATGAATGCAAGGTTTAAGATCCGGGGCCGGGCTTGTTTATTTGTCAGGAAACCCCTCCGGGGCCGGGCAGGAGGCTTTGGAAGAAAGGACCCCTCCGGGGCCGGGGTTGAGGCCTGTGCGGATTCACTAAACTCCCTTCCTGCTAGTGGCCTCAGTAGTACCTCAACCCCTCCAATAAGCAAAGGCTTTCATGATTGTTGAGAAAGGAACATGCCCGGGAGCAGATACAGGAACAGGCAAAGCAAAGCTAAAGGAACAGGCCGGGAGCAGAAACAGGAACAGGCCGGAGCAGACAAGGAACAGGTGTTTTGTGAAGCGGCTCAGGGGCTGACTTTGATCGGAGGCGGCTCATCCTTCTCATCCTTTTGTTATTGTCTGTGGCTCGACTCAGGTGAACGGGGTGCTCACAGTCGCTGGCCTCAGGCACAAGCTAAATAGGTGGACTCAAGGCTGCTGCCCATTACTGAAGTTGCCAGATGACATTTGTTGTTATTTATTCATTTTTTGTTTATTTGTTGGGCTCAGGTAGAGGAGACCCAGAGAAAAACACGCGGCCTCTGAGGCTGACATCAGGGACCTGACAGGGGCCCAGAGGCGGGTTTTGATTTCTAAGCGACAGGGAAGTGACAGGGGCCCAGAGGTAAAGCGGCCTCTGTTAGTATTCTGGCAGCAGGGACCCTGACAGGTTGGATCGGGCGCGGCCTCTTGGTGTCATAGCGGGGACTGGAGGCCCAGAGGCGGGCGCGGCCTCTGCGGCGACAGGTTTGCTTTTGGAGGCCCAGAGAATATCTGACCTAAGTTGCAGGGAAAACAAGGCGGGTAATCATTAATTTTTGGGGTGAACCCCTCAGGGACAGGGATTTTTTTCAGGGATACAAAGTATTCCAGGAGCAGGCTCGGGGAGTCATACAAGGCACACACTATTTCAAGAAAATCTGGTTTTTTATTTTCAATGTAAAAGCAGCCTCAGGACAGACAGGGCAACAGGGCATCAGAGGACAGACTCAGGGTCCGGTGGGGCGCTGGGCAGTATCATCCCTTAGGGCGTAAATCAGCGGGACTCAGGCGCTGGGCGGGGGAGGATGATAAGGACGCTAAAAAACAAGATGCGACCGGGCGCTGGGCAGGGTCACATCGGGCGCTGGGCAGGATGCTTTCAAAGGCATTGTGCAGCGGCTGAGGTGACACACAGTCCCAGCTGAATCAGGCGCTGGGTGGAGGAGCCGGCGCAGTCTGAGAGTCGGGCGCTTCTGAGAGGCTGGGCGCTTGTCTGTGGAGGACAGGCGCTGGCTGCTATCATAATGGCAACATATGCTGTAGATGATGATTACAGCCACGCTTTCCTCTGGGGATGGTAAAAACTGTTGAGTCCCCCAGAATGGTGACTCCTGGGGTCAGGGTCAGGAACAGGCTTGGGAACAGGAACTGGAGACCCTGGGCAAAGCACGGCGTCTGCCCTGGAAAGCCGCCAGCATCAAAGATCCGGTGGTGATAAAACTGGGGCCAGGACAGCGGGATCAGGAACAGAATCGGGCCGGGTCCAATAGTGATGTTTGTCCTTCTCTGATGCAGGGATGGGTTGGACAGGAGGCAAAGCAGGCCGGAGACTGGTTGGCTCAGTCACCAGATCAGGCAGGTGGTTAACTGGCCCAGGAACAGGGTCAGGCGGGAAGCTGGCAGGAGAAGCAGTATGATGCAGAGATAGCCTTGAACACATACAGGTATATTAGCTGACAAAGAAACAGGCATTGGCTGGGGACTGGAAGGCCCCAGGCTGGACAGGATTAGGGACCAAAGAGAACGACCTGAAGGGCCTGCAGGCTCTCCTTGAAGCAGTCTCTGTTGTCAAACGGGCCAGAACACAATGCTGCCCGGGCTTAGATGAAGCTCTCCATGAGTGTGACAGCAGTGATAACCATTCAGGGTGATGCCCAGTCCATCCATTTGCAAAAAATGCCCCTAACCTCCTCCAACTCCTGAAAGATGTCTTCGTGTCCGGAAATTCATGGTTCATCCGGGCATCAGTGGGTCTGATATCATGTAAAGATCACTGTCAGGGATGCGGGTGAGGACTCAGACCAGACCCGGAGGAAAATGGCAGAGTGACTTTAATAAAGCCCAAAACAGGAGCAGACGAAGACAGGGTCAGAGACAGGAAGGGTCAAAACCAGGAAGTCAATTCAAAACAAACAGATCAAGCACGTGGTCTGGACAGGCCTCTCTGCAACGGGCAGGCAGGCAGATGGCAACCAAAACAGACAGTGACATCATGCAGTCAAGGCCAGGCAGGGGTCACAAACTGGGCAGCCAGGCCTGAACAGGTGCTTAGCGTTAGTGAAGTCTGGAAGGGGCAGAACCAGGGAGAATGATAATAGGGAGCTGATCATAACCCGGGCAACCCAGGCATAGTTGCAGAAAGAAGCAGGCTGGACGGGGCTCAGAGGCGGGAAACAGGGTCTGGACAGGGCAGATGTGGGCAGGCCGGCAACAGGGAGCTGAGGCAGAACACCAGGCCTGGGAGCATCCGCACAAACAGGGATACACAAAGACAGGGCAAACAGAAAACAGACTAACAGAACTCACGTGACAGAACAGCGGCAAACACAGAGACCCAGGGCGGGAGACAGCTAACTTGTGGAAATTAAGAGAAACAGAAGGCAAGGACGAAACAGGATACTGGCCAAGACTGTGGACAAGACAGAGAAAAGCACATGAAATTGTGGGGGTAGGGCTGATGAGGTGATGGGAAGCAGGTGTGCAGGCCATTGAAGAAGATGATCAGGTGGGCGGTGGAGCGGGGCAGGGCCGGAACACAAGGAAAAAAAAAAGCACATGGACAGGGGAAGAACACAAACACACAGCCAGGGGGGCGGAGCACTGACAATTTGTTGTTATTTATTCATTTTTATTGTTTATTTGTTGGGCAAGCGAGTAGATAAGCAAAAGAGAAAAAACACAATTATAGGTGATGCTTCAGACATCACAAACCTCAGGTGCAGTTACCCCTAGCTGCTGATACTTGAGAAGTTTTGATTTTAACGTTGTAATGGTATAGGTTTGAATTGGGGTTGGAAAAAAAGATCACTGAGGGCAGCTGAGAAAAGATGAAAATACACCTAATGCTCATTTCAGGCAAATTTGAGAACAAAACAAATGTAAAAATTAATCAACATAACTTGGCAGCAAGCTGCCTTTTTAAAGGTAAAGTTTAAATGTTTTGGTCAAACAAAGTCTTGCAAAAAGACCAGGGTGCTGCCTTAGCTATCAATCCCCTATTGATATGTAGCAAAGTCCTGAGACACTGGATTTGATGGTTTTGTGACCTAAGTAAACAGAGCAGTGCCAGCACCTGTACCTGAGAGCTGAGATGGCTGAATGCATTATTCAAAATAAAAGAGCCAGCTGTGCACAGGAATGTTTACTAATGTTTTACCATTCTTCAGTATGAACTCATAACGTATGATTGCCGAGTGGCCTGCTAACAGGGGGAGGAGTCTTAAACGAATTAATGAGTATTCATTTTGACTTAAAAAACCTGGAAGGAAAAACTGCATATTCTGTGTTATTTGCATGTGGGTTTTCTGTTGTTTTTTTTTTAATATTGATTTATGTTTCCCTCCCCATCTAATATTTTGCATCCTTTTTTTTCCTCTTTTTTAATTCCTGTTCTCAACTCTTGAGACACTGTGGATTTGAAGTAAACAGAGCAGCGCCAGCACCAGTGCTTGAGTGCTGAGATGGCTGAATTTATAACTCAAAATAAAAGAGCCACAACATAATTCAGCTTGTCAGAGAAATGAACTGACCAAGCTCCCTGTTACAGAACGGAAGTGGAGAAAATCCTGCTCCTTTGCCAACCTGCTGAACTATCAAGCTTTCCTCTTTGCATTTTCACCAAGTGTTACATTTTTAGGCTTCCTTTTATGAATGCAAGATTTAAGATATAATGGCATAGCTGGTTTATTTGTCATGAAAATTTGACTGAGAAATTCTTTGGAAGAAAGAATGTTTTTTCACACCTGTGGTTGCACATGTGCAGATTCACTAAACTCCCTTCCTGCTAGTGGTACTCAGTAGTACCTCAGTCACACAAATAAGCAAATGCTTACATGATTTTTGAGAAAGAAAATGGCATGAGTAGATATAAGGTACCAAAGCAAAGCTAAAGGAGCCTGCTCGTATGTGTCACTGCGGTTTTGTCGGTGCAACAAGTTTATGGTGTTTTGTGAAGATACTGAGAAGCTGAGTTTGATCGGACCATCATTCTATCCTTTTCTTATTGTCTGTGTTTAAACACTTTTTGTGAACAATTAACAAGCGCTGGCCTCAGGCACAAGCTAAATAGGTGGACTCCAAGGCTGCTGCCCATTACTAAAGTTGCCAGATGACAATTGTTTTTATTTATTCATTTTTTTGTTTATTTGTTGGGTAAGCGAGTAGATGAGCAAAAGAGAAAAAACACAATTATAGGTGAGGCTTCTGACATCACAAACCTCAGGTTCAGTTACCCCTAGCTGCTGATACTTGAGAAGTTTTGATTTTAAGTTTGATATGTAGTGAAGTGTTCTGGCAGCAGTAAAGAAGTATTGTTTAGTATTCTGGCAGCAGTTAGAAGTAAAGGTTGGAGTCTGATACTGTTGGTGTCATAATTTTAGGTTTGAGTCTGCATGCAAATGTTTGCTTTTGCCATTCAAGAGAATATCTGACCTAAGTTGCTCCAAAACAAATGTAATCATTATTTTTTTGGGGTGATTATGTATGAAGTATTCATTTTGTTTTCTTTGGATACAGCATATTTCATATGATGTTAATCAGTCATACAAATCAGACTATTTCAAGAAAATCTTGTTTTTTATTTTCAATGTAAAATCACAGCAGGCTTGACTTTGCCAGACCTGCATCTCAAATAGCTCAGGAAGAGGGGCCGGAAAGTATCATCCCTCAGGCCGTAAATCATGGGACTCAGGCATCGGGGGAGGATGATAAGGACATAAAACAACAGGATGCGCAAATTCAAGAACAGGGTCACATCAAGTGTGGCCAACATGCTTTCAAAGACATTGTGCAGAAACGAGGTGAGACACAGTCCCAGCTGAATCAGGTGGAGGAGCACAGTCTGTCGGGCCTTCTTAGTTGAATCCTTGTCTGTGGAGACAGACCTGGCTGCTATCATAATGGCAACATATGTGTAGATGATGACTACAGCCACAGCCACAAGGTAAAAACTGTTGAGTCCGTAAAACAAGTCAAGTTGCCACTTGGAAATGAACATCCTCTCCCGTGTGCAAAATGTGGGTGCTTTGAAAGAATGGGGAATTGTCACAGTGGTGTAAAACAAGTCAATGACAATATTGAGGGAGGCAAGCAACCAGACTACACCGACAACGATGTTTGTCCTTCTCTGCGTGGTGATCTCTGCATGACGCAAAGGGTAGCAGATGGCCACGTAACGTTCCAGTGACATCGCTGCCAGGTTCAAGGGGGTGAAGGTGTATGTGGTAATACAGAAGAGTATCACCAGAGCACAGATAGCCTTGAACACATAGAGGTATATTGTAGCAAAGACGTATAGCATTGTGCTGGTAAACAGAAGGATACAATCGCTGAGGACTAGGTGAGCAAAGAGGATGTAGCGGGACGTCTCCTTGAAGATGGGTTTGCTTCTCAAAGTGAAGAACACGATGCTGTTCACATAGATGAAGAAGAGGGAGGTGGACAGCACTATAACCATTTGGGCGATAAGCAGTCCATCCATTTGCATTTGGTAGGCTTGCTGGTATATAAATGAAAGATGCTCAGCGGAAATATTGGCTTCATCCATAAATCAGTTCCCTCTGATATCATGTAAAGATTAGTCTGAATGTCCTGGCTCAGACCAGAAGGGAAAACCATGAAGCAACAGATAGCCAGACTTTTGTGAGACATAAAACTTGAACTTTCTAAATTCTTGAGCAACATCAAACACAGTGCTGGTGACCTCTCTGCTGTGATTTATATAGATGGAGGAGATGACAGTGACATCATGCAGTCATCACCAGGGTGCGTAAAGTGACACACCTCTGAGCCAGGCCTGAACAGGTGCTTATTTGTTATGTGTCCATGTATGAGACAAGCGATAATGATAATAAAAATGATCATAACCCATAATTCCCTATGCATAGTTGCCAAGAAAGAAGCTGTGTACATTCTCAGAATCAAAGCTCAGGACCTTTACAGGAGGCGTTATGTGTTTATGTGACTGTGGCTGAGGCTGAAAAAAACCAGGCCTGTGAGCATCCATACATTCCCTGCTATGACATTCAGGGCAGCTTGAAAGAACATCATGTATTCATTCAGGGGGCAAATAAAGGGGGCAGTAACTGCTAACTTGCCGATCAAGTTTAAAGAGATGTTCAAATTCTACATTGTGGCCAAGAGTGTGGACCAGTGGCCAAACACATGAAATTGCAGGAGTGTTGCTGTACCTCTGCTCCTGTCTCACAATATAACATATCATTGAAGAACTATGTACGAATGTTAGGTGGAACCTTCCATAACAAGCCTTTTTGCAAAATCTGCAAATTATCAATTTATTACTCAAAATAAAAATACTGAAGTTGCCAGATGACATTTGTTTTTATTTATTCATTTTTTGTTTATTTGTTGGGCAAGTGAGTAGATAAGCAAAAGAGAAAAAACACAATTATAGCAGAGGCTTCGGACATCACAAACCTCAGGTGCAGTTACCCCTAGCTGCTGATACTCGAGAAGTTTTGATTTTAACTTTGTAATGGTATAGGCTAGAATTGGGGTTGGAAAAAAGATCACTGAGGGAAGCTGAGAAAAGATGAAAATACACCTAATGCTCATTTCAGTCAAATTTTATGAACAAAACAAATGTAAAAATTAATCAACATAACTTGGCAGCAAGCTGCCTTTTTAAAGGTTAAGTTTAAATGTTTTGGGCAAGCAAAGTCTTGCAAAAAGACTAGGGCCTGTCTTTGCTATCAGTCCCCTATTGATATGTAGCAAAGTCCTGAGACACTGTGGATTTGATGGTTTTGTGACCTAAGTAAACAGAGCAGTGCCAGCACCTGTACCTGTGGGCTGAGATGGCTGAGGGATCAGTGTTGTTCTTAAGAAACTAATCTGAGTCCAGTAATATTCTATATTCCCATTCTTAGTGCGTTGTGGAAAGAATTGCTTGCAGGTTGTTAACATTAGTTATTAACACAATAAGTGAAACATTACCTATTGAATAGCCTGGTATGTGGTTAAAAATCATATGACAGTGTTAGAAGCTAAACCAAATTATTACTGTTCTATTTTTGTGGAGTAAAGTAAGAAAAAAAGAAAAATGCTTTCAGATTTCAATTATTGCCCAAGTTTCACATTTAGACTAATGAAAAAGTGAGAAATCTTGACAATTTTAACAAGCAATTGCAGCTTGCGATGGTTATTGTCATGAGACTGATTGGTTATCATCATTTTAATAAAGTCTGTTAAAATCTGAAGTTTTAGATCATGGTAAGGACATAACCAACACATTTACAAAATGTGTCAAATTTAGGAAAATATTATTTCTGTCAGCTGTTCTGGTTATGGGTATCTGCAAAGTATAAAATGTAATGAAATGTAGTGTAATATTCTGGCAAAAGTAATGGAATGTAGCAGGGCATTCTGACAGCAGAAATGTCGTGTAGTTTAGTACTCTGGCAGCAGTAATGATATATATATATATATATATATATATATATATACACACACTATATTTGATTCTCAGAATCAAAGCTCATGACTTTTACAGGAGACATTATAAGTTTATGTGACTGTGGCTGAGGCTGAAATTAACCAAGCTTGCTAGCATCCATACATTCTGTGCTATGATATTCAGGGTAGTTTGAAAGAAAATCATGTATTCATTCAGAGGGTAATTAAAGGGGGCAGTAACTAACTCACAGATTGAGTTTGAAGAGAGGTTCAAATTCAACATTGTGGCCAAGAGTGTGGACCAGTGGCAAAACACATGAAATTGTGGCAGTGTAGTTGTGCCCCTGCACCTGTCTAACACTTTAATATATCATTGAAGAGTTATGTAAGAATGTTAGGTGGCCCCTTTCTGGAACCAGCCTTTTTGCAAAATTTGCAAGTTATGAATTTATTACGCAAAATTAAAGAGCCACAGCATAATTCAACTTTTCAGACAAATCAAATGACCAAGCTTCCTGTTGCAGAACGGAAGTGGAGAAAATCCAGCTCCTTTGCCGATCTGCTCAACCATCAAGCTCTCCTCCTTCCATTTTCATCAAGTGTAACATTTTTAGGCTTCCTTTTATGAATCCAAGGTTCAAGATACAATGGCATAGCTTGTTTATTTGTTATGACAATTTGACTGTGGTTGCACATGTGAAGATTCACCTCAAGGAATACGGGCCTGTAACACTCATGCCCATCATCACAAAGTGCTTTGAGAGGCTGGTACTGAGGCACATAAAGGCACATCTCTCCCGCACCAACTCGAACCACTGCAGTTTGCCTACCTCTCCAACCGAACTACTGAAGATGCCATCTCTACTGACCTCCACCTTACTCCTTCTCACCTGGAAAGCCAGAACCAGAGAGGAAAATTATGCCAGAATGCCATTCGTAGACTTTAGCTCAGCATTTAATACAGTAATTCCACAGAGGTTGGTAGGGAAGTTGAGCCTACTGGGCATGAACACCTCCCTCTGTAACTGGATCCTGGACTTCCTGACTGACAGGCCTCAGTCTGTCAGTAGAGAGAAAACACCTCCAGGATCATCAAGCTGAGTGTGGACCCCCCTGCCCCCCCCAGGGCTGTTTGCTCATCCCACTGTTGTTCACTCTGCTGACACATGACTGTGCTGCCCAGCGCAGCTCTAACCACATCATCAAGGTTGCCAATGACACGAAAGTGGTGGGGCTCATCAGTAATAGTGATGAGTCCACATAGCAGAGCAGAGGTCAATCGGCTGGTGGACTGGTGTCAAGACAACAGTCTGTCTCTTAATGTTGAGAAAATTAAAGAGATGGTTGTTGACTTCAGGAAGAGCCCTACTATTCACTCTCCTCTGA
Organism: Megalops atlanticus; assembly: GCA_019176425.1. NCBI lineage: Eukaryota > Metazoa > Chordata > Actinopteri > Elopiformes > Megalopidae > Megalops > Megalops atlanticus. The sequence continues at coordinate 36,009,532 of CM032877.1, forward strand.
ACATCAACAGCTCTGCTGTGGAGACAGTCAGCAGCATTAAGTTCCTGGGAGTGTAAATAGCAGAGGACCTCATATGGACACTCAACACCACCACCATTACAAAAAAGGCCCAGCAACGTCTCCACGTCTTGCGGAGGCTGAAGAAAGCCAGCCTCCCTCTTGCCATCCTCACCACCTTCTACTGAGGGACCACAGAGAGCATCCTCTGCAGCTGCATCACCGTCTTGTTCAGCAATTGCAACATTGCTGAACAGAAGTCCCTACAGCGGATAGTGAAGACAGCTGAGCGGATCATCGGGGTCTCTCTCCCAACCGTGAACGAACTCTTTAAAAAACACTGCATCCGCTGTGCAACCAGCATTGCCACAGACCCCTCCCACCCCTCCCATGGACTGTTCACCCCCCAGCAGAGCAGCACCAGCACCTGTACCTGAGAGCTGAGATGGCTGAGGGATCAGTGTTGTTCTTAAGAAACTAATCTGAGTCCAGTAATATTCTATATTCCCATTCTTAGTGGATTGTGGAAAGAATTGCTGTCAGTGCTCCGGCCCCCTAGCTGTGTGCTTGTTTTCTTCCCCTGTCCATGTGCTTTTGTTTTCCTTGTGTTCTAGCCCCGCCCCTGTCCCCGCCTGCCTCGTTGCTTCATCGCCGCCACCTGCCTGCCAGCTCACCTGTTCCCCATCACCTCGTCTGCTCTGCCCTATTTATGCCCTGCCTGTTCCTGTCTCGTTGCTAGTTTGTAGCAGTGTTATTCCTGACCTGTTTCGTCCCCGCGTTTTGTTTCCGGATTTGCTTTCTGTACCTTTTGATCTCGCTTGTGCCCCGACCTGGTTTTTCTGCCTGCCGTTTTTGCCCTGTCTGCTTGTTCGTCTGCCTGCCCCGTCCCTGACTCCGCTTCTGCCCGACTTCGCTCCCGGAATTGCCCTCGGACTGTCTCCTGGTTCCTGACTCTGCCTGTTCCTGACTTCGCCCTGGTTTTTCCCACGGACTGCTTACCCGTTGCTGACCCTGCCTGTTCCCGGCTCACGAACTCTGCCTGCCGATTCAAATAAAGACGCACTTTACCCTGATCGTGCGTGGTCTGCTTTTGGGTCCCTCGTCTGTGCCGTAACAGAACGAACTAGGAGTTCGGGAGTTGCCGGCCAGTTTCGACGACCTGGTGGACCTGGCCATCCGTGTCGATCGGCGCCTGTCGCAGCGGCGCCGAGAGAGAGGAGCTGCTGGACCGCGGAGCCCCTCCCGCGAGCACCTGCCCACGCCCGTTGTGCGTAACCCTGCGGCCCCGCCTCCTCCCCTCCCGGAGCCGATGCAGGTCGACCGCACCCGTCTGTCCCCAGCTGAGCGCCAGAAGAGGATCAGCACCGGGGCCTGCCTGTACTGCGGGCAATCGGGGCATTTTGTTGCTACCTGCCCGTTAAAAGCCGGCGCTCACCCGTAGGAAGGGGAGTACAGGTGAGCGTGACCCCTTTTAACCAGTCCCCTGAAGGCCGCCCCCGTTTCACTGCCACGCTGCTCGTCGAGGGACGACCGCACGTTGTTTCCGTCCTGATTGATTCGGGGGCTGACGGGAGTTTCATCGACGCCGACCTGGAGGCCCATGCCATCACCGGGGCACCGTTGGTCCGTATTACCCACGCCACCCCCCCCCGTGAGTTTCCTCATCTCTGGTAACCATCACGAGGAGATTGTGCTGCACGTCATTGACACCCCGCAGGCTTCTGTAGTCCTGGGTCATCCCTGGCTGGCGCGGCACAACCCTCATATCGACTGGCAGGGAAACAAGATCCTGGGCTGGAGTCAGTTCTGCCATTCCAGCTGCCTGCGTGACGCTCTGGCTCCTGTGTCGCCAGACGCTTCCGCACCCGAGGAGTTCCCTGACCTGTCAGCGGTGCCGCCGGAGTACCTCGACCTGAAACCCGTGTTCAGTAAATCCCATGCCACCTCGCTGCCTCCGCATCGCCCATATGATTGCGCGATCGATCTCCTGCCCGGTTCCATGCCGCCTAGGGGGTGCCTGTATTCTCTGTCACCGCCAGAGACCGAGGCAATGAACAAATACGTCCAAGAGTCCCTCGCTGCCGGCATTATCCGTTCGTCTTCTTCACCCACTGGGGCAGGCTTCTTCTTCGTGGGCAAGAAGGACGGCGGTCTCCGTCCCTGCATTGATTATCGGGGCCTCAACGCTATCACAGTGAAGAACTGCTACCCCCTCCCGCTCCTGTCCTCGGCTTTTGAGCCTCTGCAGGGGGCAACTATCTTCACCAAGCTCGACCTCCGTAGCGCCTACCACTTGGTCCGCATTCGGGAGGGAGATGAGTGGAAGACAGCATTCAACACCCCTTCCGGTCATTACGAATACCTGGTTATGCCGTTCGGGTTGATGAATTCCCCCTCTGTGTTCCAGGCCCTCGTCAACGACGTCCTACGGGACATGCTGAACTGGTACGTTTTCGTCTACCTGGACCACATCCTGATCTTTTCTCGCTCCCTGCCCGAACACGTCCAGCATGTTCGTCGTGTTCTCCAGCGCTTGCTGGAGAACCACCTGTATGTGAAAGCAGAGAAGTGCGAGTTCCATCGTGACACCATCTCCTTCCTGGGCTTTGTCATCACGGCAGGGAGCATGCAAATGGACCGGCATAAGGTCCGGGCGGTGGAGGAGTGGCCCCGCCCCACCTCTCGCCGGGAGCTGCAGCGTTTCCTGGGATTCGCTAACTTCTACCGGCGCTTCATACGCAACTACAGCGCTGTCGCCGCCCCCCTCACAGCCCTGACATCTGTCAATCGAGCTTTCTCCTGGTCCCCAGCAGCCGAGGAAGCATTCTGCGAGCTGAAGAGCCGTTTCGACTCTGCGCCCATTCTCACCCAGCCTGATCCTGCCCGGCAGTTCGTGGTGGAGGTGGACGCTTCTGACGTGGGAGTGGGGGCTGTATTGTCGCAAAGGACAGCGGACGACAACAAGCTTCACCCCTGTGCTTATTTCTCCCACCGCCTCACGCCCACGGAGCGTAACTACGACATCGGCGACTGGGAGCTGTTAGCGGTTAAGCTGGCTCTCGAGGAGTGGAGACATTGGCTGGAGGGGGCGAGGACGCCATTCCAGGTTTGGACCGATCACAAGAACCTTGAGTACATCAGATCGGCCAAGCGTTTAAACCCCCGACAGGCCCGCTGGTCCCTTTTCTTTTCCCGGTTTGACTTTACATTGTCTTACCGGCCGGGAGCCAAGAACGGGAAACCCGATGCCCTCTCTCGCCGGTTTGCGCCAGTTGAGGCGAACCCGGAACCCTGCACCATCCTGCCTGCCCGATGCATGGCCGCGGCAACACAGTGGGAGATAGAGACCACCGTCTGCACCGCCCTCCGCTCCGAGCCGGGTCCTAGCTCCTGCCCCTCCAACCGCCTGTTTGTTCCTCAGTCCGTCCGCTCCCAGGTCCTTCAGTGGGGACATTCTTCCAAGCTCGCCTGCCATCCCGGCGCCCGACGCACCACGGCATTCATCAGTCGGCGGTTTTGGTGGCCCACCATGGGGGAGGATGTCCGCAGCTTCGTTTCTGCCTGCTCAGTCTGTGCCCGGAATAAGACGTCCAACCAGCCGCCTGCTGGCCTGCTACAGCCCCTGCCTGTCCCCCATCGACCCTGGTCCCACATCGCGCTGGACTTCGTCACCGGCTTGCCTCCGTCGGACGGCAACACCACCATTCTCACCATCGTGGACTGATTCTCCAAGTCCGTTCACTTCGTCCCGCTACCCAAGCTGCCCTCCGCCAAAGAAACCGCACAGCTGCCGATACACCACGTATTTCGGCTGCACGGCCTGCCCACCAACGTGGTGTCTGATCGGGGTCCCCAGTTCACCTCCAACTTTTGGAAGGCATTCTGCAGACTGCTGGGCGCGACGGTCAGTCTGTCTTCCGGATTTCACCCCCAGTCCAATGGCCAGACCGAGCGGGTGAACCAGCAAATGGAGACAGTGCTACGATGTCTGACCTCCCAGGAGCAGTCGGCTTGGAGCCAGCACCTGCCCTGGGTGGAGTATGCCGTGAATTCCCTGCCCTCGTCGTCATCGGGGCTGTCTCCCTTTCTGTGTTGCCTGGGCTACCAGCCCCCCCTGTTTCCTGCCCAGGAGGAGGAGGTCGGCGTCCCCTCTGCGGTTGCGTTTGTTCGACATTGCCGCCGCACCTGGAGACGCGCACGGCTCAGCCTGCTGCGATCCGCTGCTCTGGCCAAGAGGTACGCCGACCGCCGCCGCTCCAAAGCCCCCCGCTACCGCCAGGGACAGCGAGTGTGGCTCTCCACCAAGGATCTTCCCCTCAGGACTGACTCGCGCAAGCTCGCTCCCCGCTTCATCGGGCTGTTCCCGATTGCCAAGGTAATCAGCCCCACGGCGGTCCGTTTGAGGTTGCCACTCTCGCTCCGCCGTATCCATCCCGCCTTCCATGTCTCCAGGGTCAAACCTGTTGTCAGCAGCCCTCTCTGCCCTGCACCCCGCGCTCCTCCTCCTCCCCGTCTGGTCGACGGGGCCCCAGCCTACACCGTCCGCCGCCGGGGGCGTGGTTTCCAGTACCTGGTCGACTGGGAGGGCTACGGTCCTGAGGAGAGGTGCTGGGTCCTGGCCCGGGACATACTGGACCCTGCCCTTATCCGTGACTTCCGCCGCCGGAACCCCAACTCGCCTGCCGTGACGCCCGGTGGCGTCCGTGGAGGGGGGGGTACTGTCAGTGCCCCGGCCCCCTAGCTGTGTGCTTCTTTTCTTCCCCTGTCCATGTGCTTTTGTTTTCCTTGTGTTCTAGCCCCGCCCCTGTCCCCGCCTGCCTCGTTGCTTCATCGCCGCCACCTGCCTGCCAGCTCACCTGTTCCCCATCACCTCATCTGCTCTGCCCTATTTATGCCCTGCCTGTTCCTGTCTCGTTGCTAGTTTGTAGCAGTGTTATTCCTGACCTGTTTCGTCCCCGCGTTTTGTTTCTGGATTTGCTTTCTGTACCTTTTGATCTTGCTTGTGCCCTGACCTGGTTTTTCTGCCTGCCGTTTTCTGCCTGTTCCCGGCTCTAACATAATAAATGATACAATACCCAGTCTAGTGAATGAAAGCAAATGCCTAGTAATTGGTATGTGCTTAAAAATTACATGACAGTGTTAGTAGCTTAGCAATATTGTTACTGTTCTGTTTTTGTGGAGTAAAGTAAGAATAAAAAGAAAAATGCTTTCAAATGTCAATTATTCACATTCAGACTAATGAAAAAATGTGTTGAGATATACTGGCAATTTTATCACCAAAACAATTAATACTATTTTTACAGCAATTGCAGCTTGTGATGATTATTGTCATGACACTGATTGGTTGTCATCATTTTAATAAACTCCATTAAAATCTGATGTTTTGGATCACGATAAAAAGACATAACCAACACATTTACAAAACGTGTCAGATTTCGGAAAATATTTCTGTCAGCTTTTCTGGTTATGGGTTCTGCAAATTACAGAATATAATGAAAAAGTGTAATAAATGTAATGAAATGTAGTGGCATTCTGACAGCAGAAATGTTAATTTAGTAATGTTGGAAATGTTTTTTATTTCAAGAGAATATCTGACCTAAGTTTCTCCAATACAAACCTACTCAGTTTTTATTGGGGGATTAATTATGAATTTTAATTCTGCATGCAAATTAAATGAAGAGAATATTCATTTTCCATTTCAAAATGGATGACATTATTTTTGTTTGATATGATGCAAATCTTCCATTTCCCTGGATGACAGCGCATTTTATATGATGCAAATCAGTCATACAATTTCAAGAAAATCTTGTTTTTTATTTTCAATGTAAAATTACAGCAGGCTTGACATTGCCGGACCTGCATCTGAAATAGCTCACAAAGAGAGGTCGGAAAGTATCATCCCTCAGGCCGTAAATCAGGGGACTCAGGCATCGGGGAAGGATAAAAGTGACAAAAAAAGTGAAGACACGCAAATGCAAGTACAGAGTCAAACTAACTGAGGACAACAAACGTTCAATGATGCTGTACAAGTAAGCGGAGAGACACAATCCCAGCTGAATCAGGTGGAGCAGTACAGTGTTGCGGGCCTTCTTAGCTGATTCCTTGTCTGTGGAGACAGACCTGGCTGCTATCATAATGGCAACATATGTGTAGATGATGATTACAGCCACAGCCACAAGGTAAAAACTATTGAGTCCGTAAAACAAGTCCAGTTGCCACTTGGCAATGAACAGCCTCTCTCGTGTGCAAAATGTAGGTGTGATGAAGGAATGGGGCATTGTCACAGTGGTGTAAAACATGTCGATGATGAAATTGAGAGAGGCAAGCAACCAGACTATACCGACAGCGATGTTTGTCCTTTTCTGTGTGGTGATCTCTGCGTGCTGCAGGGGGAAGCAGATGGCCACATACCGCTCTAGTGACATCACTCCCAGGGTTAAGGGGGTGAAGGTGTATGTGACAACAGTGCATAGCATCAGCAGTACACAGACAGCCTTGAACACATAGAGATATGCCACAGCAAATGAGTATAGCACTGTGTTGCTCAACAGAAGGATAGAGTCGCTGAGGACTATATTAGCAAAGAGGATGTAGCGGGACGTCTCCCTGAAGACGGGTTTGCTTCTTACAGTGAAGAACATGACGCTGTTCACATAGAAAAAGATGAGGGACGTGGACAGCACTATAACCAGTCTAATTACAATCTGTCCATCCAGTTGTACAAGGAAGGCCTGCTGGTGGATAAATGAAAGATCCTCAGCTGAAACATTGGCTTCATCCATAAATAACTTCCCTCTGATATCACATAATGATCATCCTAAATGTTCATGGTTCAGACCAGAAGGGAAAACCATGAAGCAACAGACAGATAGAATAGACTTTCGTGAGACATAAAACTTGAAACACCTTGTAAATCCTTCAGCATCAGCATCAGGCACAGTGCTGGTGACCTCTCTGCTGTGATTTATATAGATGGAGGAGATGACAGTGACATCACGCAGTCATCACCAGGGTGCGTAAAATGACACACCTCTGAGCCAGGCCTGAACAGGTGTTTATTTGTTATGTGTCCATGTATGAGACAAGTGGTAATGATTAATAACCCATAATTCCCTATGTATAGTCACTAAGAGAGAAGCTGTGTACATTCTCAGAATCAACGCTCAGGGCTTTTACAGGAGATGTTTTATGTTTATGTGACTGTGGCTGTGGCTGACATTATCCAGGCCTGTTAGCATCCATACATTCTTCTCTATGACACCCATGTTTGTGGAACAATGTGTATTCATAGAGAGGATAATTAAAGGGGGGCAACTGCTGACAAACTGAGTTTGAAGAGAAGTTCAAATTTAACATCATGGACCAGTGGCCATTACCTAGAAACACCTAATATTGGGGCAGTGCTGCTGTGCCTCTGCACCTGTCTCACAATATAGCATTTCATTGAAGAACTATGCAAGAATGTTAGGTGGCACCTTCCATAACCAGCACAATCTGCAAGTTATGAATTCATTAGTGAAAGTAAAAGAGCCTCAACATAATTCAGCTTTTCAGACAAATCAAGTGACCCACTGACATATATTGAAGAGATTCTTCCCTCCACCCCCATAACACTCTAACGATACAATTCAGAGACATTTCACAGGATTTATTGTCTTCAACCATGTCTACCATTTGATTGAATCTAGAGGCCGCATACATACAGACTATTCATTCACTCTTTTCTGTGTCATTATCAATAAAGAACATCCTGTTTAAATCTTGTGCTTTACCTATTTTAATCTAATATAGGTCAGTGTATATGGAAGCTCATCTACATAATGAAGTGTATTCAACATATGTTGTACTTTCAAAGGCTTGTGTAGCCTATTATTGAATATTAAGGCTAAATCAATTCATTAATATTTATCTCAAATAAAATATTGTGTGTAATCATGAAATAGGTGAACATTTCTGGCAATCCATACAAATGAAGTTGTATTCATTGCACTTGAAGGCCTTCAGACAAAGGCCTCTTGTCCTGTCTTTAGAGGAGTTCAGGATTGTTTATTTCAGCAGGTGATGAAACAGGAGAAGGGATGTTGCGACAGAATAAACCTGGTCCCTGCCCTGTGAACAGGCCATGTCAGGTGAGGACTGAGGTGCTGCTGAACAGCGCCAGAGTGCAGTAAACAGGTTTTGGCTCTGCACAGCTCCCCTGCACCATCATTAAGCATCATTTATTATTAACAGCCCACTCTGGGGCTGTGTGCCTAATTGTGGCCCCTTGTTTTGTCTCTTTCTTTGTGGAGGTGTGCTGTAATGTATTGGGCTGGATGTCACAGGCCTCAGTCAGGATTCAGTGACAGAGGAAGCCAGGCTTTGAGCTCTGAGCAGGTAAACTGAGTATAATAGCTGCAAAAAGGAAAAGGCAAACCTCACTCAATCCTTATGTAACCGGGGGTACTGGTCTAGACTATGCCACCTTGGGAATTGCGCCCAAGGAAATAGTTATCACAGCTGTTTATTCCCCACTCAGGTCCCCTTAATTGAATAAAGCCAGCAGAGGTGTGGATTCAAAGATTTAAAACTTGGTTTATTATAAAAAACAAGACAATCCATAAAATAAAAATAAAAATAGAAAAGGCAGTGGCAATAGGTTCTCCAGGACCGCTGGAGGCGCCACTGCCTGTGTGCGGGTAGGAGCCGACCGCTGGGAGGGGTACTCATGACACCGGAAGTGGAAGTGACACCGCAGACACTCGTGATGCAGAGACAAGCACACAAAGGAGTTCAACTGCAGGACGAGTTCCAAAAAAAGTGAAATTAGCCACGCACCGAATACCCTACACCCACACCGTGTTTGTGTTAAAGACTACCACCTCCGATATGCCGCTACCGCGTCCTCCCCGCAAGTACAAACCCAAGCCACGCACGAGTAAAAGTGTCAAACAAACCCAAATGACCAGAACAGTAAAATCAATTAAAAACCCGTTTAAAACAGCTAACCACAGTTGGTTTGTCAGGCTAAAACAATTCAGTTAACAAAAGCTCACAAAATTCACACGGGGCGCGCGAGAGAAAAGTAAACACCCGAAGGGCAGATCGCGCTGAATATAGCTAGCTAGCAGGCTAGTTACTGCAACAGCTCGATCCGCAGTACATACACACCGGGACACTAACACAAGGGAATTAAAGACGTAGGCTACCCCGTGCGATGTAAAGTAACGTGAGTTACACAATAAAACGAATTTAAAACAATAAAAACAAAACGGCAAAACAGCAGCCAGCGATGTCCTTCATTCACCACAAAGGAGGATACTACTAGCCGGGGAGCACCGCTCAGTCTATGGCCACCTATAAAACAGACAGCCGTCAGATCTGCACCCAGTGGAAGCAGCATACATGTTCACAGGTTAAAACCTACCTCCAAGACAACAAGGAAGTTACGCATCGCAGGAACAGCGAAAGGTTTTGTTTTCCTTGTTACCCCCATACGGTGTATTTATAGCCGCTCGCATTGACTGATTTGCGTGGTGGCAAGCCGGGTAACAGCTATGTTGTCAGCCCTGCCTAGCATGCTAGCTATCTTGTGTGTGCCAGCGCATAGAATGTATTAGCAATCCTGCTACAGTCACCATTATATGGGTAATCCAACTCCCATATTTTATAGGTAACGTACGGCAAACAAAAATATGGAAGAGCCAAAAACTTTTTCCACAAGTTCTGAGGACATTGTAACTTCCTCTGACTCAGCTAGTCTTTAGGCCCCTTTTTTAGTTAATCCATAATCTGCAGAATAGTTTTCCATCAAGCTACACTGCATAAATGACAAAATGTATCATTTCTCTTTAAAATTTGAAGAGGAGGGTCTGGATCAACAGCTTGATACCTCAGCCGTAAAGGCATCATTTCTCTGATTTTCACAGAGCTCTGAAAAGTAAGCAAATAAAATTTGTTCTAACATAACACATGAGGAAATTATGCATTTTAATGTGAAAATAGGTTGCATCTATATTTGTTCCCTCTACATGCTGAAGAACAGTGTCCTTAACAGCAGCTCTGTACCCTAGCAAGATTGCACATTTTTACTAATTTACAGAGAATAACAGCAAATGAATTATGGAGAAGGTTGAAGGAGAACAGGCAAATAGACTGTAAGACTGTCTTGAATAATCTAAAGGTGCCTGCTTCTACTATAAATTGCAACAATCTATTACATCCATTTATGACTCTCTGAGCGATCAAACCTGGTGTTTGAGCTGCAGTTTCACATTGAATAGAATGGTTAAATATGGTCAGTTTGAAAAAATCTAATTTACAACTGTGTTTCATTCTGAACTACTTCAAAGGCTCACTAGATTCCAATTTGCCTGAGGAAGTTGAGTATTAAGTTATGAAACAGTGAACACTTTTGAGTTTATCAGACAGGAAATACATGTATATTAAAAGTCCTCACAGACTAATTAACTGCTCCCTGAAGTACAGCAAGAACAGCTGCTAGAATCAAAGTATCAAAGGGATTTCATTAGGATATGTAGCAATATTGTAATGGGTGAACAGAATCTTGTGTGTTTTAGCGGGGATCCCATCTAAATGTACGACATTCATGCATGAGAAAAATCTTTCAATAGTGTATTTCCAATAGTACATTTCCTAAGCTTTTCTGTCTCCAAGTTCAAAGCTGAGCATCTAAATATATGCTTCTAATACTACTGAGTGCCATAATTTCTAATATGAACCCCCGCAGGGTATTCTTCAAATTAAATATTGAACCTTATAGTAATGACATTACAAAGGTCACATCTTCTCCACTTTCTTTTCTTCCTTGAATATTGTCATGTGTACATTTATTTATTTTTTACAATTTATCTGGATTTAGTGTCCATTATTTGAGAACCAGTCTTATGGACTATTGATCTTTGAGGGTGTGAAACCACAAGTGTAGAAAAAGGCCATGAAATTGGCAATGTTGTTCAAAGTGGATCTTCTTGTGTGACACACACTGTACGCAAGGCTGCGTTAACCTATTGGGCAACATGGGCTGCAGCCCAGGGCCCCGGCCACTAGGGGGCCCTGGGAGCAGCAGATTACATTGAATTTTTGAATGGGGTTTTATGGTGTTTTGATTGTATACTGAACATTTTGGTGCAGTTTTCCACCTGTAGAGTAGCCTACATTGTCATGTCGCAACAATTAATTGTCAGTGTCAGTGAGAGTGGTGTTTGTAGGCTAGTCACTTCACAGTGATGTCTCACGAGGCTATTAGAAAATGATAGTGGTGCTAAAAAGAGAAAACAAGCTCAACAAAAAAAGGAGAGAAATGAAGAAACTCTCAGCAAAATACCCAAGATTACATCCCTCTTCAAAAAGAATTTAGATGATCCCCAGGACCACGATAGTACTCCCAACATGGGGTCCGGCACAACCTTGTCACCTGCCTCCCCAGAATCGGTGCTCGAAGACGCACGTGAGCCTATCTTGCCATCATCGAGTGCCTCCATTGATACTGATGCTTTAGCTGACACCGACTCATCTTCAAAGGTAACCCCCTCAAATGAAGAGGCTTTGCCAGCCACTGACGTTGCATGTTGGGGTCCTACTGTTTTGAGCATTGTCATGTGTGGTCAAATTTCTGGTTTGTACTTTGTACACTAGGCTACTACTCCCTTTCATTTGTTATCCTATTCTGCCATCTACTGGGCAAGGTTTGTCATGCGTTTGGGTAACACGACGTGAATATTTCGAGAGCGCTATAATATAAGAGTCGGTACTCTTTGACAGCTTTTGATACATTACAACATTCAAAGTTTTCAATTGGAGGTCTCATTCTGTAGCATATTCGGTCTCTTCTTCTGATATCCTTTGTCATAGGCCTATTTGTCGAATTTGCAGCGTGTCTTTATCGTTGATCTTTGGTTACGTCAATGTACTTTTAGTTTTCCGGTTAAAAATTGTGGGCATAGGGCCCCGGGAGGTGTGTTAGCCCTGGGCCCCGGGGAGGCTTAATGCGGCCCTGACTGTACGTAGTATCAAAATATTTTTAATGCTGAACTGTAACAGTACAATTTCAAATTCAAAATCTCTGCTATACAAAAAGTACAAATTCATTTTGGACAATCATCACAAAATTCAAATAGGCCTATTGTTTAAGAAAGCACATAGTTGGGAGATGGGGTTCTCTCCAGAACAGAAAAATGAGATTACAACAACAGAAGGTGTGTAAAAGATAAAATATCAGTGTGAAACAGTCTTGACAGATCTAGTGGGTCATTGCTAGACAGGTAGCTTGTTACATTAGCTAGTTAGGTCGCTACTATAGCTAGTTCCATGGCTAACAGTGCAAAGGGTAGACAGCTAATTTAACTATCATATTACTCATTTGGTAAGGCATGTCTGCATGTGAATTTTAAATTAAAAATATGTCTTTTGTGGTATTGCCTATGGAAAGGGTTAAATACAATCATACTGAAGCAACTGGCCTCCAAAGTATTTCAAGTTTCTTAATTAGCCAAGCAATGACTACAGATCCAAACTGAGGTTGCTTGGTTGGCAAGGCATCTGCATTATAACAGCGCTGAATGCCTTCCAGCTGTTCAGTTATTTTTACGAATGGCAAAACTGTGAGGTTTAAAAAATGTATTACTCAAAATGTACAAAGTTTATTTATAAACTAATATAAAGCAATCCATGCTGGATATGGGGAGCCATCTTAGGGGTTGTTGGTGTGTAATGTTTTACATTTATTCATTTGGCAGATGCTTTTATCCAAAGCGACTTACATAGGTTACAGTTCTTTTACAATGATATCCATTTATACAGCTGGATATTTTACTGAGGCAATTGTGGGTTAAGTATCTTGCCCAAGGGTACAGCAGCAGTGTCCCAGCAGGGATTGAACCAGCAACCTTTCGGTTACGAGTCCTGCTCCTTAACCACTATGCTACACTGCCGCCCGTTTTAAGAGAAATATGACAGAAAGATTGTCAGTGTTAACATTTGTCATGTGCAAATAAAGATCCCAAAAGATTTTGGCAATCTTGACATACTTCACATGAAAAAGAAGAAGTGGTTAAACACAATTTCTATGTTTTGAATTGTGTTGTTTAGCATGAGAACAATGTTATATTTTTGAATGGCTATGAGGCAGAGTTCTGTGAATCATGAATAATCATATTTCACATGTTAAGTGTAATATTGTGGCAGGAGTGTATGAAGGAATGGTTGGAGCCTTGGATTGTTGACCTCAGAGTTACTGATGAGACTACTGCCTGGGGATTTTCCATTTTGCCACTGTGAAATATAATGTTTTTCAGTTGCTTCAGTACAGATTTGTTGGTACGAGTGGGTTAGAGAATGTGTAATGGGAACCATTATAGATGTCCGTGGATAGGGCTTTCTGTGCTGCAAATCAGGCATACACATCATTTCAGTCTGTTTTTTTATTATTATTTTTAGTGTAAAGTCACAGTAGGCTTGACATCGCCAGGCCTACATCTGAAGTAGCTCAGGAAGAGGGGCCGGAAAGTATCATCTCTCAGGCCATAAATCAGGGGACTCAGGCATCGGGGGAGGATGAGGAGGGTGAAAAAGTTCAAAAATCGCAGGCGGAAAAACAAAGTCATATCAACCATGGCCAACATACGTTCAAAGATGCTGTACAGAAAAGAGATGAGACACAGCCCGAGCTGAATCAGGTGGAGCAGTACAGTCTTGCGGGCCTTCTTAGCTGAATCCTTGTTTGTGGAGATGGACCTGGCTGTCACCATAATACCGATGTATGTAAAGACAATAATTACAGTCACAGCAACAAAATATAGACAGTTAAAAGCCTGGAATGAGTCCACTTGCCACTTGGCAATAAATAGCCGCTCCCGTGTGCAGAACACAGGTGTGCTGAAAGAATGAGGATGTATCACAACAGTGTAGAACATATCAATTGAGAAGTTTAAGGTGCCAAGAAACCAGATTGCCCCAATGGCAATGCCTGTCCTTCTCTGAGTGGCGATCTCTGCGTGCCGCAGGGGGAAGCAGATAGCCACGTAACGCTCCAGTGACATCACTGCAAGGATCAGTGGAGTGTTGGTGTATGTGATGATGGAAAACAACATCACCAGGGCGCATATAGCCTTAACCAGGTGGAGGTATGCCAGGGCGAATGAGTACAGGACGGTGTTGCTCAACAGATGAACAGAATCATTGAAGAGCATGTTGGCAAAGAGGATGTAGCGGGACGTCTCCCTGAAGACGGGTTTGCTCCTTAAAGTGGCAAACATGAGGCTGTTCACATAGACAAAGAATAGGGACGTGGACAGCAGCACAACTGTTGCTCCCACGATCGTCTCATTCGGGTCTATGATGAAGGCTTGCTGGTGTACGAATATAAGCTCTTCAGAGGAAACATTGCTGTCCTCCATAGATCACTTTGTCAGTTAAAGTAAAAATAAGCCTAAATGGTTAGGACAACTTATCAGTTTGATTTACTGAAATACAACAAACAGCACATTCTCAAATGTAAAACATAAGCAATACATTGCAAATTATCATTGCAGACATGCTACAACAATAAGAAGTTTTATGACAGCTGGATATAACAAAAGATATTAAAAAGCATAAAAAAGGGAAAGAAACAAACCATTAAGAGCCCTTTGTAAGAGGGAAACTGGAAATACCTTTTGAATCCTTGAGATGTTGCAGCATCAATGACTGCACATGCTGGTGTGCACATGACCTTTGTGTCTAATTTATATGAAGGATGAAATGCCAGTGACATCACACAGTCATCACCAGGGTGCACAGAATGACACACCTCTGCAATCCTCCTGAGCAGGGGTGTGTTTGTTGTATGTCTGACAGATAAATGATTAATGACCCACATAGCCATGTGCAGAGTTACTGGTAGATAAGATGGATGAAATGTTTATAGAGCGCATAGTGTTTTGCCATTGGTTGTGTGAGTGTGGAGGTGGGGGGCAGGGGTTACTGTAGCCTGAAGTGTCCGTAAAGTTATGGTGAAAATAAATTGGGCCTATACACAATGTCCAAACATTCCCTGATATGGCAGCCAGAGCAGCACTGAAGATTGTGTTTTTACTAAGAGGACGGTTGAAAGGAACAGTTACTCCTGAGTAACAGATTGAGTGGGAGCCTCAGATTTCACATCATTGACACAATTATTGAAAAGTGGCCATTAGCTAGAAACTCATTACAACCCCAAGATACAAGGAAAGCTGTGGTGAACACACCTGGTGTGAAGGCCAATCAGACAGAGGTCAGAGCTGCTCCTCTCCTTTCCTCTGGTCAGCCTGAGGAACGGTGAGGGAGGGCGCTAGAATCACTGGCAGCAGTGTATGGCAGTGGTCTGGGCAGTAGTGTGGAGAAGTGGACAGGTCAGTAGTGCAGAGCAATTGTCAGGGGCAAGGCTTTGACTGTCACCTGATGAGACATACTGACTTGGGTAAATTCTTAACAGGCTACACATAAATGGGGCAGAGGTTTGACTCTCTTGCTTCATTAACATTCTAGAGTGGAGAGCATTCAGGCCAGAAATACCTGGACCTAAGTCTGGACAGCCCAGCAGAATTTAGCTTAAATGGCTTCTGAAAAGTGTTTAAGGGTGGCTCAATACATGTGTGTGTTTTAAACAGATAAATTTAAAAAGTTGTGTAAAAAATTGTTTAAAGCCAGTTCTTGCTTTAAAAAGTTCTAGATTAAAAAAAAGAAAGGGCAAAGTGACTGATTTAGAGTTCAGCTAATCAAGGCCTCAGAAAGAGTATGCAGGTGTGAGATGCCCAGGTGTGAAGTCACTCTCTGTGGTGTCTTTGCAGCCATCACTGGCAGCAGAGTGGAGCAGTGCTCAAGGCAGGAGGTTGGAGAAGTGGTCAGGGCGGCAGTGTGGAGCAGTGGCAACAGCTTTTGAAAAATTGTTCCCGTCTACAGTCAGCTAAAGTAAGGGCCACCCAATACAATGATAAACTGGGTAAAAGAGACTCAGAGTTTTGGGTTTGAACTACATGTTTGCACTGACACCACATGATGTCTTTGCAGCCGTCAGGGTGGAGCAGTGGTCAAGGCAGTAGTTTGGAGAAGCGGTCAGGGTTCAGCTGATCGAGGTCTCAGTCAAGAGTATCCAGGTGTGAGATGCCCAGGTGCGAATAAACTCTCTGTGGTGTCTGCAGAATGAAAGTTCCATTTCAGTATGTGCCTTTAATCTGCTGATTCTGGTGCCCTGTCCAGCCTGTCTTTGGCTGGAATATTTCACATGTAAGCTTGGAAAATGTACACACTCACAATATGAGGCATTTTTATGGAAGAAAATAAACTGACTTATTATTTTTTGTTTTTTTTTTCTGTACATTTCAAAATATGTTACAAAAAAAACCTCATCAGACTGACATTCAAGAATATCACAATTATAGTAATAAATCACAGAAATTCTGAAATGGGCAAATTACATTTTCTGAAATTCCCCTTCAGACCTATTGGCTTACCTAAAGCCATTTATTTATTCATTTAAACAATAATTGCAATTACTGTAATTGGGTAATTAAATGTCCAAATGAAAAAAATAGTTTCCAGGCCAGAGCCGTGCATGTCTGTGTTAAGTCAAACAAGGTTTTGTTTCCCTCCACTGTATTTCATGGCTTAGAAAAATTTAACTTTAATTACGTTCATTTCCCTCAGATTGCTGGGCATCCTATTAACCTTAATTTTGAATATTAGTGAATGTTTGGTCCGTATAAAGTCCATAGAAAGTCCATATAAATCAGTGACAGTCTTGCTAAAACATAAAAGCAATTGCTCTTGTCAAACCACAAGAGGAGTGCACTGTTGTGTTTCAGCAGGTGATGAAACAGGAGAAAGGGATATTATGGAATAATAAATCTGGCTCCTGCTCTGTACATAAGGTGGGATGTTTGAGGAGGGAGGTGCTGCTGAAGAGCTCCAGAGTGCAGTTAATATGTTTTGACTCTGCACAACTCCCCTGCTACATCATTAACTGTCATTAATTTTTAAGAGCCCACTCCAGGGCTGTGGGCCTAATTATGCACCCTTGTTTGTTCCCCTGATTCCCTGCGGAGGTGTGTTGCTGTGTGTTTGGCTGGATGTTGAGGTTCACAATTCAGTGGCAGAGGCAGCCTGGTTTTGAACTCTGAACAGGTCAACTGAGTGTGATAGCTGTGCAAAGGTGCAGACAATTCTCACACATAAAGTTTTTAGGACATTGTAACTTTCTCTAACTGGTCTTTAGGCCCTTTCCTTAGTTGATTTAAATCCATAATCTGCAGAACAGCTTCATATCAATGTACACAGCATAAATTAAAAATCTGTCAGTTATCTTTAAAATTTGAATAGGAGGATCTGGATCAACAGCTCAATACCCTATCTGTAAAGTCATCATTTCCCTAATTTACCAGAGCTCTAAAAAGTAAGCAAATGAAATTTGTTCTAAAGTAAAAAGATGAAGAATGAATTATGCATTCTAATGTTAAAATAGATTGTATCTACATGTGTTTTCTGTACACATTGAAGAAAAGGGTCTTTAACAACACCTCTGTACCCCAGCAAGATTCTCCTCTTCTTAGGCTGCTCCTTCAATCTAGTCCTAGGCTTTGGCCCTCTCCCCACACAGGGCCATGATTCTTTTACTGCAACACTTTTTCTACTCTATCCTATCACTGCAGGTTGTGACAGAGGGATAGAAATGGGTGGGTTTCAGTCATTCAGTAGTTCCAAAAATGTAATGGCAGTACTTTTTTACTCTCACTAAAGTTTCCAGGATGAAAACTTTTAATAAAACTAAAATGCTTCTGCTTGAGTACAGTTTCCCAGTATACTTTTGCCACAAAGCTAACCTTGTGAACGTTTGCTCGTTGTCATGGTTATGTCTCAGTGTTCAGGTTCCATGAAGGAGAGTCCTCCCACTACAGTCTGATATGATCATTTATTGTGAGCTCATTTTTTAAATGTCACAAATGAAGTGTTCTGCAACCAGTCCCAGCAACCACTCAATTGATACTATGTAAAACTGACAAACCTCAGAGGTGCAATGAGTGGAAAGTGTGTGTAAAATATTTTTATCAGTCTGTTCCTCTAATTTTATTCTTGTTCAGGTTTTCTTTTATATGCACGTCCCCCACTTGCTCTTTTGCAAGTTCTACCCATTCCAAGCAGTTCACACCCAATGGTGTTGTATTTGTCTCCATCTCCCATATTCAGCCAATTCCTGGTAATGCATTATCCCACATTTATGCAGTAATGAGAGTTTGGCAATTGTCAGGTTTTCCTAAAAAAGGAGTATTCATACCTTTGATAGCTTCAATACAGAGAGGCAGGAGGTGAACAAGTTGTCTTTTGAAAAGAAAGCCATGGTTTGATGTCTGGGGCCTATGGTTCATATATCAGCATGACTTTTGTTGGCAGTGTAGCCTGATATAGCACAACCAGACTTCTGGCATTCCTGGGTATACTGTACTGATTGTCAGCAGACACAGAGGTTTACAGAGTGCGTCATAGTCACATAGTCACATACTCATGATGCCAGCTCTTGACTCTCTGTATTCCTTTGATTTTGATTAACAGCAACCAGTGTTTCCCACAGTCTCACCTTGGGGAGCTGAGTATTAAACTGTGAAACAGTGAACATGTTTGTTAGGAGTTTAGATAGCCTAACAAACTAATTAACTGCTCCCTGATGTACAGAAGGAAGAGCTACAGTACTGGAAATACCAAAGGGACTTTATTAGGAAATGTAGATATATTATAATTTGTGAACAGTTACACTCCTGTGTGTGTGTGGTTAGCTGGGATTCCATTAAAGGTGTTCATACATGAGGGGTAATCCTTTCACCTCTGAGTATATCATATTCTATTTCATAAGTCTTTTTGTCTCCAAGATCAAAGATGAGCATCTTAGTGTATGCTTTTAATGCTGTGAATGGAGGCTGTAAATTCTACTGTGAGAATTCTACATGGTGTTCTTCCAAAAAGTGTTGAACCTGATAGTTATATCCATAAAGACCACAGCTTCTCCCCTTTCTTTCATGCCTATATCAGGAGTCCTGACAGGGTTAATTGGCCAGGCTGGATTCCCTGGAGGTAAGTGGGTGAGGCGCCAGTAGCACGCATTCCAGGGCAAATTGAATGATTGTTTGATTGGCTTTTGGGCGGCGGCTTCGGCTGGAGTGCGGGTGTGGGAAATATTTGGTATTAACCCTAACAAAGTAGAATAGTTTTCCTCATTGAATGAATAACATGCATTGGTGTCGGGAACATGTCTCTGTGTCTATTTCCTCAACCCTCCCTTAAAGGATGAAACCAGCAGAAATATAGGAGTCAGGTTCCTGTCTGTCCAGGCACCCCATTGTTCCAGGCCAAGGAAACACATCATATGGGTGGCCAGATAGGATAGACCACGCAAAAATTCTCACAGACCCTTTAGAATGCCAACATATGCAAAAAACAGAACAATAGTATAGGTGACATGTTTTTGCCAAATGTGACTTATGTATACAGGATGTGTTGGGTATAAGAAGGGTTCTCAGTCTCAGAGAAGATGGACATGTTGCTTGGCACTGTTTGTGTATGTAACTTGTCCCCGGCGTCGTGAATAAAGACTGCAGTGAACCACCTACTTGCCTGCATCGAGTTTTTGACCACACGGGCTCGCAGCTGCTCCTTGTTCCTGATTAGGGCACTGGGCAGGTATTTAGGAGGGATGCAAGGGTTAGTTGTGAGGGATGCTGGGGAAGAAGGCTCTGTTTGTGGGAAGTTTTAGATGGGGTTTTTGGTTCATTTTTTTTTCCCCCCTTGTTTTTGTAGAGCCAGCCATTTGGGAATCAGTCGGAGTTTCCTTTCCTTTGTAGTTTCTTTTGTTTGGGTTTGGTTTAAGTCTCCAGGGGTTGCGGAGTGGGAACTTTATTTTTGTTAGTTTATCAAATTTTTTTTTCTTTGGGCCTCTTGGCTGTGTGGTTTGTGTTGTCTTGTGGTGTTTGTTGGGGCGGAGTGGACCACGGCCTTTCCTGGCGGCGGTGCCCGAGACGGAGCGACACGGGCCGGGACTGTTAAGCTGGGGAAAGGGGAAGACGGCGGGCGGAGAGACAGCGGCCTCGGACCCCCCTAATGCTGGGCGTGAGACGGGGAGTGGATACCCCATTGTCGTAAGGAATGTTTGCACCTCAGGGAGGCATTGGGGTGTGTGTGACCGGTAGCAGCAGGGCCCCCCCCGCCAGCGTGGGATAGGTAATAGCGTGTGGGAGAAGACCCAAGTGATCCAAGTGGTGTGTGTGTGTGTGTGTGGTGTGCTGGGGGGGTTGCCCACACCTGCGTGTCATCCAGGTGTAAGATTATCGTAACTTCTAACCAGAGAACTGTTGAACTTGATGGCCTTATTACCATAGTTACAAAGAGAGCTCCACACCTCTGGCACCACGTTACAGTTGGAGCCAACAGCAATTGCTTAAGGCAGGTGACCGCAGAATACAACCGGGAGTGGGCAATTGGCAACTACCACCAGACAAAGCAACCTTTAGCATCAAAAGATTCTGATTTGCATTGGAAGCATAGGTTGATGCTGCAACGGTGTAAATCTATTGTCTGCCGCCATTTGTTTCATGGCATAAAAGGCCGATCACGGTAACAGTTCTCTGAGTTAAAGCTTCGCAGGCAGAAGTGCTGCCGGATTCCATTAGCACCGAATAAAGCTTTTCTCCAAGTGCGCTTTTGGTCCAGTTCGTTTACTTCTAAAATTTATAAGAAAATCCAACACTGGCCTGGGTGGAGGAGTCTCAGGAGGGGACAGCAGATTGGGGAGGGGAGCAAACCAGGCCGGGGGGAAATGGTGAGTCTTGGCGCCCCTGCTCGTGTGAGGTTTTTTTTTTTTTAATGCTAATAAAGTCTTGCTTTCCTTTTACGTACTCTGTCCCGTTGTCCTTTGTGGTGGGTGGATCCCAAAAGGGTAAAGAACCAGTTGGGGTTCAGGGGCGAGCCACTATTGTCATTTAACTACAGATGTTTGTTAACAGCTTGGAATTGATCAATTATTTGAGAACCACCACTATGAACTGTTGACTTTAAAGCACAAGAAACCAGACCCAAAAGTAGGCTATGACACTGGCAATGAAATGTGGTCTTTCTTGTGTGACACAACCCATAAAATATTTTATTTTTATTACTGAAGTTGAAGGGTGTTTTGGTTTGCATTTTTTTGTAAAATTGTATGCTTTTGTAAAAGTTCTCCTCTTTGAAAAGTGGAAATCACCTTATAATGTGACTCATGTTAATACTGTTGGTATTTACTAACCTAACTAGTTCCAGCCAGTAGTATATACCTAGTGATGATTTTCTGTTCCTAGGTGGTAAGAAGGATGTGACCTGAAATGGGATGTTTACTCACATCTGTGACCTTGTGCATTTGTTTGTAAGATAACAGGATTTTCTGATGGAAGCCTATCAACATTATAGTTCCTGACATTAGCATTAAAGATGTTTTTAAAGTTTTTAAAGTCATCAATCAATGTCAGGTGGCAAATTAACCAGAAATTAATCTGGGCCTTGGAGGGCAGAAGGTTAGGAATCCCCAGTTTAATGAATTATTTTGCCATATTGTTAAAAATACTCAAAATGAATGCCCTATTTTTTACATTTTGGCGTTACTGATAAATGAATGTCTACATTTATTAAACATTACAGCAGGGAATGATATACATAGCCATCTCTCTACCTAACTACAAGTTGGTCTCTTTAGTGCAGCTGCTTGGGTACTTGCCTCAGCACCATATGTATATTGTTCTTAAAAAAAGAAAATAGCAAACACAAAAACACAAGTCAGTATCACAGAAAAGACTGTGAATGAGGAAATATAAATTACACACAAATGTACAAGTTGTGATTGCAATTGTGGAAGTAACTTTATTTACACTGTCTTCCATTTTGAAAATCCTGTTTTGATGACATGCATCACTCTGTTGGTGTAGATGACACACTAGTGTACTCTAATTCAATTATATTTTAGATAAACTCCATCCTGACGCTCAGCAACTAATGTTACACAAAGTTTAATTTTACACAGCTACAGACATTAAGAATAAATCCATTTTAAATGTTTGAATATCGATTTTTGTTTCAAAGTTAATGTGTAATCACAACAGGCTTGACATTGCTGGGCCTGCATCTGAAGTAGCTCAGGAACAGGGGCCGGAAAGTATCATCCCTCAGGCCATAAATCAGGGGACTCAGACATCGGGGGAGGATGAGGAAGATGAAAAAGTTCAAAAAGCGCAGGTGCATGAACAGAGCAGCACCAGCTGTGGCCATTATACGCTCAATGACGTTGTACAAAAAGAGGTGAGACACAGTCCCAGCTGAATCAGGTGGAGCAGCACAGTCTTGCGGGCCTTCTTAGCTGAATCCTTGTTTGTGGAGACGGACCTGGCTGCTATCATAATGCCAATGTATGTGTAGATCATAATTACAGCCACAGTCACAAAGTAAAAACCATTGAACCCCTGATACATGTCCATCTGCCACTTAGCAATAAACAGCCTCTCCCGTGTGCAAAATGTGGATGTGGTGAAAGAGCGGGGATCTGCCACAGTGGTGTAGAACATGTCAATCACAAAGTTCAGGGAGCCTAGAAACCAGACTGCCCCAATGGCAATGACTGTCCTTCTCTGTGTGGCGATCTCTGCATGCCGGAGGGGGAAGCAGATAGCCACGTAACGCTCCAGTGACATCACTGCCAGATTCAGTGGGGTGTTGTTGAAAGTCACAGTGGTCATCAACATCACCAGCGCACAGAGGGCCTTAACCAGGTGGAGGTATGCCAGAGCGAATGAGTACAGCACTGTGCTGCCCATCAGGTTGAGAGAGTCATTGAAGAGCATGTGGGCAAACAGGGTGTAACGAGATGTCTCACTGAATATTGTTTTTTTCCTCAGAGTGAACAACATGATGCTGTTCACATAAATGAAGACTAGGGATGTGGCCAGCGTTATAACCACTCTTGTCACGAGTGCCCCATCCCAGTGGACTGAGAAGGCTTGCTGGTGGACAAATGTAAGCCCATCAGAGGAAGCATTGGCCTCTTCCATAGATCGCTTCTCTCTGAATGTTAACAAAAATAAATTGTTCATGACAGGAAAGAGTCTTCTTCTTGTGTATCTTTCTCAAGTGTGGCTCATAGTGCATGTCCAATTTAAATATACCTTTATACATTTGTAATCTGTAAATACATAAATGTTGCAATAAATATTCATTAAAGTTATTAACAAACATTAAACAGATGTGTGAAACCTATGTGTATTTAAATTTTATATTTTCAAAAACAGAAAGATCAATAAAACTTTGACTCACCTTTATGAGAAATGAAACTGGAAATACCTAAGTCCTTGTGCTCCTGTGCCAGCGTCAGACACTGCATGTGCTGTTGACCTCTCTGCTGCAATTTATATAAATGGACAAGATGACAGTGACATCATGCAGTGACATCATGCAGAGGTGTGTGTATAGCATGGCACACCTCTGAGTTGGAACTCAACAGGCGTGTGTGTGTGTGTGTATGTGTATGTGTATGCGTGACAGGTGATTATGGATTGATAACCCACAGTACCCTGTGCTAAGTCATCAGGAGAGAAGCTGGGTGAATATTTATGATCAGGACATTTCTTTGTCTTGTTTTCTTACAAAGTACATAAGTACAGGTTTCTAGTTTTCAGCTAGCTGCAGGGTCCTTAAACCAGAAAAAGAACTAGGCCTTCATGGGCCTGTATATTTCCTTCCTTCTTAGTGGTTGGGTTTGGAGCTCTGGTAGCTCACACAAAGACAGTTTACCTTAATTTTGACAAACCCTGGTTAGAAGCAAATTCTCAGTGGCTTTTTGCTTCACTCAAGTACATTAATGTCCTCTAACGTCAAGGATATCCTCATTTAATGAACAGCTATCTAATGCCTCCAAGAAGTAGTTATTACGTGTTTAGGTTTAGAAGTTCAGTGGAGAATGGAGATGAAAACCATCTAGCGTGTTTTAGCCTGATGATCTACTGAAGATTGCAATAAAATAATTTGACATAAGTGCAGTTGTGGAATTAGCAATTTCCATTATGATAGTCTTAATCTTTTGCACAGAGTAAGAAGGAAAAGGGTGGATGGCAAACAGTTTAGTGCATGGTTTAGAATACTCAGTGTGCAGTGGTATCTCAGGTTTGGAGATATTTTAGCCCTTTCATTTATGCCAACCGTGACCTGGTGCTTGGTATAATTGAACATTTGACATTAATTGGTTGTTTAAAAATGATGGTAAACTATGACACATGTGAGGAAGGTATCCACTGATTTAATTAACATGGGAGGAGACTGGGAGAGTTTATCTGGAGAAAAGAAGAAGGGGTTGGGTCAAAGCAGGTGCTTGAGCAGTAAGTGAGTGATCACTCTATGGCACAAAACAGCACAAATTC
This sequence comes from Megalops atlanticus, assembly GCA_019176425.1. Classification (NCBI taxonomy): domain Eukaryota; kingdom Metazoa; phylum Chordata; class Actinopteri; order Elopiformes; family Megalopidae; genus Megalops; species Megalops atlanticus. Next base: position 36,033,960 of record CM032877.1, read on the forward strand.
AAAATGCTCAAAGTTCCAGTTTTCTTCCTTAGTTATATCAAAATCAAAGGAGGCTAGTTGGGCAACCCTCCTCTCCTCTGTTACACCTAAGCAAACCCTTAGTAAATGAGCAATAGGATTGTTATTGGTGAAAACCACAACCCTTGTCACAGTCAAACATTCTTGAAATCCTTCAGTTATTGCCCATTTTAAGTCAAAATTTCAGGATTTGAAGAAGTGTCAAGTTTAAAACGAATACTATTTACATAATTTTACATGGACCTAACACATGGCACCTGAGGTATCTGCAAACTGTTGTCAGTTGACGTACAACACAATGCTATTGTTAACGTGAACATGTATCTCAGATACATTACATAAATATTCCAGGCTGAGATCTACAGAAACTGGGCTCGTTAATTAGATCATGTACATGTGCCATCCCCTGTTACTTGGATTATCAACATGCCATCTTAACAACATCATTCTCAAACTTGCTCATGTGATTTGGGTTGGGGTCGGAACAGTGCAGAACAGATGAAGTATATGTGGGTCTGTGTCAGTCAGAGCGCTAAATTTAGGCCCCAATGGTGCAAACGTCCAAACACATATCACAAGTGTTTTCCCCACTTCTGGTCTAACCCCCCCACCTTTTTCAGAAAATCTTTGCAACCTCTGTGTTTGTCTGATTTCTGCCTGAGGCCGAAATCATCCAGCAGAACAGACTGCAACACACCTCCACAGAGAAACACACAAACAAAGAAGGGGGCACAATTATACCCACAGCCTTGGAGTGGGCTCTTAATAATTAATGACCGTTAATGATGTCGCAGTAGAACTGCATACAGTCAACACCTGTTTACTGTGGAGCTGTTCAGCAGCAAATCAGTCCTCACATGAAATGGGCCTGTCCTCAAAGCATGGATCATGTCTACCCTGTTGCAATATTGCTTTTCCTGTTTCATCACCTGATGAAACACAACAGTGCACTCGTCGTGTGGGCTACGACAGCATTTGTTTTACAACCTATTAGTACAATAATACTCAATTTTATGAGTTTTGGTAAACACTCACCCGTATTTAAAATTATTCTTAATGAGAAAGGTTGATCAGACACACAACATCCTGGGGAACACGAAGTTAATTCAAGTGCAATTCACTAAACCCGTAAAATATGGTATTTTGGAATGCAAGAAAAACTGTGTTTGGTTTAAAACAGAGATGCTCAACTTTTGTTTTTGAAACTCGGTTTAAGCCTTTATGCTGGAAAATTAATTGGAGACTTAATTATCCAGTTGCAGCCATTGTAATTGTTATTTAAAGATAGAACTTTATTGATCCCACAGCGGGGAAATTCACATGTCACAGCAGCATTTAGACAGTTAGAAAGAGTGGCAAAGTGCAAAAAGTGCAATAAAGTAAAAAATACAAAAACACAAAGGAATACAGAGGAAGAAAACAAACAAAAATATATACATATATATATATATATAAAAACAGAACCAATAAAATAGTAATAGTAATAGTAAATAAGTGTACAATAAAAACAGAACCAATAAAATAGTAATTTAATGAACAAATTAGTGCATTAGTTAAACCAATGGTATGTCACAAGGGGAAATTCAGAAAATTCAATGTGCATATTTCAGAAATGCAACCTAGGTTTTATTATAATTGTGACATTCTTGCATTTCAGTCTGATTTGCTTTTTGTGTACAGTCTATTTAAGACACACCTGTATATTGGTCTACCCTTCAAAACTTTTCAAACCCCATTGAGACATTAGTTTTAGGGATTTCTGGAAGGTCTTCACTCTAGAATGTTTGTGAAGTAAGAGAGCCGAAGCTCTGCCCCATTTATGCGTAGCCCTTTAAGAATTTACACAAGTCAGTATGTCTCATCAGGTGACAGAGCCTTGCCCCTGACAATTATCCTACAAAGCATGCATTGCCACTGCCATAAACTGTTGCCCTGACCACTGCTCCACACTTCCGCCCTGATCAATGCTCCAAACTGCTGACCTGCCCACAGCTCCACACTGCTGCCCAGTGCAGTGCAGTGATTCTAGTGCCCTCACTTACCCTGTGACTTCTGTCTGCTTGGGCTCCACACCAGGTATCACTCCAGCTTTCCATGTAAGGTTTTGAAATTTTATATTAGGAAGTCAAACTGTTTTACTGGGAAGAATTTGATGGGAAAGTATGACTTGGTGAAAACACTTGATGAATCAGAGAGTCATTGATGGTAAAAAGAAGTTAAAACACATAAAAATTCTGCACTCTTATCCATGTTAACAACTTGCATATATGTATGAATGTGTGTCATTTACATTGATCAAGGTTTACATGGTCAAATTGTAATATGCAATTGATCACGTTAAATGAACGCAAATCTTATTGGAATCTATCAAATCAAATGATACCAAGATTTTCATCTTAATGTTATGAACAAAAAAGACCACATTTTAGACGCAATGAATGTATTGTTCTATCATAACTTAATTCAGTGTTAGTTGAATGTTAACTTAAAATAATAATGAACCACAGCATATGTATTTCAAAGACAATACAATGCAGCTAAAAAATAATAACACAAAATGAGAATCTTAAAAAAGTATCACTGTCATAAAACATTTAATTCACAATACACCAATACATTACTGGCTCCAGAAGCTTATAAGGTCTGCCATAAAACATGCAGTGCATTGAAAAAATATACTCTGCACATGTGCAGAATCTGCATGTCCAAGTAAATATTTTGAAGATACTGACTTCAGTAGCACACTTGCTTCTGACTCCAGCTAAAGGAGTACCTTCATGCTTCTACTCCACTTCATATTTGACTGCTCCAGACTTCCAATTGCAAAAACAGCATTCAGTGTTGTAGAGGTGCTGACTACAGGTGAAATGAAGTCTTGTTAAAACATGCTTTGGACCTTAGCCCCTCATCATTACATTACATTTATTCATTTGGCAGACACTTTTACCCAAAGCGTCAAGCAACAAGTGAAGTACAGTACAACACAAGTGAAAAAGCATATGGAATCAACAATATTAGAAGCACTGCATGACCAGGTTTCAATGGTTGGCCAGGGAAGGTAAGGTGAAGCTAATGAGTGCATTAAACCATTAGATTAAATTTTTAAATTTATTTTATAGTTTAGTAGAAGACAGTTTGAGACATGAGAAGTTCCTTTAGGGGGTAGTGTTTGAGGTGCTCAGGTGATAGTGAAAGAGCTATGTCTTCAGATGTGGGTTGAAGACAGACAGGGACTCAGCAGAACAGATGGTGTGTGGACGTTCATTCCACCATCGGGGGACAACAGCGGAGAAAGTCCTGGATACTGATTTTACGCCGTGATGTGACGGGACCACCAGACACTGTTTGGTAGCAGAGCATAGCAGTTGGAAGGGAACATAGGGTTGCAGCAGTGAACTCAGGTAGGTAGGTGCAGTTTTGTTGGTCGCTCTGTATGCATGCATCAAGGCCTTGAACATGATGTGGGCAGCTACAGGGAGCCAGTGGAGCGAGACAAAGAGAGGTGTAATATGAGCCCTTTTGCCCATCAGCACCTTTCCTCATTTTTAATCTATTGGACTCATTCCTGGTTGCTTTTCCCAGGGCTCTGAGTGTTTAATTATAAATTACCTGTCATGCCTCTCATACACACCTACCTCTTAAGGGGCCACTTGCCCTTCACTAATGAACCTCCTTTAGAGTGTTTAGTGGGTGTGATGTCACATGAGGATGTCAGAGGTCACATGGCTCTGCGTGTGGCTAATATGAGGAGTCGACAACCAGTTTACTCCCTCCACTTCCATTTGTCAGGTGAAGATACCTGGAGCAGGTTCTACACAGAATTGTTCTACACAGTGAGTATTTCTGTGATCTCAACTGATTCACTCATCTATTTCTATGCAGGTCAGCATTTCCTTAAAAAGAAATGCGAAACAAAATGTTCCATAATGGCTTACATATTTCTGGTCTAAGATTGTTATGTTACAAATGAACTGTACTCATATAAATTTGGTACATAAAACATTTATCTGTAATATATAACATCAAGGTTTACATGAGTTCATTTGAAAATCAGGAAATCAATGCTTTTATGGTGAGTAGCTTTTAGCAAACCCAGTATGCTTTTACAACTCCCTTTAAAACAGGGAATTTAATTTCATTGAAAAGAATGAACTTTTTATGGCAATGTTTTAAAACAAGATTTGATAACACGTCAAAACACAGTGGATTCTGTGATTATCTAACACTGACTGATCATGGTGATTTCCTAACATAAGTGATAGTTGGTACTGTAATGTTTATGTAACTTACATAACTTATTTTTCCCCTTTTCAGTAAACTGGATTAAAAATGGGTAGATGCCATTCAAACTATTTCGTATTTGCATACAGCTGCGAGAGTTCCATTTGTCCTTTGTGAACTATCATGACAGTGACAACAAAGATGCTGAGGCTCTGAGGTGTGTTTCCAAAATGTCAGCAATTAATTCTATTGTTTCTCACCAGGTGCACACTCAAACATGGCAAATGTTACAGTCTTTTACAACATCACACTGCTACATGAAGACAGGGGAATACCTTTTAAAGCCATTCTTTCCATGACGCCATGCTTCTTCTTCCTCTACATCAACTTTGTCATGCTGGTTGCCCTGAGGAGCAAAGCCGTCTTCCGAGAGACCTCGCGCTACATCCTTTTCACCAACATGCTATTCGCAGACTCTCTGCAGCTACTGATCTGCATGCTGCTGTACATGTTTGCCGTAGTGAGACTTTACATCAGTGGTGTGGCATGCTTTATTATGGTAGTCACTGGAGGGATGACTGCTCGTATCTCCCCGCTAAACCTGGCCGTTATGGCTCTAGAGCGGTACATCGCCATCTGCTTCCCTCTGAGGCACGCAGAGATCACCACCATCAAGAAGACAGGCGTGGCCATTGCCATTGTGTGGTTTCTGGGCTCGCTCAACTCTCTGAGTGATGTGACTTTGTTTGTCATCTCAGGGTCCTCCTTTGTCACCATGTGGGAATTCTGCTCTGGATCCATGATGTTTCAGCTGGAGGTGTCTGCAGACATAAATGAAGCTTTCCAGATTGCCTACTTCCTGCTGGTGGGAATAATCATTATCTACACATATATCAGCATTGTGGTTGTTGCAAGGACAGCTGCCACAGACAAGGCTTCAGCTGCCAAGGCTCATAAGACAGTGCTGCTGCACATGATCCAGCTGTTACTATGTCTTGCATCCACACTCTTTGACACTTTAATCTTAGTGGTAAATGCACGCTTGGACCGCATGTCTGCCTTAAACGTACAGTATGTCATGTTTCTGGGGCTGGTCATCTTTCCAAGATGTCTCAGTCCTCTTATATATGGGTTGAGAGATCAGAATGTCAGGTTCCTTCTTAAATACTATTTTACCTGTGGCTTCAGAAATACAATAAATCCGATTCACACTACATTGTAAGCTTCATGACATGACTGTTTGCAGTAACATGAAGAATTGCTTTACTGTGGCTCATAAATAAAATTGTGCTATTAATAATATTTACTTACCTGACAAATGCTCTTATTCACAGCTTCTTAAAAGACTCAGCTGGAGTGATACATATTCATGGTATACCCCATCTTGGTGGATTGCTACTAGCCATTTGTAAATGAGCTGCTTCTCTAAAGTAGTTTCTGCTTCACATATTTTGGAGGCATTCTTTGCTTGCTTAAAGTAAACTATGACTTCAGCTTGTTTGATGTTGGTGCTGAGATAGTTACAAAATACAATGAATGTGAATCCCCTGCAAGGTGCGCAACATGCTTATTGGATTATGTGTTCTGAACTAGCTTTACCATTTGCTGTTATCCAGTTACGCACACATAAAGAGAGAATTAGATTATTATGTTCTTTCATGTTTACCTATTTTCTAGTCCAACAAAATGTGCACAAGGCAGCTAGCTTTCTAACTTTATTGTAAATTGCTCGATGATGAATAGAAAGGGTTACCCAACCAACTAATAAATTCTGTAATTTTTCCCCTTTCAACACACAGTAAATGAAATGAAATGAGTTTTTCAATCACCTATATTTTTGGTTATCAAAATTTCACAAAACCTGGCAGTCCAACATAATCACAGTTTGCGGTCTTAGTTCACAGGTAGCTTGTGTCTTTTGCACTCTTGAGCAAGGTACTTAACTCAACTTGCTTCAGTAAATATATGGATGATTTTATGGCATAATATCTATAAAAAACAGTAAGCTTTCAGGTCACAAATATAGAGTACTATGTGCAACTTAGCATGCATTCTATGGAGTTGCTGAAAATAAATTTTGATTTACAAAGTTGTGAACAGTCAATTTTCCCCAATTTGTCAGCTTTAGTGGATTTTCAGATCACTGTTACCTAACCAATGAACTCGTTATTTATTTTCAGAGCTCTGCCTCCTGTAGCCCGGGAGCACTTCCTTAATTTATTTACTAAGAAACTGCTCACTACCACTGTGCACTTATATACCAATCACCTGCATGTAGTGATCAAAATCGCTGGGACACAATCATTCATATGCAAATTTGAATTATTTACGTACTCTAAAAGTAAACACACACACACACACACACACGCGCACACACACACACACACACACACACGTTTTTAGCCAGTGGAGAGGACCATGACACTGAAAAGCTGTGTGAGGGCCCCCCTTTCCCTTGGGTGTATAAACATAAAACCGCCATAACTAGCCTCTAGGGGTCAGTGTGATATAATATCACACTTTGGATTCTTGAAACACCTCACGTAAACAATAGAAATACACCTCCTCCCATTATGCCACAATATACCGATCCTGTGAGGACCCTAAGTTTGAAATTTGAATTTTGGAGGAACTTGCTGATGAAGAATGTGGGCGGTCCTGATACGTTTTCAGTCATATCACAACAGATTAGCCAGCTTGGCTGCACTGTATGTCACAAAATAAATAAAATTCATGAAAGGAATTCAATGCACTGAATGAGAATCAGAATTACAGAAGAAGATTACAGAAGACCTGGCAAAGATGGCTCATCTCCGAAAGGTAAGAAATTGAATTAAATGCATGATAAACAATAAGAAAGCAGTCACAATTTACTTCTATGTAATGAGTTTTACTAGCTGTGCAAAGATTTGATTGAGCAATACACAATATTCAGTGATTATTATGCAAAGTATTTTGCATCTTGTAAATTACGCTAGCATAGCCTGATGTTGGTAATCACCAAGCAAGACTTTGACGCAGGCTCGTGGTTCGAGACCACTGTTGAACCAAACTGAGCTTAGCCTATTGGAGATGTTTGTGTACCTTTCGTTATTGATAGATAAAGATTATAGTCCATTACTTAATTGCTGAATCACCACTTTAATTAAGTCCTCAGTTCAGTGTTAGTTTGTAAAGTTAGTTTGCACTGTCAATTGTTTCAGACAGGGAATCGGGTAAGTTCGCTGTTAAATGCTTGCCTTGCGTCCTAACATAGTTATTAAATATGTTCAGTAAGGTAACATAAAGGTAGCCATTAGACTATGTGGGCTTGGAATATAAAATATAATGTTAAATTATGCGATGGAACTATAGATTGTCAGTGTGTGTATGCCTTAAAGAATCCTTTCTTATGCAACAAACGATTTTCTATCTCCACTGAGCTATGGCTAACGTTACCCATCATAGCTCAATACTAGCTAGCGAGCTAACGTAGCATAAACTTCCATCTCCACTGAACTATGGCTAACGTTACCCATCACAGCTACGTTATGCTAGCTAGCTAGCTAACGTGATTCACTTAAGATGTGGTGGTATTGTTTTTTGTTAGTCTTGATTTGGTATGATGTTATACTGTCGTAGATTATAATTGCTAGATGGGACAACGGGCGTTCAATTGGACAAGGTTAAAACGTGTTTTCAGCCAAGTGTAACTTAGCCAAAATGTATATCAAAGCAACCAGCAAAGCATTAGTGGATTTTGTAAAATTCAGCATTTTAAATTCCTTTTCTTCTCATGCAGCATGCCTTCAGCTCATATGGTGCAGTTATCAAAACCAGACCATTTCATTTTCTGACAGATAACATGTAACATCTTTTTACAGGATATGGATGAAGTAAAATATTTGATAATCTTAGGAACAAAGGGAATTACCACCACAACCTTGAGGCAATGAGATGTGGGAAAGGTCAAATTGTAACAGTGAGGAAGCCAAGCGAAAAGACAAACTGCAAAGACTACCTCCCATGCCAACATTGTTTAGGGTTTTTTTTAAGAAAAAGGAATTGTGGAAACATGATGCAGTTTGCACACACAAAGCTCAGAAGGATGAGAATGAGAACTCAAGAAAGAGTAAGAGGGTCCAAGCGGTATCATCCAGATGCATCCCAATTGCTGCTGGTGTGTCTGAAGGATGCAGAGGCATCATACAAAACATGTATGTTGACGAGGTCTCGTTCCATGTGAGGTCAAACCCCCTTATTTGCAAATTTGGGGACATGATGTTCAAGAAACCTGGGCATGATAAAACACAACATGGCTACATTAGCCAAAAAATGAGGGAGTTGGGGAGGTTTATGCTGGCCGCGAAGGCATTAGATCCTAGTGTAAAGCATCTAGTTGATGTTTGTGTGCCAATGAGATTCAAGCTCGCCATATCAGCAGCAAAGCAAGCAAGTGGATTTAATCAGTCCAAATAGAATTACGACACTCCATCGCTTGCTTGCAAACTAGGATATAGCCTGAGGAGAGTTTGTGAGAGTCTCATGAACGATGATGCTGAGGCATGTAAAAAGGCACAAAACTTCATCAAGTTACTTGACTCTGATTGGAGCACATATGTCTCAAGGCGTGCAAGGACCAATCTTGAGGAGAATAAGTGGAATAAGACAGATGCCCTCCCATTAACTGAGGATGTAGTGATGCTGCAGCGGTATCTCAAAGATTTGGAGAAGAAATCTAAAGCACAGCTCACTGACCACCCAGATTATTTGGCATGGAATAGTCTTGCTGAAAGTGTCTTAGCCCAGATCATCGTATTTAACCGGAGGCGTCAGGGTGAGGCTGCAAAGCTTTTAGTAGAAACGTACCAGAAAAGAAGCACCGCTCCCCTGAATTCTGACATCCTGCAAAGTTTGTCCAAGCTTGAACAAGATCTCAGAGAGAAATTCACAAGATTGGAGATTCGCGGTAAGAGGGGCCGTAGAGTACCTGTTCTCCTCACTGACCGAATGTGCTCATCTGTGGAATTGCTGATACAGTATATGTCAAGAGTTGGAGTGCCTGCAGCCAATCCGTACATATTTGCCACTAAAGATGAAGATGGCTATATTAAAGGATCAGATTGCCTTCAAAAATGTGCAAAAGCTTCTCATGCCAAGTTCCCAGAACTTCTTACATCAACTAAGTTGAGAAAACAAGTGGCTACTTTGTGTCAGATCATGAATTTGAAGAAAAATGAAATGGACCAAGTAGCCAAGTTTCTTGGTCATGATATACGCGTCCATAGGGAGTACAACAGACTCTCTGAAAACATACTTCAACTCACCAAAATGAGCAAATTGCTCCTGGCAATTGAGCAGGGCACCACTTCCTATAAAGGCAAATCTCTTGATGAAATAGACTTGAGTCTGGATGGTAAGTGTTATTATCATGCAATGGAAGAATGTAGTGACAGTGAATGTGGATACTGCATTTTATTATATTCATAATCTTGTGTTTCACATGTTCTTATTAATGATCTTATGTTTCATATGTTCATATGATCTAACATTTAGACACTGATTGGATCACTAGATTCGGAGGTGCTCAGGACTCAGGAAGTGAAGGTGATGTGGACAGTGGTATGTTCTCTACTGCAGTCCTCCCATGGTAGCATTTCTTGACCCTGTGACCTGTAAATATATTTGTTAAAGCTCAATTTGCCTTTTGTGTATTCCAGATGATCACCCAACTATGTCTGACAAAAGTAAGCAGAGATTTCATCGTCATGCTCCCCAAGAGAGTGATGCTGATTCGAAGAATGGTGTGTAAAAGTTTTATGTTTCTCATATATCAACATAATCTATGAAATAGTAACTATTGGCTCCTTTCATTCTGGTGCTTAAGTGGTCTTAGGCTTTTGCTGTGCCACACAAGTGTCCCTCCTTGTATTTTGTTAAGACTTATAAATCACCAAATGATTGTGAATTTATGATGCTGGTGTTGACTTTGTCCATTGCAGATGAAGACCAGGGGCAAATGAAGGTCAAAGGCAAGATGAAGGCCAAAGGCAAAAAACAGCGACCACCATCTCATCAGCATGTTTCTCCAGAACCACACACAGAGTCAGATGACGATAGGCTTTCATTACAGTCTATTTGATCTATACATGGCATTCCAAATACAGAAGAATAAGATTTCCATTAAATGCATGTACAAAACAAGACTATTTCTTAGGATTGAATCATTTTTGTTTCACATCATTTATTTTGTATTCCTATGTACAGGGTTCGTACGGTCATGAAAAACCTGGAAAAGTCACGGAATTTGAAAATAGCAATTTCCAGGCCTGGAGAAGTTTTGGAAAAATAAATAAACCTGGCAAGTTTTGGAAAAGTCATGGAAATTTGCTTCACAAATACCTGTATAACAGAGTATATGTGTTTCAGTTAAGATCGACTGAGAAAAATCTATATTGGTTAACCCTTTCACACATAACAATGTAGCGCGGGTGTTACGTTATATAGTTCGTTATGTTTTCATTTGCGTTTTAACATTCTCATAGTTTTCACCGCCGCATTTGCTATATTTTTAAATGTTAAATCGTTGTTTCCTCAAAGCTAAAATTAGCTAGAATTTTTCAAATCTCGTGGTCTAATCGCACGGATGTTGGCATACGGCTAAACGGCTGCAGGGGCACCAAATAGGGGGGGAGTTAGGACGATTCCAAGGGCCCAGCACTGACAGGGGGCCCTCATAGAACACTATTATTATTATTATTATTATTATCACCACCATAAGTAAGTTAGTGTCATTAAAATTATGATTTCATCCATTAAAAAGTTTAAAATGAAACCAACTTGTTTCTCCATTTTTGGCAAAATTATCAGGATAGCCTTTATATTTCACCCCTCTCTCTATTTATTGCATGGTTCAGCCTTGCGTAGGTACATTTTACGGCAACGATCACAGAGCGCGCTAGAATCTTTGCTTTACAGTAGGTGCGCTCACAAGTAGAACAGATGGTGAACTGTCAGTAGATTTGACATGTCGTCATCGAAGAAGTCAGGATATCAAAAACGAAAAGCAAGGCAACAGAAAGCTGAGAGGGAGAAAAAGGGCCGACAGTCACCCAGTTTTTTCCCAAAGAAAGGTATATTTATTTACGGACCTTCCTTTGGTGCCCATTAACACTTAGCTACCTAGCCAACATTAGCCTACTATTGTGGCTTAACCACTGCCTGGATGGTCTAGCTAACTAACAAGTTAAGTTCATTTACAGTGCAGTGTCAGTGTCATTTCGCTTAAGTATTTGGTATGTTAACTTTATCGCCACCGAAAATGAGATGAGTTCAATTTTGGTCCAAATATAATTAATGTAATATAATTAGAGTGCATGAAAATGCACTCTATTGTTATCCGAATTTTTCTTATTCTTCTTTTTCTTCTTCTAACCAATTTTGTGTGTTTAATACAGCTTCAACCGTTTAACGTAGAAACTTCATTCAAACTGTGTTGCGTAGGTCTTACAAAGGACACTTATGCTATGTATTTTTTATTTTTGTAACATTTATACTTTTTAAACTATTAATTAAAAACTATCAAAATTTTCCCCATAGACTTAACATTGGCCTTTATGACATCACAATAGAGCCATTAAGCAATTAGAATCTTGTGGCAGCTGTTCTGACCACCTACATCTGTTTGATGTAGGCCTATATACTTTTATCTATGTAAAATTAGACTGCTTGCATTTTCATGCACTCGTAATTCCCTGGAATTACATTCTCTAGTTAATATAATCCATCCAAGACCGGGTGTGCAATCATAAAGTCTGCGTTTGTAGCGGAACATGACCTGTCTTTCAGGATAGCGCCAGCGCTAGTTGAGCTGTGCAAAACAGCATCACAGGACAGAACTGCACTCTCCAAACTTGGCGTGTCGAATACACAGGCCAGCAACCTATCCACTCACGGCATTGCCTGTCACATTAGACAATGTTTAGCGCACAATCTGTCAAAACAGCACTGAAAAACCGCAACATGGACAGAATTTTCAATGTCTTGGTCCGATTCTATGATGATGACTTGGGAAAAGTTGTAACACAGCATCTTGCTACTCGACCAACTTTTATTGAAGCTGCACTTGTCGTTTTTAATAGCATTTAAGAAAAAAGGAAGCACTTTTAATTTGAGCACTGTAATACAAAATTGTATTAATAATTGTATTTATTATACAGTTTTGAATTAAAGCTGTTGTGGAAACGCTAAATGTACATGTGTCCTATTTTGTTACCCCCTCCCCCACCAAAAAAAAAAAAAGAAAAATCAGGCTCAGAAAATTTTGTTGCTTTAAGCCCTGTGCACAGATGCAGCTTCAGGATTAGGAACCCTTTCCTCAACCCACCTCCCAGTAGAAGGAGAAGGAGGTGAGCAGTATTTCGTTGATAATATATTTACAGTGCAATCCATGAAGCCTACAAATTATTAAACTTTGGGTCGTCAAATGGGTTTTCTAGGTTGGTGGGTGGTCTAGGTTTGGGTGGCCCAATATTATATTCTTTCATAGGGCCAAAAATTTCTAGCGGGGCCCCTGAACAGCTGATCACACCGGTGTGACCATACGCGCAAAAGGGTTAAACAACAATACTTAAATGTTCAGGCAGATCAGTCACGTCACTTGACGTTATGTTGTTCTCTGCCTGGGGTAACGTCAGACTCTGACCTGAGTGTGTGGATTATTTTTGGGGGATTCAAACAGGGAAGGTTATCTTCTGTTAATGCTCAATTAGGTTAATGGAAAATAGGAGGCATAGTTTAAAATCTTCTTAGTTACATAATCTTGTATTCCAAAAGACAGTTTCTCTCTGACACTGCTGCCTTCTGAAGTTAATGTCAGTGTTACAGGACACTTTTATTCACGTATTTATTTTTCAAACATTGTTGCTTCCCAGTCATTTATGTTAATTAGGGCTAGACAATGGAGTTCTCAGGGTTTGACACATTTTATTCTGTAAACATCTTACTGGTGTGTCAGTGTTACTTAAATGTTTATTTTGTATCAAACCACATAGCTTGTCATTAATTTTAGTTAAAATATACTGTGGTAAATTTTGACATGGATTTTTATTCTTATTTTTCATGTATACACAGACGTTTCAGAGAATGTGTGGTCATGAAAATTTGCCTCAAAGGCATGGAAAAGTCATGGAAATTTATTGGTAAAAATGTGTATGAACCCTGTATGTAGTTCACTACAACTTATAGTGTGACATCTAATTAACATCCTCTTTTCCAGAAGAAATGTTGAAGCCCTCTAAAAAGACAAGAGCCACTCAGGAGAGTCCACCACAGAAGGTAAATTTTCACTCTAATGAACACAGCCTGTGTAGAGTCTCTCTGACGCCAAGAGAAAACATTTCAGTAACAATTCAGCAGCAGTAGCAGCACCGCCTGAGAATCTGTTGGCCCGGGTTAGAATCCCTAACCTGCTGTTACGAGTCCTGGCACTTTACAATTCATATGATTACCTTTTGTCTAATGAATTAGAGGTACATATTGTATGTTATATCTATTTTGGTCAAGGCACCTCTACAACTTAATCAAGTCTCTCACAAGGAAGGATGTTAATTGTTATACAGTTGATTAGTGTTGTAGTCAAGACCACCTAAACCGAGACCAAGTCATGACCAAGACCAGAGTGTATCGAGACCAAGACTTTGAGGGGTTGAGACCAAGTCAAGACCAAGACCAAGGCAGGGCGAGACCGAGTCAAGACCAGGACCAGACCAGTGCGAGTCCCACACTACATGACACACTTACAATAAAATGTGGAACATGCAAACCATCGGCACTTCTCAAATTGATCTGAAAGATCCACATTCCCATAAAAACACCCACATACAAACACTAAGAGCTGAAATCAATCATTTTTATTCAACACTCCATGTTTTACCATCCAAGCTTGTGGACTCTTACAAGTACAAAACAATAGAAGTAATATAGTAATTATATGTGAAATATTTGATGCTCAGGAAGAATCATTGAGAGTGTGAGTACTCTAGCTAACTAGTGCAGCTCTCTAAAATGCTCCAATAAATAACTCCCATATTAACAACAGTTAGCTGCAACTTTTAATCGATATAGCATGCTTTCTATGTAGCTAGCTAGCTTCCGAGCTAACTAGTGTAATAGCTTGCTAGCTAGATAGCTAGCTAGCTAGCTAGTTAACTTGTAACAACGACGCAAATCGCATCCACTTTTTAGCTGGGTAAACCGTGGGAACAACACTCAACGAATTGTGACAAAGAGAGGTATTTGCAAAATCCATACTATTAGTAGCTAGTTAACTAGCCAGATAGCTAATGAAGTTACTTGTAAATCGCTTGTTTGCCTATTATGCATTTTAAATCTCGTTGTCCAATGTGCTCCAGGCACTGTTGATTTCTTGATGCGTTCCGTGACTTTTTCTCTCCCCCGACCCGCCAGAACAGCACCCTCCCTGTGTTCCGGGACCTCCTGATTTACAAATTAAGCACTGCCCTGACCATATTATATAAGTAGAGTAGGCTAAACTCATCACCAAATAGGTTAGTTGTAGACTACTATGCTGTAAGAGCACTGTCATACACAATTTGACCAGTACAGTAAACCCTAACCGCAGTTCGAAAATATTAAATGAAAAATTCCAGAAATAAACAATTCATAAGTTTTAAATTGCGCGCTGTTCTGAGTACCATAGCTTGTCCAGTTTTGATACATGATATTTAGCTAGCTAGCAGCTACCAAGCAAGCAAGTACTTACCAAGCTAGCTACTTCGTTATTTGCCACCGGACATTGTATGTATTGGAAAAAACATATTATAGCTAGCTACAGAGCTAGGGTTCGGTATTTCGGCGGCCAGCCACGGGGGTTGGGGATTCTTGGATAAGGGGGGACTACTGTAGTTGGTTCGGGTTTCTCGTTCCGTTTTTTCGCCCTCATCTCTTTGGATGAAGGGTGAAAAGATTTCTGAAGAGTTTTCGTACAGAGGCAGATTGCTAACGTTAGCTAGTTCGCGTTGCTAGTGTCACTTACACTTAGCTAGCTTACCTTTCTTTATGCTTCCTTTCTAAGTGCCGATAAAAGTTAGATGTGGTCCCAGCCGTCTCAGTGAGCATTAAATTGCAGTATTTACACACTGCACTATGTTTTTTTTTTTGGATGTTGTTTTGCACAGAAATTCTTTGTGTTTTAGGTACCCAAATTTTATTACCGATGAATTCGCAGACATTTCCTCCCGCTCCCAGACAGCCACAGCTTCTACTCCTGCCTCCCGCCTTAACTTTCTTGGAGTGCGTGTGAAGGGGGCGGGGAAGGGTGACAGCCGTTAAAAATTTCAAATTAGCAATGAGTCACGTTATTGGTTGCATTTGAAGCAGAAAGCCTTCATCTTGTTGTGATTTTACATCCAATCACAATAAATCACAACAAATAAATCAGACAATGCACGGGCAATTTAGTGACATACCCGCAGTTGTGGTCTTGTCTGGTCTTGAAATAAAATCCCGAGTCCTCCATGTATGAGACCGAGACAAGACCGAGTAAAAATGCGGTCGATTCCGAGACGAGACCGAGACCTTCAAAAAGTGGTCTCGAGACCGGTCTCGAGACCAAGACCGATCTCAAGTACTACAACACTACAGTTGATATAACGCATCATGACCACTTGAAGGATTCAAGTGAAGTTTGTTGAATCAGATATCTTTTGATTAGGTTGCATAATACTCCTTACAAAATCTGAGAAGATAAGACAGTAGTATGCACAATACAATGTTTATTTATTAAATAAATATGAGCATATACAGTGCTTCACTTATCCACAATCAGAATGTTGGGTTTCAAACACTCTAGAGGGGCTCTTGATTATGGGACTGCATAGAATGTAATGTGAAATCACTGCTTATAAGATATTGATGTGCCACACTTGCCCAGGTGTTGTTCCAGCCCAACACAAGAGAAGACCTTGGAGCGCAGAAGAAAGAAAAGCAGCGTGGCGTTATCTGGGAAAACACATCACTCTCGGAAGAGTGCCGGGCAAGAAAGAATGTGATGAGTGTCTTGCAGGGGAAAAAGCGCTAAACCAGAGGTCATGGAAGGATGTAAAAAACTTTGTCTATAACTCTATTCAGACCAACAAGAAGAAAGTGGCGAGGCAGAAAAAATGTATGAAAAAGGGATGATGAGAATAATCCAGTTGTATTGCACCGACTTTGTTTAAAATGTTACTGCTGTGTGTGCAAAATGTTGGTTGGAGTTTAGGGAGAACCCCACCCTCTCCAGTGTGTGTTTTTCAGTAGTTTCATTTATAGAGAGGCTATGCAGATGCCATGTTAAATGGGGAGAAGGCCCCTGAGTTAAACAAGTTAAGTTTTTTTTGTAAGCTGTGGTTGAGGCTGATAACAGCCAAAAATAAAATCTCTTTTGGCTTGAATCGGTGTATTATCTGGCTTTCTAACTCTAAGTCAATCACCTCACTTCTCTGGGCCAAAAAACCACACTGAGCTCCCATCCCCCTCCTTTTGGCTCCATCTCTATGACAACTCATACAATGTATCAAAAATCAGCAGATAGGGAGTCAAGTGCAGCTTAATATGACAACTAAAAGTCTTAATGCTTTTGCATGGGGGATATATACCTGATTTGAACAGTACTGATAATTGCAAGCACTGGTCATGCTACATGTTACAGGCTCCTCCGTTTAAGATTTTAAAAGATAATGAGAGCATCATGATGAGGAAGAGAAGCAGAGCACAAGCACAAACCAGTGGAGCATTTCACATTGAACACACCAAACAATGTCTGCATACAGCTTTGCAATTAATTTAACTTGTTTCATTTTTATTTTAATGAATAAATGACATATAAATATTGTACATTTCCATATATTTTGACCCATATTTTACATTTCTAAATAAGAGAAAAACATTTTTAGACCATACAAGTTCATTTTTTCTATCCATCTGTGAGAATCAAAGTAGAAAATCATCCTGGAAGGGTGTGATTCTTATCCACTCAGCACAACTGTAAGTAAAATGTGTTATTCCATTTTAGCTTAATTATTAACCCATGGCATTGTCATGGATCTGGCAATGTTAATTATCATAGTTTGCTATTGTAATGAATTTAGTTAGCAACTATGTCAAAAAAATGTAGGGAAATAGCTTATTTGTGTGGTCAATGTTAATTGGCCAAACAGTAAATTCAATAACTTCTTTCTTCTCATGCTAGCAGCTAACTAGCTAGCTAGTTATATTAGTGGGATTATTGTCACTGAGTTTTCATTTTTAAAATTTTGTCAGTTTGGAGTATATTTTGTCTTCAGAATCTGCATGTACATCATGAATTAAGCTCAAGTGGCAAATAATGTGAGAACTTTGCAGGGGGGTGAATACATCTGCAAGACACTATTAGAAATGTCAGTGCCCCGGCCCCCTAGCTGTGTGTTTGTTTTCTTCCCCTGTCCATGTGCTTTTGTTTTCCTTGTGTTCTAGCCCCGCCCCTGTCCCCGCCTGCCTCGTTGCTTCATCGCCGCCACCTGCCTGCCGGCTCACCTGTTCCCCATCACCTCGTCTGCTCTGCCCTATTTATGCCCTGCCTGTTCCTGTCTCATTGCTAGTTCGTAGCAGTGTTATTCTTGACCTGTTTCGTCCCCGCGTTTTTGTTGCCAGATTTGCTTTGTGTACCGTTCGATCTCGCTTGTGCCCCGACCTGCTTTTTCTGCCTGCCGTTTTTGCCCTGTCTGCTTGTTCGTCTGCCTGCCCCGTGCCTGACTCCGCTTCTGCCCGACTTCGCTCCCGGAATTGCCCTCGGACTGTCTCCTGGTTCCTGACTCTGCCTGTTCCTGACTTCTCCCTGGTTTTTCCCACGGACTGCTTACCCGTTGCTGACCCTGCCTGTTCCCGGCTTACGAACTCTGCCTGCCGTTATTAATAAAGACGCACTTTACCCTCATCGTGCGTGGTCTGCTGTTGGGTCCCTCGTCTGTGCCGTAACAAGAAATTGAAAATGGAAATTGTCAATACTGTGAATCACTGCATAACCATTGTCAATTACGGACACAGATGCGCTTCAGAAATTTTAACAACTCAACGTGCTGTGCCATATAGATGCTGATAATGATAGTCTTTTCATTTGTTTCAGCAGTGTGATCCCAACTGGAAACAAGCCACATACACTGTGTTTGTTAATTTTTATGTCTGATAATACAGAAACCCCAATTTAATAAGCTAATTACTGCTCAAGTCTCCTTAACATTAGTCTACTACAGAGCTGATTGCTAGCTAGCTACATAGCTGTAACTCACAAACAATAGTAACTATCTATGCACTTTATCTAACAAGCTTGTGTACAAATATGCTGCTATAGATTTTCCTCCCACATTACGCTGAAATGCTGTAGTAGTTGTGTCTGCCTGTACTTGGCCTTGCTGCTGTGGCCTTATATGTGGCCTGGAAAAGGCGTATTCATCTAGTGTAGTCTACATTGCTTAGACAGCTTGCTGAACAACTGGATGCCTGTCTCTAGTCTGTAATGTTAGCCATTTATCTGTTATGTTAGATACAAAGGTTCTTTGTTTTATATTATCTCAGAACAGTTCAAATCGGTTGCTGTTTTGATGCATCTCCCTCATCTTAGTTTTTTACAATCATTTTCACACATGTCAATACCATGTCCACTTTTTCAAAACACTTAACACATTCACCATATCAGTAGATTATGTGAAACACACTAAACTGTGTATACCTGTAAAGGTCTAATTGAAATCCACAAACTCATATACAGACAATGAGGTAGAAAAGTGTCAGGTTTTCAGGTGGAAGGACCCAGGCACAGACTGGAATGCCCAACCAGGTATTTATTTGATGGCAAGCCAAAAAAACAGTAGTCATAATACAGTCAGAGTCAAAACCAGAGACCCACAGGCAGAAATCCAAAATCACAAGACAAGACAAAGGTCAAAAGCCAAAAAAAAACAGAGCATGCAGATATAAACAGGCAGGACCAAAACAGACAAATACACTGAGACAAAGTGGCAGAGAACAAAGAAAATAGAGGGGTATATATACACGGGCTGATAATGAGTTAGCAGGGAACAGGTTCTTTCTCACAAACAAAAGGAAAGTGTGACAGTGTGACATCAACTGAATTCTTATACTTGGCTTTACTTTGGAAAATCATGACAGTGCTGACAAGTTTCAACCAAGGACCTTCTTCAAGGCACATACACCACCAAACACTTGTTTATTTGGTGTTTATTAGTCAACACAGGGCAACATGTTTTATTTGTGTGCTCATTCTAGTATGAACTGCTCAGATGATCTTTTCTATGTGGTGAAAGATGAAACAAATAAAATTCTGTAGACACCAAAATGCAAATACAAAATAGAAATGAATTTTAATTCATCTTAATGAATTTAGTTTTTTACAATCATTTTCACACATGTCTCAATACCATGTCCACGTTTTCAAAACACTTAACACATTCACCATATCAGTAGACTATGTGAACTAAACTGTGTATACTTTTGCATTGCTTTGATACAAAATGCATTCAATCACCACTTCTTCCAAAATTCATGAATACCTCTCTCAGTCAATGTTCACCACCAGCAAAATTCTGTACAACTACAGCAAATTTTGCAGACATTAAGATATTCTGTTCAAAACAGTTAACTTTCAGTTCGAAACCTAATGAAATTTAGATCACTGTAGATGGAAATATGCCGCATTTTGAGAGACAAATGAAACTATATGCTTGAAATAAGACAGATTATTCTGATTTTAGCAGAAAGTTTATTCAGTTTTTTTTTTTGCAGCCTTGTTACCACTTTTGTAAGTGGTCATATTTGCGTTGAAATTTGCATGTATATAGGAAAAATATAGATGTAGTTGTCGCTGAAGAAATTTTTCCACTATTACTGTTGTATATGTAAGTCATGGTCTATCAGTGAGAGAAAGTGACCCAAGAATGCAATTACAGTAAATTTACCACACTCAATAGTGGTATCTACAGTATTGTGACAGGCAAAACAACAGATCAAAAAGTTTGTTCTTGGTGTCATGATAGCTGCTTGGCTTCAAATATTTATGGGGAGCAGTCGATTTTAGGGGTGGATAAGATATGCTAACGATTTTTTTCTAAAGGTTCAAGGTGGAAATGTTGCAGTAAATGTGAAATTCATAAAAATTTGACCCAAAATACAGAGGACACCATGGATCAGTATTAGGGCTACAGAAGACTTCTACTGGTAGTATCATGCGTTGTTGTTTCACTCACTGTACTAGAAATGAAAAGCATCTGCAGACTTTTTGTTGTACTACAGTATACCTCAGAAATTGGAGCATAGAGCTGTCATGTGGCATATTGCAGCATTTCAGATTTATTTGTTTGGCATTACAATATGTACTCTAAAGAGGTGTCATTCTTTTTTTTCTTTTTTTGCAATGCAACACTACAGTAATCTATGCCAAACTGCAGGATACAGCAACACATTATATATGCAATTTGCAATACTTCAAGTTGTTTGTGTTTTTAGTTCATTGTGCTTTGAGTGACAAAGTAATCTTCCTGGGAGAGAACATTTGCTATAGTTATGGCAGCACGAGTCACTTTTGGGTGAATTATGAAGTGTTTTGGTGGTTGTAGTGCATTTTGCACGAAAAATTAACTGATGTGCTCATATGCATGGTTGTTAAGCACACTGTGTTAAGAGTTTTGAAAAAGTGGCCATGGTATTGACCTAAGTGTGAAAACGGTTGTAAAAAACTGTAAACTATAGAAGTTAATGACCTGTTCAGAAAAATACCCAGCTTTTGAAAGCATTAACAAAAATGTGAGCAAAAGACAGCAATAAGCTGACAATATTATTTTTACTAATATCCCCAGTTCCAAGCAATGCACTGTTGCTCAATGCTCCATGTTTTATGTTAATAGGTGCTTTTTATCCAAAGCTGAAAAATGGTCTGAATGTGTTTGTTGAACATACTGTAAGGTTCCAAATAAATAAAGAAGTATCACTGCAAATGCCGCTCTGTCTACTAGGTTATATTGGAAGTACATCTAACTGTGATGGATTGAAGCTTCAGCTTGAAAATTTTTATTGCAATCTTCCACCAATTATAATGTAATACATACATGCATGTACTTTGCTTGATTGCCAAAGAAAATGTCACTTTTGATGTCAGTGTTTTTAGATTTTCACACTTGGTTGCTTACATTATTTGGAGAAAGGCAGCTGTATGGGAATGCTTTGGTCCAGCACCACAGTTATCCCAGCAGCACTCAGCACTGCTGAGCCCACAGCTGCTGCATTGGTCCCTCTCTGTGGAACAGAGATGAGACTAAATAATGCTCAGCTCGGCATAAAAAAGCATGTCTCCACATGTGTGTGAGTGTGTATTTCGGCAGAAGTCTATTATATGTTTTAGATACAGAACCACCCTTCACAAAGTACAAGTTGTTTTGCTTTTATTGGGAGCAAACAAATGCATTTCTCTGACAGAGCTCTAATAACTCTAAAAATCAAAGTGGTGGGGCTTTTCCCAAATCCACCCCCTTGCCTCAGTACTTCCTGCTATTCTGGGACTGTTCCACTTTTTTGGTACCACAGGTGAAGTAGTACTTAAATACAGGCCTGAAGCCTTCGTCTCTCAGCCCATAGATGAGAGAGCTCAGACACCGTGGCAGGAGGAGGACCACAAAAAAGTTGGCGTAGCGCAGCTGAATGAAGAAAGCTGGCGGGAGCATGGCCATCAATGCCTCAAACAGGACATAAAGGAAGGACATGAGGGACAGGCACAGCTGGAAGGCATGCAGCATCACTGTCTTCATGGCCCGCTGAGCTGAGGTCCTATCAGTGGAGGCAGAGCGAGCCTGCATCATTATGGCCACATAGGTGTACAGCATAATGATCCCCACCAGCACAAAGAGTGCCACGTTTAGGCCAGTCCCCTTGCTCTTCTGCCAATTGTTCGCGATCACCTGTTCGTGCGTACACAACCCTGGTGATAAGAAAAATGAGGGCTCTGTGAAGAAGAGAGCAAAGACATCAATTAGCACATTGGCGGAACCCAAGACCCAGATGAATGCCATGGCCAGATGCGTCCTTGATGGGGTGGACAGCTCACTGTGCCTCAGAGGGAAACAGATGGCGATGTACCTCTCCAAAGACATCACGGCCAGGTTGAGGGGTGCATTGGTGAATGTTGAAGAGGTCATTAGAACGATAAAGCCGCAAATGATGCGAACCATGCCAACATATACCGTGTTACAGAGGTAGAGGAACATGCTAATCACCAGGTGGAGGGTGTCATTGAAGAGCATATGAGCAAACAGGATGTAGCGTGAGGTCTCACGGAAGACAACCTTGCTCCTCAGGGCAACCAGCATGACGCTATTGATGTAAATGAAAAGTAAATACGTCGATGTTGCCAGAAACATTTGAAAAATTCTTTCCTCTGTCATGGTCAGTTTCAGGGCCTGCAGCTGTAACAAACTCATCTGTTCAGAGATATTTGCCATCTACATTCCTGTTGAACCTGAAAGAGACATATAATCGCAATTTACTGACTAAAACAATTTTCTTTTTAGTGTACCGATATTATCACTATTGTTTGCGTCAAACAGAAACCCATGAACACATTTCACAGTGTAACCATCAAAAAATTAATTTTAAGTGAACATTTTTAGAAATCTAGAATACAGAGTACACCAGAAGAACATACAAAATAATCCTAAATCATGAATAAAGTTAAGAGGAACACTGCCATCCTTAACCAGAATTATGTTCTATAAATGTCCATTATCTGTTACATACCACAGAGCCTCTCTCTTTGAAATGAAGGCATAGAACTCTTTCTCCAGTCTGAGTACTTCCCCCTAAATATCAGTTGTAGAAACGCATGACTTAATTGACATTGCTTGGGGATTAGAAGTGCAAACAAACCTTGTGGACGGATGGGGGTGGGGTCAGGGGTAGGTGCAGTGAAGTGACCATAGCTGTAAACAAGGATGATGTCACTAAAAATTAAACCTTTTTTCAGAAACTGGGGCCTGTGTGATTTGTATTCCCCAGTCTACGCAGTCGGGCTGGGTGTAAGGCTCAGCAGATGAAAACTGAAACCAAAGATGCTGAAACGGAAGCCGTCCAGGAGCCCAGTAACAGATTATATGTATAATTTTCATCTACAGATGCCCTCTTTTACTTAATATACACCAGTACATCTGTACATTCTCCTGGAGTACTTTTTTCATAATAATAATTATAGCAAGACATCCTGAAAAAAACAGGACAGTCTCAATTCATTAGTGTCTGTCTTGTGCCCTGATAGGTAAGATCGCAGCCCTGTTGGTCTCAGTATTCAGGTTATGATAAAAACCTTCCCAAAATTCAAAACATGCTCTGATTAGAGCTCTTTTATGATCATTTATATCACTCATTTTATTAAAACGCACAAGCACAAAGAGAACATGGCAGCAAAAGTCAACAGCTCTGTCCTGTCCTCATACAGTAGCAGACAGTTCATGATGCTCTGAAGTGCAGCTGTCTGCACTTCCTAGCTGGGCTCAACAATCACAAAGCACATAGGTTGTGGCAGATGTAATGGAGAGGCATTGATTGAATATGCCGGCAACACTCTCTTCAAAATTTACAGACCTCAGATACAACATGTACTCCTGTGTGCAGCTGATTGATTGGATCACCCATGGTGTTATTATAGGACACCATGAGAGTGTATAAATTCCATACAGTTCATTTCTTATGTTGATGAATTAACTAAAGTCAAAGTTTTAGTTTTTCAGATAGACAATTGTTCTTCACTCTCCACAACTTTTATCCATAAAAATCATTGTCATGTTATAGAACTCATTGTACTAAAAGGCCTTAAGGCAAGGTCTCATGTCCAATCACAAGAGGAGTGCATTGTTTGCTTCAGCAGGTGATGAAATGGGAGAAGGGATGTTGCCACAGAGTAAACCTGGTTGTTGCTGTATGGACAGACAATGTCATGATCTGTTAAACACTGCTGAAAAGCTCCAGAGCACAGTGAACACTTCTGGCTCTGCACATCTCCCCTGCTCCATCATTAACTGTCATTAATTATTGAGAGCCCACTCTGGGACTAGGGGCCTAATTGTGCCCACTTGTTTATTCCCCTATTTCTCTGTGGAGGTGTGGTGTGCTGTAGTGTGTTGAACTGTCACAGACCTCAGTCAGGATTCAATGATACAGACAGCAATGCTCTGCACTCTGAACAGAATGGCAATTTTAGTATGATAGATGCGTGCAGGCACAACCAAAAGCAATAAAAAGTATAAATCTGTGTAAGCTGTCATTTACACATTTGTGGACTTATTTTCTGCTTTTCTTCATTCCATACTTATATCTACTATTTGATCAGAACACAGAATAGAGAGCTTTCTTTAGATGCATAATACTTGCTAGAAGTAAGATGGTAAGCTTTTTACAAGAGCTTATTATCAGGTTTTCAGCATTACTCCTTCTTCCCATTCATGTGTCAACACCTATTGACAATTACAGCAATGAGCTTTGGTTTTCAAGCCTAATTTTGTTAGGGCCTTACAACACTTCAGATGCTATTAATTGAAGTCAATAGGTTTCCTTCAGCTTGGAACTATGAGTGAATGCAGTTTGAAGATGAAAAAGGGCCACTGTATTGTTTTAGGTTTTGTCAAAGTAATGCATCAATATACAAATACTGAGGCTTATATAGGCCTGTAAAGGTCTAATTGAAATCCACAAACTCATATACAGACAATGAGGTAGAAAAGTGTCAGGTTTTCAGGTGGAAGGACCCAGGCACAGACTGGAATGCCAAACCAGGTATTTATTTGATGGCAAGCCAAAAAAACAGTAGTCATAATACAGTCAGAGTCAAAACCAGAGACCCACAGGCAGAAATCCAAAATCACAAGACAAGACAAAGGTCAAAAGCCAAAAAAACAGAGCATGCAGATATAAACAGGCAGGACCAAAACAGACAAATACACTGAGACAAAGTGGCAGAGAACAAAGAAAATAGAGGGGTATATATACACGGGCTGATAATGAGTTAGCAGGGAACAGGTTCTTTCTCACAAACAAAAGGAAAGTGTGACAGTGTGACATCAACTAAATTCTTATACTTGGCTTTACTTTGGAAAATCATGACAGTGCTGACAAGTTTCAACCAAGGACCTTCTTCAAGGCACATACACCACCAAACACTTGTTTATTTGGTGTTTATTAGTCAACACAGGGCAACATGTTTTATTTGTGTGCTCATTCTAGTATGAACTGCTCAGATGATCTTTTCTATGTGGTGAAAGATGAAACAAATAAAATTCTGTAGACACCAAAATGCAAATACAAAATAGAAATGAATTTTAATTCATCTTAATGAATTTACAGTTTTTTACATTTTCACACGTGTCTCAATACCATGTCCACGTTTTCAAAACACTTAACACATCCACCATATCAGTAGACTATGTGAACTAAACTGTGTATACTTTTGCATTGCTTTGATACAAAATGCATTCAATCACCACTTCTTCCAAAATTCATGAATACCTCTCTCAGTCAATGTTCACCACCAGCAAAATTCTGTACAACTACAGCAAATTTTGCAGACATTAAGATATTCTGTTCAAAACAGTTAACTTTCAGTTCAAAACCTAATGAAATTTAGATCACTGTAGATGGAAATATGCCGCATTTTGAGAGACAAATGAAACTATATGCTTGAAATAAGACAGATTATTCTGATTTTAGCAGAAAGTTTATTCAGTTTTTTTTTTTGCAGCCTTGTTACCACTTTTGTAAGTGGTCATATTTGCGTTGAAATTTGCATGTATATAGGCAAAATATAGATGTAGTTGTCGCTGAAGAGATTTTTCCACTATTATTGCTGTATATGTAAGTCATGGACTATCAGTGAGAGAAAGTAACCCAAGAATGCAGCTACAGTAAATTTACCACACTCAACAGCAGTATGTAAAGTATTGTGACAGGCAAGACAACAGATCAAAAAGTTTGTCTTGGCTGCTTGGCTTCAAATATTTATGGGGCGAGGGGGATTGTAGGGGTGGATAAGATATGCTAAAGATTTTTTTTAAAGGTTCAAGGCAAGGGAGAATGTTGCAGTAAATGTGAAAATCATAAAAATTTGACCCAAAATAAAGAGTACACCATGGATCAGCATTAGGGCTACAGTAGACTTCCAGTGGTATTACTGAGGTATACTGTATCATGTGTTGTTGTTTGTAACTAGGTTACAAACAACAACACATCATAACCTAGTTGACACCAAGCAAATAGGTTAAGGAAACAAAGTTGCTTGGTGTCATCTTAGACTGTAGATTGTCCTGGTCAAAGCAAATTGACAAGATTGTAAACCAAAAGAGCAGAGGCCTTGCCTTACTTAGGCGCTGCAGCACATACCTTACGCCTGAAATAACCAAGAAGGTTATGGGTGCCTTGGTTCTAGCTCAGATGGAGTATTGTAACATCATATGGTCAAATGCCACAAAGAAACATCTGAGAAAACTTCAAGCTGGTCCAGAACAAAGCAGCATGCCTTGCTCTCAAATGTCCATATAGAACAAACATCAACAGCATGCATTCAAGTTTACGTTGGCTTAAAGTTGAAGATAGGCTAAACGCTTCTCTACTACTCTCAACCTGGTCAATTTTAAATAAAAAGACACCACCAAATCAATATAATCTGTTCCATAAAAGTTGCCACTCCCACACCTATAGCACACGATATGCGGTGGAAGGACGTTTTGTAGTACCAAAGGCTAATACCAATTCACTTCAACACACAGTTATATATAGAGCAATTACATCATGGAATGAGCTGCCATCTTTTTTAACAAAAATAAATATTAAATCTACTTTTAAAAAGCAAGTAAAAAATTACCTGGGTCAGATATACACCTTATCACTGCTATTATATCAATCCTTGTTAGTGGGTGCATTTGTAGTATTTTCTTTTTTACCCGTCTTCTTTTAGTGTGTTTCACAATGATTGTGTTTTAATGCTTATCCTTCTTATTTAAATGACTCATTTTTGTGTCTTTGGGGTTTTTTTTGATGTCTCTTGCAATGTAATGTATTTTTTTATTTGATTATTATGATTCTTTATTTTTCGGACCCCAGGAAGAATAGCGGGGCTGTATGGCTCGGCTAATGGGGATCCTATAAACAATAAACTTAATGCACTGGAAATGAATACGTAACATCTGCATGCTTTTTGTTGTGCTGTGGTAGGCCTATACAGTAACAGAAATTTTAGCATATTGCTGTAATGAAACATATTGCAACATTTTAGGATTATTTGTTTTGTATTACAATATGTACTCTAAAGAGGTGTCATTCTTGTTTTCTTTTTTTAAAATGCAACACTACAGTAATCTATGCTAAAACAGAGGATACAGCAACACATAATCTATGCATTTTGCAATACTTCAAGTTGTTTCTGTTTTTCAGTCCATTGTACTTTGAGTGACAAAGTAGTCTGCTGGGAGAGAGCATTTGCTATAGTTATGGCAGCACGAGTGACTTTTGGGTGAATTATGAAGTGTTTTGGTGGTTGTAGTGCATTTTGCACGAAAAATTAACTGATGTGCTCATATGCATGGTTGTTAAGCACACAGTGTTAAGAGTTTTGAAAAAGTGGCCATGGTATTGACCTCAGTGTGAAAACGGTTGTAAAAAACTGTAATTGTTGCAACCAGAAAAGTGTGCATTTCATGCTTGACATTGTTTCTCTGGCAGTTAATGATTGCAACATTGTATTCCCTTTTCTATTGCCTAAGAAAGTTTATTCAGTTTTTTTGTTTGCAGCCTTGTTACCATCTATACAAAAGTGACCATATTTGCATTGAAATGTGCATGTATATAGGCAAAATATAGATGTAGGCAGCTGTCACTGAAGAGATTTTTCCACTATTACGGTTGTATATGTAAGTCATGGACTATCAGTGAGAGAAAGTGACCCAAGAATGCAATTACAGTAAATTTACCACACTCAATAGTGGTATCTACAGTATTGTGACAGGCAAAACAACAGAACAAAAAGTTTGTTCTTGGTGTCATGATAGCTGCTTGGCTTCAAATATTTATGGGGAGCAGTCGATTTTAGGGGTGGATAAGATATGCTAACGATTTTTTTCTAAAGGTTCAAGGTGGAAATGTTGCAGTAAATGTGAAATTCATAAAAATTTGACCCAAAATACAGAGGACACCATGGATCAGTATTAGGGCTACAGAAGACTTCTACTGGTAGTATCATGCGTTGTTGTTTCACTCACTGTACTAGAAATGAAAAGCATCTGCAGACTTTTTGTTGTACTACAGTATACCTCAGAAATTGGAGCATAGAGCTGTCATGTGGCATATTGCAGCATTTCAGATTTATTTGTTTGGCATTACAATATGTACTCTAAAGAGGTGTCATTCTTTTTTTTTCTTTTTTGCAATGCAACACTACAGTAATCTATGCCAAACTGCAGGATACAGCAACACATTATATATGCAATTTGCAATACTTCAAGTTGTTTGTGTTTTTAGTTCATTGTGCTTTGAGTGACAAAGTAATCTTCCTGGGAGAGAACATTTGCTATAGTTATGGCAGCACGAGTCACTTTTGGGTGAATTATGAAGTGTTTTGGTGGTTGTAGTGCATTTTGCACGAAAAATTAACTGATGTGCTCATATGCATGGTTGTTAAGCACACTGTGTTAAGAGTTTTGAAAAAGTGGCCATGGTATTGACCTAAGTGTGAAAACGGTTGTAAAAAAACTGTAAACTATAGAAGTTAATGACCTGTTCAGAAAAATACCCAGCTTTTGAAAGCATTAACAAAAATGTGAGCAAAAGACAGCAATAAGCTGACAATATTATTTTTACTAATATCCCCAGTTCCAAGCAATGCACTGTTGCTCAATGCTCCATGTTTTATGTTAATAGGTGCTTTTTATCCAAAGCTGAAAAATGGTCTGAATGTGTTTGTTGAACATACTGTAAGGTTCCAAATAAATAAAGAAGTATCACTGCAAATGCCGCTCTGTCTACTAGGTTATATTGGAAGTACATCTAACTGTGATGGATTGAAGCTTCAGCTTGAAAATTTTTATTGCAATCTTCCACCAATTATAATGTAATACATACATGCATGTACTTTGCTTGATTGCCAAAGAAAATGTCACTTTTGATGTCAGTGTTTTTAGATTTTCACACTTGGTTGCTTACATTATTTGGAGAAAGGCAGCTGTATGGGAATGCTTTGGTCCAGCACCACAGTTATCCCAGCAGCACTCAGCACTGCTGAGCCCACAGCTGCTGCATTGGTCCCTCTCTGTGGAACAGAGATGAGACTAAATAATGCTCAGCTCGGCATAAAAAAGCATGTCTCCACATGTGTGTGAGTGTGTATTTCGGCAGAAGTCTATTATATGTTTTAGATACAGAACCACCCTTCATAAAGTACAAGTTGTTTTGCTTTTATTGGGAGCAAACAAATGCATTTCTCTGACAGAGCTCTAATAACTCTAAAAATCAAAGTGGTGGGGCTTTTCCCAAATCCACCCCCTTGCCTCAGTACTTCCTGCTATTCTGGGACTGTTCCACTTTTTTGGTACCACAGGTGAAGTAGTACTTAAATACAGGCCTGAAGCCTTCGTCTCTCAGCCCATAGATGAGAGAGCTCAGACACCGTGGCAGGAGGAGGACCACAAAAAAGTTGGCGTAGCGCAGCTGAATGAAGAAAGCTGGCGGGAGCATGGCCATCAATGCCTCAAACAGGACATAAAGGAAGGACATGAGGGACAGGCACAGCTGGAACGCATGCAGCATCACTGTCTTCATGGCCCGCTGAGCTGAGGTCCTATCAGTGGAGGCAGAGCGAGCCTGCATCATTATGGCCATATAGGTGTACAGCAGAATGATCCCCACCAGCACAAAGAGTGCCACGTTTAGGCCAGTCCCCTTGCTCTTCTGCCAATTGTTCGCGATCACCTGTTCGAGCGTACACAACCCTGGTGATAAGAAAAATGAGGGCTCTGTGAAGAAGAGAGCAAAGACATCAATTAGCACATTGGCGGAACCCAAGACCCAGATGAATGCCATGGCCAGATGCGTCCTTGATGGGGTGGACAGCTCACTGTGCCTCAGAGGGAAACAGATGGCGATGTACCTCTCCAAAGACATCACGGCCAGGTTGAGGGGTGCATTGGTGAATGTTGAAGAGGTCATTAGAACGATAAAGCCGCAAATGATGCGAACCATGCCAACATACATCGAGTTACAGAGGTAGAGGAACATGCTAATCACCAGGTGGAGGGTGTCATTGAAGAGCATATGAGCAAACAGGATGTAGCGTGAGGTCTCACGGAAGACAACCTTGCTCCTCAGGGCAACCAGCATGACGCTATTGATGTAAATGAAAAGTAAATACGTCGATATTACCAGAAACATTTTAAAAATTCTTTCCTCTGTCATGGTCAGTTTCAGGGCCTGCAGCTGTAACAAACTCATCTGTTCAGAGATATTTGCCATCTATATTCCTGTTGAACCTGAAAGAGACATATAATCGCAACTTACTGACTAAAACAATTTTCTTTTTAGTGTACCGATATTATCACTATTGTTTGCGTCAAACAGAAACCCATGAACACATTTCACAGTGTAACCATCAAAAAATTAATTTTAAGTGAACATTTTTAGAAATCTAGAATACAGAGTACACCAGAAGAACATACAAAATAATCCTAAATCATGAATAAAGTTAAGAGGAACACTGCCATCCTTAACCAGAAATATGTTCTATAAATGTCCATTATCTGTTACATACCACAGAGCCTCTCTCTTTGAAATGAAGGCATAGAACTCTTTCTCCAGTCTGAGTACTTCCCCCTAAATATCAGTTGTAGAAACGCATGACTTAATTGACATTGCTTGGGGATTAGAAGTGCAAACAAACCTTGTGGACGGATGGGGGTGGGGTCAGGGGTAGGTGCAGTGAAGTGACCATAGCTGTAAACAAGGATGATGTCACTAAAAATTAAAACTTTTTTCAGAAACTGGGGCCTGTGTGATTTGTATTCCCCAGTCTACACAGTCGGGCTGGATGTAAGGCTCAGCAGATGAAAACTGAAACCAAAGATGCTGAAACGGAAGCCGTCCAGGAGCCCAGTAACAGATTATATGTATAATTTTCATCTACAGATGCCCTCTTTTACTTAATATACACCAGTACATCTGTACATTCTCCTGGAGTACTTTTTTCATAATAATAATTGTTATAGCAAGACATCCTGAAAAAAACAGGACAGTCTCAATTCATTAGTGTCTGTCTTGTGCCCTGATAGGTAAGATCGCAGCCCTGTTGGTCTCAGTATTCAGGTTATGATAAAAACTTTCCCAAAATTCAAAACATGCTCTGATTAGAGCTCTTTTATGATCATTTATATCACTCATTTTATTAAAACGCACAAGCACAAAGAGAACTTGGCAGCAAAAGTCAACAGCTCTGTCCTGTCCTCATACAATAGCAGACAGTTCATGATGCTCTGAAGTGCAGCTGTCTGCACTTCCTAGCTGGGCTCAACAATCACAAAGCACATAGGTTGTGGCAGATGTAATGGAGAGGCATTGATTGAATATGCCGGCAACACTCTCTTCAAAATTTACAGACCTCAGATACAACATGTACTCCTGTGTGCAGCTGATTGATTGGATCACCCATGGTGTTATTATAGGACACCATGAGAGTGTATAAATTCCATACAGTTCATTTCTTATGTTGATGAATTAACTAAAGTCAAAGTTTTAGTTTTTCAGATAGACAATTGTTCTTCACTCTCCACAACTTTTATCCATAAAAATCATTGTCATGTTATAGAACTCATTGTACTAAAAGGCCTTAAGGCAAGGTCTCATGTCCAGTCACAAGAGGAGTGCATTGTTTGCTTCAGCAGGTGATGAAATGGGAGAAGGGATGTTGCCACAGAGTAAACCTGGTTGTTGCTGTATGGACAGACAATGTCATGATCTGTTAAACACTGCTGAAAAGCTCCAGAGTACAGTGAACACTTCTGGCTCTGCACATCTCCCCTGCTCCATCATTAACTGTCATTAATTATTGAGAGCCCACTCTGGGACTAGGGGCCCAATTGTGCCCACTTGTTTATTCCCCTATTTCTCTGTGGAGGTGTGGTGTGCTGTAGTGTGTTGAACTGTCACAGACCTCAGTCAGGATTCAATGATACAGACAGCAATGCTCTGCACTCTGAACAGAATGGCAATTTTAGTATGATAGATGCGTGCAGGCACAACCAAAAGCAATAAAAAGTATAAATCTGTGTAAGCTGTCATTTACACATTTGTGGACTTATTTTCTGCTTTTCTTCATTCCATACTTATATCTACTATTTGATCAGAACAGAGAATAGAGAGCTTTCTTTAGATTCATAATACTTGCTAGAAGTAAGATGGTAAGCTTTTTACAAGAGCTTATTATCAGGTTTTCAGCATTACTCCTTCTTCCCATTCATGTGTCAACACCTATTGACAATTACAGCAATGAGCTTTGGTTTTCAAGCCTAATTTTGTTAGGGCCTTACAACACTTCAGATGCTATTAATTGAAGTCAATAGGTTTCCTTCAGCTTGGAACTATGAGTGAATGCAGTTTGAAGATGAAAAAGGGCCACTGCATTGTTTTAGCTTTTGTCAAAGTAATGCATCAATATACAAATACTGAGGCTTATATAGGCCTGTAAAGGTCTAATTGAAATCCACAAACTCATAGACAGACAATGAGGTAGAAAAGTGTCAGGTTTTCAGGTGGAAGGACCCAGACACAGACTGGAATGCCAAACCAGGTATTTATTTGATGGCAAGCCAAAAAAACAGTAGTCATAATACAGTCAGAGTCAAAACCAGAGACCCACAGGCAGAAATCCAAAATCACAAGACAAGACAAAGGTCAAAAGCCAAAAAAAACAGAGCATGCAGATATAAACAGGCAGGACCAAAACAGACAAATACACTGAGACAAAGTGGCAGAGAACAAAGAAAATAGAGGGGTATATATACACGGGCTGATAATGAGTTAGCAGGGAACAGGTTCTTTCTCACAAACAAAAGGAAAGTGTGACAGTGTGACATCAACTAAATTCTTATACTTGGCTTTACTTTGGAAAATCATGACAGTGCTGACAAGTTTCAACCAAGGACCTTCTTCAAGGCACATACACCACCAAACACTTGTTTATTTGGTGTTTATTAGTCAACACAGGGCAACATGTTTTATTTGTGTGCTCATTCTAGTATGAACTGCTCAGATGATCTTTTCTATGTGGTGAAAGATGAAACAAATAAAATTCTGTAGATACCAAAATGCAAATACAAAATAGAAATGAATTTTAATTCATCTTAATGAATTTAATTGTTGCAACCAGAAAAGTGTGCATTTCATGTTTGACATTGTTTCTCTGGCAGTTAATGATTGCAACATTGTATTCCCTTTTCTATTGCCTAAGAAAGATATCAGTCCTGTTTTGCAGAAAACTTTTCAAAATCACTTGATCTGCTCAATCTAGTAACAACTGTGAAATAAATTAATTTCAGACTTCACACAAACGGAAAACTGAACAAACAACTCATAATGCTGTTTACTGGCTCCTTACTAGTGGAAATAAAAAAAATTGACTTTTTTCAAATAAAATGAAGTTGTAAATCCCCACTAATGCCTTTTCTTTTCATCTCATGTTAGTGTTTGGATCCCCACAGAACAGCAGCTTTCTCAAGTAACACACTGCAGAGTTTTCTCTTAATATGTGTATTAGGTATATCACTGAAATACGTCTTCCCTTGATGGAGGACATCTGCCAGTTGAAAGTAAGTCTTTACGGATAATTCAGGAGAGATCTGTACTTAGTGTGAGACTAAGATGTGATACAAAATTGACACAGCAGAGTTTCTTGGTTTACAGTGAACAAAAGTCAACAACTGAATAACATTGGTGGGGGCAGTAGAAATAGACATAAAAGAAGTAGCTACACAGAGAGTCTTTCATCAAATTCCATTTCAAGAAAAGCTCTGTCCATAATCACAGCTCAGAACAAAGATTTTTTTGTAGTCACACGTGGATAGCTGTTTTCTGTCAGTTTGCTAAGGTATGATTCACATTCATTTATATGTACACCTAACAGTCAAATGACACATGGACCATTTGGAATTTATATCTAGCATTGTACATTTTTTCACAGATTCTTCACAACTGTCTTTATGAGTCATGAACATACAACATTTGCTACATAATACAGTGCAGCAATGATTTGTATTCCTTCTTATTCCATTATGTAATGGTTTCCTTGTTATTGCATCTGATGCACTTCATGTTACTTGGTTGTTTACCACAAATACAACTGATTTATCATGAATCGATGATAAATGATACTGTGCTCTCAATGAATGAAACATTTGTGTCTTTCTGGGATACCTCAAGCAACATCTATTCTTCTTGAAAACTCTGGTTATAATACATAGAGGAGAAAATGCAGGGGCAGGTATGGATGGAAGAATAGCTTTATGCAGACAGACATATACCTCTACATGTATGAACAGCTAAAGACTCCTGGATTAAAAAGATCTCTTTCTTACTAACACAGTATTATCCCCATAAATATACAAAGAAGAGTTACAAATATTAACTATAAAGCAAAATGTGTGAGCATTAAGATTTCTTGGTAATTTTTAAAACCTCGGCCTCCACAACTTTCAGCCATTTGTAGCAGTATTTCAATAAAAAGTGTTTCACAATGCAATTCTACTTATCTACAATCCTTACAGACCTTTTCAACCCAATATTAACCGGCTTCACAGTGCTTCTCAAGCCAAATGTTAAATGAAATTTGAAAGAAGGCCTGAATGCCTGATCTCTCAGGCCATATATAAGAGGACTGAGACATCTTGGAAAGATGACCAGCCCCAGAAACATGACATACTGTATGTTCAAGGCAGAGATGCGGTCCAGGTGTGCATACACAACTAATGATATGGAGTCATATAAGAAGGATGCAAGATATAGCCCGAACTGAATCAAATGCAGCAGCACTGTTTTATGGGCCTTGGTTGCTGACATTTTGTCTGAAGCAGCTGACCTGGCGGCTGCCATGATGCCAATATATGTGTAGATAATGATGACCCCAACTGATGTGAAGTAGATGACTGAGTAGGTTTTATTTATAACTTCATAAACCTCCAGATGAAACACAAGGGATTTTGTACAGTATCCCCATGTGGAGGCAAAGGTAGATCCTGTGATCACGAACACAAGTATGTCAGTCAGAGAATTTAATGAGCCCAACACCCATATAACACCAATGGCCACACTTGTCCTCTTGCTGGTGGTGATCTCAGCATGTCTCAGAGGAAAGCAGATGGCGATGTACCGCTCCAGAGACATAACAGCCAAGTTGAGTGGGGAGATACGGGTGCCGATGCTCAAGGAAACCAGGAGAACAAGACACACAAAGCCACTGAGGTACAGCCTCCCCACAGCAAATATATATGTCAACATACATAGCAGCAGCTGCAGAGAGTCGACAAAGAGCATGTTGGTCAACAGGATGTAGCGTGAGGTCTCTCGGAAGATGGCCTTGCTCCTCAGAGTGACCAACATGAAAAAGTTGACATAGAGGAAAAAGAAACATGGCATCATGGAAAGGACAGCTTTAACTGGAACCCCCTTGTTTACTGGTAGCTCTGTGACATTGGTGTCAAAAATAGTGGCGTTTGACATGTTCTATGTGCATGCAAAAAAGAGAACAAGAGAAACGTGCATTGGCAATAACTCTATGCCTTCATTTTTTGTTGTGCATGATTTAGCTTTTCTCAGAAATACCATAAATGGCACAATTATGTGACTTGTTGAACAGTATCTCAGCTTACTATAAAAAGCCAAAAACAAGTAAATTACATTTTGTCATCAGAACATAGGCTACCATCTAGGCGAGGCTTTCAATATAAAAATCAGTCAATATGAAATAATTACAGAGTCAGTGCTGTTTTTCAACACTCAACTTAATATAACTTATACATATATTACATACATAATGCAAAGACAAAAAGACAAACGCAGTATTGAAATGCATGTTTGTATAAAGCTGAACTACCAGCAGTTACACAAATCAATCTCTATAGATGAGAGAAATACTTACAGTCATCTAAATGTTCATGCTGTGCAAAACTGCTTAAGCAGTTGGAGCAAATGAAGGAGAAGACAGTCTGTGAGAGGTGACAAATGTCCTCCTCATTTCAACCAAGCTCAGAGCCATGTGACACCAGACCCCTGTGCCGTGTGACATCACAGCTACCCACAAAGGGAGCTAATTAGTAAAGAGTGAGAGTTAGACAAGTGTGTGTCTGACAAGTAATAAATGATTAATAACCTAAAGAGCAGTCATAAGAGAAGACAGGTGACAGTTATGCTCTAATCAGCCCCACCGGCTCCAGTTTATGTTGGGGAGGGGTAGGGTGGTTCAGAGGGTGTACTGGGAATATGGAACATAGGCATGAAATGAATAAGTAGTTCTCTAAGCTTTGACTTCAAGAAAAGCTTTATTCACATTCACACTCACATTTTTACATACCACTAGGGTGCTGGGGAGGGGTGGGGGTGGTAGGGGGTTAACAGGGTGTTTTGGAGACATTGGAAACGTACATGAGAGGAAGAGATGGCTATATAGGAAGTCTTGTGCCAACTTTAACTGCAAGAAAAGTTTTTTTTTCTATTTTCATAGCTCAGACAAAATATTTTCACCCTTACATATAATAGCTGAGCCCCCCATATGATATCTTATCTATCTCTTTTCATATTATATTTTATCTCATCCATAGCACAGCAAGTGCCATAATGCTAAATGATTCACCTATCTGGTTCACCTATTTTCCTGGTCCAACAATCTCTCCACACACGAAACACATAAAACTTTTTAAAATTCTTTGTGCTAGATAGAATGAAAGATACACAAAGCTTAGTCTGTGTTTGTTTTATTTGTTATCAAAAGAAAAATGGGGCTAATGAGGAAGATATAAGATTGTATCAGTCATCAATTACAAAAAAAATGCCATCTGTTATTAGGGAGCAGATTGAAGAAGCACTGCAACTAGTTTACTATGGGCTATTCCCCTTGTCACTGAGAACAATAAGAGAGGAGAGACGAGATCATGTATTATTAATTAAGGATGCCTAAATTCATTGACACAGGCCAGTGCATATCCAATGCTATGGATTGGAGATATTCTACAAGGATTCCATGGAGCAAAGTGTTTCCCCTCACTTGACCTGAGATCAGTCTACTTGCAAATTGAGATGGAGCCAACTGATAGCTGATAGTATAAAGATGGCTGTACCACAGAGGGTGTGTTCCAGTTTTATGTGATTCTGTTTGGGTTTGATGAGGCACCAGTCACAGCTGCTGACTGTGAATTATTGGTAAAAAAAAAATACACTGTTAATTGTAAAAAGAATTGAATGACTTATTTCCAGTTGCCTTAACTCATGTCCCTTAGGGTCTCACTTAACTTGCCTAACATCAATTACTTACATCAGACTCTCAACCAAAGATACTGTTCATAAAGGTTGCTTCAGTGAAACAAGCTTAATGTTCACTTGGCATTCACAAAAAATAATAAAAAACAACACACACACCAGTACTTTTGAAATTGCATTTGTTCTGGGTCTAGGGGATGGTGTTACTTTCTGAAACAGACAATATGCAAGCCAAGATTCACTGTACATCAATTGGCTCAAAATCAAGTGCCCTCTGAAATGGGACCAGGTTAAATAAGATGTTGCTATAATTTCTAAACACATATACAGTCTAACACAACCATTAATATCCATCCTGATTCTCATCAGACAGAAGGCATTACCAGTTGAGAACGTGCATCCTAACACTCTAACCAGAAACTACAGCGCATTGTGCGATGTGCAGAGAAGATTATTGGCCGTCAGCTCACCCCCCTCACAGACCTGTACTCATCCAGAATTAGGAAGAGGGTGGGGAAAATCATGGCTGATCCCTCACATCCTGGCCACTCTCTCTTCCAGCGGCTACCCTCCAAACGCAGAGTAACACTGAGATCCATAAAGGCTAGGACTACACGTCACCTGAACAGCTTCTTTCCCCAGGCTGTAATCCTCTCAAACAAGGACCCTTCCCATATCTGCCCCCTGTCCAGTTGCACACTTGCACTTTAACAATCCATCCCACAGATGTACATAATCAAAGCATTGCACAGTTTCATTAATTGTATTATTGTATTTATTGTATTGTTTATTGTATTTATTGTATTGTCTTATTGTATTTATTGTACTGTCTTGTATAATTCTGTCTACATTTATGTTTTCAATGTCGACACCTGCACCAAGAGAAATTCCTAGTACATCTGTACTTGGCGGATAAAAAATTCTGATTCTGATTTTTCATAAATGTAATGTACTAACATTACTAATGTGCTGATTTTTTGTTTGCACAAGCTAAGCATTATGCTTCTATAAGTGTCACACTTCTCTTTACATCAAGGCTTATTTTTTATCAACTGCTAATTCACTGATCATTACGTAATCTGGATGGAGTATCTGGTTCATGTTTCCACCATATTAAGATGTGTTTACCGTAAATATTGGTGAATCTGTGTAGCAGCAGCATAGTGTTGATCCAAAAAATATGCGGTCAATTAATCATTTGTTCACAATACTGTTTTCCCTCCATTCACATGATGCATAGGTTTTGACTAACAACAGCGGTGCACTGACTCGTTCTCTCACAACCACTCTCAGCAGCAGAGTAGAAAGAAAGCAGGGCTCAGAAGACGAGACTATCAGTACTGTGTGAATTAGTGCACAGTTTAAATTAATTTGGGGAGCTATAGTGAAGAGAAAGCTAGTAGCATGACCCAGCAGCAAAACTAATCTGTATCAATGGAGAAGCCCAGTCCAATCTCTCTTCGAAAGAGCGTTAAATCTGAGGGACGAAGTGCAAAATTTAGCAGTGGAAAGTGCTTCAACGCCCGAGAGCTAGGATTCACATCTAATGTATCAACTAGGTGCAACATGAGCTATGAGAAATTGTTTTGGTTTCTGATTGGATAATTGCTATCCATTTGCTGCCCTACAAATGTGTAAATTTGTAGGGCAGCAAATGGATGTAAAAATATGCGGTCAATTAATCATTTGTTCACAATACTGTTTTCCCTCCATTCACATGATGCATAGGTTTTGACTAACAACAGCGGTGCACTGACTCGTTCTCTCACAACCACTCTCAGCAGCAGAGCAAAGTGCTCCACCCAGCAGCAGAGTAGAAAGAAAGCAGGGCTCAGAAGATGAGACTATCAGTACTGTGTGAATTAGTGCACAGTTTAAATTAATTTGGGGAGCTATAGTGAAGAGAAAGCTAGTAGCATGACCCAGCAGCAAAACTAATCTGTATCAATGGAGAAGCCCAGTCCAATCTCTCTTCGAAAGAGCGTTAAATCTGAGGGACGAAGTGCAAAATTTAGCAGTGGAAAGTGCTTCAACGCCCGAGAGCTAGGATTCACATCTAATGTATCAACTAGGTGCAACATGAGCTATGAGAAATTGTTTTGGTTTCTGATTGGATAATTGCTATCCATTTGCTGCCCTACAAATGTGTAATGCAGTTTCCATATTGACATATTGTTCCCAAAATGCAAATACATTGATCGAAAACATTTGATTCCTACAGGAAGATTTTGATCTTCAACAAAAGTGACAACAAACAACACATAAAAACATAAACTCAGTAAATTAAACAAAATACTAAATTAATTGCTGTGTGAGGCTTGCCCTTGTGTATTCCCACAAAAACGTCTGAATCGCAAGTAGGCAAGTGACTAGAAAATTACTTTGGCCAGCAATTGCTGTGTTTCTGCAACAACAGAAATTAATGGTATTCTATGACCAGAGGTGTATAGAAACCAGCAAGCTAGCTGACTAAATGGATTGATTCCTGCTGTAGAAATATAAAATGAGGGCCAGATCATTATATGTGAACAATGACAGGTTTGTGTTGAACAAAAAGCAACAAGGTGCATCCGAATGC
This sequence comes from Megalops atlanticus, assembly GCA_019176425.1. NCBI lineage: Eukaryota > Metazoa > Chordata > Actinopteri > Elopiformes > Megalopidae > Megalops > Megalops atlanticus. The sequence goes on from CM032877.1 coordinate 36,074,341, forward strand.
AGTGTCAAAGGAGACAACAAGACAGTTAAATGCTGTAAAACTGAATGGGTGTAGCTGCACTGATCTGGCTAGATCTGGCTAAAACAACAAAAACAATAATATATCTCAAGGCCTATTTGGAATTTGGATTTCCTTCCAAAGTGATGAATGGGCAAGTGATACCCAAATGCTGTTAATGTAAATAGCCCAATGTAATGTCACCTTTTCAAGCAGCATGGTGATATGTTTAGCATCAATTGTCAGACTTTCAAACATGACATTTCAGGCTCAAATCTTACCTAAATATGTGTTTTCTGAACAATTTCACTTGTTGCATTCATAAATTAAATTATGAGTGTGGCAATTTTCTGCTTGGCGCCTGCAACTTCCTCTAGCAGATATATTTGTTATTTCTTATTACCATTATTTTCATTATCATTAAGTATGAACATTATTTTAGCGACAAATAATACATTTGTAACTAGTCTTTACATCTAATTCATTTACATGTAATATAGATATGTATTATCATAAATTAATCTAATATACCGTAAAACTTCCAATAAATGCTGAGGCGTTTATTTGCTTTAATTACTTAACTTTACCAGCGTTTATTGGAGACTCGGTGATAATAAGAGACCTGCGTTTATTTCACCTAAAGCCCTAAGGCTTCTGCAAGTTATTGTTAGTTGAACTGACCAAGAAAATTCACCATGTTTTTATTCCCAAGTAGCCAACTTAAACATTAGAAAGCACTCTTTGGTAGCAACTCAAACAGGAATCACTAATAAAATAAGTTAAACATTGTCATTGCAACCCATGAGGGGGGAGCACAGTCTATAAGAATAGCAGTAGCACTGTGAGGCTACCATGATCCGAAAGACAAAGACAGCTTGTTTTGTTTGTTTATGTTTAATCTAATTCGTGAAGAGATGAACATGCATAAGGCAAATTGAATTCACTAAAACAACCTCATTTAGCCTAATGTAAAAAATTATTTGTTTGTGCTGCAGTCATTAAGAAATAGGCCTAAAGCATCCCCAACAAAAGACTTAGGAAACACACTGGCTAAAATTATGCTTGCAAAATGATTTAATTTACAAAAACCAAATTCCATTTAACATTTTAGCTGTTAATGCTATGCTGTAATGTTAAAATTAGCCTACTTTATTCTCTGCTGTGATGAAACTTTGATAGGCAGAAGAGGCTACAGTAAAGCATCTTCAACATATTTAAACAGCACAACCGAAAGCAGTGCTACACAAATGTTTTCTAGTCTTAACTAAACATTAACAATAATTAAAGTGAGTTAATTATTGTTAATTAACTTTAATTAACAATTAATATAATTAACAATAATTAAAGTGAGTGATAAAGGTAATAATAATGTTGAACATCAACAGTAGCTCAAACACGTGAAATAGGCCAATACAAGGAACAGGCCTGCCTACCGATAAACACTAGCCTACTGTCTCCTCCTCATCCTCATCATCACCATCATCATACACCACCAGTTCATTATTGGCAAGCTCTTTGTCATCTTCATCGCACTGGCTCATCACGGTTGCAATTCCATTTCGCTGTCTAGCTTGCATGAGTAGCGCTCTCCCAGATGCGCAGGGTTCTCCCTCCTTGAAGCAGTGGATGAGGTGGTCCTCGGTTCCATCAGCAGCGACAGTCAGGGCACAAACCTTGAAAGACTTTTTCACCAGCTCCACATCCAGCTTAGCCCAAGCTTTGACTACCCAGTCCAGAAGCAGACCGCGAGCAGGGTCCCGCAGGTTTCCCCCAGCAGTGTACTCTTTGTCTCTATTACCTGCCATCCAGTTCTTGTATGATTCATGAAGGCTTGCTTTGATCGGTTTATTTCATACAACGTCGGGGGCCTGGATGTACTTTGTACACCCACCAGGAATGACTGCCATGGTCATTTTGTAGCCACTTCTGAGATCCGCTTCGGTGGCAGCGCTGATGTGGCATTGGTAAGAGTCTCATACTAAAAGACGGGGACTGAAGCTGAATTTCCCCATGACTCGCTGTAGCCAATCTGCGGTAAGGCTGTTGTTCATCCATCCGTTTGAAGATGAGTTTACGACGACTCCATTGACGTCCTGCATTGCTTTAACATCTCTAACAGCCCCTCGAAACACAATGTAGGGTTTCAACTTCATTCCATCTGCTTTTGCAGCCAAAACCACAGGTGACTTTTCTCGTGGCCAGTAGTTTTTAGGGGGACACTCCGTACACCTTGCTTATCCACAGTTGTTGGTACGGCCATATCGAACAAAACGGCCGGGTCATCCATGGCTATGATGTTTTCCTAATTTTTTCAAAGCCACTGTCTTGTTCACAAAGTCCACATAAGTTTCTCTACGAAGTGCCTGGCATCCTTCTGGGCCACAGTGGTGTGCCTCCGCACAGCAAATCCATTGCGACGCAAAAACTTGTCAAGCCATCCAAGACTAATTGCAAATCTGTCAGCTCCATTAATAGACCTATATATTTCTTTAGCTTTCAGTCGGGTCATTTCCCTCGACACGGGCAGTTGGTTTGCCCCCGTGTACTCAAGATCCACTCGACCAGCTTGGCCTCCATCTCCTCACATAATTTCTTTTTCCCTCCACCATCGTTTATTTGAGGCAGGCGTTTATTTCATTGAAAGGGTCGCGCATACCGGCGATTATGAGAGGCCTGTGTTTATTGGAGACTCGGCTGTTATTGGAAGTTTTACGGTATTCTCAGCTACCAGAACGTTCAATCTCTACAGTTTGACCAAAACAAATAATTTTGTACATCTTTCTAGCTGTATTGCACCCCTTTTCCAGGTCAACAGCTACCAGCCTATTTTCTGGAGCCAGCAGAGGGCACCATGTTACCTTGTCCTGTAGGGCCAGCACAGGGTGCCCTCTCTACTTGGCCTGTAGAGTCAGTCTTCCATACACAACCTGAGCCAGACTGAGGGTACACATCTCCAGTGCAGAGCATGCCTGGCCCCCACATGCTGTGGGCCTTCCAGTGGTCACCTCATCGATCTGTGGGGATGCTAGAAGTCACCTCCTCACCCTGTGGGCCTGCTGGCAGTCTGCCTTTCATGCTTAGATATGATCAATTGAATGTGCGCACAAGCTCAATGGGTCTCATTCATCAAAATGTTTGTAGAAATGGCTGTATTTTGTTCTTAGGAAAATGCGCATATGAAAAAAATCACACTTAATTCATGAAACGTGCAAACACCCAAAAGTGTTCTTACCCTCGCTTGTATGATGATAAATCCCAGCTGTTATTAAATTAGATGCTCTTGCATATTCTCTAATTAGCATAAGCAAACTCCCCAACAATCCCATATAAGGACATTCTTACTTCCATGTCACATGCATTACCAATGCTTCCTAAAGGAAAAAAGGAAGATATTTTCTGATTCAGTGATGTAAACAATTCTGACAGTAGTTGATGCAAGAAAAAGATATATCTGGTAGTGTGAGCAGTGGAGTGTCCAGGACATCAGTAAATCACGGGTTTACAATAAGCACGATTGTGAAAGGACTCCAACATCTACATCAATTTTAGATAAAAAAAAAAAGTTTGTCCTGACTGTGTCAACCATCGAAGTTTGAATCTGACACAGAAAATATGTAGGTGTATACTTTACAGATGTAACCTGGAGGTAAAAAAGGTGCATGGCTGCGTGTAATTTAAGATGCTTAGTTATTTAAATGCAAGTCTGAATGGCAGCCCGACTCGGGTGTAGGGTCCTCTCATTAATCTGATGGCAAATGAATGCTGTCTTTCATGGCCACAGTGTGGAGGACACAGCAGTGCCAGCTTCATCTTGCATAACACACCCACCAGCTTTTCAGCACACCGATAATAGACTCCATCACTGAGCGTGTGTGTGTGTGTGTGTGTGTGTGTATCTGGTTTTATGCAACCTCCCATAGTGTTCGCCAACGGTGTCACCTGTCAGGGTTTCACTATGAATCAAACTTTCAGCACGTAACCTCTGTTGCCTATGAGAGTGTTTCACAATTATAATTTGGCAAGGTAATTACAGTATACATCTATGAATTAGTTTACTTGGTACATTTGTGGTTTATTTCAAACGGAATTGTGTTAAGTATTTCAACTGCAAATGGTCATTTTGCTCACATGTAAATGATTGATGCTTGCACTTTTATTGCAATGGCAAAAAATGTCATCTTGTTCAAATTTTATTTGAAATATTATAATAGTTCCATACAAACCTTTCCCAACAGAAAAATACAATAATTTCCACAAACATTTTGATGAATGACGCCCAGTGAATTAGTCCAAATGAGTTTTCTCCAAACTGGATGTTGAATCCTTTTATGCAATTCAGAAATGGAATTTGTATTGTAAAGATGGTATTCCTGTATGCTTAGCACACTTTCATAAACAGATGTTGCTCAGTAGTATGGTGGCACATTCAATTCAGCAACACATTTATGCTGATTGCACATGTCATGAGATGCAGCAAACTGAATGTTACATCTCTTGTTAAAACAATTTCTGTAATATGTCCATGGACAAATCAATCTAAATAAATGACTATCAAAGAGGTCAGTGATATATGGTTTAATTACAATTCTAGATCCCAAAGCTAGACTAACCCAAAAAGACCTAATAATTTGAGAAGTGAAGTCAAGTCTTGAAGATAATCTTGTAGAGAATGTTACACTCAACATTCCACTCCAGTTGTGAACATTTTTATTCATTTCATTTTCATTTTGACATAGGGAAAATAAGATATACATTGCTCTTTTACTTTCATTTCCTTACTTTTGCTTTGTTAGCTGCTAGGGTCACTTACTGTCAGGGCTCAGGCACAGACCACACATATTCAGGTTCCAAGTGGTTTATTGGAATCTTAGGACAAGAGGGTAATGGCAGAACAGGCAGGGTCAAAACCAGACAGACAGTCCAAAGGCAGAGCAGGGATCAAAAACAGAAACAGGCTGGGTAAACCGGGTAGGCAGGCCAATCAGGCAATCAAGGCAGGGCGACAGGCAGAGACAAGGTCAGAAGTCAGGCAGGAGTCAGTATCAAAAGCAATAGCAAACAAATAGTCAGGCAGGTACAAAACCCAAGACAAACTGGCAACAATACAGCGACAAGCAAAGAATAAATAGGGCTGGGCTGATGAGGCGATGGGATGCAGGTGGGCAGGCAGGCAGGTGGAGACGATCAGGAAATCAGGTGGGCGGGGACAAGGCAGAGAGCCGGGCAGGGCCGGAACACATGGAAACTGTAAACAAAAGCACATGGACGACACTGACAGACAGGAAGAAACACCAAAACAACAGCTAGGGGGCCAAAGTGCTGACACTTACAGCTTACATGGAATGCGTCTTTAACATTTTTCTTACGGCTCATATCACATGCAATACAAATGACTTGCCATACCAAGTGAAATGACTCGGTATGATTTGTCCATTTTAGCTTAATGTATGACCTCACAAGCACTTTTCAAGGTCTGTGCAATTAAAAAATACTATTTGAGAAAAACATTTTTTTTCATATTACATAAGCAACAATCACAAAATGAACATGTACATCTGGATTTCCTGCTCTCCTTTTTAATAACTGTAAACAAGTAAGTAAAATATGTGCCAAATCATTTTTGGTTATTTTGAAAGTTTCCAATATAAGAAGACTGCTTGAGATACAAACATGCCTAAAATATATATATAAATAACTTATATACTTTTATTCCAATCCTCCTCTCTTGTCACCACTCATACCTAGACAAGAGCTACGATAGCAGTGATGGTCTACAGGATAAAGCACAAAAAAAAAACATCTGTCATCAAACTCATGTTTTTTTCTATCAGTTTATTGACATATGATTCACACATATAGTAACCTTTATGGAAATAGGATGTACAATTTGGCCCATTCTTGAATCAATTTTGATTTTATTCATACTACTGTACATATTTCTCAGATTCTTCATAGATTGACTGCTTTCAGCTGAACATGCAATATACAACATCCAAAATCCACGAGTGGATGCAGTGCAGCTACACCCGTTCAGTTTTACAGCATTTAACTGTCTCGTTGTCTCTTTTGACACTGCATTTGGATGCACCTTATGTTTCTTTTTGTTCAACACAAACCTGTCACTATTCACATATAAAGAATGGATCTCACATATGCTCTACTCTTAGTGACTATGACTTTGAGTCTTTCAGATGTAACTCTGTCACCTTTAATCTATTAAAAATGACATCAGAAAACTGTACCTGTAATCTTATATGTATTCTGTATAATGCTTACAATAGATAGTGCAGAAACAGCAAATAAAGGTACATGTGTAATACCAGCTTTATACAAATGGACAGAGGGTATATCCACATGTGTGCAATCATCTAAAGACAGCTTCTTTGAAGAAATATTTTGTTTAGTAAAACAATACAAATTTGCAGTCATCATGACAAATGTACACAGAAAATTGAAAAAATATGAATTAAATAATAAATGGATGAAATGTGCTATTAGTGAACATAAAAAGGCATTCTTTGTTGTTTTAGAAAACTTGGGTGAAATGTATTTGAAATGCCAGTGTTGACTGCAGTCATCTAATAAATTAAACAAGAACAATGATATGATTCATCATTTGAATATCACACCATGAAAATCTGGCACAGAGAATTTGTCCATACTGTAGTGCAGTCAATATCCTTAAGTAAATTTAAAACTACAACAATAATATTACTCACGTTAATTTTTGAGTGTCTCCAGGAGCTAGTATTGCGTAGGATACAGGGGTGCCTTTCCAGTTTGTACTTCATGTCAGTCTTTTTTCAAGATGAGCATGATGTACTTTTAGTTTCTTTGACAGTATAAGTGATGGAATTTTGCAGGTATCTTTGGTAAGACTCATTTGTAGCACAATTCAAGGCGGCAACATTTCTGTTCTTCATCATACCTTCATTTCTCCTCTCATGTTGACTAGCATCCAGCTAAATGGAAGTAAGCAAGCTAAATGCATACAGTAAGCAAGTCCAAAAGGAAGGATTCTACCTTCGTGTATTTGGATGACATACAATTGATTTGTACTAGCTCACTGCATAAGAGTGCACTTCAATAATATCAAATGATAACTGGTTTCACAGTGCTTCTTAAACCAAATGTGAAGTAGTATTTGAAAATAGGCCGGAAGGTCTGATCTCTCAGTCCGTATACAAGAGGACTGAGACATCTTGGGAAGATGACCAGTCCCAGAAACGCTACATACTGTATGTTCAAGGCAGTGATGCGATCAAAGAGTGCGAACACCGCTACGATTATGGAGTCATGTAAGAAAGATGCAAGATACAGCCCCAGCTGTATCAAGTGCAGCAGCACTGTTTTATGGGCCTTGGTTGCTGACATTTTATCTGAAGCAGCTGACCTGGCTGCTGCCATGATGCCAATATATGTGTAGATAATGATGACCCCAACTGATGTGAAGTAGATGACTGAGTAGGTTTTATTTATAACTTCATAAACCTCTAGATGAAACACAAGGGATCTTGTACAGTATCCCCATGTGGAGGCAAATGTAGATCCTGTGATCACGAACAGAAATATGTCAGTCAGAGAATTTAATGAGCCCAACGCCCATATAATGCCAATGGCCACACCTGTCCTTCTGCTGGTGGTGATCTCAGCATGTCTCAGAGGAAAGCAGATGGCAATGTACCGCTCCAGAGACATAACAGCCAAGTTGAGTGGGGAGATGGGTATTACGATCTCCGCTGTCATCACCACAGCAAGACATGCAAAGCCACTGAGGTACAGCTTCCCCACAGCAAAGATGTACATCAGCAAAAAGATCAGCAGGTTTAGAGAATCCACAAAGAGCATGTTGGTCAACAGGATGTAGCGTGAGGTCTCTCGAAAGACAGTTTTGCTCCTCAGGGTGACAAGCATGACCAAATTGACATAGAGGAAGAAGAAACATGGCGTCATGGAAAGGACAGCTTTAACTGGAACCCCTTTGTTTACTGGTAGCTCTGTGACATTGGTGTTGAAAAAAGTGGTGTTTGACATGTTCTATGTGCATGTAAAAGAAGAGAAGAGGAGAAACGTGCATTGGAAGCAACTCTTTGCCTCAGAAATAAATCATAAATGGCACAATTATCTCACTTCTTGAACAGTATCTCAGATTACTAAAAACAAGGCAAAATTAATAAAACAACATTTTGTCATCAGAACATAGGCTACCATCTAGGTGAGGCATTCAATATAAAAATCAGTCAATATGAAATAATTACAGAGCCAGTGCTGCTTGTCATCACTCAACTTAATGTAACTTCATACATAATGCAAAGACAAAAAGACAAACACAGTATTGAAATGCATGTTTGAATAAAGCTGAACTACCAGCAGTTACACAAATCAATCTCTATAGATGAGAGAAATACTTACAGTCATCTAAATGTTCATGCTGTGTAAAACTGCTTAGGAAGCTGAAGAGAATGAAGGGAGACGACAGTCTGTGAGAGGTGACAACTGTCCTCCTCATATCAACCAAGCTCAGAGCCATGTGACACCAGACCCCTGTGCCATGTGACATCACAGCTACCCACAAAGGGGGCTAATTAGTAAAGAGTGAGAGTTAGACAGGTGTGTGTCTGACAAGTAATAAATGATTAATACCCCAAAGAGCAGTCATAAGAGAAGACAGGTGACAGTTATGCTCTAATCAGCCCCACCGGCTCCAGTTTATGTTGGGGAGGGGTAGGGTGGTTCAGAGGGTGTACTGGGAATATGGAACATAGGCATGAAATGAATAAGTAGTTCTCTAAGCTTTGACTTCAAGAAAAGCTATATTCACATTCACACTCACATTTTTACATACCACTAGGGTGCTGGGGAGGGGTGGGGGTGGTGGGGGGTTAACAGGGTGTTTTGGAGACATTGGAAACATACATGAGAGGAAGAGATGGCTATATAGGAAGTCTTGTGCCAACTTTAACTGCAAGAAAAGTTTTTTTTTCCATTTTCATAGCTCAGACAAAATATTTTCACCCTTACATATAATAGCTGAGCCCCCCATATGATATCTTATCTATCTCTTTTCATATTATATTTTATTTCATCCATAGCACAGCAAGTGCCATAATGCTAAATGATTCACCTATCTGGTTCACCTATTTTCCTGGTCCAACAATCTCTCCACACACGAAACACATAAAACTTTTTAAAATTCTTTGTGCTAAATAGAATGAAAGATACACAAAGCTTAGTCTGTGTTTGTTTTATTTGTTATCAAAAGAAAAAGGGGACTAATGAGGAAGATATAAGATTGTATCAGTCATCAATTACAAAAAAAATGCCATCTGTTATTAGGGAGCAGATTGAAGAAGCACTGCAACTAGTTTACTATGGGCTATTCCCCTTGTCACTGAGAACAATAAGAGAGGAGAGACAAGATCATGTATTATTAATTAATGATGCCTAAATTCATTGACACAGGCCAGTGCATATCCAATGCTATGGATTGGAGATATTCTACAAGGATTCCATGGAGCAAAGTGTTTCCCCTCACTTGACCTGAGATTAGTCTACTGGCAAATTGAGATGGAGCCAACTGATAGCTGATAGTATAAAGATGGCTGTACCACAGAGGGTGTGTTCCAGTTTTATGTGATTCTGTTTGGGTTTGATGAGGCACCAGTCACCAGGCAACCAAGCACAGAGTCATATGACATCAGACCACTGGGTCATGTGACATCACAGCTACCCACAAAGGGGGCTAACGAGTGCAGAGTGAGAGTTAGACAGGTGTGTGTCTGACAAGTAATAAATGATTAATAACCCAAAGAGCAGAACAAAAGAGAAGACAGGTGACAGGTTCTGTATGCTTTAATCAGCCCTAATAGCCCCAGTTTATGCTAGGGTGGGATAAGGTGTACTGAGTTCAAAGGGTGTACTGGGAGTATTGAAAGAAGGCACAACATAAGGAGGCAATTCTTTGAGCTTTGATTTTAAGAAAAGCTTCATTCCCGTTGCTAATTGCTAATTAGGGTGAAACACTCTCCTTCTGCTCCACGTGTCGCTTTTTTCGTCTGCCATGTTGGAATCTCAGACATTAATAATAATTTGGAAATTTGGTAGCACATAAAAAATACAGTTTAGTACATATTTGATATGTGGAAAGACACATTTTTTGCTAATATTTATTTTTGAAATATATAAGATTTTAAATTTTTATTTTTTTTATCAATTTTTATAGTTAAAAAGTAATTACTTTTATGGTTTGTGCCTTAGATTTAGTGCCGTAGTAAACACCTCTCTGATGACTTTGATCTGTGTCTTTCTGTCCCATGTCCTATGTGATGGTGACGTGTCCAACAACAACAGCATCACCCAAGATGCTTTGCAAGATCTCACTGCAGCGCAGTGGACAAACGCAAAACAAACCTGGCACTAGGACGCAGCCCACACACATTGAGGGAGGAGACGTCAGATGACACACGGCTGCTGGATCATCATTGCCCTCACCTGGTGTCAACTGGGGCTCCTCAGAGGCGCTTGAAAAGAGGCAGCCAGAAGCCACAGGGGCCAATTCAGTCAGCTGAGCCTGAACGCGTCACTCACTCGCTGACAGAAATCACTTCTTTTCAGACTGGGATCCAAAGGAACCATTCAGTGCCTTGTGACTGCAGGGAATCCTCCCTCCCCTGAGTATCATTACCTCACAGACACCAGGACACCAGAGCACCACTCACCGCTGCACCAAAGCGTCCTTCATACCTGTGTGCTGTCTTCAATAAACACCCCTGCTGGGCTTTTTCTCACTGCTCATTGTGTATCCTGCTCAGCGTAGTTTCCCTGCACCACAACTTTTAAATCCAAACCACCACATATCACAACACTGAATACTTATATATGAGGGACAATATAAACATACTTAAATGTACAAATATTTCTCAAGCCTTAATATCCTATGAACATTTGACTTAATTCCATATTTATCTGTCTCTTTCCAGTGTAAAAAAAAAAATCTTCCTAAAAAATTCCACATCTGGCCTTTTATCAGGAATGTAACCTCAGCTTAAAACATTGTGTCTATGGGAAAATAAAAGCGCGTTCACAATGATCCAAAAATGCATTGTGTTGTAAAAGCTTGTGTTGGCCTGTACTGCCTATACCCTGCTGTTTTTGTTAAATGAATGCATTCCTGGCCAAGTCTGTTTTCACAATGTTCCTAATATTTCATATCTGTGTAACTGGAGAAACAGCTTCATTTAAAGGCCTTATGAAGCTGAATGTAAAATGATCTTTAAAAAGAGGCCTGAAACTCCTTCTGCCCATTCATGAGAGGGGTGGAAAATCATGGAAAGTCATGGAAAATCATGGAAAGAAAATGATCTGTCCAATTCCATTACAAAAAAAATGCATTGCATATGCTTAACTGTGCCACATTTATCAGCAACCCGCCTCTGGTAACATCCACCACACAGCTAGTTTTGAAAAGGAGCAACTGGCCCAGTCTGTGCTGGGGTGGGATAGCATAGTTCAAAGGGTGTACAAACAGCTGTCTGAAGATTGGGATTTGTGTCTACTGTCCCATGCCCTGTGTGAGGATGTGTGAGGATGACTTGTGGCCAACAACATCGGGTTCACTCAAGTGCTCTGCAAGATCTCACTACATTTCCATTTCCATTCAGTTATTTGGCAGATGCTGTTATCCAAAGTGACTTACAAGTGAGGCAGAGTACAACACAAGCAAAAAGCCATATAAGGAGTCAATGATATTAGAAGTGCTGCATGACCAGGTTTCAATAGTTGGTTAGACAAGGTGCAAGCTAGCTGCTAGAGATATGTGTGCATTAAACCATTAGATCTTTTTTTTTTTTAAGTAAAGGAAAACAAAGTTTAAGATAAAAGAAATTGCTTTAGGTGGTAGTGTTTCAGGTGATCAGGTGAGCACGAAGAGCTGTGTCTTAAGATGTTTCTTGAAGATAGTGCAGGAGGTAAGCTGGCAGCTGCCACCGTGTTGAGCCTCTCATTCGGGGATAATAATTGGGAACCGCGGGTGCGTTGTTGAGCCAGGCTTATTGGATGATTGCCGCCGCAGGTGTAAAAAGGCTACAATTTAGATAGTTGGGGGATATACGGCTCAGGGGAAGGAAGGCTCTGTTAGCTGGTTTTACCAAGGAAATTATTTTTGTTTCATTTGATAATTTTTCGTTTTTTTTTTTTTTTTTTTTTTTTTTGGTTTCGGTTTGTTTCACTTTTTCGGCTGGGTTTCTTTTTCCTTTTACTGTTTTAACGTTTTTATTGTGTTATACACTGATGGTTGAAAGTTTGTGAACTCTTTAGAATTTTCTATATTTCTGCATAAATATGACAGAAAACATCATCAGATTTTCACACAAGTCCTAAAAGTAGCTAAAGAGAACCCAATTAAACAAATGAGACAAAAATATTATACTTGGTCATTTATTTATTGAGGAAAATGATCCAATATTACATATCTGTGAGTGGCAAAAGTATGTGAACCTCTAGGATTAGCAGTTAATTTGAAGGTGAAATTAGAGTCAGGTGTTTTCAATCAATGGGATGACAATCAGGTGTGAGTGGGCGCCCTGTTTTATTTAAAGAACAGGGATCTATCAAAGTCTGATCTTCACAACACATGTTTGTGAAAGTGTGTCATGGCACGAACAAAGGAGATTTCTGAAGACCTTAGAAAAAGAGTTGTTGATGCTCATCAGGCTGGAAAAGGTTACAAAACCATCTCTTAAGAGTTTGGACTCCACCAATCCACAGTCAGACAGATTGTGTACAAATGGAAGAAATTCAAGACCACTGTTACCCTCCCCAGGAGTGGTTGACCAACAAAGATCACTCCAAGAGCAAGGTGTGTAATAGTCCACGAGGTCACAAAGGAACCCAGGGTAACTTCTAAGCAACTAAAGGCCTCTCTCACATTGGCTGATGTTAATGTTCATGAGTTCACCATCAGGAGAACACTGAACAACAATGGTGTGCACGGCAGGGTTGCAAGTACAAAGCCATTGCTTTCCAAAAAGAATATTGCTGCCGTCTGCAGTTTGCTAAAGATCACGTACACAAGCCAGAAGGCTATTGGAAAAATGTTTTGTGGACGGATGAGACCAAAATAGAACTTTTTGGTTTAACTGAGTGTTGTTTGGAGAAAGGAAAAAAACTGCATTCCAGCATAAGAACCTTATCCCATCTGTGAAACATGGTAGACACGGTAGTATCATGGTTTGGGCCTGTTTTGCTGCATCTGAGCCAGGACGGCTTGCCATCATTGATGGAACAATGAATTCTGAATTATAACAGGGAATTCTAAAGGAAAATGTCAGGACATCTGTCCGTGAACTGAATCTCAAGAGAATGTGGATCATGCAGCAAGACAATGACCCTAAGCACACAAGTCGCTCTACCAAAGAATGGTTAAAGAAGAATAAAGTTAATGTTTTGGAATGGCCAAGTCAAAGTCCTGACCTTAATCCAATAGAAATGTTGTGGAAGGACCTGAAGCGAGCATTTCATGTGAGGAAACCCAACAACATCCCAGAGTGGAAGCTATTCTGTACGGAGGAATGGGCTAAAATTCCTCCAAGCCAATGTGCAGGACACAGGATCAGGACCAGGATCATCAGTTACCGGAAACGTTTAGCTGCAGTTATTGCTGCGCAAGTGGGTCACACCAGATACTGAAAGCAAAGGTTCACATACTTTTGCCACTCACAGATATGTAATATTGGATCATTTTCCTCAATAAATAAATGACCAAGTATAATATTTTTGTCTCATTTGTTTAATTGGGTTCTCTTTATCTACTTTTAGAACTTGTGTGAAAATCTGATGTTTTCTGTCATATTTATGCAGAAGTATAGAAAATTCTAAAGGGTTCACAAACTTTCAAGCACCACTGTATTTTTGTTAATGATAAGTTTCATTTTGTTCTTTTTGTTTCCTCTTGGTTTAATTTGGGGGGGAAATCCTGGGAGGGGATTTCATTTTAATTTGTAGCGTGTGTAGCAAGCGACGGCGGAGCGCTGTGGATCTGTACCGCTTCCTGGAGTGACGCACGGAGCAGGCGATACAACGGAGGCCGGCTGGGGGAAGAGAGGCTGTGGAGTGGCGGAGCAGCAGAGCCCCAGGCTGGGCAGGAGGCGGATCGGGGCGGTGCCTCTGCGCAGTAAAGGACGTGACTGGCGGTGATACCGTGGTGTGTGTGCCCTTTTTAAGGCTGCCCAGCCTAGCAGTGAGGGTGATCTGTACGCGTGTGTTCTGGAGTAAATGAATTAGCAATTCACATTACAACTAGAATAAACTAAATTCCATAATAACTTCCTTGGCTGTAATAAATGATTCATGTTAATTTACATTATCACAGAGGTTAATTATCAGCATGAAACCTATTTTGAATTCAACAGAATAAACGTGTCTTCATTTTTTATTGTAGCATTCACTTAGCATAGCTGGCAAAAACCAAAACAAAATTAACATTAACATGCTATTAGCAGCACAGCATGCATAAATTGTCACAAAAAAAGATGTTAATTCGACCTAAATGAACAACTTGTAAACATAACACATGAATGAATAAACCCATATTTATGCTGTAGTAGCTGAAATTCTTACTTTATCAAGCCATTCCATGACTTTAACATAAATTTATCTGAACAGAGGTATAACCGTATCTGGTCTCCTTTATATTTGAGTGGACATGTTGCTATGCTAAACACAAACTCGTTTACAAAGAAAAGAATGGAAAAACAGGATTGCTGGTACACTCCCAGTCGCTCAATTGCTGGAATTCACCTTCCTACAATGAATTTGATAGTCTTTGGTCACATTTATTTTGACGGAACTAATAGTACGTGGCCTCCCTTACATATTAGAGTGGACATGTTGTTATGCTATTATATATGGGGCGGCTGGTGAGCTGGAGACAGGGGAGGCTGAAACATTACCTTTAAATCTATCATTACTTTCAACCTGTTCCCCTTTATCCTCCTTGATTAACAACAAAACAAATAATTCACACCAATCCCATAAATAGAGTAAATGATTATGCTCGTGAAACAGGGCAGATTGTCTGTAGTTTGTGTGCTATTGAGAAAGCTACAACGTAAGATTGTTTAATTAACTCGGATGGCAATTTGAATAATTAAGTGGCAAGTAATCCCAAAGCTTCCTCTTAAATGTTTCACATTATAGCTTCTTGTGTTACAAAATTCAAATTACAAAACAGAGCTAAATTTAGTTAGATCGATTTAAATTACTGAGAATAAACTTTTAGGTTAGATTGAGTGCAATGAACAGTAACGTTTAGAACACAGACCTCACAAAAGCTGTGATGTGTCATAAGCATTTAACGTTATATAAATCGATAAATGCCATCCTTGTTAATTAAAGAATCTCACGTTGTAGCTTTCGCAAGGACACAAACTACAGACAATCTGCGCTGTTTCGCGAGCATAATTATTTACTCCATTTACGGGATTGGTGTCAATTATTCTGTGAATTATTTGTTTTATTGTTAATCAAGGAGGATGAAGGGGAACAGATTGAAAGTAATAATAGATTTAAAGGTAATGTTTCAGCCTCCCCTGTTTCCAGCTCACCAGCCACCACTGACTCATTACATATATATACACACAGTGCCATGCAAAAGTTTGGGCACCCCTGATCAGAATTTCTGTTACTGTGAATAGTTAAGTGAGTAGAAGCTGAACTGATCTCCAAAAGGCATAAAGTTAAAGATGAAACCTTCTTTTCAACATTTTAAGTAAGATTGGTGTATTATTTTTGTTTTGTACAATTTTAGAGTGAAAAAAAGGAAAGGAGCACCATGCAAAAGTTTGGGCACCCCAAGAGATTTGAGCTCTCAGATAGCTTTTACCAAGGTCTCAGACCTTAATTAGCTTGTTAGGGCTATGGCTTGTTCACAGTCATAATTAGGAAAGGCAAGGTGATGCAAATTTCAAAGCTTTATAAATACTCTGACTCCTCAAACCTTGTCCCAACAATCAGCAGCCATGGGCTCCTCTAAGCAGCTGCCTAGCACTCTGAAAATTAAAATAATTGATGCCCACAAAGCAGGAGAAGGCTATAAGAAGATAGCAAAGGGTTTTCAGGTAGCCGTTTCCTCAGTTCGTAATGTAATTAAGAAATGGCAGTTAACAGGAACGGTGGAGGTCAAGTTGAGGTCTGGAAGACCAAGAAAACTTTCCAAGAGAACTGCTCATAGGATTGCTAGAAAGACAAATCAAAACCCCTGTTTGACTGCAAAAGACCTTCAGGAAGATTTAGCAGACTCCGGAGTGGTGCTGCACTGTTCTACTGTGCAGCGACACCTGCACAAATATGACATTCATGGAAGAGTCATCAGAAGAAAACCTTTCCTGCATCCTCACCACAAAATTCAGTGTCAGGAGTTTGCAAAGGAACATCTAAACAAGGCTGATGCCTTTTGGAAACAAGTCCTGTGGACTGATGAAGTTAAAATAGAACTTTCTGGCCGCAATGAGCAAAGGTATGTTTGGAGAAAAAAGGGTGCAGAATTTCATGAAAAGAACACCTCCAACTGTTAAGCACGGGGTGGATCGATGATGCTTTGGGCTTGTGTTGCAGCCAGTGGCACATGGAACATTCCACTGGTAGAGGGAAGAATGGATTCAATTAAATACCAGCAAATTCTGGAAGCAAACATTACACTGTCTGAAAAAAAAAGCTGAAGATGAAGAGGATGGCTTCTACAACAGGATAATGATCCTAAACACACCTCAAAATCCACAACGGACTACCTCAAGAGGCGCAAGCTGACGGTTTTGTCATGGCCCTCACAGTCCCCCGACCTAAACATCACTGAAAATCTGTGGATAGACCTCAAAAGAGCAGTGCATGCAAGACAGCCCAAGAATCTCACAGAACTAGAAGCCTTTTGCAAGGAAGAATGGGTGAAAATCCCCCAAACAAGAATTGATAGACTCTTAGCTGGCTACAAAAAGCATTTACAAGCTGTGATACTTGCCAAAGGAGGTGTTACTAAGTACTGACCATGCAGGGTGCCCAAACTTTTGCTTTGGGCCCTTTTCCTTTATTGTTATTTTGAAACTGTAAAAGATGGAAATAAAAAAGTAATCTTGCTTAAAATATTAAAGAAATGTGTCATCTTTAACTTTATGCCTTTTGGAAATCAGGTCATATTTTACTTGCTTAGCTATTCACAGAAACAGAAATTCTGATCAGGCGTGCCCAAACTTTTGCATGACACTGTGTATATATATATATATATATATATATAAAATCACACACACATATATATATATGCATTTATAAGTGCGTTTACAATAATATCAAATAATAACTGGCTTCACAGTGCTTCTTAAACCAAATGTGAAGTAGTATTTGAAAATAGGCCGGAAGGTCTGATCTCTCAGTCCGTATACAAGAGGACTGAGACATCTTGGGAAGATGATCAGCCCCAGAAACGCTACATACTGTATGTTAAAGGCAGTGATGCGATCAAAGAATGTAAACACCGTTATGATTATGGATTCATGTGAGAAAGATGCAAGATACAGCCCCAGTTGAATCAAATGCAGCAGCACTGTTTTACGGGCCTTGGTTGCTGACATTTTGTCTGAGGCAGCTGACCTGGCTGCCAGCACAATGCCGATATATGTGTAGATAATGATGACCCCAACTGATGTGAAGTAGATGACTGAGTAGGTTTTATTTAGAACTGCATGAACCTCTAGATGAAACACGAGGGCTCTTGTACAGTATCCCCACCTGATGTCAAAAGTAGATCCTGTGATCACAAAGACAAGTACATCAGTCAGAGAATTTAATGAGCCCAACGTCCATATAACACCAATGGCCACACCCGTCCTTCTGCTGGTGGCGATCTCAGCATGTCTCAGAGGAAAGCAGATGGCAATGTACCGCTCCAGAGACATAACAGCCAAGTTGAGTGGCGATGTAGGAGACGTGATGTCCGATGAAACAATAATAACAAGACACAGAAAACCATTGATGTTCACCCTCACCGCAGCAAAGATATACAGCAAGAAAGAGACCAGCAAGTTTATAGAGTCCACAAAGAGCATGTTGGTCAACAGAATGTAGCGTGAGGTCTCCTGGAAAATGGCCTTGCTCCTCAAGGTGACCAGCATGACCAAATTGACATAGAGAAAGAAGAAACAGGGAGTCATGGAAATGACAGCTCTAAATGGAATAAAACTGATTACCTGTGGCACTGTGACATTGGTGTCAAAAAAAGTGGCGTTTGACATGTTCTATGTGCATGTAAAAGAAGAGAAGAGAAACTTGCATTGGAAATAAATCTTTGCCTCAGAAATAAATCATAAATGGCACAATTATCTGACTCCTTGAACAGTATCTTTCTTTACTATGAACAAGGCAAAAATAAATTAGGCTAACAACATTTTAACAGAGCACATGCCACTATCTAGGTGAGGCATTCAATATAAAAAAGTCAATATGAAGTAAAAACAAAGCAAGTGCTGTTTTTATCACTCAACTTAGTTTAACTTCATACATAATGCAAAGACAAAAAGACAAACACAGTATTGAAATGCATAACTAAAGCTGACCTACCAGCAGTTACACAAATCAATCTCTGTAGATGAGAGAAATACTTACAGTCATCTAAATGTTCATGCTGTGTAAAACCGCTTGGGAAGCTGAAGAGAATGAAGGGAGACGACAGTCTGTGAGAGGTGACAACTGTCCTCCTCATATCAACAAAGCACAGAGCCATGTGACATCAGATCCCTGTGCCATGTGACACCACAGCTACCCACAAAGGGGTTAATTAGTGAAGAGTGATAGTTAGACAGGTGTGTGTCTGACAAGTAATTAATGATTAATAACCTAAAGAGCAGTCAAAAGAGAATACAGGTGTCAGGTATGCTCTAATCAGTCCCACTGGCTCCAGTTTATGCTGGGGTGGGGTAGGGTGGTTCAGAGGCTGTGACGTCGACTTTTGCAGCAGTGTTTGCTGTTTAGGGTGAAACAGTCTACTTCTGCTCCATGAGCCAGCTGGTCGTGTAAATATTCTTTAATATTTCAGTCAAGGTAATATTTTCTGGCAGGTAAAATATAGATTGCCAGGTGGAGAGGACACTGTTGAGACAAAATTTGTTTGCAAAATAGTGTCATGACACCTTACATTTTTGTTTCTAACCAATTCCTTGTACTCTGATCAAGCAATTTGACCAATTGAGTATCACATCAATAAAGAGTGCCATGCAGCAGGCCTCATGAATCAGACCAAATGGATAATTTGTATTCCTGCCATCTTGGAGTGTCTGACATTAATAAGTATAATTAGGAGATTTTTTAGCACATAAAAATTACAGTTTGGCACATAATTGATATGTGGAAACACATTTTTTGCTAATATTTATTTTTAAACATTTAAGATTTGAATATAAATCATTTTTCTTTTTTTATCAATTTTTATAGTTAAAAAGTAATTACTTTTATGGTTTGTGCCTTAGATTTAGTGCCGCAGTAAACACCTCTCTGATGACTTTGATCTGTGTCTTTCTGTCCCATGTCCTGTGTGATGGTGACATGTGTCCAACAACAGCCAAGATGCTTTGCACGATCTCACTGCAGCGCAGTGGACAAACGCAAAACAAACCTGGCACTGGGATGCAGCCCACACACATTGAGGGAGGAGATGCCAGATGACACACGGCTGCTGGATCATCATTGCCCTCACCTGGTGTCAACTGGGGCTCCTCAGAGGCGCTTGAAAAGAGGCAGCCAGAAGCCACAGGGGCCAATTCAGTCAGCTGAGCCTGAACGCGTCACTCACTCGCTGACAGAAATTTCTCCTTTTCGGACTGGGATCCAGAGAAATCATTTTGGCCACTGAGCGCCTCATTACTGCAGGGAATCCTCCCTCCCCTGAGTACCGTTACCTCACAGGCACCAACCCTGACACCAGGACACTGGAGCACCACTCACCGCTACACCCCAGCTCCATTCATACCTCTGTGCCGTCTGCAATAAACATCCCTGCTGGGCTTTTGTTAACTGTTCATTGTGATGCCTGCTCAGTGTAGTTTCCCCGCAGCACAGCTTTTAAATTCAAACCACCATATCACAACACTGAATATTCATATTTTTATTCATTTGTGTTTTTAAAAATACAAATATTCAAGCTATAATATCCTATGAATATTTCTGAAACAGCACCACCACACACAGGCTATTGATGCATTCACACAGGTAGCTCGCTACATCGTTACACACAATTACTCCACTCAGCTACGAAAATGATGTTACATAGACAAATGGCTGCCACACATCCATACCTTTGTAGCAATTACCAATGCAAAGAAAGACCAAGTCAAGACTCGCAAATTAAATGCACAACAACCAATGCTTAACAAATTCAAGACAGACATTCAACAATCATTCAACAATCATTCGTGTGGAAACAAAATGCAACCAGATCAACGAGATACAACACTGTAGCAAAACCAGCAATAAAAATTCAGTTTCACTTACCAATGACGTTCACTTGAAGACGAAATCCATCCTCCTGTCCTTTTGGATGAATTTTTCAATAATCCGGTCATAAAGTTGATCGTTGCCTTAACCCTTTCGCGCGTACGATCACACCGGTGTGATTTGCCGTTTAGCGCCTATGCTAAAACCGGTGCGATTAGAACACGAGAACGTCCGAAAGGGTTAAGATGACCTTTTTTAACAACGTCCATCTTTTCATTGAACGGTCGTCTTGAAAAGGGCACTGATAATAAATCCGCGACAATATCATCTCCACCTATTGCCCTTTTCGACATCGGCTATCAATCGCTAGTTAGCACTAATCTAGGTCTCGTGTCTGAGCAAGTGAGCGGGTCTGGTGAGCGCATGTGCAGAACGGATCGGACAGCAGGCACGGAACAGGTAATGACAATAGGGTCTTCTAGAATACCCTGGAGCAGTGGGAAAATCTGAAAGAATACGCCCAATGGCTACAAATCCAAATATGATTGGTTGATCAAATTGTCAATCCAAACGTACGCTCTCATTCCGTTTAATGGTCAGGGCATTCTATCAAGGATATGGAATACCTTGAATGGAGGATATTCTCCCCAGAGTCTCAAATATCTGAGACAAATAGTATCGTAGACAAATATCTGATTGGTTGCATTTTTTTCCAACACAAAACCACTCAAATGCGCAGTGCATGGACATATAACAATAGAAACAAGTCGGCGTAACACTGTAATATTACAGATAAGCAGCGCAGAGAGTATTTTTATTTATTTTATTTATTCATTTTATTTAAATTTTATTTTATTTATAGAATTAATCAGATACGTTTTTTAATTTTTCATCTGAGGATTCCAGGGCCTTCTCTGAATACTTTGAAGGCCCTGACGGTTCGCCACTGATATTTCAGTTCATTCCTTAGTATCCTTTATCCGAGTAAAAAACTTTGTCTAAAAATTCCCCTCTCTATCCTTTTATCAGGAATTCTACTGCTGTTTATAACATTGTGTTGAAGGAAAAGTAAAAATTTAGTTCCCTATGATCAAGGCATGCATTTTATTGTAAAAGCTGGAACTGCCCATACTGCTTGTAACCTGTTCTTTTTGGTAAATAATGCAATCTGGCTTAGTCTTTTTTCACACTGTTCCTAATATTTCACACCTGTGTAACTTTGGGGAAATCACTTCATTTAAAGACCTTATGAATCTGAATGTAAAATGATCTTTGAAAATAGGCCTGAAACTCCTTCAGCCCATTTATGACAGGGGTATAAAATCATGGAAAGAAATGATCTTCCCAATTGCATTGCAAAAAATCAATGTATTGCATATGCTTAACTGTGCCACATCTATCTGCAGACCTCCTCTGAGTATGTCTAGGTTTGAAAATTAGACAGACAATGTGCCATAAATGAAAGGAAATGACCCAAGGTATAAATTGCATGGAAAACATTTCACTTCAGTTAAGATAGAAAAAAACATGCATTTTGTAGTTACACAATTGTAATCTGAATGCATCAATTAATTCCCCTCAAAGAAAATAAAATAAACAGGCCTTTTCACAGTGTCCTTGTTTTAGAGTCTTCTTGTGTTTGGATGCAATGTTAAAATGAACGTAAGTATGAATGTCTATGTTCCATAAAAACACATTTCTACCAGTATTGTATCACTGACAGATCAGTGTCTCCAGCAATGATGCTTCAGTCTTCTGCATGCTGTTGTCAATGAAATCAAGCCAGGTGGCTCACCATCACGATTCTTGTAACAGAGTGCATGTCCGTTCCATGGACCTTTGTAAAATGGACAAGAATATCTGGGGCAAACATACACAGACTCCCATGTTGGAGGAAAAGACATTTTATTTCACCGACTCCTTTGTTTGCCTCCTCCCAAACGCACCCACACCATGGACTCTACAAACTAACATGGAAACAGGCAGAAATATCTTAATATGTAAGGTATATGTAAGCTGGATTCTTAGGAATTTCTAAATCTTGAACATTTTTTGTCATTATGCACGTTTTTAGCAGCTAAAGTAAATCAAATGTTTGTGGTTTGGGGGAACATGGCCTACCTGTTCATTTAATGGCACCAGCAAGACAGACTCCACCCGCCAAAGGACCTGAGGGTTGGGGGCTGAATGTATTTGTAGTGTTGGGAGGGCACCAGCAAATGGGGCTGAACAACATGGGCTGTAACTGTGGGGGAGTTTCCTGTGTTTGCTTATTAATCTTTTATAATTGATTCGTATTGTGTTTTAAATAGGAAAAATACATATGAAACATTTTAGACATGGTAGAGTGGTGCCTGTATGTCAGTATCTATTGGTTTATTACCTTTGTTTAGTCAAGTTGTATATTTGATTCTTATTAGTTTATTCTAAAATGGCTGACTTCTGTTATAAGAGCAGCATTCAGTCAGTAGGGGGAGAGCCAGCTAAGAGGGCAGTGGTGTCCAGATCAGCTATGTAATTGACATAGTCTCTTTTTGCCTGCTTTAGGCAATTATTGTTTGTGTTTTGTTTGTTTTGTGTTCTTTTTGTTTGCACTAGTATTTTTTCTATTATATTCTAATTACATTTTAACTAGATTTTTTTTCATTGTTAGTTTATTATTATTTTTGGTACTTCCACCTGCCATGGGTTTGGACTAATAAACCACCATCATGGCATCATCAAATCTTTGGTCTTATCAGTTTTTTTTTTCCAATGCCTCTGGGCTATTTTACAACAATTCTATTAAATTGAATTCTCAAATACTGAACTTTATAGGCCCTTTATCTGTTATACCCTACTTCTATGATCTATTTCAATAACCTCAAGTATCAGCTTAATTAAATATCCGTTTTAACCATACATTGTAGTATTCAACTTTAAATGAAGTAGCAATTCACTTTACCACCTAGAATAAACTGAATTCCATTATAGCTTGTTTGGCTGTAATAAGTGCTTCAACTTAATTAACCTCTGTGTTAATGTAAATTATCAGCATGAAACATATTTAGACTTCAACAGAATAAATGTATCTTCCCTTTTTACAGTGTAGCGTTCATTTAGCATTGCTGGCCAAAAACAAAACAAAATTAACATTGGGATGCTATTAGTAGCATAGCATAAATTGTCACAAACTATGAACCATAGTTGTTAATTTGACCAAAATAAAATAAAACTTGTAAAGATAACACATGAATGAATAAACCCATATTTATGGCATAGTAGCACAAATCCTTACTTTATCTAGGCATTCCATGACTTTAACATCAATGTATTTTGACGGAACTAATAGTACGTGGCCTCTCTTACATATTAGAGTGGACATGTTGTTATGCTAAAAAGGCAAGCTCACTCACTAAGAGAAAAGAATGGAAAAACGGGATTGCAGGTGCACTCCCGGCCGCTCAATTGCTGGAATTCACCTTCCTACAATGAATTTGACAGGTTTTGGTCACATTTATTGTGTTTATTGTCATCAAGTTATGAACATTTTTGTTTGCGAACGATCTGCTTACAATGTTTGCATGCCTCTTCATCTCAAAGGGTTAAACTTCATTTCACCTCTAAAAAAAGTTATCCATATTTCCTACTGGGTTACACATGTATAAAATATGCTTTAGGAGGAGTTCCCAGTTTGATTGAGAATGAGTAGGCCTCTATGGTTCTTCCTCTCTTTCTGGCATTCCTTGAACTGTGATAACTGACCACATATCTGAATGGTTTTTCAAAAATAATTTCTTTGCTGCTTTAAAAGTGGGATTTTTTTTTTGGAATAGAGATATAGCAAGTAATGAGCCTGATGGCCATAAACCACTCCCCTGGAATGTAGGGTAGGATTCTTTTCCAAATCAATACAGTTTTTCGCATTACATAATTAACTCACATAATTAAATCACAAAATGAACATATGCATCTGGATTTCCTGCACTCCTTATTTAATAACAGTGATCAACAAGGTAAAATATATGCCACATCAGTTTTGGTTATTTTGAAAGTTTCCAGTATAAGATGACTATTTGAAATGCAAAATTGGTGAGTATATATACAAATAACTTTAAAATGTTATTCCACCTTCTCTCTTGTCACCACTCATACTTTTGAGGAGAGCTACAACAGCAGTGATGGTCTAGTGATTGTCCCTGTTCCCAAGAAAAACACCAGTGACTACAGACCAGTGGCTCTGACTTCACATGTTATGAAGTCAATGGAGAGGCTGGTCCTGAAGCACCTTCGTTCCGTAGTCAAGCCATCGCTGGACCCCCTGCAATTTGCCTACCGGCCGTGCATGGGTGTAGATGATGCCATCATCTTTCTGCTGCACAGGGCCTACACCCACCTGGACGAGGCAGGCAGCACTGTGAGGGTCATGTTTTTTGACTTCTCCAGTGCTTTTAACACCATACGACCTGCCCTGCTCAGAGATAAACTCTCAAACATGCAGGTGGATGCCCAGCTAGTGGCCTGGATTACCAACTACCTCATGGGTTGGCCACAGTATGTGAGGCTGCAGGGATGCGTGTCTGACACAATCATGAGCAGCACGGGGGCACCACAGGGGACCGTCCTGTCTCCATTCCTGTTCACCCTCTACACATCAGACTTTAGATACAGCTCACAGTCCTGCCATCTGCAGAAGTTCTCGGACGACTCTGCCCTTGTGGGCTGTATCAGCGGGGAACAGGAGGCCAAGTACAGAGGGGTGGTGGACAGCTTTATGAGGTGGTGTGAGCGGAATCACCTGGAACTCAACATTGGGAAGACTAAGGAGTTGGTGCTGGACTTAAGGAAGCAGAGGACTCCTCTGAACCCAGTCAGCATCAATGGTGCAGAGGTGGACATTGTGGACGATTACAAATACCTGGGTATCCACATCAACAACAAACTCGACTGGACTAAGAACACTGCTGCTCTGTACAGGAAGGGTCAGAGCCGCTTGTATTTTCTCCGGAGGCTCAGATCCTTCAATGTGTGCAGAACCATGCTGCAGATGTTTTACCACTCGGTGGTGGCCAGTGTGATCTTTTACGTCTGTAGTGCGCTGGGGTAGCAGGGTGAAGGCAGCTGACGCCAGTAGACTCAACAAGCTCATCAGGAAAGCTGCGTCTGTCCTGGGAGTGGAACTAGAGTCTTTGGGGGAGGTGGCAGAGAGGAGGATGCAGCAGAAACTATGCAGGATCATGGACAATGCCTCTCACCCCCTGTATGCCACTCTGCACTCGTATCAGAGTGCCTTCAGCCGCAGGCTGAGACCACCAAGATGCACTACGGAACACCACAGGAAGTCATTTCTTCCTGTGGTCATCAAACTGTACAACTCCTCCCCCTTCGGCAGGAAGAACAGCTGAACCGGTAAAAAATGGACAGTACATAATTTTTTTTCAACATCTACCTGGTGCAATATAAATACCTCATCAGAAATATAATACTGTGCAATATATGAGCCAATATTAGCAAACACGTGTGCAATACTCATATACAGCTTATGGTTGTGCAATACTGTGTCATTACACTGTGTCTAACTTATTTATATTTTTTTACCCTCTATTTATTGCATTGCTTGCCTACTCTGTCTATTCTATTCTATTTTTATTTTAATTTTATTTCGTGTCTTCATTGCTGCATTGTTTTTGATATTTATACTCTGTAAGTGAGCAATTTCCGGCACAATAATTACCTTCGTGATGAATAAAGTTTTATATTATCTTATCTTATCTTACTGGATAAAAGAACAAAAAAGAGAAAAATCTGTCATCAAACTCATGTTTTTTTTGTCAGTTTGTTCAGATATGATTCACACACATAATAATTATAGAAATATGATGCACAATCTGGCCAACTCTTGAATCAATTTTGATTTTATTGATACAGCTGTACATATTTTTCAGATTCCTCATTGACTGATTGTTTTCAGCTGAACATTTGACATTGGTTACATGAGTGGATGGAGTGCAACCTCACCCATTCACTATTACAAGATTTAATTGTCTTGTCTCTTTTGACACTGCATTCGGATACACCTAACGTTGCTTTTTGTTCAACACAAACCTGTCACCATTCACATATAATGAATGGATCTCACATATGCTCCGCTCATAGTGGTTGTGACTTTGAGTCTTTCAAATGTAATTATGCCACCTGTAATCTGTTACAAAATGACATCAGAAAACTCTACCTGTTATCTTATATCTAACCTGTATATTGCCTACGATAGATAGTGCAGAAACAGCAGATAAAATATTTTTCTTTTAATATTTCTTTTAATACTTAAATATTTTTCTTCTTGTTTAATAAAACGGTACAGATCTGTAGTCATAATGACAAATGTACACAGGTGACAATTGACAAATATATATTAAATAATGAATGGAATAAATGTACTATAAGCAAGCATAATGAAGGCATTTTTGTCGTTTTAGAAAACTTGGATGAAATGTATTTGAAATGTCAGTGTCTAATGCAGTCATTTAATCAATAAAACAATAACAGCAATATGACTTGTCATTTGAATATCACTATATATAGCTGGCACTGGAATTTCTTCCATACTGTGGTGCAGTCAATGTCCTTAACTAAAGTAAAATATAAAATAATAATATAACTCTCATTAATTTTTGAGTGTCTCCAGGAGCTAGTATTGTGGGATACAAGAGTGCCTTTCCAATTTGTGCCTCTTGTTGTTTTATTCCAAGATGCTCCTGTGGGCTTTCAGTGTGGTTGACAGTATAAATGATGTAGTTCACATTTTTGCAGATGTATCTTTGGTAGATTCATTTGGTAGACTAATTTTCCAGATTAATTTTGCTTTGTTAAATGGAAGAACTTTTTCCCCCCAAATAATTTACGCTCTAGGTGCTTCAGTCATTAATGCAACAAACACATATCAATTACAAATGTATTCTAAGTAGCTTTTTTACCTGTTTTGTGACATTACATTGAGTAAGATACTGCATGCAGTGACTGAGTCCAAAAGGAATGATTTTGCCTTAGTGCTTTTAGTCACTAGGCAGGCATACAATTGATTTGTATTAGGTTACAGTATAAAAGTGCACTTCAATGATATCAAATAATAACTGGCTTCACAGTGCTTCTTAAACCAAATGTGAAATAGTATTTGAAAATAGGCCGGAAGGTCTGATCTCTCAGTCCGTATACAAGAGGACTGAGACATCTTGGGAAGATGACCAGCCCCAGAAACGCTACATACTGTATGTTCAAGGCACTAAGGCGGTCCAAGTATTCATACACTGCTAAGATTATGGAGTCATATGAAAAAGATGCAAGATACAGCCCCAGTTGAATCAAATGCAGCAGCACTGTTTTCTGGGCCTTGGTTGCTGACATTTTGTCTGAGGCAGCTGACCTGGCTGCCAGCACAATGCAGATATATGTGTAGATAATGATGACCCCAACTGATGTGAAATAAATGCCAGAGAAGGTTTTATTTAGAACTGCATGAACCTCCAGATGAAACACGAGGGCTCTTGTACAGTATCCCCACCTGATGTCAAAAGTAGATCCTGTGATCACAAAGACAAGTATGTCAGTCAGAGAATTTAATGAGCCCAGCACCCATATAACACCAATGGCCACACTTGTCCTCTTGCTGGTGGTGATATCAGCATGTCTCAGAGGAAAGCAGATGGCAATGTACCGCTCCAGAGACATAACAGCCAAGTTGAGTGGCGATGTAGGAGACGTGATGTCCGATGAAACCACGATAGCAAGACACAGAAAACCACCGAGGTTCACCCTCACCACAGCAAAGATATACAGCAAGAAAGAGACCAGCAAGTTTATAGAGTCCACAAAGAGCATGTTGGTCAACAGGATGTAGCGTGAGGTCTCCTGGAAGATGGCCTTGCTCCTCAAGGTGACCAGCATGACCAAATTGACATAGAGAAAGAAGAAACAGGGAGTCATGGAAAGGACAGCTTTAAATGGAACCCCATTTTTTACCTGTTGCACTGTGAGATTGGTGTCAAAAAAAGTGGCGTTTGACATGTTCTATGTGCATGTAAAAGAAGGGAACAAGAGAAACAGGAAAATTTTTGCTTTAATTTTTTTTTCTGATGTGCATGATTTGGCTTTTCTCAGTAACATGATTGATGTGTCTAAGCCACCATCTAGGCAAGGTATTCAATATAAAAATAAGTCAATATGAAGTAAAAACAAAGCAAGTGCTGTTTTTATCACTCAGCTTAGTGTCAGTGCTCCGGCCCCCTAGCTGTTGTTTTTGTGTTCTCCCTGTCTGCCATGTGCCATTGTTTTCCTTTCGTTTCAGCCCTGCCCCGCCCCTATCCCTGCCCGGTTCCCGCCTGCCTCATCACCTTATCGCCGCCACCTGCCTGCCAGCTCACCTGTTGCCCATCATCTCATCAGCTCTGCTCTACTTACTGCCCTGCTTGTTCCTGTCTCGTCGCTAGTTCGTTACAGCCTCCCATGCCTGTTTCGTCCCCGCCACTTCTTGCCAGTTTTGATCGCCTGGTTTTTCGACCCTGCCTGTTGCCCTGACCTTGTTCTGCCTGCCGCCTTGCCCCGATTGCCCTTTGTCTGTTCCTGTCATCGCCCCCGGATTTGCCCACGGACTGCCTGCCCGGCCTCTACCCTGCCTGTTTTTGGTTCGCGAATCTGTCTAGTGATTTCAATAAAACTGCTCGAAACCTGAAGCTCGCGTGGTCCGCTCGAGTCCTTGCCTGAGCCCTGATACTTAGTTTAACTTTAAAAAGACAAACAGTATTGAAATGCCTTTTTGACTAAAGCTGAACTACCAGCAGTTACACAAATCAATCTCTGTAGATGAGAGAAATACTTACAGTCATCTAAATGTTCATGCTGTGTAAAACCGCTTGGGAAGCTGAAGAGAATGAAGGGAGACGACAGTCTGTGAGAGGTGACAACTGTCCTCCTCATATCAACCAAGCTCAGAGCCATGTGACATCAGACCCCTGTGTCATGTGACATCAGTTACCCACAAAGGGGCTAATTAGTAAAGAGTGAGAGTTAGACAGGTGTGTGTCTGAAAAGTAATCAATGATTAATACCCCAAAGAGCAGTCAAAAGAGAAGACAGGTGACAGTTATGCTCTAATCAGTCCCACTGGCCCCAGTTTATGTTCAGGTGGGGTAGGGTGGTTTAGAGCAGTGTTTCTCAATCCTACTCCTGGAGGCCCACTGTCTTGCATATCTTCTGTCCATCCTTGCTCCAAACACGCCTGATTAGTGTGATTAACATGCTCTTGATTAAATCAGGTGTGCTCAGCTAATCAAAAGTGACACTGATGAGTTCAGTCAGGTAGGTAGAGCAAGGATAGATAGAAGATATGCAGGACAGTGGGCCCCCAGGAGCAAGACTAAGAATCAGTGGTTTAGAGGGTGTACTGGGAATATGGAACACAGGCAGGAGATGAAGAGGTAGTTCTTTAAGCTTTGACTTCAAGAAAAGCTTTATTCACATTCACTCTCATATTTTTTGCACACCACTAGTTATATGCTGTGACGTCAACTCGCAGTGTTTGTTGTTTAGGGTGAAACAGTCTACTTCTGCTCCATAAGCCAGCTGGTCGTGTAAATATTCTTTAATATTTCAGTCAAGGTAATATTTTCTGGCAGGTAAAATATAGACTGTCAGGTGTCATGACCCCTTACATTATTGTTTCTAACCTTGTACTCTGATCAAGCAATTTGACCAATTGAGTATTGCATCAAAAAAAGTGTGCCATGCAGCAGGCCTCATGAATCAGACCAAATGGATAATTTGTATTCCTGCCATCTTGGAGTGTCTGACATTAATAAGTATAATTAGGAGATTTGTTAGCACATAAAAATTAGTTTGGCACATAATTGATATGTGGAAACACATTTTTTGCTAATATTTATTTTTAAACATTTAAGATTTGAATATAAATCATTTTTCTTTTTTATCAATTTTTATAGTTAAAAAGTAATTACTTTTATGGTTTGTGCCTTAGATTTAGTGCCGCAGTAAACACCTCTCTGATGACTTTGATCTGTGTCTTTCTGTCCCATGTCCTGTGTGATGGTGACATGTGTCCAACAACAGCCGAGATGCTTTGCACGATCTCACTGCAGCGCAGTGGACAAACGCAAAACAAACCTGGCACTGGGATGCAGCCCACACACATTGAGGGAGGAGATGCCAGATGACACACGGCTGCTGGATCATCATTGCCCTCACCTGGTGTCAACTGGGGCTCCTCAGAGGCGCTTGAAAAGAGGCAGCCAGAAGCCACAGGGGCCAATTCAGTCAGCTGAGCCTGAACGCGTCACTCACTCGCTGACAGAAATTTCTTCTTTTCGGACTGGGATCCAGAGAAATCATTTTGGCCACTGAGCGCCTCATTACTGCAGGGAATCCTCCCTCCCCTGAGTACCATTACCTCACAGGCACCAACCCCGACACCAGGACACTGGAGCACCACTCACCGCTACACCCCAGCTCCATTCATACCTCTGTGCCGTCTGCAATAAACATCCCTCCTGGGCTTTTGCTCACTGTTCATTGTGTTTCCCACTCAGTGTAGTTTCCCTGCGCCACAGCTTTTCAATCCAGACTACCACATTTCACAATGCTGATTATTTATGTTTTCCTTCATACATAAGTATATTTAAATGTACACATATTTCTTGAGCCATAATATCCCATGAACATTTGCCTTAATTCCTTATTTATCTATCCCTGTCCTGAGAAAAACTTTTTAAAAGATTCCTATCTCTCCTAATTTTACTATTGTTTATAACAATGTGTCTATGGGAAAATAAAAGTTCCCTATGATCCAGGCATACATTTTGTAATAAAAGCTGGAACTGCCTTTACTGCCTGTAACCTGATTTTTTCTGTACAATGTTCCTAATATTTCATATCTCTGTACCCATGGAGACACAGCTTCATTTAAAGGCCTTCTGAAGCTGAATGTAAAATGATCTTTGAAAACAGGCCTGAAAGTCCTTCAACCCACTCATGAGAGTGCTGGAAAATCAGGGAAACAAAATGATCTGTTCAATTTCATTGCAAAAAACGATGCATCCCACATGCTTAACTGTGCCATATCTATCTATAACAATGTACTTTAGGAGGAGTTCCCTGTTTTATTGAGAATGACTAGGCCTCTGTGGCTCTTCCGCCCTTTCTGTCATTCCCTGCACTGTCATAATCAAACAAATATCTACATCGTTTTTCAAAAAGTAATTTCAATGCCGCTGTCAAAAAGGGTTCAGTTGGATGTACTAGAGCAGCGTTTCTCAAACCTCTCCTGGAGTACCACTTGTCCTGCATGTTTTAGATCTCTCCCTGCTCCAACACAGCTGATTCAAATGATCAGTTTGTTGTTAAGCAGCTTCAGGAGTTCATAACGAGTTGATCATTTGAATCAGCTGTGTTGGAACAGGGAGAGATCTAAAACATGCAGGACAAGTGGTACTCCAGGAGAGGTTTGAGAAACGCTGTACTAGAGAGAAGTAACTGGCCTGAAAGATGGTTATAAACTACTCCCCTTGAATATAGGGTAAAGTTGAACATAACACATTGATTTGTTGCTGCAGTGCTGCAGGAAAAAAGAGTAAATGTCCAAGCTAGCCTCTTAGTTAATATAATTTTAGTTGATTATTATTTTGATCTTTATCAATTAGTTAAATCCAGCTAAACTGAAATGCATAATATTAGCCATTGGGTACATATTTGTAGTTTATGCATATTCTTAAGATTTTGAAAATTCTCGAAGGAAAAATTGGTCAATGTAAGATGCAGTGAAGGGCAGAACTTGAACTGGAGAGATGAACAGAAATATTTGCACAAAACTGTGATCTCGTGAGATTATCTATGAGCTATTGTTTAAGCATAATTTTTGTTTAGAATTGTTGTGATATACATGTGATTTAACAGTTGCTCAGAATTTCCCTAGGCACAATTAAAACAACACTCCAAAGCAACATATTTCAGAGAAAATTCTTTGGCTATTATAAGGCTATTATTAGGAATAATCACAAAATGTGTTGCTTGTGTGTATGATCACAGCATAGTCTGACACCAAAGCAGGGGCGAGTGCAAGAATTTACAAGGAGATCAGGCACAGGAGGATTGTGTGTTTTAGTTGACTCAGATCAATGTTTTTGTTAATCAAGGTGACCATTTAAAATTCATTTTCATATTATGGGCATGTAGAGCTGGATGACTATCATTGGATCAACCAAAACAAAATATTGTGCACAAAACTGTAACAGCAATATGGCCACCAAGGATTCAAGCCCATTACCCTTTGGAGTACAGTGTTTCATCCCCAACTCCACACTGCTACTGTAAATAAGTGAGAAAACTGTGGAGGCTTCTGGAGAGAGTGGTGAGTCTCTGCTTTAAGCTGTGCTGAACTTTGCTCTTCTTCTGAGCGCTGACCTTCTAGGCTGACTGTGACACGCAGGCAGAGGTAAAAATGAGACGTCGGCCACAAGTTCAGTCTTCCTGATCAATACACATACAACGGACAGTGATAGTATATCACATTCTGCTTTCTTTTCCTCTACATAAACAATGAGACTTTGTTCAAATAAATACCCTCACAACTGTGGCACTGTGAGAGTAAAACCGTTTAACCTTTCCATACAATTCAGGGTTTTAGTAGTAATGTGGTACAGAAATTAATTCTTCACTTGACTACCTCTGAACACAGTTGTTCACAATGGAGGGACTCTTCTCTTGATGACAAATATCATGATGATCCATATCATTCAATAGTCTATGTTTTTGTTGATGTGTGTCAGTCTAGTATTTAGTAAAGACCCAAGGAACCTGTTTTTAACATCGACTGTTACACATTACTGTCATAATTTACTATAATTATTACAGTAATTTACTGGTGTGGATTTGTATTTATTTAGATATATAACTCAATGTCATTTACCCTAACCACATTTCTACAAACTTTTTTAGCCATGAGCTCAAGTCTTCAACATTGTTATAATGGGCTCAAAATTCTCACATTTGCACATTACTTGTTTTTTGTAATATTAATATTAGAGTTAAATTGATTGTCAAGTGCATATAAAGTGGGACTGATAAGATATTTGCACGAATGGAGTGCACGTAGCAGTAGTAAGATGCATTTTCCTCAGTGAGCACACCTGTGTGTAGGGGTGATTTTAACGTTCATGGATATCTTAGATATACATTGCCATCTAGTGGGGAAGCTGTAAAATATAAATAAATTTGTAAAGATAAGGGAATGTGCTGTATGCAGTCTAGATGTTACATTACATTCATTTAGCATACGTTTTTATCCAGGGCGACTTCCAGCACAAGAGAACAGAAGTGTATCCATTCAAGTTGAATGAGTAATACTGGCAGACCAGGCTAACAACCATCCCAAACCAGTGAGTGTGAGCGACACCATTCAAGCACTACCACAAGTCACCTTTTGCTAACCTGACTGGACAGTCTAAGAACTAAGGAAAGCCACATATACATACCACTATACATCACAGTCGCAAGATCACAGAAACCATCAAACATTGCAATACTGGATATTTAATATTCCACAGGTAATACAAGCAGCAGGTGTTAAGGGTTGGGGAATGAGGTGGAACTGAGATGCAGTCTGAAGAGATGGGTTTTTGGTCTGCATCAGAGGATAGCCAGTGATTCCGCTGTCCTGACCCCTGTGGGAATTTAATTCCACCACTGGGGGACCAGAACAGACAGGCATCTTGTCAGAGAGGAATGACCCTATCGGGATGGGACAGTCAGTTGCCCTGCGGTTACAGAGCATAGTGATCTGGGCGGTACATACAATGCTGTAACAGTCCAAGTGACAGTACTATTAATATAGTCAGTATGCAGTCTCCAGCATAACCTGCAAATTTATAATTCAAGCAAAGTCTCAAAGTTCAACTGTATCCACACTCTATGTGTGTATAATATATTATATATATATATATATATATATATATATATATATATATATATATATATATATATATATACACTCACCGGCCACTTTATTAGGCACACCTGTCCAACTGCTCGTTAACGCAAATTCCTAATCAGCCAATCACATGGCAGCAACTCAATGCATTTAGGCATGTAGACATGGTCAAGACGATCTGCTGCAGTTCAAACCGAGCATCAGAATGGGGAAGAAAGGTGATTTAAGTGACTTTGAACGTGGCATGGTTGTTGGTGCCAGACGGGCTGGTCTGAGTATTTCAGAAACTGCTGATCTACTGGGATTTTCACGCACAACCATCTCTAGGGTTCACAGAGAATGGTCCGAAAAAGAGAAAATATCCAGTGAGCGGCAGTTCTGTGGGCGAAAATGCCTTGTTGATGCCAGAGGTCAGAGGAGAATGGCCAGACTGGTTCGAGCTGATAGAAAGGCAACAGTAACTCAAATAACCACTCGTTACAACCAAGGTATGCAGAAGAGCATCTCTGAACACACAACACGTCGAACCTTGAGGCAGATGGGCTACAGCAGCAGAAGACCACACCGGGTGCCACTCCTGTCTGCTAAGAACAGGAAACTGAGGCTACAATTCGCACAGGCTCACCGAAATTGGACAATAGAAGATTGGAAAAACGTTGCCTGGTCTGATGAGTCTCGATTTCTGCTGCGACATTCGGATGGTAGGGTCAGAATTTGGCGTCAACAACATGAAAGCATGGATCCATCCTGCCTTGTATCAACGGTTCAGGCTGGTGGTGGTGGTGTAATGGTGTGGGGATATTTTCTTGGCACTCTTTGGGCCCCTTAGTACCAATTGAGCATCGTTGCAACGCCACAGCCTACCTGAGTATTGTTGCTGACCATGTCCATCCCTTTATGACCACAGTGTACCCATCTTCTGATGGCTACTTCCAGCAGGATAACGCGCCATGTCATAAAGCTCGAATCATCTCAGACTGGTTTCTTGAACATGACAATGAGTTCACTGTACTCAAATGGCCTCCACAGTCACCAGATCTCAATCCAATAGAGCACCTTTGGGATGTGGTGGAACGGGAGATTCGCATCATGGATGTGCAGCCGACAAATCTGCAGCAACTGCGTGATGCTATCATGTCAATATGGACCAAACTCTCTGAGGAATGTTTCCAGTACCTTGTTGAATCTATGCCGTGAAGGATTAAGGCAGTTCTGAAGGCAAAAGGGGGTCCAACCCGGTACTAGCAAGGTGTACCTAATAAAGTGGCCAGTGAGTGTATATATATATATATATATATATATATATACGTATGTATATTATAGACGACTCCCAATTATCACAATTGGGAGTCGTCTATCATAATATATATCATACACACAGTGGGTCTAGAAAGTCTTTCAAAATTTCTTGTATTTGAAAAGTGACAAGTGAAATCACTTTTTAGAATTGTTAGCACATTGTAACCAACAATATCTGAAAATCAAATACCTCAGTTTAAAAAAAAACTATTACAAAAGAAAAACTTGAATCTCTTGGTTGCATATGTCTGCACACCCTTAAATTAATACTTGGTACAGACGCCTTTTGCTTTGATAAATTCAGTGAATCTGTTTGGATAAGTCTCTAACAACTTCTCGCATCAAGATTTTGCAATTTTCTTCCATTCTTCTTTGCAGTAAAGCTCGAGTTCACTTACATTATGAGGGGACCACTTATAAACAGCTCTCTTCAAGTCGGTCCAAAATTTTCAGTGGGGTTGAGGTCAAGGCTCTGACTGTGCCGTTTCAGGACATTGATCTTCCTCTTTTTTTCAGCCATTCCACTGTGGATTTGGCTGTGTGCTTTGGGTCATTGTCATGCTGAAAAGGTAGAATTCTTCCCCATCTTCAGCTTCTTTGCAGAGAGCTGCTGGTTTTTTCCTCTAAAATCCTTCATGTTGTTCATGTTCCCCTCTATCCTCACCAGAGCTCCTGTCCCTGCTGAAGAAAAACAGCCATATGGCATGATGCTGCCACCACCATGCTTGACAGTATGGACTGTGTTCTTAGGCTGATGGGCTGGGTTGGCTTTACACCAAATGTATCATTTGGAATTAAGGCCAAAAAGTTCTACCTATGTCTTGTCAGACCACAAGACCTTTTCCACATGGCAACAAGAAATCCGAAGTCTCTTTCTGGAGAATTCAGACGTGGTTGGATGTTCTTCTTTGTGAGAAGTGGCTTCCTTCTCATCACCCTATCCCACTGCTCACAATGGTGGAGAACACATGAAATTGTTGCTATATGCATATGGTGTCCAGTCCTTGCCATGACGCCCTTCAGCTTCTTAAATGTTGCTGTTGGCCTCTTGGTGGCCTCCCTGATGAGTTTCCTCCTTGCACGGTCATCCATCTTGGAGGGACAACCTGATCCAGGCAAGGTCCTGGTGGTGCCATATTTAACCCATTTTTGATTTTGTTTTTACTATGTTCCATGATATAGTTAAGGTGATATCTTTTTATAATCCTCTCCTAATCTGTACCTTTCAACAATTCAATCTCAGAGATATTTTGGCAGCTCCTTGTTACTCATGGCTGCTCCCTTACAATGGCATGCACTAACAAACAAGGAAGCCTGCTCAGAAAGAGCTACAGGAGCAGCTGACTTTATCCTTTTATCCTTATTATTATTGTTATGATTTTGTTGTTGCTGTTGGTTATTTGTTTTGAATTGTTAAGTGTAGAAGGCATTCATTCAAAAACAGGTAACCTGAAGCCAGTCAGCGACACACACAATAGCCAGCTACTATCCCTGCCTTTACACATGTGGTTGGCAACATCATTCTGTCCTAATCTATGTCATGTTGAGTAATGTGAGTGGATATGCATTTGTCTGTCACTGGTTGTCGTATGTATAAAAGTGGGGGAAGTGGTTATACCCAACATGTAGCTCTTGCAAGGGCCAGCTGTTGTCTGTGTTTTTACTTTGTCTGTATCTTTGATTTAGAATTTTTGTTTGTACTGTACCAAAAATCATTTACTTATATTTTGTGATCATGTGTGTTTGTGGCTGATTCAGTCATGGGAGTTAAGGCAAATGGGCTGGCCCTGCAAAATTATCCTCTAAAGTTTATGTCTTGGTGGTGCACTTTGAGGACAAGTTTCAGTTACGTATTAATGAGTTTGAAAATATTTTACCATTTGTTTTAAAGTTAAGCAACCATTTATCAAAGTGATTTGGACCTAACACGTGACATGCAAATACCAACAACAGCCTGTTTTTAATCAAATGTACTTCTGCAGCTGTATGACATACCTTTGATTATGATTACAATTCCAACAGCTGGTATGATCCAGAGTGGCTAATATCTGTTGACTTTAATGGCAAGCTGCCATTAAAGTGAATTGCCTTCATAAACACAACACCCAGTGGGCAATATTTTACACACGAGGACACTAGAGTTACGTATTTTTATTGTTTGGATAGCTGAGAGTTAGCAATTCAGGGCAAAAATGGAAAGTGGCTGTCTCTAGGGACTAGACATGTTACCATGCAGTTACCCCATATTCGTGCTTGTGTTGATTGAGAGCGCATGAGATAAGATACTGAAGGACTTTGCACAGATGTTTTAAACCATTAAAACATTAGAAATGTCAAAAACTCTCTGGTTTTCTGCAGTAGGGCCTATCTGATATCACCATGATTTTTCCTTAATGTGTTTCAAGTGTCTAGGTACATATTTGAGCATGTGCTCAGTTTCTTCCTCTATATGTGTGAAAACAGCACACTAATATTAGACAACGGAAACACTAGATGGTAAAATTATTCCTGTTTTCATAGCTTTCTTAAATTTAATTTAATTTTTTTTTTTTTACTGCTTCGTGGATCTTTTTCTCGCTGTCTGGTCAAACCCCTTTCTTGCCGATGTGGCCCTTGTGTTTAGATCACCGGATGTGATTTGTACGCGAAAGTAACCATGTGCATGTTTCGTAGTGAAAAACGTTAGTTAAAATATTTCGGGGCAATGAATTCATGGCATCACAGACGCTTAACTGGAAAGGAACGAGTACTACATTGAATAGCCCTGTTTGTAATAAAAACCTAAACGCACGAAACTCTAACTCCTAGTGCAAAGGTGAACATTGTTGCTCTTCCGTCAAGGCAAAATCGATATTTTCTGTAATCCGAACATGACCATGACTGACACGTTTTGTTGAAGGAAAACGGATCAATTTAGGGTCGTCAGTGGCAAACGGAGTTCATGGCATAAATACTTCTCATTTCGTTCTTCAACTTCAAACATAAGTACAACTATGATACAAGGTGAAACTAGTGCTTTGGCTAATAGCTAATTTGGGGCAGGGTATTGGTGTGTGGTGTGTGAAGAGACCACGAAGGAAAAGCAACTTTTACCGCGTGCTACTAGTGCAGCTAGCTAAAATAATAGTTTCGTTGTCGCTATGTACATGAGGGGTACTGTGCGCCTAAATATCTGAGGTTAACTAGTCTAGACCAATTAACAGAAATAGAAACAACAGAATAAAAAATAACACTTAGGTGACTTAGGTTACTTGCATTCGTGCTGTAAATTCATAGGACTGTGGCTTTTTGCGAACCACCTACCTTGCTGACCGGTAACCCAACTGGCTGGTTTGCTAACCTCAGCAGCTCTGTGGACCCTTAACAGGAAACGATCAGCTTAACGTTGTATCAATTCAAAGAAAGGTGCCTTGAGGCTAATGCAAGGGGGCTTTGCTTACTGTATTTGAAACGGTGCCTACATCTATCAAGATGCAAGCATTTCGTCACTGTTCGACTGCGGGCTTTTTACACACACGGACCGACTTCCTACTTCCCCATTCCAGTATGGCAGCGTTCAGGAGAGGTGTCATGTCTGTTGCTTTAAGGTATGATTGACGTGAATTTTATCTGTCTCCTTTCAAATTTGCATTACACACGTTCCGACTTGTTACAGCTATCTGGCATAGATGTCAACCAAAATAAAACCATGCGTAGCATTGTCCTGGTGGATTCGAAATTTAGCCAACGTAGATTATTTGCAATTAGCTAATCAGGCAGATTTTCTTCTCAACACAGCGAGTGTTCTGGTGGCAGTTCCAGCCAGGTTTGCTTTAAGTTGCCTAACGCTGTTGGTGTTTTACTTGCAGATGCACTGCTGGCATTCTGAGCAGCAGTAACATCACCACACGCAAACGTCTGTCAGGACTTCCCACCGTGATTCGGAAGAACTGGATTACCCTGTGCACAGGCGGCGGGCTATGCGCTGTTCCGTTCTCGCAGGTAATTCTCATGAGTAAACTATGTAAATCATACGCACAGCCATTGCTGTTTAAGTTATGAATGTCTGTCAGAGGATAAAATTTCCATTTTCAGAATTCATAAGCACTGAGTATTAATGAAAGCTGTGTGTTTATTGCGAAAGAATAGGAAAGATTCCCTTCTTTTACATTACATTATTGTCATTTAGCAGACGCTCTTTAGTTTTACACAAGTTACATTTTTTCCATGTTATCCATTAATACAGTTGGCTGTTTTATTGAGGCACTTCTGGTTTACGTTATCTTGCTCAAGGTTAGAGCAACAGTGCCTTAGCGAGGAATCAAAGCAGAAACCTTTCAGATACGATCCTTGCTCTTTACCACTATGCTACACTTTTAACTCGAATATAAACGTCACCGGTAACCCCAGGAAAAGCTCAAACTAGCGATTGTTGATATGTGTGGTGCAGCAAAGCACTAACCAGGGCGTGCAGAGTAGTACAGCATCTTGGTTTCATTTCACTCAAGCTTGGGTCACGCATGCAGGACAAAGCTGTTCATTGGTAATACTATCAAATACAGCAGTGCTGGCAAGCTAGAAAGTGGCAAAACGCTCGGGATCTGATTTCATTATGCATTTTATATAGTTACACGTTGAACTTCTTTCTGATAAGAATCCTTAAATCCTTATTTGGAAAAGTGTTAAAACCAACAGTAATCAAAATTAGCAACTTTAATTTGAACATACCACTGCGATCATCAACCATGGTAGAAGTGGTCAATTGTACCATTGCCATTAATTCACAAATTGAGGAGAAAATGTTGTCTGGGGTTCTAAATCATAACACACAAGGTGCAGTCTCCAACTCACTGTAATGTATGGTAACATTCTCTTGACATTTAAAATGTGATTAAGACGTGAGGAACGTTTTCTAGATTTCAGCCCCTTCATGTTCATTTGTTCGGTGAAGCCCGAGTTTTGGTCATGGGTTGTGAAGTTTGCCAGTGTCCTTTGTAAAACTAGTCTGGGAGAAACCTGCAAACAATTGCAGGTCAGGTTACCCACTACAAAGGTAGGATGTCAGCTTAGTCACATGCCAGGCACCCGAAGGAAACAGCGGAATGTCATGGTTCTCTCCTTCTTCAGCAGCAGGCGGAGGGGCTGTCCCACGAGGCTCTGATTCGCAGGGCATCCTCCTTGGTGACGGACAGCGCTAACACTTTCCTCTCCCAGACCACCCTGGCCCTGGTGGACTCGCTCACACAGTATGTCAAGGTATGAGGTGCTTGCCCAGACTGTAAAGATGCCTCATGTAGAGGCCTTGTACATACACTATCAGTCTAAAGTTCTTGATTTTTACTATTTTCAACATTTTAGAATAATGGTAAAGACATCAAAACTATGAAATAACATAAATGGAATTATGCAGTCACCAAAACAGTCAAAGTAGTCAAAAATTATTTCTTAAAAACATTTTTTTTTTTTTGGAAATAAATTCATACATAGACAAAATAAATAGTAAAGTTGATGCCTGAGAAATAAATTTCAGACATTTAAGCATAAGTCTTTGGATCAAAATGTCAGAATGCTTGTTTCCCACTATCTTAATCAGGTCTAAACTTTGGATGGGTTCTGTACCTATCAGGCCTATCTGTGACTCACACAAAGTGCAGATGAGGATAAAATCACATGTGCACGTGGACCCTATCTTTTAAACAGCGTCCATCTGGAAATGGTCCCAGAGGGATATAGTGTTTGCTGGGTTTAGTTTCAGTCATACGCTTTCTTAACATCTAATCATTGTCCTGACTTAATAAATTTGGCTTCCCTGCTTATTTGTTAGAGTGTTTGCCGTTAAAAGAGGGCTGAAAATTTTCAAAAGCTGCTGCCCATTTACAGGATTTGAATAACCTAGCTTAATCCTTTCAGCAATTCTATAGTTATATGTAAATGATGTATTTTTTAAGGGGAGTAGCATGTTTTGCTGCATCTGTTGAGTTTATATATACATTCTCCACTGTTTTATTTATGTACACACTGCTCTCTCCATGACTGAAGTTCTTTTTATGCTTGAGGTTGTCTGTGTCATTGCTACTGCAATGAAATTGAAAGATATGATCAATCGAACAGCTGGTATTTTTAAGTCTCTCACTTTCCCTGGTCTTCTCTGATCCCTGGCATGACAGCATAGAGGCCAGGCCATGTAGATTGATTTTGATATGACACTAACCATTTGTGGTTCTGTTCTGTGTAAATAGGCTGCCCACAGGCTCATGGCCTTGCAGAAGCGCTATGTATCTGTCGTCAGTAAACTGAACCCCGAAGAAGAAGAGGCCATATGGCAAGTGATCGTTCGCCAGCGTGAGGAAGTAGGTGCCTCCGTTTGTCACGCAGCAGGGGCGCTAAGGGTCACTCTCTCTCACACACACACACACACACACACA
The DNA here is from genome assembly GCA_019176425.1 of Megalops atlanticus. Classification (NCBI taxonomy): domain Eukaryota; kingdom Metazoa; phylum Chordata; class Actinopteri; order Elopiformes; family Megalopidae; genus Megalops; species Megalops atlanticus. The sequence goes on from CM032877.1 coordinate 36,116,482, forward strand.
CACACACACACACACACACACACACACACACACACACAAACACACACACAGTAATGGCCTTTATAATCTATAGATGATGCAGTATTTCAGATTCAGATTTCCTTTATTGTCATTTTATCATGCACTTGCATACAATCAAAAAATGAAATAATGTTCCTCCCATACCAAGAGTGTACATAAATTAAGGCAGACAATAACCACAACATATATCTATATACATTACACATTGTACAATCAAGGAATGTACTGTAAATTGAGTTTTGTAGCAGCAAAAAGTATTTACAGTGTATTTGGAGGAATAGCAGCATGTACTGCCAGTAAATTATCTGTAAAGTCTGTACAAAAAGTGCCAGGTGCAGTGTGAAAAGGATTGCACTGGTGGAGAGAAGTGAACCATTTAACCCCTACAGAGGGGTTAGTCATTCTGTGGGGGCAAGAGTGTTCATGATCCTCACAGCCTGGGGGAATAAAGCTGATTAGCAGCCTGGTGGTCCTGGTATGGATGCTTCTGTACCTCCTCCCTGATGGCAGGAGGGAAAACAGGCTGTGGGAGGGGTGGTCGGGGTCCTAGGTGATGCTGGAGGCTCTGCTGGCGCAGCACTGATGGAAGATCTCCAGTAGGGATGGGAGAGGGGCACCAATGATCTTCCCCGCTGTTCTCACTATCCTGTTCAGCTGTTTCTGTTCAGAAGTTGTGCAGTTTCCGAACCAGGCAGTGATACAGTAGGTCAGAACACTTTCAATGGTACCCCTGTATTTGTTCTTATCACTAGAATGTTAGAGTGTTGCAGTGAGACAGAACCCATGCTGCAACTGTAATAGAGGGATTCTCTTTATTTCTCCCTCTCTAGGTGAGTGACAGACGAGAGGAATGCAAGCGTTTTGAGACGAGCTGGATGAATGCCATCAACCTTTCCGAGATGGCAGCTGAGACGGCATACAATGCAGGTGTGTGTTTTCACTTAGGTGTTATTCAGTACACTGAATGCATGAGGTCAGATAATTAGGGGTTGTAGTTGGGGGACAAAAGGTTAAAACTAGCTTGAGGTATATGATCACACACAAAGAAGGCAGGCATACCAGTTTATAACATTACCTATGTAACACTTTTGAATATGAGTGATGAAAACTGTTATGGAAAAGAAAGATGGGGTTGAATGTTTTGAGTTCTGTGTTCATGTTGATGAAGTGTTTGAGTGTATCACAAGGCAAAGAAGCTTTTTAGTCTTTTGTAAGAGCTGTCAGCAGCATCATGTTTCTGGATGAATTGTGCTTACTGCTGAATTAATCTAATTACCATCCAACAGGAGAAATTAATGATGCCAAAAAATGATATGTAATGAACTGGAATTTTTGAGACTGAAAATATACAAGGCAGAAGTACAGAGCTCTCTGAATAATAAGTATGCTATAATTGTGCCCTATTCAGATAAATATGAAGTAATGAAGTCTGTGTTGTTTTTCCTTCTTTTTTCATGATAAAATTAAATGAGTTACATTCAGCAGGAGCACAGACAGTTACCACACACACACAGGTTATGTTGCAATAACCTAATGTGTGTGTGTACTCTGAATTTGTCACTCTTCATACTCTGTGTGCCTGCAGCCTTCAGGGAGGTATGAGTCATACCTGTGAGTCTCTGGACCCATCTGCTGTCGAGAATTTTTGATCGGTCTTTCTCTTTCCCTTTTTGTCTAAAACACTTGGAACATGCAGTGGCTAACTGACTATCTTCCTTTCTCTCCCAGAACAAGCTTCTTGACCCCTTTCAGTTTGACTTTAGGGCTGGTCATTCCACATAAACTGCCCTCTATCTGCTCTCCATCACTGAAGCTCTTCAGTCACTGATGGTATCCTCCCACTCCTCAGTGTTAATTTTTCTGGACCCTTCTGCAGCCTTCAATACAGTGGACCACACCCTACATCTGTCTGCCCTGGCTACATCACTAACACTTCTTTAGCTTCAGTCCTACCTCTTTGGATGCTCTTTGTCTAGACCCCACAGCCTGCCTAAGGGTTTCCCTCAAGTCTCTGTCCTTGGCCTCCTCCTCCTCTCTTTTTACATGCAAACTCTTGGGTCATCTCCTCCCATGGCTTTTCATAACTCTTCTGTGCTGATGACACTCAACTTTACCTATCTTTTCCTCCAACTAACACACAAGTCTCTGCACACATCTCAGCTTGCCAGAAGGATATTTCACAGTGGATGGTGGACCACTGCCTAAAGCTTAACCTGGCTAAAACAGATTGTTTACATCCCCTCCAGGTCTTCCCCGTTGCAAGGCCTTTCCCTCAGCCTACATTGCAAGCCTTATTACCAGTAGCACTGTCAAAAGCCTTGGTGTAATGATTGATAACCAACTGTCCTTCTCCTCTCAGGTTGCAGTGGTGAGTCGGGCATGCAGATTCTTTTTGTACAACATCCAAAGGATCCGGTCCTACCTCACTGTATTCTACGCAGCTGCTAGTTCAGACCCTCTCACACCTGGACTACTGTAACTCACTCCTTTCCAATTGAACCCCTGCAGCTAATCCAGAATGCAACTGCACAACTTTTAAAACCTCCCTAAATGTAGTCACCTCCTCACCTCACTTCAATGGCTTCCTGTTATCGCTCACATCAAGTTTAAAACCTTGGTGCTGGCATACAGGACAGCAAGTGGAACAGCCCCCTCATACCTACCGTCAGTCTTCAAACTGTATGTACCGCTCAGAACACTGTGCTTTGCAACCGTGGGGCATCTGATTGTCCCATTCTGACATGGTTGCTCCTCTCAGACATGATGCCCGTCTGTGCTGGTCCCTCAGTAGTGGAATGAACTTCCCACCTGGGTCAGGACAGCAGAATAACTGGACATCTTCCAAAGCAGACTGAAGACCCGCCTGTTCAGACTGCATCTTGGTTCCACTTCAATCCCTACCCCCTAACACCTGCTACTTGTATTACTTGTGGTTTATTTTATGTGTAGTATTGCAATGTGTTATGGATTCTGTGATCTAGACTGCAAAGTATGGTGGTATGTGTACATGGCTTTCCTTAGACTGTCTTGTCAGGTTAGCACAAGTTAACTTGTGGTAGGGCTTGAATGGTATTGTGCTTACACTTACTGGTTTGGGAGTGTTGTTATCCTTTCAAGCAATAGTAGCAGATCAGGGTACAATTCTGTTCTCTTGTGCTGGAAGTCACTCTGGATAAGAGTGTCTGCTAAATTAATGTAATGTAATAATAACAGAACCCCTCCTCTCCTCATTTGTGTCTCCAGGGGCAGACCAGGCATCTGTCACTGCACGGACCAACCTGCAGGTGGCGCAGGCACATGTGGAGCAGGTACGGCAGCTATCGCTGGAGGCAGAGAGGAAGCTGGCAGAGACCAAGGCAGAGGAGATGGAGAGGAAAGCACAGTTTGCCTCCAAGACTGTAGATGAGGACATTCCAGAGGCCTACCTGCGGGAGGACTAACCTCCTTCCCCCTTTTTTAATACCTCACACGCTATTAATCCTTCAGTAATTGGCCCCTTAACTCTCAACTCTGTCTTGAAACACACCACCCATATCCTCTGCCCCCCTACTCTTACACATACCTTACCATTACTTCCCATGCCCGTTTCTCTCAATTGCCCAAGGTTGCCAGTGGCAACATCTAGCACATCCTATAGGTAGTTCACATAACTGATTAGAGCAAAATGCCATCTAAATGTTGACACTGCTTCTGGTGTTAGCATTCTGAACTGAAGCAATAATGTTCTGGAACAAAACTGCTTTTATGGGACAACAGGAGAAGAGACGCTATATTTCAGAAGGATATCAGTGATTCAGGTGACTTTTTGACATATACAAATTTGAAATATATGTCAAAATAAGTGTTTTGGTGTAATCTTGTCATGAAACATAAGGGAGACGATTATCAAGTGCAATTGTATTTATCACCAATTCTGTTATTTTTTCCTTCTACACCAAAGGTTAAAACAGATCAGATATTCTAATCTATTGTAGAATCAGAATGTTGTGTGAAGGCTATCATGAAGTGTGCTGTGGTGTGGAGGTGACACTACTGTACTGTTTTTAGGTGTATGTTTGAAATTTGCTTGTATGTGAATTCTAAGTGTAAATTAAATATTTAGAACATACATTTATATTACATTATTTTAAGTTAACAGGTGCTTATATCCGGAGTGACTCACATAGGTTACAGTTTGAGGCATGTGCTGAGGCAATTGTGTGTTAAGTACCTTACACAAGGGTACAACAGCAGTGCGCCAGTGGAGAGTCAAACTGACGTTTTGGTTTCGTACCCTGTTCCTTTCCATTTTGCCACACTGCTGCCTACACTGAATGTAAATTAAAATGGACAGAGGCAGATGTCACAAGGTTGCGCTCAAACTTGCATCTTTCTGATGTCAGATGCTACGTGGGCTGTGTTGGGTAGCATTTGACTGAGACCCCTGAAGAAAACCAGGTTGTTGCTGGAAGTGTTTATGGTTGGCCAGCAGGGGTCAGTGTACTTTCTGGATCAAGCATGAGACCAATGTAGAAGATGCCATCCACTGGTTGAGACATTAAACAGAGGCTCTGACTGTCAGGTTATTAAAGATCCTATGGAATGTACTGCAAAGTGCGGGAGGTTGCCCTAACCCCCTGTCCATATCTCCATCCCATAGTCTGCCTATTTGATCGTGACTCTCTTTAACAAAATTTTTGGCTAAATTGCCAACAGCATTTGTGTAAAAAATAACATATGGTCCTCAGAATGAATGAACTGCATTTGAATGATATGGGTGATTTCGGTCAAAAATGCTGCATATTTCAAATTCGTGTTCTTTAAAATTAATACATTAATTTCGGTAAGTAATACGTTCAGTCTGGTTAAATGTATTACTCATACCAGCAGATGGCGCAGTACGTCTATTAAAACGAGACTGCATTCATTAAACGTGTTTCGCCGTTTTTCTCAACTCGAATCCGCAAAGGAAGAATATCGAAGTTTCAGATGTGGAAACAGGCTACATAAAAAAGAGCCGGGTGTACTAGCTGATACAGTGTGGAACCAGGGGATGACCTCTAAATGAAAAAAGGTCTTGCTTCAATAGTAAGGTAACCTATCCAACAAAGATGAAATGGATTTTAACCGTTCGTGCCGTGCAAAAGATTTGACGGTGCGAAAGGCAAACATTCAGAATATGGTCCTGAATATGTGACAGGCTACATTCAAACAGTCAACACGGTATTAACAAACCACCTGGCGCTATGTCTTGTCCCACGTTATTTTCTTACGGTCTTCATGCATTCGGTGGTAAGCAGTTTTTTCTTTCCCGGAAAACAGTAAAAGTGGGATGGGGTATCTTTCATGGGAAGTAGCGAATCAGATGAACCTTAACTCCCGCGCGGAGTCTGAATTACAAACGTCCTTAATAGATATTCCGTCTGCGTGGACACATAAACTACACATCACTGCAGTTGAAATGTTGGATCTGCAGTAACGCGAATGATTGGATGACTTATGAAATAATGAAATAATATAGTACTAAAATACGTGAATATAGGTAATACTTTTTCATATGTTTATGTGTTTCCTGTATTATCAATGACTTTCCTGTCCAATGTAGGCTGTGTATATGAAGTATAAGAATGCCAACATTAACTGGCTCCAATTTCCTCTCAAAATGATCTAATCCTAAAGCAGGGTATAAAGCCCACCGATTGTTTAGAGGATCATGGACTTTCATTCCATTTGGTAGCGATACAAACTCCACTAGTTACACCACCACCTCTAGAAGCATGAAAAAATCCAAAATATGAGTGCCATTATAATTACTGACATCAAACCAAGTTACAACAAACAAGGTAAACCACGTTACCTCATACAAACTGAATAAGAACTATTCTGAAGCAAAGCATCCCGTTATTTCCTTAAAGTCATTCATGTAACAATGTCTTGTGTTCTTTTTATCTAATGTGAAGAGCCTGATCTTCAAAACTTTATGTGTCACATCAAAGTCTCAAATGTAGAAAAGTTTTGCTGTGCATCTTTCTCCTTCACAAAATCCATAAGCTCTGGTAGTGCCTCCAGCCAAAGCCTCTGAGGCCTGCGGTCAAGGATAGACATGCGGTGAGGGTGGAATGTTCACATGCACATCTGCACAAGAAATACCCCCCTCACCCAAGGCATCCGATAGTGCTTTGCTACCAATGCAGCCTTACTACTGCAGACTCTCCTCCATGGGGGTATGACGAGACAGACTCAACTGAATACCCCAGGGAAAGATCTAGGCTACTCCAGACTGCAGGAGACAATGTGTCCAGAGGGTGGTGCTATGGAACAATTGGAATGTGCTCCAGTGAGTTTTGAGCTCCTCTTTCAATCAACTGCACCTATTCAGTGGCTATAACTTGTTATGCCAGCTGCATTATTTGCAGTGGCAGTGACCAAACTGATTGTAATATGAGGCTAAGCACTGAGGAAATAGGGATCCTAGTCTGGGTCCCCATGTATATACTTTTTGGCATGTTTTACCCTCAGGAGCCTCTGGTAGAGGGTGTGCATTAGTATTATAACTTCATCAGGCAAGGAATCCCCTATAACACCGTATGTTTTCTGTGAAATGCCATTTTTTGTTTATTCTCTTCTGACAGAAAACAGTTGCAATGCATGAAATCCCAGAATTGTCTCATCACACACCCAGAGCTTGTAGCTTTTAATGGGGAGTGACTATAATAATACCCTGAATTTAAAAGCACCCGGTAAACAAAAAACTCATGAGGTGGCAGCACTAGGAGGCTCAAGAGTGGAGACCCAAGTGTTATGTTCACAGCCACAGGAGAGGAGGCTCCTATTGCTCTAATGTGTCTGTATGTCTCAACACCAAGTCCAGTTCTCAGGCAGTAGCATTCGCTACTCATGAAGAAACTGGCTCCATTTGGCTGAATCCACAACAGTGTTGATGCAGAGCACCTGGGAGACAACATGCTCGCAACTGTAGTATGTACAACAGATTTAAGATAGCAGGTATCAACGGAGCTACCCAATCCACTGCAGACAACAGAGTGAACTCACCTAAGCCTGAGGAGGTATTCTGCCTACAGTCTAGAATGTATCTACCTCTGACAAAGTGATATGTAATATTAATAAAGATATTTTGCTTTGTATTAATGCAAGACTTTTTGTTTTTCTGTAAGTATGACAATGAACATAAAAAGTAACTTGTTTTATGTAAAGCATCTTGTTTCTAGACAACCCCAATTATGTATGCATATTATGAATCAGCTAGCAACTACAGGCTACAGTGACTGGGCATTATTTTTTCCATCCCGAGGGCTACAGTGGTCTTGCACTAGCCAGGGTTCTACTAGGTTCACTGTGTTGGCCTCTTAGGGACTTGTCAAGCACTTGTGGTTTATTAGGCTGCTATCACTGAGAGCTGCTATCACTGCTGTTCCTCCAGTAAATGCAGACTCTCTTGTCATATCCTGTCTGGCTTGTCAAATCTATGCTACTGAGCTTAATGTAAATTTTCAAAGCACAAATGACTCAATGCATACATTTTTGTTATATCACGTTTTTGGTTTCTATTTACTTATAAATATGAGACAGGGAGACAATGAGAAATAATTGGCAGTATATTTATGCCCTCAAGCTTATTACTATGCAGAAAAAAACATAAAAAACTGAAAACAAAATGATCATTCTGTAAAGATCTCCACTGCTCTCCCAGCCCTCCCTCACCAGCAGAGATTAATGAATTATTTGTGCTTTTAGTTTTGCATGGAAGAGCACCATAGGAGCTCATCAAATAGCCAATTAGTGTCATTAAAGGAAAAAAGTCAACTCTAGAAACAATTAGCATGCTTTCAGCTCAGATGAGTCAATTTGCTCATCATCTGTCTGCCAGCAAAAACACCCTCCCAAGGCAGGGGTGACATCAAGCCCCGGAGCTGTGTGTGTGTGTGTGTTTGTGTGAGCACACAAACCTAGCGAGTTGGCAGTATAGTCGATCTGGGCTATATCATTTCATATAGTAGTAATTATAATAACAACACCGATGCCATTTTGACAGTAAAAGAGATTGGACAGTAACCAATGACCCCACTCCACCCTAGTGTCAACTACCCAAGAACTCCCTCACTAACTGTAATTATACATTTTCAATATGTATAATTATACATCATACATTCTCAACGCATTCTCAGTACCCCAGGTTAGCTGTGCCCACAAAGCTGACAAATGCACACATTTGGGCAGCAGTGTAGCATAGTGGTTAATATAACTGAAAGGTTGCTGGGTAGATTCCCCACTGGGGCACTGCTGTTGTACCCTTGGGCGAGGTACTTAATGCACATCTGCCTCAGTAAATATCCAGCTGTATAAATGGATAACATTGTAAAAAAATTGTAACCAATGTAAGTCGCTCTGGATAAGAGCGTCTGCTAAATGCCAATAGTAATCTAATACATTGGGAAACTACAGGGAGAAAGTGAGTGAGATGATGAAGGCACAATAGATGACCACATGTATGCAGCAGTGTAAAAATTCAAACCTCATTTGGGGTGGATGGAATTAAGACAAAGTCATCCCTGTTTTTCCCTGTCAGCTTCTTTCAAACCTGTCCCATCTGCCCCGGTGTTTGTGTTTTCTTTTTTACCCTCCCTCCATTTTTCAGCGTTTTTCTTTTCTCTTAATTTTAGGCCTTTCGCATCTCTCAGACAAGCACAAGCATCACTGTACAGAGTGGTGTAGAACTCTGAGGCAGTGAGAACAAAGCATAATGGGAAGCTAGGGACCCCCTATCTAAGATCCACATGTAGTACAGCTCAACAGGAGGTCTCTTCAACAGTACTGCCTGTACCTTTGGAGAGAGACAGGCTGACACTATCACAGGCTCTCTTTAACCTGTATATGCTTTGGAGACCCATGTCTATTTTTGTTGCCAATAAGGCAGACCGAAACTGAAAAACTAAAGTGACAGAGAGATAGAAATGGGGATACACAGTGAGGGAGAGGGGGAACCTGTCTCTGCACAGGTACCCTTGCAGACCGCCCATGCAGCTCCCTGCCAGGAAGGGTAATTGGTAAAACCAGACATTGTTTCTGTCAAAGAGCTGCAGCTGCAACGTATTGACATTTGCTGTTGCTTGCTGAGATTGTCGCTTGGCAATTTACTGTTGCTCATCATGACCTCCAGGAGAACCTCCCTCATCAACTTGCAGTTGCTCGCTGCATGCCCAAACACCCGTTTCACAAACCTACTGCCATCCTCTGTGCCTTTGTAGCACACCCCTCCCCCCTCACTTTGGAACTTTGGAGAGCACTTCAGACTCTCTTGAGCATTCCACCATGAGTGGAACAACAACCGGGAGGGCTCTGAATATACAAGAAATAGATTACATTCACCGGGTAAAAAAGGTTTTTTTGGGGTGTTGTTGCCACATTTTTGCTCTATTTCCTTGATGTGTGACAGTGCACTGCAGGTGTGATCACATGGTCACAGCTCTTTATGGTATGGTTAGGGGAGGGGCTAGAAGGAAAGGGGTAAGGCATGTCAGGGATGGACTGTTCTACCCTCTCCCAGTATTTTTTTTTTTTAACAAACCTGAAACAAACCCTCTCTGCTGGTCTGAAACAAAACCAATTCTCTCTCCACCAGTCTTCCTGACCCTCTCAAACAGTCATAGACAAATCTGTCTTTCTCTCCAGCAGTCGAAGAAACAAACGAACCCGACTCACTCTGCTGATCAGAAACAAACTCAGCCCTCCACTCTTCCCTGATCAAACTGGACTCTGCCAGACAGACCACAATTCAATGACTTCAGACTCAAAACTGATCTTCAGTTCCAATTTTGGATTCTGTTTTCTTTAGATGAAGGAAAGGGCAGAACTATGACCAAAAGATATTGAAAACATTTGAATTTAATTAATGACATTACTTTGGCTTATTTTCCACGAAATGATTTTTGGTGTTCAACAAAAATTAAATTATATTAATCCTACCTGATGCATTGGCAAAACTCTCAGTGTCTTCCCATCATGTCCGCATTCCTATATGTGTGCAAGTGTCGAGAGAAGGAGAGATGGCATGTGAATTTGATTTTTCTTCTTATGCTGTATTGAATATTTACATGCCCTAGTAATTAGAATGAAACTACATGGAGCTACCCTGCATCACAGTATCACAATTGAGTTTGCTTGGATTGGAGCTGTGGGGGAATTTCTATGGAGCAGTATTAAATATTGCAGGAGCCTGGGGAGACACTGCTGGGTTAAAGCCCCATGTGTAAATACCCAGTGTAACAGGACAAGGGGAGTGGTGGTGGAAGGGCACTATATGCCTGCAGAGTGGCTCCATTGCCTGAAACATCTTCCAGCCAGCCCACAGCCACACACCTGTTGCCAATGAACTCTCCGCTGGCTTATTTAAGGCTCCTAAATCTCTCAATGGGTGTGAAGTACTGTAGAAGGAAAAAAAAGTATGGAGGGAGTGGGTATTGTTTTGACTGAGCTGACAATTAAATCTGTGTACTGAGAAATTTTTGTATAAGAAACTGCATTTGTGTTTGCTCCTGGATTGTGTTTTGCTTAAGTTTTTGCCTGCTGACTTGGAGTTGGTTGCTGCTCTGGGGACCAGCTTAGCTGGCCAGTGATAGAGAGAGACTGGGGGAGGTGCAGGCAGGCTCCAAATGGAGTTAGAATTTGTTTTCTTTTTTGCTTTCTCTGTTGTTCTGTTCCATTGCTATGGGCAGTGCATACTAGTCACAATAAAAGTCCTGTGGTCCTTTTTGCATTACATTGTGTTTGGTCTGTCAATTTATTGCAAAACCAGTGATGAATGAATCTGTTGCTGTAGACTGACACAGGTGAGTTGCATCATAGAAAAACAATGCATTATTGTATTTGGGTCACTCACAATTTAAGGTTTTAAGTTGGAGTTTATGCTGTATCTGCAAATATTTCAGCCTTATAACATTGTTCATGACAGAACAGAATCTTGAGGATATTGTCATTAACTTCAAAGCTACCATTTAATTTTAAGCAAATGAATAACACTGGCACACACAAGTTCAAATGACCACAGACTGAATGCTCAGAGAAATATACATCTCATTTTGGCTTGTATGGCAGAGCTCTGCTGCTTTATTCAGTCCTGACTTTGCACATGGGACAATAGACAGAAACCATCCTGTAAAATAGCAATGCATAACTATATTCTCAGAGAAGGCAGAGCCGAAATTTGAATGGCAGTATAGACAGACTAGGGTACAGTACGCAGTGCAGTCAGGTTGCTGAGGCAAAGGCTGTGGAACAAGAGACAGAAAAAATACAGTGCAGGGAAGAGAAAGGGGAAATGGACAGATGGTAGGACTATGTGAGACAGAGACAGAACAGAAATGGGAAGGTCAGACCAGAAAATAGAAGAGGAATGGAATAGTGACAATAATAACCATAAAGAGAGAAAAAGGAGAGGTCTCACCAAGGAAGTCATAGAATGAGAGTACTAGTGGAAGTCTACAGGAGGCTGATCTTTGTGAGGGGTGGCAGGGACTAAAGCTCAGATGAATGGGGGCTTATCCTTTCAAGCAGTCTGAGATCATGGAGTGCTGCTCCACAGTAGCCAGCATCATTGTCTCCAAAGTCATGGCCTTTTGTCTTTCAGGGTCAGGGGACTGCAGTGGCTGAGTCCAGTTATGTCATGGGTGCATGATGCATAATGAGTGCATCTTGGTATTGTAAAGCACACATGTAGGGCCAGATGCAAGTGTTTCCTCAGGTTTCAGAGAGTTACACAAGACCTACAACATTTTTGGGGTTTGCAACACTTCCTTAAAACATGCAGAGAGGCTTGAAAATACAAAAATGCATACCCAGTGTGATGGAGTGCTGTCACTACGGTTGAGTATGTGCTCTGACTGCCATACCAGTGAGCCAGGCTCTTTGGCGTTGCAGTCAAGCTGCAGGTTTGGCACCCCGTAGACCTGGGTTCGAGGCCGGGTGGGGTGACTGCTCTCTCTCCCTCGCTACACCCACCTCAAAATTACTAATTGCAAAGCTAACACTGGCCATTGCTTCAAAACACCCATCCATATTATTACATTTATAGGGGTATATGATGGCATTCTAGGAAACTACAACATTCCTAGCAATGGTGGCACTCTTTATCACATTCCCCAATATTGAACAGGGAGACTGGGGATGATACAATGAGATTTCATTCAAAAATACATTTAACAGTTCTACTGATTACAGCCTCATTCATATACATAAATATAAAACTGGAATCAAGCTTCAGCACCATCTGAAAAAATGACAATATCAAGATTAGAGTACTCCATTATAGTTACCTAACCATTGTTTGTACATGTTTGTATTATAAAAATACTAGTGAATAACTTATCAGTACCCTGAAGTGTTACTTCTTCACAGGACGCTGTCCACTTGTTTTATTTTCATCCACTTGACCTTCATTGGAAGAGTCAATACTTGCTAAACTGAGATGGTCAGTATTTGGATCACTGGATTGTCACCCGGAATAAATCTACTAAATGTTTTTTGACAGATGGCATTCTTTGAAATGACCATGTCATCGGTTGCATTTCCTCCTGTTTCAAGAAAAATTTTCAGCTGCCACAAAGTTTTTTCCAGTTCTAAATATGGATGGAAGACTGACAGATAAAAATGCAATATAGTATCGAAGCTACTCTACCTGCTTTTCCAAATTCAAACACGTTCAAATAAACCTTAAATTAAAAGACACTTATTGAGTTTTGTAAATATATGTATAACTGCAATTTGTATGAAAACAACTGGAAAGAATGTGTAGTTTTGTAAAATGTATGACCCTCTACTTTTTTATTGTGTCTCTCATTTTAAGCTTCATTATGTAATCAATTGAGAAAAACTATGTTCAGAAGTCCAATATCTCAGCAGAGATCTTATGTCTGGAGCGTGAAAGACAGTGAGGCTGTGTGTGAAGCTCTCATGTTAAGTTCTGCCATAGAAGGGGAGAGCACAGCTCATGCACAGCCGCTTCCTCCTCTGCCTCTTACAAACCCCACTATTTGAGTGAGGTGACAGAGGGAGCAGGCAGCCAAGACTCATGATAAAAACAAAAATGCTGACGCTGTTTGATTCCCACTCCACAGAGGTACAAATGGATGCTTTCTACGATTGCTGCTGGCTGGGATTAGCTCATTATCACATGTGTGTGCCCCAGTTAATGGACAAATACGACTGTTGAGTGGCAGCGGGTGAACAGATTGGCTGCAGTGGATTAGAGGTGCTCATGGGGGTGTTTGAGAAGGATTAGTGTGTGTGCTTGGGGTGGAGGGGGGGCAGAAGCTATGACTGATATTGCCTAAAAATTAGCAACCACCAATAACAGGTCCCCAGCTACATGTGGGGAGAATGCACCAAACAGTTGGCGTACAACCAGTGACTAGTTCTGGACATGCCAAAAGTTGCTGTCGTGTGTAATTTTTGTATGTTGAAATTTCCATTAAAATATTCTGAATTTTCCTTTTGAAATGAATGAATTCAGATGAATTTTTTGAACCAGGTTTGTTAGGATTGTTGGGATCTGAAGGGGTTCTTGAAAGTAAAATGGCTGTTGTAATCTGCTTTAATGCATAGCAAACTTGCCAGCATCTCCATGTTGTCCTCACTTAAACTTGAATGCCATTTTACAGCCATGGATTATCTTTTCTCATTAGTGTTCAAAGTATGTTTTGGGGGATGAATTATATAAACTGTGTTCCATATGGGAGTAATGTTCTTTTTTGTGCAGACTTTTATTTTCATGAAGCAGAAATAGACTGTTTAAACATTGAGCTGAATATGCTTCTCTCCTGTGCTGTTTGGGGAAACACATTATGGGAGATTCATATAAAATTTCTCTGTAATATATACTTGCAAGTAGACTCAGACCAGTATATCAGGTATTCTTTGCTTATTCATTGGAGCACCTCTTTAGAGGGTGGTCAATGAACCTCTACCCCACCTTGTAACTGCAAGCATGCCAGAATGTCTCCAAAACACTATTTTCGGATGAACGTATAAAGTGTAAAGAGCTGTTATGTATTCATGTACCACTGTCACCATAGTACTTGTTGGTATTTGTTGCACAGAAGGAATGCACATGAGGGAATGGACAAATAAAATCCAACATGTTTGCTTGAGTGTAGCAAACACTCTTTTGTCCTAGCTTTACAGGAGGCAGTGAAAGTTACTGTTTTCTTACTTGTACAGCAGGAGAGCTGGGATTCCACTGGTCCCATTATGACCAATTTGTACATTCCCACGTACAAATCACGATTGTTTCCCATGAGGCACCAAGATGACAATGGGTAAATCTAGGGACAATCTGCTGAGCCAGGTAAACATTATAAGTCAGTGCTGGGGACTAAACTTGGGTAGCCCTCTCTTCCTTTGTAACAGAGGGGTAGTAAACCACACAACTACTGGTAGATCAGAGTGAATATTTACATTGGGAAGCAGTATATCACTGTTTGACTTCTCTACAACCTTCACATTTATGCCACAGAGTTGGCATGCTGTGGCAACAAGATGTAAAACTAAAATGTACTACTTACTAATTTCATGAATCCTCCTGTTCACTGTTTAGCAAGGAAACTTTGGTAACAGAAACTGGAATTCTTATTTCAGTGTAATAAAGATATTTGGCTCCTTGACCATTTTCCAACCAATTGCAAGTGCAGACCCCTCACCCTATACTCACACATCTGAACATGCCACAACCCTGAACTATTCCCTCTCTTCACCACTCTATCAATGACTGTCACTCACATGCGACATAATGACTTATAAACAGGGGTCAGGGAAATTTTTTTCCAGTTTTCCTATAATAAAGTCCCCTGTGACAATATGAAGGTGAGGGGCAAAACAAAAGTTTCTTAAAAAAGGTGAATATGTCACATTCCTGTAAACCTAAACCATGTGATCTCTGCTGTGATTTATACTGAAGAAGAGATAACTAGACAAAGGAGACACATCTCTGTGTGTGCACACACATACATACATACATTACTTAGCTGTGAGGCTAAGTCATTGTCTGTCACACTATTTAAGGAAGTCATGCTTTACAGTAACTGAGAGTAAACAACTCATTTAGGAGAGGTAACAGAGTAAAGCTTACAAGTAAACAGGTAAGCATTTTGGATTTATGAATGGAATACTTTAAATACTCAAAAATTAAATCAGGAAAGGGCTTTGATTTTCTATAATGATGAGTTGTGAAATAGTACATACAGTAGAATTGTTTAATTTTTAAATTCATAATGGTAGTTAACAGGTTAACACTCGATTGATTGCCCTCACCTGTGCTAACTGTGCCATACCAGTGCTCTGCAGCCAAATTGTTTGTATCCCATTTACTTCTTCTTGTATGCAACCTGAAGAATGGCGAATGGCACCCAAACATTACAGTTATACAACTACTGTACCCCTAATTAAATTATGTAGCTAGCTAGCTAAATATAATGCTCGTAAGAAAATGACAATCATTCATTTCAAATAAGAGGCATCCGATGCACGCCCATTACCCCTCAGACTCTCATCCTCGAGGACAACAAACTGTGGACTGAGGTAACAGACATCCTGGAGTCCAGACAAACCAACAAGAAAAATGCACCTATTCAGCTTAGATGTTCGATGGAAGTCGCAAAGTCTTTAGCTATGGTGCTACATACATATGGTACAAGCGTAAAAAATAATTCAGTAAAGACAAACGAATGATTTCTCAGGTGACGGCTGACATTGTTTTACCGGTCTGTGACAGTATTTTGACAGTCAGGTGTGCAACGACCCCCCCATTTTTACCCTAGTAGTGGTACGGCCCAAACGCAACTCGGTCCCTATGGAGTAGTTGCTGAGGAGGCACCAGACTTTACAGCGAAAACGAACGACTTGGCGTGTGGAAATCATGGCGGGGAGAATGTCACTTCATTGCCACGGGAATTATCCGCTTCTCCTGGGACTGAAAGCCGTTGTTTTTAGTGTGTTGATCAATGTGACAGGTACGTAAAATATTTTTCCTTGTTCGGCAAGATCACCACCTAAGAAGTTCACAGAGATAACGCCGCTGGAGTTGCGTGTTGAGCGAGTGTGTCTGAGACGCGGACCTTGCGGGGTGATGCATAGCTAGCGGATACGTTGGTAAATGTCATACATAGCTAGCAGAAAGCAGAAAAGTTATTTGCAGTCTAGTAGGGGGGTTCTAGTATTTCTGAGAGACTTTAAACCGTTACAGATTGCAAATCATGTTTGTTAACTTGACGGGGTGTATTTTATGATTCTGCCGTCCCTGATTGATATAACGTTACATGGCTAAGGCCGGGTTTGATATTAAGCGTGATTAGATATGTATGTGTGTGTGCTGGAATGATCCTGTTGATGGGGTGACCTGTAGCTGCCATGGAAACGTTATTCGCGCAGAAAGTAGGCACTGAGCAGTTGAAAAGGCCGACTTTCTGGTACCAGTTTGCAGACAATCGTTCACGCTACTACTCAGTAGAAAGGCGCACGGACAGCGAAAACAGTTAGACACAGATTGTTTTAGCTAGTTTGCCTTCCCCCTAAAATGCGGCACATGCATAGAGCTGGATAGTTCATTAGCCGGCAAGCTAACGTTAGGTGGACATTCGGAAAAGCAAAAGCCAAGTTAGTTAACTCCAGAACGATGGCTGTCTTAATTGTACTACTTTGGCTCGTCATCATACCAGCATTCCTTGTATTTCGGCTTGCTAGTTTCCAGGTGACCGGTAGAAGTCAAGACGTTGCTTCGATAAGCATTTATCATTGGCAGAAAATAATGGTTTCTCATACAATATCACGGTATATGCAATACACGGTGTTGCATAGTTAATATGCTACATCTTAAAAGTTAATTAGCCAGCGAGCCAGTTATCTCAGAGTCTTATTGCTTGGCTAATCTATTTTACATCTAATCTCATTGTAATACTGTCTCATTAGTGGTTCATTATTTCATGGCAGTCCCTTGTCCCACCAGTAGCTAGCTAATTGTTTCTGATGTGGGCCATTAAAATAACTTTTCAATTATGGTATTTTCACAGCCCAAATTAGAATCAATTACTTTGTGCCCGGAGTGGGTGTAAATGTTGGTACGGCTGTTTCTCAACAGCTGTGTATAGAACGAGTGCCCTGTAATTTTACCCGCAAACCCGACTGTTATTTGATAGTATTTATATCTTGGCAAGGCAAAAGGCAACGCATTTATATGAACCGTAACTATAACTATCCTCATTACTGCAGTGATTTCAGTGATAAATTGTACGACTGGTCTGGATTTATTGACTGAAGAATACGTCTCAAGGTATTTATTTATTTATTTTTTTAGGGAAATCGACGTCTTAACATTTGTTAAATGCCTTCAAGACGACACACGCTTATTCCGTTTGTGGTTCTGCGCTGATTTAATAACGTTGATTACGTTATTTTCATAAATCCATACTAATTAGAACGATACTCGGCGCATTGGATATGTTAAATTGCCTTTTCCCCTTAAATGTTATCTCAGCACGAATTACACTTATTAAAAAAGCATTCTTACAAATGGCCACAGAAGGTCTTTTAAACGGTAGCATGGTGATGAAAGGCAAAAAAGAACGCAGCGTGACGGGTTTAGATTGTGACCGTGGAGGCACCTGTCGCGCCTGGCCGTTTTGATGTTTGGCGGTAGACTGTGTTGAAACAGTTGCTGTTTCGAGGGACAGCTGTTTATAAAAATGGATGTGGGGCTAGTGGGAAGAAGGGAGACGTGATGAGGCGACAACAGTGTGAAAATGCACAATGTGGTCGTTAAAGGTGATGGTGGTACTCCAAGCCAAACAGAACGACAAAAGTAATGTTCGAAACCCTTTCATTTAAAAAACTGCTGGGTACGTCTCTGTGATAAATGTGAACATTTTGATGTAAAATATTTAAAATGTTTAGTGCCTTTCCAACTCGTTTTTACATATAACTCGTGCTGCTTTCATTTTTCGATTAATAAAGTACTGTGTTATCCTATTATATCTTCTCCTTCAAATTAATGTTTCATTCAGGAACGTGATCCATTTTAATTCTGAACTTAAACGTTGTGACGAGATAGCGCTCAGGGCCACTCAGACTGAGCCTGTCCAATAGATTGGCTAAACTCTGATGAACTCTTGTGAATTCCTCTATTGTTTCACATTATATTCTCACACAGGGTCTCGTTTATTATGTTAAAGAAAAGGAAACAATGAGCGCTCTGTCTCTGTGCCACATTGCCTAATGTGTAAACAAATCTTTTCTTTCCATTAGATAAAGTTTTCCTAACAGGAGTGGTTATTGAATTTCGGCAATATTTGAACAGGAAGCAGATCTTGGCAAAACATCTCTCATCATTTTAATGTGAAGTGCACTTTGATAGATTTTGCTTTCTGCTTGTATTCACGGAATGCTGCCTACTGTGCGCTAATTTAAAAAAACCCCCTTCCAAAAAAAAAAAAATCCATGGCATTAGTGTGCTCAAGACTGGTTTCATCATTATATGCTCATGTTAATTAGTGTACACTCTTCTGAGTTGCTACATTTGTGATTTGATAACTGCACGTAAAGGTAAAGGTAAAAGGTAAAGGGTGATTACAGTAGTGTTATCATTTGCTGCAGGCAGGGTAATCTCTCTATGTGATTCCCTGGCTGCCTTAACAATGACTTACACACACACACACACACACACACCCAGGCACACTCACAAACAGACACTTCATCACGAGACCTTTTGTCATGTGGGGTCACAAGGCCACCTCCCTCAGGTACCCCAGGCACAGTCATTAGCTACCAGTAATGACTGACAGCGGCAGCAGGGATGGCCCGGACACAGCATAAGAAAAACAGTTAAAATACCACATGAGACAAGGGGGATTACCTCTGGCATGCGTCTTGGTCTCCTTGTTTACTCACTCATTGCCCACCAAGAGCAAATGCTCTGAAGTATAGTACTACTCTGTTTCTGGAGTTTGGGGTCATAATTTTGTAACCATGAACTTTGCATAAATGTTGTTGCCATACCAATGTGTTTTGCCCCAGGAAACTGTAATAGCATTTATTTGGCATTAAAACCAAGTCTTCAGGTAAGCATCCTATATCCTTAGGTTAGGCCGTTTGACTGTTGGGTCTTCAGATCAAATGAGATTTTGTAGTGTGTTAATAGTGGTGTGACCATAAGAAATAGCCCTGAAGTTCTTTAGTGCATCACTTCCATTGCCGTAAACTACACCTGCAACACTAGATACGTGATAGTTGTTGACCTAGGGGCTGGACAAATGCAATGGTGCTCTGTGAACATGTGTTTGTAAATATTTGATTCACAAAGAATTTGTATCATCTCTTTAAGTTTAGATGATTTTGTCTGCACAGCAGTACTATATCAGTGGAAACTTCTTCCTTTCCATGATTAATTCAGCAACTACACTGTTGATCCATACATGCTTTTGCATTATTGCAAGAGATGGAAGGATGGAGAAAGTAAAATATGTGACCAATGAGGGTCAAGGCAGAATGGGCTAAACCCAAATACATTTTTTTGCATCAGTGTGCCATATAGTTTGTTTATAAATATGTACTGGTTCAGTGGCTTGAAAGTTGTCAACTTACTGCCTGACCAAATCATCTTAAACATTTTTAAAATATTGTTTAGCACATCAGCCTGCCATTCAGAGTTACTAAACAAGGCTCCTTATTACTGTTCTGTGTGCATTTTGTATACAGAATATGCAGGAGGCACACTAATAGGTAAAATAATGTAGCCAGAATTTTATGTTTAAACAGAACACTATTGCCACTACCTCTGCTGTAGCATCCAATAGCAGCACTGTTGGGAGCCATGCACCTGTGCCTGTTTAGGTTCGTCCTAATTCCTCTTGGGAGAGGCTCTTTTCAGGTTAGGAGGATCAGATGACCTCCTCTGATTTGTTTTGTGAGATTGGTCATTCTACTAGTTGTTTTGGGAAACTGGTTTTTGGGGGGCTTTTTGTGATGAGCATACATTTTATGGGCAAGGGGAGAGCAAAGCAGGAATCTACATGTGCTCAAAGAAAGTGGCCTAAAAGTTACTTTTGAGCTAACAGTATATTTTTTGTTGTAAGTCACAGCGGAATCCAGGGACCTGAAACACATCAGAGCAATGAAGCTAATATTCCATCCTTCTGGCAATCTCACAATGCTATCATATTTCCCATATCGTACTGTTGATAAAGTAACCTAGCACTGTATTTGCAAAAACAAGATTTTGTGAATAATTTATTTTCAAGCTAAATATATAAGAAGCAGTGGGTATTTAAATTATTGTAAAAGATAAACTGGATAATCCTCCCAACTTACATTATTTGCTTGGGATAAACCTTGTATGTAATACTATTCTTAGGGTTAGTGTTGCAGTCATGTTCTAGAAGCATAATAACTCACACACAAACAGTAGACAACCAGGACTATATTCGATTATTTTTCTTTAACATGGTACTTGTCATACTTATTTTAACATCTACCTTCCATCCCTCTGTGTGTGTGTCTTTGTAAATGTAAGATTTTTCCATGCCCTCTCTAAACTGACAGTTACCTCAGCCTGTTGTGATTATCACAGTGGTGGGTGAGGTCGGACGTCCCCCTCTGGTGTGGAGGTCAGTACCCTTGACCTTCATCATCTCAGACCCCTTCCTCTCTCAGTTGCTGATATGTCAGCAACTCCCCTTACCTCCCTCTTCCCAGGCCTCAGTGGCTTCCCTCCATCTCTCCCTCAAAACCCCTCACTTCTTTATCCATCTCTTAGTGTCCCTCTTTCAACATCTGCTTGCTCTTCTTTAATTCCCCTTGCTCACTCAGTCTCTTGTATCTTTCACTCTTCCCTCTTTCTTGAAGTCAGTAAAAGCTTTGATGGGTGATGAGGGAATTGAAACATTAGAAGACTAATGTGAGGTTAACTCAATCCACTTGCTGGCTCCTCCGCTGTCTTGTTTCCGGTACTTAAATCATTGCTGCTTGGCTCTGCCCCCCTCCTTACTAGTTTATAGATCGAATGACTATGGTTATGATGATTGTGGAAACAGAAATTCTCCTTTCTAATGGACTGCTTGGTTTGGGAGTGCATGTATTGCCAATACATGATGGTTTAGTTCAAGGCTGGATCAATGGGGCTACAACCAAGATTACAACCATGTTGCTTCAGCATTGCAGCAAACATAATGTGTCTGCTGGAAAATGTACACACGAGCGGGCAGTAGACATTGTGGCTGTAGATTATATCATTACACAGAACGCAATATGCAGTGCAAGTACTACATGGTTTGCAATAGTGTGAATGCCCGCTCCAACCTGAGGTGTTAGTGGTATTACCTACAAACGAGGTCAAGGTGAAGATCGTTTGCTGTTTTTCTCCACAGTAGTAAAGTCTACAGATGCTGATGTGATTTGCTATGGAAGAAGGCCTACTCCTTACATGTCATGTCCTTCACAAGGTCAAATTTACCGCTGAAGAGATGTATGTTAGGAGACAGCATTCAGTTGCGTTTTTGAAAGCAAAATGAAGTAATGTATAGCTTTCTTGGGGCTCTGCTGGTTTCTTTTATGAGTGCTGGAATAAGTCTCTTCTGTCTGCTTCTGTCCTTCTGAAAGGCATGATGGGGCTGATAGAGAAAAATGTCCTCTGCCGGCTACCTCAGCATGTGATTGTTATTGTAGATTAATGCACAGAATAATATAAAAAATATAAAAGTATGGAAGTACCATCACTAAATGTTCCTGTAAGCCGCTGATTGAGCTGTCTTAAAGTTATGCCTTTCACTGTTAGACCTGTTGATAAAAATCAGTGTTGAGAGTTCTTTAGCTAGGTAACCACATAGCAACTTGTCAAAGCAGGAGCAAATTAACTACAATTAGAATGAAGATTTCACTTGCATTTCACATTTCAGACTTCACACTTTATTTTAGGTAAAAAGTGACCCATAGCTAGCAAGGTGATGAAAATAATTGAACACAATAAGCCACTGCACAAGCCATTTTATGAGGCAGAAAAAATATTGATAGTTAGTTGGCTAAACAATATTATTAAAGGAAAGGCACAATTGTCTAGCTAGCTCCACAGCGAATAAGCTAATGGTTCTGACTCCTGCATCATAACGCATTCATAGATCCACATAATGATTGGTGAATCTCCATGGTATGGACTGTAACCTGAGGCCAAATTTCACTCCAATCATTAATTTTCATAGATTTTTAAAATAACATTAGCTAGTTAGCTACTCTTGAAAGTGCGTTTCAGAAGGATTTTGGAACAGCTGTCTGCCTACAGCTTCCAAAGATTAAGACAAGGGAACAGTTCCAAGGTCGGATGAAAAGACCTTAGTTACTGAAAGCTTTTGGTTCATTCCCATATATGTTTAAGAGGAGTGTAAAGTGGAGAGGCTAGGTGGGATCTCAGCTAGAACATTGTTTATTCTTTCCAGTCATCTTGTACTGAATCAAGTGAGAAAGTGGCTTTTGGCACCTCTTGCAGGCCACAAGACACAAACTGATCCAGCTGTCCTGTAGCTGTCCTGTCCTGTGCTTTTATACCTCAACCTTTCTGTTGTCTTGTCGTGGGCCACTCACTGCTTGGCTAATATGATTAGATATAGAATGAGCTTTTGTGCTTCCAGTGTGCATTGTTTTACTGCCGCAATGGCTGGTCCTCTTAGCGACTGCTTATGGACCACATAATGTGGTTCCCCATTCATATACCAACCAAAGATGTCTAAATCTTATAAGTGGAAAAAATACAAAGTTTTGTTGGGCGTTGTGTGTGTGTGTGTGTGTGTGTCTGGGCGGGGGGGTTGGGTCATTGCTAGAATTATTTGGTAATATAAATGCACAGTCACAATTGTTACTCACCACTGAACTACAGTTCCTGGCATTTAAAACTGTCTGCATGGTTTTGTGGGATGTAACTTGGCTGAAGGCTGTCACATTTATCGTGATACATGGAGCAGTGTATGTAGACGTCATGATACTGGCCAGCAAGGGTTTTTGGGGTGGGTCTGTGCATTGGTCCATTAAGTGCTGTTGCACCTTTTTCCCTCCCAGAAGAAATAGTACAGAAATGAGCAAGCAATGTGACCAAGCTAAGTGGCGATGTAGCTGGAAGAAAGTCATGTGGTGACAAAGTAGACAGTATGCATTATGCAGAACGGAATACAACTGAGGTGCAGTGGGCCTTATTCCCAGTTCCACTAAAAAATCACTTGTTAGTGTAGTATCTCTATAAGGAGGAGATGAAGTTACCTTACCTGCGTTTTGTGGTCTTGTTGAGCTGAGTTAAGATTTTGTGTTCTGTAAAATGGCCATGACAGTCACAAGGGTAAATAGGCACTGAGATTAGGTTGCCTTGGGGATAACAGGAGTGGGTACAATACTAAATGATTCTTTTTGAAGTGAGGTTAAGCCCTCCCCTTCCCCCGCATCCACATGGTGGCTTGTTTTAAAAACCCTACGCTCTGGCAGCAGGATCATGCAGCCATTCATTGTGCTAGTAAGTGTGGCAGACCATGGACACTGTGACCAGGACAGCTGTAAAGTCTAATATAAAGGTGATAAAAGGAAGAATCTTGAATGTAGTTGTCAGGTGAACCGTTGAAGCAACTGCTGTATGACGTCCAGATTCATTAAAGAGCCAAATTTGACGATGACAACAATGAAAGCTTTGATTCAGCTGTGCTGTGGGAGGGATTTAGTGGGTGTTTTTGTAACGTGTCCTCTCTTTGCCTCCTCTTTGTGATGGGGTGAACTTCAGTCACCCCACAGAATGTTTCCTCATTAATCCTATTAGCTTTTCTGTCTTTAATTGTCAGCAAGCTGACTGTTTGGGCTAATCCATACACTGACCCACCAATTGGGCATACAAGTTTCCAGAATTGAGTTTCTGTGTGTGTGTGTGTGTGTGTGTGTGTGTGTGTGTGTGTGTGTGTGTGTGTGCAAGAAACAATTGCCCCCCCTACATTAAAAACAAAATTGGAAATGCATCATTACAAGCCATCTGACTGTAATTTTCAGTGTTACAGAGGATGAAGTCTGTTTGTAAGTGGAGTGGTGTGTTTGCTCTCTAGCAGGGAAGCTGCCATTATTATTAAATATCCATGTGTTATTTTTATCTCTGTCTTCACTCCGTGGTCTTGCCGCATGTCACGCAGCGATAAGAGAGCAGGTTATTTTAAATGGACGCCCACATCTTAGCACAACGCTCTGCAGTTGTGCAGCACAATAGCAACACTGGGAAAAGTTGCATTGACACAAATGCATCTGTGTATGAGGCGTGTGGTGATGTGGCGACTCGGCAACACCTAACCTTGTGGTGTCACCCTTCCTCATGGACCCTTCCTCCACTCCCACCTTGCTAGCCTGCTCTCTGCCCGATTCGCTCCACTCACTCTGAAGTAGTGCTGAATGAGATGACTGTTTTTCCTTCCACATGTTCATGCTGTGTTATGTTAAGATAATATGTGTTGCCTGTGTTTTGTGTCCATGTGTGTACTAGTGTCAGAGTTTATGACAGGAATGGACAAGATAACTGTCTGTACTGTCTGGTTTTGAACCTCCGTGATCTCATTCTGCTGTGCTGAGCCTTTACTGTGCTTTCTGTGTGCGCTATAATTGTTTTTTTTTGGTGTGACTATATTGGACTAAGTAGGTCTATTGTACTATAATTCTAGCAATACACCTTGTAGGTGTGTGATGACTGTACTCTGTGTTTGTAAGTTCAGCCTGTCTCCACTGTTCAGGCCATTTACGCATCCTGTACTTTGTCTTTGTATTGCACGACATGTGTGTAAAATGTATTTTGTATCTGTATTGTACTATGAGTGTGTCTGTACTACGTGTTTGATTGTATCCTGTCCCGCCCTGTCCCTGTGCCATGCTCCGCTCTGCCGCCGCTGCATTCTGTCCTTGTGCTGCCAGGGGCTGCTCTGACCTTCGGCTGTGCAGTCCTGGAGACCAGGAACGTAACGGCAGGAAACAGCCAGCGGACGAGTGAAGCATCTGAGCGCGCTCAGTCCGTCTCTGGAGAAAAAGGCCCATTACGAGAGGAGCGCGTCCGTCCGTGTCTCACACCAGAGATCTACACACCTCCTCTTGCTGTTAAGCATGATATGCAGCACACCACAGTTAAGAGGGCTCCTAACATTAAAAAAACATGATATACGTCATGTGTGTCACGTGGCACTGTGGGCGTGTGGCACTGGAAAAAGAGCATGCTCATTTGAATGCACAGCAGGGTGATTTGTATGAGGCAACACATTCATTTTGAGCCTCAGCAATGTATTTTAAGCACATTGCTTAAAATAATGCGGGGTGGAGGGCAGCGAAAAGAATGTTTGGAGGCAGTGAAGTAATTAAAAGCGGTTTCAGAACTCAAGAACTGCAGGCTTGATACAAAGAAAGATCATGCAGAACTGCTCTGTCAGAGGGGAAGGACAGAAATGGGCCTTTTGTCCGAACTGTGAATTACTTGATTATTGGAGGGGAATTCAGGGAGTGAGGACATCACAGAAAATGTTAACTGACATTTTGCCAAAGATAATCAGCGCAGTCTGCTTTTTTTTAAGGTTTGGAGATTCTGATTTCCCTGCCAGATGTTTTGATGATTTTTAATCCTCCCAGAGTAAGAGTTGATGCCTGTGCTCATCCAGTTATGCACAGTGACACAAATCAATATTAAATGATGTGGAGATGCTGCAATAGCTCAGCACCAGCGTCAGAGAGTGTATGTCCTGCTCTTTTGAACACCACTCCCACTACAAAGGTGATTTAAGAAAACCAGTGATGGACTGGCTAGCTTTAAAAGTAGCAGGGCAGAAAGAGGCACAGTCTATGGTTTGGAGCCGCTTCATCTCTGTGATCTTTTAAGTTGATATTAATCCTGATGGGGCACTGAGCCAAGGCCTCCCAGTTGGACTAAAACTAAGTGATCTTCTGCAGGAAATCTATCAACTTCATGTTGGGTGCTTCATTGTGTGGTTGAAGGATTGAGAAAGATTTGACAACCAAAAGGCATTGCATCAAGTTACCCCACCCCTGCCCCCGCCATGACAGATATGGAACAGTCAGCCGACACTCCCCACCAACAACCCTTGCATCCATTAGTAAATGGCCTGGTGTGACCCCTGCTAGTTGCAATATTCTGTGCTCCAGCAATGCAATTATCAGAAAGGTGTCACATTCGTTTTCATCATTGTTTTGTGTGGGGTTTGGGGGGGAAGGAGGATCGTATGACAGGGTTATTATTAGACCCAGTGTAAGGAGGTTAAGTTTGTAATAGTTAATGACGCCTAGTTGTAACAGTTTAAAAATGTAAGCTACGGACATTGGAGGTGACCATGCAATTTCGGGGTGCATTTCTGCTTCTGCGTGTCCCTGTAGCGCCACCGCGGAGACTTGCTGTTCCGCAGTGCACCCGGTTGGAGTGTGACTGAACTGGAGTAAACCCCTTTCTGTGTGGCCGCACCCCTCTTATTCACTGCGCTCCAGTGTTTTTTCTCCTCTTCCTCTTTTTCTGTCACAGGGGCTGGGCACGGGAAATGAGCCAAAGGGGTAATCACTCAACTTGTTTTTTTCGTTACCTCTCTTCCTCCTGGAGTGTTTTCCCTCTGTTATTTCTCCACTTTTCTTTCTCTGCTGCGTGTTTCCTTTTGTTTTCCTAATCTTTGTGTTGTGGGACTTGAGCACACCGGAGGGAGCAGGAGAGATTCAGAGATTAGTTGCGCTGAAACTAATTAGGTCTGCTAAACTCTGCACTTCCTGTTGGGTGTAGAGGGGCACCCAGCGACCATGTGGGTTGTGTGGATAGGTCTGAGGGTTCCACAGATATGATTTTAGAGCTTTTATCTGAAGGTATGGTGTATTTCTTTTTTTGCTGCCTTATATATGGCTATGTTTAATGCAGAAGTATGTCCTCCCTCGGTATAAGTGAAGAGGGAAGACTGCTCTCTGCTGGGAGGGGATAGATGGTGACCAAGAATTTATAGTGTAGCATGAATTGGGTGGGTGGGCATGTTGTCTGTTGTATGCAGGTAAATCACAGATATGCTTTTGGGGCAGTGTAGCATAGTGGTAAGGAGCAGAGCTTGTAACCGAAAGGTTGCCAGATCAGTTCCCCGCTGGGGCACTGCCGTTGTACCCTTGGGCAAGGTACTTAACCCAAAAAAATGTCTCAGTAAATATCCAGCTGTATAAATAGATGACATGTAAGAATTGTAACATATGTAAGTTGCTCTGGATAACACACAGGTTATCACATCTGCTAAGTGACAATAACGTAATGTAATGTGTCTTCTGTTTTTGTCTGTCTCTCTTTCCCACTCTCCATTTTCCTTGCTATCTCCCTGATTCTCATGTTTGTGTTCAAACTGAAAACCCAAAGTATGGCCTCTTCTGTACCTGCCAGGCAGGAGAGACAGAGAGGACCATAAATTTACCATTCTAGAGATTAAAGTCTCAGGCATGTTCAGCTTTCCTTTTCCCATGATTGCTTTATTTTCCTCTCGGAGCAGAATAGTGCAGATCGCACCACTGTGCAATATCTGTTGTTTATTATCTGTCACCGGACACCTGATAAAATCTTTCTCTGTGGTGCCCCCCTCAATCTATCCAGCAGGACACCATAGTACAGGGTTAATCAGCTCCAGTGCTGGAGGGCTGCGGGCCAGCAGGTTCTTCATCTCATCTTTTAACCGTTTGAGCGCTCACAATCAGTGAGGGAAGCCAAACTGGCATGATTAAGCGGCTGAGTGTTCCAGGCTTGTCACTCCATGACCGTGGTCAAGTTGTCTGGCTCTAGGGCCTCTTGCACTGGCAAAGTTGACGTAGATGTGTGTCCAATTCAGTCCAGTTTTCCTTGAGAAAGCATATACACCGAGGTGTCAATCTGGACTAACCCACCATCGCATCAAACAACCTCTGGGACCTGACCAGCCCATGACACATGATACAGTTTTTACCATGTGGAACTTTTTTTTTTAATCTGTCTAGACTTTCTGTGATCCGCAGAATCCATGTTATGTTGCACTGTTTTTCCTTTTTTTGGTCTGGTTCTGTCATTTATCATATTATTGTTCAGCAGATGCCTTTTTCCAGAGCAACTTGCATAGCTTACATTTCATCCATTTGCGAATGGGTGTGACGTACTGATGAAAGCAACACATCGGGAATAGTATGAAGACAGCAGATCTTTTTTTTTAGTTAGTAAAAACTTTGTTTTTTGTTTTTGTTGTCGTCTAATGCCTGAGAGCCAAGCGGGTGCAGAGAGGCTGCTGAAGAGAGACGGAGGAGGAAGAGGATTTCCTTGTTTCCCTGTGGTGTATACTAATCTGTGTACTGTGGTCTTTTTGTGATTTGCACTGTGGTCAACTGGAGCTAGTTTCAGTGTCTAGAACTTTGCTCTAGACAATGATTATTGCCATTTGTATACTTTTTTTGTTATAGACTGTAAAAAAAAAACCCAAACCTGACATTTAACAGGAAGAACTGCTGAGGGAAATATAATTAGCAGCAATAAAAAGGAAAGTTTCCATAAAAAACGTCTTGCTGACTCAGGATATGTCGTTTGATTCTTGTTGACGAATAGGCCAGAACTCGTTTTACCCAAATGAGCTGTTGAGGTTGTGATAAAATGTGGGGTAGAAACACTTTTTCAGTCAGAGCTTTTTCATTCTTTCCCTTCTCTGCCTCTTTCACTCTCACTCTCTCTGCCCCTCTCTGTATCTCTGTCTGTCTGCCCCTCTCTCTCTCTCTCTCTCTCTCTCTCTCTCTCTCTCTCTCTCTCTCTCTCTCTGGTTTCTCTCTTAGCCAAGTACCTAATGCTCATCGGTCATTTATTTCCTCTCTTGCCCTTTTGGGTAAATTAGTGTGATGATAGCATTTATTCACTTATTTCTTCCAGCTGCATACCTGTTTTAGGCATTAACAAAGAATGTGGCTTTGTTTAATTATACAGGGTGAATGTTGAGTCACTTTTTCCAGGATTTTATGCATTGTCTCAAGAACCTTCTGTAAAATTCATGTCAGTATCTCTCTTGGATGCCCTGAGCTGTGTTTGACTAAGTGAGCAGTTTTGGCAAACTCTATTAGCCTTAAGGTTAGGCAGACAACTGCACACAATTGGCCATAGAGTTTTGACAGCCATAACCATTTGTAATTACCTCTCCTAGGAAATGTAAGAAACGGTGTCGGGTCTGTGGTCTCATCACACCATCTCTGGTCCACAGTCTCTGGCTCATAGTCTCAGGCAATCAGACACCATGGTAGCTTTTCATGGGGCTTCCTGGTTTCTCTGAGTTAGGCAAGACTTTCCCAGTCAACGCTGCTGTGGGAGAGGTTTGAAGGAGATGCTATGCAGTGTGATGTTAATGAGTGTGAGCAAGCAAGGAGAGTTCATCTCTGCCCTCTCATATATTTATTTCAATGTGCTGCTTACATGCTTTGTTTGAGCCAGACCCCGGTAACCTGACTGTTAAGTCATAATTTGGGAAGGTGATCGTGTTGGCGTCCTCTCTGTGCCTGGTTGCATTTCGATTCTGCCCCCGGGGCCAGGAGCGGATTGCCTCACTCCCATCACGACCCGGAATCCTGTGCAGGAGGGGAGTCTCTGTCTGTCTGTCTCAGATACACAGTGGGGGGAGTTGCTTGCAAATCTTCAAAGTTTTCTGCATGACAGAACATGCACTGTCAGCATGGTGATCGCCAGGGGTGGGAACAACAAACCCCCCGCAGTGGGGTTATGGGAAACAGGTGCTAGTTAGTCTTCCAGTCCTCTCTCTCTCTCTCTCTCTCTCTCCCTCTCTTTCTGTCTGTCTCTCTTACCTGTTTGCATGCATAAACCCTCCACACTCACACACTCAGAACCCCCCACCCCTCCAGTCACATACTAGGAGACATTTACAACTCCTGCACAACAGCATGCTCATCAGCGTACCACTTCCAGTCCTCTGACAGATTAAGTATTCAATCACCCCTGAATCAATCACTCACTCTCCCCCCTTCTCTCTCCTCTCTCTCTCTCTCTCTCTCTCTC
This sequence comes from Megalops atlanticus, assembly GCA_019176425.1. Classification (NCBI taxonomy): domain Eukaryota; kingdom Metazoa; phylum Chordata; class Actinopteri; order Elopiformes; family Megalopidae; genus Megalops; species Megalops atlanticus. Next base: position 36,146,561 of record CM032877.1, read on the forward strand.
TCTTTCTCTCCTTCTCTCTCCTCTCTCTCTCTCCCTCTCTCTCTCTCTCCCCCGCACTCATTCCCCTGCTCCCCTGCCAGGAGTCCCTTTGGAGAAAAGCTCTGTGATCTATTATTCATCACTCACTGAGTGGGCTGACGCTCAGCTACATCCGAAGTGACGTACTCGGCCCGGGGCTCATTCAAAGGGCACCTAGAGGTGTTCTGTGAAAAACGATCAATAGCGCACCCCACATCTTAATGTGTGTACGTTGTTGATTTAACTTGAGTTGAAATTCTCTGGGAAAAGTTATTGGGGCAATTTGCGCCTGTCTTCGAGCTGGTTGGTTAATATATGGTCTATCAAAGAGATTTCCATGGGCTTTAATACTTTTTTCCCCATCAGCGAAAAGGCCATGGTCCAATTTAAAGAGTGGGACTTTTACCAGGTGGTTGAAGGTGAAATTAGGAATGATTCAAGGACACACGAGCAGGGTTCCATATGGGTAATTGCATTTTCTCATTTTCTCAGACCGGCTGGCACACACATGCACGCCATTGCCTTTTATTCGGGATCACCTGAGCTAGGTTTAGGGGTGGGAGGGCGAATGGGGAGGCCCCTCCAGGCATTCCCATGTTTCTTCTCCCAGCGGTTTCTCCCCATGCTGCGCTTTGATTTCAGCTCATTAAGGTAATTCACTTCATCCCCCGCTGCTCCCTGGAGTTAAACTGCATTGTTGTGCTAATTTATGCACTTAGGAAAATGTACAGAGCTTGCATCAGTAGAGGTGTGTATTACTTAACCTGCAAATGTAGAAGGCAGTCTGCATCTCAGGAACACGCCCTTGATTCCTTCAGACTGCCAGTCCGAAGTTGTGAGTTGCTCAGATGGAAAGCACTGGTGGTGTGGGTCACCTGTCTGGCGTGGGCCGCTGCTCCTCAGTCCCAGCCTAGTTGTTTCAATTTTGCTTGATCCCTGGCTGCTATAGAAAAGCCCAGGTGGCTACATGCCTGCAAGTGTTCTAATGTTGGTCCTGGTCTATAGGCCTGATCCGTTTGCTTGATGATGTCAAGACAACACAAGTAAACAGTGGAAGTCAGACCTGTGACAAGGCAATAGGTGCAGGAGAGATAGTTTGCTTGCCAAGCAAACACAGATGACAGTAGCTAGACAGTAGTTAGATTTGATTGATGGATTCTGAAAAGTACCTTGGAGAATGCAATTTTTTCACTAACGTAGTTTTCATGTAGACATAACAGAATATTCATTCTCTTCACATGATGTCATTGCAATCGGTCACAGCCCGTTTTGTACAAATGTAACTTAATCACAGCCGTTCCATGCTGGCAGACCTTTCAGGTGGCCTTGGACTCGGGCTGACCTGGTGTCAGTCCTGTGGTGAGAAGTAGATAGGAGTGTCATGGAGCTGTTACTACTGGCCATTTTGTTCTCTTTAATAGCCTTGGCACAAGGCTGTTATTGTAAGAGTTTCTTATTTTTCACATCTGTGAAATTCACAAAGTGTCTCAAGACAATTTTAGATTACAAGACTTAAAAAGTTAGATTATTTTTGAACACAGTATAGCCTTTACTACTCTTTCATACTACCATAAGACATGACAAAATATCCTTAATTCACACATTCCAAGCCTTGTGTAATTATTTGGCCAGCAAAGGTGCCCGTTTTGAGTTCAGAACTTGCATTTAACCAGTGCTGTGAACGTTAGCCACGTATCGCTGGGAAAGTAGGTCAATTCGCAATAATGTGCACCGCCATAGAGAACCAGGCCGGTCAAATGGGCCATACGTAACGCGCAAGCCTGCCGTGCCTGGATGTGCGTGCAGCGCCGGCATGAATAATGCAGCGGCGAACAGGCTGCCGTGCTCGGGAACAGGCTGCCGTGCTCGGGTCCGCGTGGGGCCGGGGTCGCCTCGGCAGGCGCCGGCTCCTCAGAAACGCGACGCCTCCGATTCCCGGCAGCTGGGAGGTGGGCGGACAGCAGCGCTTGGACGCGAAGCACCGGTCTGGCGCTCGTGAGCCGCGGACTTAATCCAGGGCGTTACACTCTGGAAACCCCTGAACCTGGAAGGCTGTGGTAAAATATCCAGCTGTATAAACGGACATGCAAAATGTAAGCTGTGCAGGGCTCCCTAGATGAAGGCTCTTGCCACGTCGCTTTGCCAAGCGCTGTCGGAGCTTAGCTTTTGAGACAGTTTTGCTGGCTAACACTGGCAGGTTTTACCATGCGGCAGTATGGAAATGTATTTGGAGCCACTTTGTAAAGGATGTAGATGGGTTGGGTATTGTGTTCTCGACCCTCTCACCGAGGGCCTGTATGACAGAGGTTGTTTGTCCACCCCCCCAGGCCCCAACACTCCCCTTTGTGCTTGTTTGTTGCCCTGGAAGTTTTTAATGAGGGCTCACTGTATGTGGGCATACCGGGACACCCGGTTACAGGCCTGATTAGATTACAGTAGTAAGGGGCGGGGGAATTGCTGTGAGTTTGGTGTAATGTAGTCACATTGGTATGTGGACCCTCTGGGGGGGGTGAGGGGCAGGGGGGGTCACAATCATATTTGTCTCAATGATGGGAGCGTTGGGAACACTGGGGACATCCCAGCTCCTTGCTGTCAGGGGGTGATGGCAAGGCTGGCACAGATAAGCCTGTTCCCCCAGCACCTGCCCCCAATGCGAATGGTGCTGTAAGATCCTTTATTTTCAGTCTTCCATCATGCATTCCAGGTGCTTCCCTGTGACTGTCCTTCACTCGGTCTGGAGAGAGCAGTGAATGTGCTGGGGTGTGTGAGTGTGTGCTCCGTGTGTACTTCCAGGTACTTGGGTGTGCCTCAATTTAAACGTTGGCCCACATAGTAGGGAGGTCCACTCCGAAGTTGCGTTTTTCTCCACAGGTCGTCACTCTGTCATTACATTTACATTGTATTTTTGTCATTTAGCAGACACTCTTATCCAGAGCAACCTACATAGGTTGCGATTTTACCTATTTGTACAGCTGAATATTTACTGAGGCAATTGTAGGTTATGTACCTTGCCTAAGGGTTCAACAACATTGTCCCAGTGGGGACTGGCAACCTTTCGATTACAAGTCCTGCTCCTTACCACTCTGCTACACTGCCACCCTATGTTTTGTTTTCATGTTTTGTTGCTGCTCGTGGTGCTCCGCTGATCAGCCCTCAGCTCCCTCACCTTCCCTGTCCTGGTCACCGTCTCCCTGGGCAGAGAGCTGTGGGACTTGAGGGCACAGAGGAATCTCTCAGGCTCGCTCTGAGGCGGCCTGCCTCCAGCGGTAAACCTGCGGCGCACGCCGTGGATTACGCGGGGCTCTGGAACTCTGCCGGGGGCGGCCGGGAACCCGTCCCTTCACACGGCGTAATTGGCTTGATGTAGAGAAAGTGACCCTGACGCTCTTTTAAAATATACAACAGCAGCCCACCGCTCTAATGGGATTTCAGACCTCCGTGTCCTGGCTGGGATTCAGCCAGGTTTCTCCCCTGTCTCTCCCCCCTCTCTCCCTCTCTTTACGAGCTGAGCTCCCTTTCTCTCTTCCTGCCCCTATCTCCTGGATCTCTATCCGTCTCTCTCTCCCTCCCGCCTTCTTGAAAATATCAGAGACCAAGAATAAAGAAGAGTAAGTTCTGTTCTGACTCCTATCACTGTGCTCTGGTGTATGCGGGGCTTCATAAAGTAGCCGGTCCAAATCTACAGCTTGCATTCTCACATGTGCAGGAGAATGTTATGTGTTGGCAGGGTGGTTGTAGTTAGACAGGAAACGGATGAAACAGGTGGTGTTTGTCAAACAGATCTCAGTACAGCATTTCCTGTAAAGGCAGAGCTATGGATGCTGACAAACTTGGGCCAACTGCTGGAAATATGCTTATTTCTGTTTTATTGGTGGTAAACCAGGATTGCTTAGTGCAGAGGTTAGGAAGGAGCAAAAATGGGGTGGTGCGCAGACTGCTCCTAAAGATCTTTTCGGTGGTAGCTTAAAGAGCAATGTTGGCCTCTAATTACTCATGAGATGGCAATGGGCATGATGGGTAAATTTAAATGAGTAGAATCGTAGAATAGAATAAGATCAGGAGGACAGCAGATAAAAGTGGGAGAACAGATCTGTTTGTGGTGGGGGTTGTGGTGTGCTTTTTGTAGATGGTGATATAAACACCATCTCCATGCAGTTGTGCAGTCAGCAGTCCTTGACAAGTAAGACATTTCTGTGAAGTTTTACATCTCCAGAGATTTTACGCTGCTTCCCTTTAAAACAAGATTTGGGTGGGGGGTGGGGCAACGTAAAAGCAAAGCATGCACCAAGTACAAAAAAAAAATCAAAGTGGGTGGCATGTCTCTCAGGAGAGATTCCAGTGCAGATCAGCCCGTTCTGGGGATGAGGCAAACAGGGAGGTGGGGAGAGGGAGTGAAATGGAAAGGGGAGAGGGAAGTGGCAGGATGGAAAACTCTTTCTGACCCACAGAATTCTGGGAGAATGCCACATGCTCCAGGCCGCAGTGTGTAGCGCGCGGGGGAGGAGTCCTCGGGATTTGTTTGTTGTTTTGTGCCCCTCCCCTGGCTGTCTGCGGTCCACACCGTCCTGTGCTGTGATGCATTGTCCCACACTGCCCCGTGTTGTGTTGCCTGTTTTGCATCTCGCTGGGGGACATTTGGGGATCTCTTTTCTGGGGAATTTTTGTGGCAAAAAGCATCTATTTAATGCTCAAAGGTGCACATCCAGTGCCCTAGCCCCCCACCGGGGGGGAAACATACACACAGGCACACATGTACATACGCAAATTGACACTGACAGACACCCCCCTTTCATGAAGTTTTGCCCCTTTTCTCATCTTCCTCTTTTTTCTCCTCCTCTATTGGCAATTGGCACATCAGTTGTTCACAGTTCACAGTTGTGTTTGGTTATGCTGCACTCTTTTCTGTTTAGCTCTGGTTGTTAAAAATGTTATTTTCATCCAAAACAAGTTAGGGTCACAAAAAAAGAATCGGATGCGGAGAATGTCTGCACACATGTGCGTGCATTTTAGTCGCGTTGCGGAAACTTCTGAGAGAAGGGGCCTTGGGTACGCTCCCCCACTTCCAACCTGACCTCCAAATATCGCACATAGAAGCAACGCAAGACCTGAAATAACCCCTGCAGAGTCTAGAAACCAGACCTCCGGCACTTTCCCTCAAAGAATGGTGAAGCAGTCAGCGTAGCGTCAGCCATGCTAAACTTTCCATGTGTGTGCAATCTAGTGACAATGAGGAAAATATTAAGAAGGAGCAGTTTCCTCTGAGAGGAGCGCTGAAGAATGTCTCCGCTTATGAATGGAAATCCCGTCGCGTAGCTCTGCTCATGCACGCGAAGCCCCCCCCCAGCTCACGGATCCTGAGGCCGGGACGAGACGCTGGCAAACATTTCCTGCAGTGGCATCTGGAGAGAGAGGTTTGGACTCATGCACCTTCACTGTGCTTGCTCTGGAGAAGAGCATCTGCCAGAATTACCTAGTGTAAATGAGGGACATTTACAGTACATTTACATTTATTAATTTGGCAGATGCTTTTATCCAAAGCGACTTACAAGTGAGGCAGAGTAAAACACAAGGAAACAGCCCTATAAGGAGTCAACAGAGGGAAGAAAGATTCCATTATAAATGTCGGCTGAAACTGCACAGGGCTTTGCGTTCTCTCCCCACCCCCACGTTGCCACACGACTGCCTCCTGCCAGACACATCTCATTTGGACCCCCCCCCCAGCCTAACCTACCTTTAACGTCATTGGTCACATATTTCACTTCCCCTCACCTGCAAAAACTGCCTGGGGCAGCAGTGCTGATGGACCTTAGGGAGATGATTGCAGAACTGCAGGAGCTCCCTCAGACTGTCCTGTTAAAAATACACTCTGAAGAGGCTGCCTTTGGAGAGAGAGCGCAAACTCTCATCCGTCTGGTGCGCAGTCACGTAACTGCGCAGTGCTGGGTTCACTGACTACTTGTAGAACGGGGTTCAGGCCCTGTGCACCAAGAAATATTTGCACCAGAAATGTATGTTAAATGCATCTATCGTGCCATGTAGATGCTTTACTGAAATTGTTTACCACCGTCATTCAAATATCTGCTGTTCATTATCTAGTGAACATTGGAAGGCTGCACAAAGAGGACATATTGGACAGACTGATACAGAATTGTTGGGGGGGGTCTCGTGCTTTCTCCAGTACCAGTAAAGTATGTGTCCCTTTGACATCTGTTGTAGCCACTCTGTTCAACCGCAGACAACCATGGTCCCAAGCTTGTGGTTTGTCACCAAGCCCTTCATTGTTTGGGCCTTTAAAAACTTTTTACAGCAGACACATGAAATTTCTGAGACTTTCATTTCTTCTGCAAAGGTCCAGCACAGGACCATGCCAAATTAACAGCATATACAAGCAATGCTCTGAAGCTAGAGGCCAGACGGAGACTGTAAACCTCTGTCTGCCTCACCAAGGAAAAAAAAAATCATGTGAGAGTTCAGACCAGTTAGCAATCTGCGATAGAGCCTGACAGGACAGGATGGGTAAAGCTGGCATCCTCCGTTCCCTCAGCACAGCACAGAAATGGTGTGCCACCTTGTCGTAGCCCTGTAAACGCTTTTCTAAAGGGCTTCAGCAGACATTTGAATAATGCTCAGATAATCATGCTGCTCCCCATTTCTTGAAAAATGCTTTCCAAAGACACGTGTTATATTAATCCAAATTTCACAGTGCAGGAAATGGCTGAAGCAGGCATGTCTAAACAGAATGTGTCAATGTCCGACGGGACCTTCCCAAAACAGCATCTGCAAGCCCTGTTGCTGTCTGAATAAATCAATTAATATTGGGAAAATTGGCCCACACGCTCTTCAGGTGTAGGATTTCAGTAAAAGCCTGAACTGATAATATGTTGTGTTCAGAGACTCTATCTTACTAAGAGAAATGGATTTTTAAGGATAAAGTTTGCCTTAAGATAGCTTTTTTAATGCTGACAGTTGATGTTTGATAGAGGACTGCAGTCGCCCTCCTTCTGACCATGCTTTCCTCTCTCCCTGCACTCTGTCTGCCTCTCAGTGGCTCCCTCTCCTCTCACTGGTCCTGAAATCAGAGAGAGCAAAGTGCAGCAGCAGCGCCTCGGCTAATGGCATCCCATTTTAAACGCGCCTTTTCGGAATCACTATAATTAGAGACTCTCGGCGGCAGGCACTTCTGCCATTATGGAATTTTAAAAAGCTCACGCCTCAGACAGAAGAGTTCCTTGTGCCCGCCTTTGACTCGCTCATAACCCTCATTATTTTAAAAGGAGGAAGTACAGTAAATGGGACTCTAAATAGCTTAATTGAATCTAAATGTCTTACTTGACCGTTTCTTCATCTGAAAGAAAATTGCATGGTGATCATACCTACTGTGGTTGTATGCCTGGGTGCTAAGTGTTCTCTCGTCTTCTTGGTTATTGGTGTCTCTTTTCCTTAACCATCTAATGCCAGACATGCTACTGGTGGAACAGCACCAGAAGGTTGTGTGTGTGTATCTCTCTCTGTCTGTGTTTCTCCCTCTACATATACCGTGTATGTATGTACATGGTGATCTCACTCACATTTTTGACTTGCTACTGTAGCATTACTTTCCTTTAGTCATTGATGGGAAGATGGCTACAAAGCTAGTAATAATAAACTCAAAGAAACAGCCTTAGAGAGTTGCTATAAGTAGTGGGTGTTGTTTTGCATTTCCTGGAGTTTCCTCAGCAAACTCACAAGGATATGGCAAGCATGGTAACATGCACAGTAAAAATTGTACCCACATCCTGAAGTGGTGGCACAAAACTTGCGTGGTATATCTGCCCTGACTCTTTCTATTCTGCAGTAGTTAACTCATGGTGTGTACACTCACAGTGCTCATTTGCAGCTTGCAAAAAACTTTAATGAGCCTACATGTGTGCCTCTTATAGATGGGTGCTACATTGTGTACTGTACCTCTTTGACTTCGTCCTCTTGGCTAGTCACAAGACATCACACTTTCTTTCCCTCCAGTCTCCCCGTGACGCTGCCCAACTCTGCTTTTTTAAGTCGTGTCACGAAACGACCCTGATGACTCAAAGTCACGGTCACGAAGTGAGCCCAATTGATATTCAGTAAAAATTAAGGAAAACTCAGAAAGCTTGAAAATGTCTGAAAAGATGAATGGAGAGAGAATGACCTCCAGACTTCTCTCACTGACATCTTATTGATTCACTGCAAGGAAGTGAATAAATAAATAAATCAACTGTTAACTGAGTGAGTTTTGCTCTTTTTAAATAACATCCTTTGACAAATACAAAGAATTAAAATTATACCTCTGGGCTACAAATTCATGATTTATACAAACTGGTGGGTGCTTGCATGTTGGTGTGTCAGAGTTAGCGGGTGGCTTTACTTGTATAGGTAACAAGCATGAACTACTTTGTAGACATGAGGAGAATTGAGTAGTCAGGATATTCCAAGCAGGTTGAAAGTGGATGGAGTCTGTGTCCTAGCCTGTGGCATTATTTATTTTCTTTACCTTCTTTTTAGTGTACTGCATGGTGGTCCAGATCAAGAGTGCTAGGGGTGTGACACAGGATATGAATCTGCAATGAAAATGAGTTCATAGCACAATCCCTGCTGCACAAGCACGCTTATCTTGCTCGCTTCTTACCATCAGAGTGAGTGTGGGAGTTTCTTTGGGATTTGTGAGCATGTTGTGGGTCCCTCTGGTTTCAAATGAAAGGTTGCCTTTAAAGTAAAAATGGAACTGAAATGGAAGCTGTCATTATTGACAAGGTGGTTGTCCCAGCACTGCTGTATACTGCACCCCCCACCTTTATATTTGATGCCAAATCAGTATTGAGTGCATTAAGAGAGGTTTAATGCTTTGAGATCTTAAAAGCCATGCTTGTTAGCACCAGAGCTCACTGCTGTTTCTGCTGAGATTGAGTCATCAAGGTTTTTTTTTCTGCTGGATAAAGTATCTCCTTCCCTTGCTTGTTTACTTGCTTTCACTCTCTGTGCACCCTTCCTCTTCTCTCCTTCACATTCATCCCTTTCCCTTTGTCTTGCTCTCTGTCAGTTCCAGTTTCATACCTCAAGCTGGAAAAACCCAGTTCCCACCAGGGCCAGTTGAGAGAGACCTGACTGTGGGCTGGGAGAGAGTGTTTGGGGCTTCACCCTGTTAGTTAATGATGAAGATTCCAATTGCTTTAGAGACCTCGAATGGAAGGAATTTCTGGGAATCCTCAGAAAGGAAGAGGGGATTTAAACAGTTTTTTTTTTTTTAATCAGCAGTCTCTTGTGTGATATCGAGTTAAAGGTACAGACCCAGCCCAGAAATCCCAGACAATTGACTGTCCCCCTGGAGTCACCCTGGGTCTTCTAGGTCACCATGGGCTGTGTTTTTAGGCATGCTGTCCTGGAGGAGGTGCACAGCTAACGCTGTGTGTGTCCTGCTGTGAACGAAGTGACCAGTGTTGTGTCTCCCACCACTCTCAGTGTTGTGTGTGCAACTATCCAAAAGTCTTGTGTTTATTCGTCACCTCAGTGTGCCAGATGGACCTTTTGCATGTCATCATAAGAAGTGTTCATGTGTGCATGTATTTCCTTGCATGAGAGAGAGAGAGACATGGAATGGGAAAGAGCGAATGAATAATGAACAATGATGACGTTAGGGAGATGAGAGATCAAGGGGAGCTGGGAATTTCCCACAAAAAAGTTGAATTGTTTTCTAAACCCTTTTCCCTGCAGAAGTAGACATCGTGCCTCCGTTATAAACACTTTCCATTAATTACACTGCATATGGCAAAGGTTTGACTGTGGAGAGAAAGAGAGAAAACAGCTGAGTATTGTTTTTGTTATTATTCCTGGTCTTTTCTGAGACTCGCGATTGAAGTCAAGGATGAATTGTTTCCATTTGTGATCAGACTGTAGATTGTCTCCATCGTGCGACCAAACCTCCACGCCCACACGTCTTAATTTTTTCACTAATTTTCTGTTTTTCCCCTTCTTTAACAAGAGGAGTCTTCTACGATGCTGTTTGATTGACAGCGTCTGGAGTGCGCTTGGACAACCCAGCAGATTTATAATGTCTTAAGCTGGTGGAAAAAGCGAGAGTGTGAGGGTGGGAGTAGGAAGAGAAGAAGGAGGAGGACAGGGGATGCCATTGCAGAAGAATATTGGAAATCATTTTTCACATCTCTCATTCTGTCTGCCAGGTCTCCTTTCTTCAGGCAATTGTCAGTTTAACAAACCCCCAATGACGACACTCGAGAGGTTCCAGAGCCGAACCTGCCGCTGTGTGTTTTGATCAGCCCTAAAAACCAGAGGAGAGAACTCTGGGGGAACCTGGGCTTTTTGTAAAGGAGGAGTTAGGTAAAAATGCACATGCCAGATGAAGCCCACAATGCAGACAACAAGAAATTCTTTTTTTTTTGCTGATTTGTTTCAAAAAGTCAGGGAAAGAAATAAAGGAATTCAACTCTCTTGCTATCTGTTTATGTCATTAAAAGGTAAGCATGAGGCAATACAATTAGTTCATGATGCGAAATGTTTTGCCAGATGGGGAAATATCATTATATAAAATATCATTTCGTGATTATTTCATTGTAAGGGTTTGATTGAACAAGTTTTTTCTTTCTTTCTTTGAGATATCAGTCCCCTAAATAACAATATTTTGTCTCATGCCCATTGGAAAGTAATGGCTTGTGAACTACTTTTATGTGTTAGACATCAGAAATAGGTCGTGAGAGACTGAAATGAACATGGCGCAAGAGAGAGTGAAGGAGTAGCTCACAACAGCACAAGATGTCCCTGCCTGGTATAACCTGAGGGATTCTGAATGATATATTTTTGTTTAAGCATGTGATATGTATTCCATACCTTTTGAAGTGTTCTTTTGTGTGTGTTTCAGCATACACCAATGGCTTTTAATAAATTAAACAAAGAGACTCTGAGCAAGAGATGGACACCAAGAGAGAGAAAGGCACAAACTCTTTCATGGATGTATTGCTCTACACTATGCTGGCATTAATTAGATCAGGAAAGAAGTCTCCACACACTGTGATAGTCAGATCAAGTTCAGTGCTTTCTGTGTTGGTGAACCAGAGTCTCTGTGGTAAAAGGAAAAGAATATGTGTCTGTAGCCTTGCACTCTGAGCAGCTTTCACACCAGGAGACGACATCAGAGTGTAAAGCAGCTTTTCAGTGTTTAAGGGCATGTATTTAACAGCTTGGTTTGGGCATGGTAATTACAGAGGAGGCTCTCGCATTTCAGCACCTTAGATATCGCACCCCTGCGATTTCACAGAAACGCCCTTGGAACCTCGGGTTGGCCTCTGACATCACACCTCCGAAACGAGTCTCTCACACATGGGGACAGTAAGTCCTGCAGTGACGTGCCACCCAGCTCCTTTAACCTCCCAGACCTTCATGACTACACCTCGAATCCATTCTCCATGCACTTAGAGGCGCACTCTGACATTGACACCTGGCTGTTTCACCGCCGGTGTGACGTATTGTTGGGTAGCTGGCTAAGTAATAATAGTCTGGGGTTCGTGTCAGTCCGGATCTGGCTGGCGTGCGGGGAGTGACTGAGAACAGCCCGCTGCCCTAATTAGTCACACCTGAGTGTGAGGGAAACAAATGGCAATGAAACACAGGTGAGAAGTGCTTGCTGGGAAAAGAGAGAAGCAGAGAAGCTTATGTTTGAACTGTGTATTATAAAAAGAGTTTCATATACTTTTTAAGATTTCCTTGCATTCTGAACTGCAGGGCTTTGCCAGGGTGGCCCTTCCACAGTTTTGTAATTGGCCAAATGTAATAAAGTCTAGGTGTGAGGGAAGTTTGCTCATTCCTCCCCCCCTTCCGCACTGGTACCCCTGTTTGGCATGCCTATAATGGGTAAATTCTTCCAGGCCACCAGCTGGTGGTTACAGCAGAACTGATGAAATCTGATGAATCATTCGGCCCAACCACAGTCTCCCCGCGCTCTGGGAGAGATCGTTCTGATACGCTGTGTCAGAGGCGTAAGGGAGGGCAACATCACTGCTGCAGGGGAAAAAAGGGTGGCGTGAGCACATTTGGCAGGGATCAGCCCTGCACGATCGGCCTGCTGAAACCCTGTGCGGTCTTACAGTTTCACATGTGGTACGTTCTGTAACCCATTTCTGTAGCTACATTTTTACCAAAGGTCTGATGAGGTCAGGTAGCATATGAGTACAGCATAGGAGTGTTCCTCCTCAGATTCGTATTGACCTCATGTTCAGAAAAGGCTGGGACTTTGGGGTAGTGAAGCAGCACCAACTCACAGAATGTGGAAGGACAAAATGGACAGGGCTAGTAAAAGCCTGAGGATGTATGACCTTTACTGGAATGCTTCACCCTCCTGCTCAGCATGAATTTATCATAATGTACTCTTGGCAGGGTCTTGCTCAATACAAGTGAAATGTGTATTTTGCCCTCCTTTTCCCAGGAGCTTGCACAGAATGTACCTGTCTGTGAAGTAGTAGGAACTGGAAGAGAATGTGCACGCCTGTGAAGTAGGAGGACCTGTAACAGAATGTAGCTCTGTGTGAAAGATCGGGAGCCAGAACAGAATATACCTGTCTGTGAAGCAGAAGGGTGGTAGAATGAACAGAATGTATCTGTATGTGAAAGGTCAGGAGCCAGAACAGAATGTACCTGTCTGTGTAATAGCAGCTGTCTACAGCTCCCCTGCAATATTGGTGCCCTGCAGAGCTTTCAAATGTGTAGAAAATTGATTTGAAATTAAATTGCAGCACATCAGCAGCAGTCAAATCTCACACATGAACTGCCTGATAGGAACGAATAGTGATGTTTTTCCAGCAAGTGCCCCTCCCTCAGCTGATGGCTCCAGTGACCTGGCCACTTGTCAGATGGTTCATTTATTTATTTTTTTGGGGGTGAGGGTTATTTTAGACCCTATGTGCATTCCACAGCGAAGACCCCAGACAGCTGACCACTGGCAGGGGCATAGCCAGTTCATTGGCCTCGTTGGTGTGAAACCTGAGGTCGAGGGTTTCACTTCAACTCTAAATAGTGATTTTAACCCTATGCCATTGCACTCTGCGCGCACACACGCACACACACACACACACACACACGCACAGAGGACATGGCTAATATGTGAATAGGTGGTTGAGTTGATGGCTGAGAGACCTTTTGATTCATGCTTTACAGATGGCCTGTTTCTTAATAGCGGCAGCTAAGCCTGTTTATTCAGGTGGAAGAGTGGTGGCATATATGATGGCGCCAACGATTCTTCTAACATTCCCATCATGCATCTAACATTAGGGGGAAAAAATGGAGGGAATGGTTAATATCCCTCTGTTTGTGTGCAGCACCTGTGTTTGACACATGGAATTGCCTCTTTGTGTTAGGCTTGGCTCCAGTGGACTGTCACAGTTAAGAACCCCCCCCCCCCAATTTGGTTCTCCTTGTCTGAAACACCTGCGAACAGTCAAGTCTGAAGTGTCCCCTGCGCCTCCTGTCCCGTGAAAATGTGTGACCAACTGATTATTTCGCTCCCTGTCAATCACCCCCTCACCTCCCCCCACTCCTTGTGGGGAGTTGGTGTTCATCTCAGATGTAGTCAGCTCAGCTGTGCTGGCTTCATCGTCCAAAACACATCCCATGACTCTGTTGATGTTGTGAACTTGAGATGCACGCACGCTTGGCTTTCGGCTCCAAGAACAACAGCAGTGTTCGGATTCCCAGCGTACACTTTCACATCTCTCCTCTGCTTCCTCTTTCTCCAGCTTTCGCCACACCATTTTCCGCTGTGAAGGCAGCGGTGAATCACGTACATCGGAGCCACAGCAGAAAGCCGCTGTAGCAGAAAGTGCTCCATGTCAGCAGATGAGCCTGCTGTCCGTCCTGTCAGACGAGAGAAATGGTCTTATGTCAAACCGTTCTGTGCGCACACACACTCACTCTCCTCAGTGTGTCCTGTGCATGTGAAAGGAAAGATGACAAAGGAGAATGAACGGTTGTGCGTCTGCAGAGATGACCGTGCCCTAGCTGCCTGGACAGCTGTTCTTACCCAGCCCGCTGCTTGTGTCTGTGTGTCTGTCTGTATCTGTAAGTGTAGGAGTTTAGAACCGTTATCTCCCTCAATGTTTTTTGTCTTTTCCCAAGATGCTGACAGGCATGTGTGTTTCTCTGAGCGGTTATTTCCAGGGAATATTTCAATTAGTGGGCCACGTTGGGGAGCAGGGCCGTGTGGTGCTGCAATATCTGTAATCTGTAGGGCATCTTCTAGGGCCAAGGGGAAAAGGCAGGAGTGCTAATAGATTTCTGTGCCGTTCTTAGTAGTCTTTAAACATACCCTACTTCACTCTTGGTTTGCTTATGTTAAGGACGCAGATTTTAAGGGCCACGATGGTGTGGAAGAAAGGCAAGTGGGGGTGAGGCAGGGATTCACTTCTTGTTTCTAATTTCCTCTGATGGTTAAAGTGAGTCTGAGAGCTCCAGATGTGCAATAAGCTTTTCTTCATGCTCTCCCATTCTTATTTTTAGACACTTCTCCCCTCTGTCTTTATCAGTGGTTGCCTTCTGTCACAGCAGGTATTTCCCCTGTGATTTAGTTATTAATATCCATACAGACTATAGTCCCTTTTAGTTATTAATATCCAAACAGACTGACACCCCTTTTTAGATATTAATACCCGTACCAACTGGCGTTCCTTTCCCTCAGAATGTGAAAGTGCCGAGACCAAACACGGCAAGAAATGACCTGGAAAGGCGTCATCCCGTGGGTGTGTGTCTGTCTCCCGTCATCAGTCCGCTTCTTCCAAACAGGATATTCTCTCTGCCTTTCTCTGTCCTCCTTCCTCCCTTTTCACGGACCTCACACTCTCCCATGAGCACTGGCTCTTGGCCGCAGTATTGTATCGGTGCGATCGTCGCCGTCTTCGTGAACTCGTCCTTGGTGCATTCTTGTGGAAGTGTGTATACTCTGGTCACCAGCCAGACAGGGTCCCGTGGTCTTCCTCTCCTTGCCCCTCCTTCCCTGAACCTGCCCCACCCTCCCCTGTGCTCAGCCTCTCTCTGTATGCCTGGAGAATGCGTCTGTGACTCGGGCGCGGAGCTGAGATCAGAGAGATCGGGAGAGATTGGGGATGTGAACAGGCTCGGGCTTTGGGGAGGCGGGGGTGGGGGTGCTGTTGCTGGCACAGCAAACGGCCGGCCAGAATGTTTGGGCTAGGTTGCCAAGCAATGCGAAGGGTTTTGATTTACGATGACGTCTTCCGAGCAGCAGCTTGTTGCAATTAGTGATGTCGGGGGATAGAAATTTAAACCCAGAACATGCTTCAAATTATATTTCACATGGGTTTGTTGCATTTTCTCATTTTTTCCAAACTGTAATTTTTTTCTTCAGCTACAATACACAGTTCACAGGGCATAAAGGTTAGGAGGTGGATGAAATGAGTTTGATTCCTGATGCTAATCAGGGCCTCCTTCTGTCTTTTAGCATGTGACCCAACCCCCATCACCCAGCAGGATTTCAAAACCAATTAATGATGCATAAAAGCATGAAGCTCTAATTGGGATCAGGTGGTTCAGCACACAGTTGCACTTGCCGCTCATGTCTTCATAATTCATTTAATGGAAGTAGCTTCTGCTTGGTCTGTAACACGGCCGAGCTGGGTGATGCTAAACTCTTTTAAAGGTAAATACTTTTCACCCAAAAAAACATTTATTTATTACGCCCCTCTAAAAATAAGAAGGTGATTGGCTTTTGCACTTTTGGTCAACGTTTTCCAACCTGTCTATATCTGTTCGGACCTTTTTATCAGAAATTCAGTTTTATGTAGATGCAAGTTATTTATTT
Source organism: Megalops atlanticus (assembly GCA_019176425.1). Taxonomy (NCBI): domain Eukaryota; kingdom Metazoa; phylum Chordata; class Actinopteri; order Elopiformes; family Megalopidae; genus Megalops; species Megalops atlanticus. The sequence goes on from CM032877.1 coordinate 36,162,408, forward strand.
TTATTCGTCCACTAAAGGAAAGCAGGATGGCGGAAAGCGCGGCTGCCCCCACTCCTCTCGGCCACGTTTGAGAATCCCACAAAGCGGCCATCTGTCTCGCCTCTCCTCGACAACAGAGATGGTGAAAAGCCCCCTGCTGCCGCCCTGAAGTCTCTAACGACGGCCCTGCTGTGAATAGGCCTCACACAGGCCTGCTGCTGGTGGCTGTGAGAGCTCGCGCCGCGAGTGACCGTTTAGGAGCAGCGCCAAACGCCACACGTTGCCAGTAGCTGCGGCGGGAGGAGGCCAATGCCCTAAAAGGGCTTTTTTTTTGACAGGAGCACAGTAGTACGCTAAAGTAAAGGTTTCCCACAGGAGCGCAAGGTAAAATCACAGCAAAATCTGGCCTTCTTCAGCTCCCTCTTGCATCTAATGAGCTGCGTAAGTGTAAGGGCCAACTAAGAGCATCTCAGACCTAAGCTTATAGTGTATGTTTGCATTTAAAGCTGGCAGGTGTCTTAACAGCTACAGCAGCTGTCAGACCTGCTGTAAGTACAGCTCTGTTACTTCTGTCATAGGCTGGCAGCTGCCACTTAACACACACAGCAGTTCAGCTAGCCACAGACATCAATCATTTCTTCGTTCTTCATTTCTTTATTCAGATTGCCTTCTACATTGGATGGAAGTACAGTGAATAGTTTACAGGTGTATTGATACAGGAAAATGACTGCATTTACCCTGTATGCTTAACATTGTCAGTTAATCAATAAACTTTCATTCGATATAGCGACCTTTAAAATCTGATTGCCAGAGTGCTTTGCAGGTCTTTATTTCCAGAGATTTTTTTTAAGTAAAAAGCCAGACTGAATGGGGGGGAACTTCCTAACCCCATGCAGAAGGAAAATATGTGGGAATAAACACCTTGTATGTAGGAGTCAATCATGAGTTAAGTGATGTTTTGTTTCTTGTTTGTGTTTACAGAGCCTGTTTTAATACAGCGGCTGCATTATAGGATTATGTGAGAATTTGAACTAGTTAGAGGATTATTTACTGTCCCCACACAGTAGCCAGAGGGGAATGAGTAGTGTTGGAGGTGAAGGAGGGGAGCACAGCTGTTGGGGTGGAACAGGACAGCCAGTCGTCCCCACATTACCCCTCTCTCTAGTGCATGTCTGGTTCCAGCACTGTGTGTGGTGGTGGTGCTGTGCTCGTAATCCCTGGCAATTAGTGGTAAAAGAGGGAGATTAATGCAAGGAAGGGGGGGATTGAGGGAAGCAGCAGACTTTGATCATTTGTTTTTATGAGTTTTTTCTCAGTTGCAGAGGTGATTTGTTTTGATGTCCCTGCATATTCATTGTAATTTCTCTTGTAACCAGCGTAATGTAATCTTGGCGTATGTGGTTGTAATATTATTGTCCTACCTGTGGATTCTAACCAGCTCCTGTATTGCTACTATTTGGTGTCATAACTAAAGGCCAAGGTACCTCCAATAACATGTGCACACACAGGGCAGTACTGGTTTTTCCGTATACGGTACAGACAGAGAGAGCGAGTATAACTTTGAAAGAGAGGATGGGGAGGGTAGAGAGACTCGTTCAGCAGTGGATTCCCACGTTATTGCCAGGAGTATCAAATCTCACACCACACTGAGTTCAGCAGCATGATGTATATTTTCCTCATACTGTGCCACAGTGAATCATGCGTATTAATATATTTCAGCTTGATGCAGACCATTCCCGATCACTCACATCTTGTTTTAAGTCTCCCTCTTACATGACTCTACAATGTAAGCCAGCAACAATTTGTATATGATGGCACCAGTTTTCATGTAATATGTCTGGGCCAAAATTGTGTAATGCAAATGATTTTTTTTGGGTGTCCGGGACTGTCAGAACAACAGGGGGGACCATATAGCAGGGAGAATGTTGATGGAGACAGCGACACTCTTCTAAAACACCATTGACTCTCATAGAATACAGATTTGCTTTTTAAATGCAGTTCACCTCCTGCTGTTTTGGAAGCCCTTTCAATACAGCTCTCTCCTTTTCACCACTATCTCTGTTTCTCTTAATGGTAACCTTTCTCCTGTGTGATTGATCTCCCTTCCTCTTCTGGCAGAATGTGATGGAATGGGCTTTGTGAGTTGCATTCCGTAATCTCATTGCCTTGTATTTCACTCTCTTACTGTGTCCCTCTCGCTTACGTACTTGGGTGCGGCGGGTCTTGGTAGCAGGGGGGGAATGGAGAAGGTTTGCACTGTGCTGGTTGTTTTGATGGGGATCAGAGGGGCTGTTGGCCTCTGTTCGGTATGTCTCAGAGAGCAGTCACATTAGTCATGTCAGACTATCAGCAATGACCAGAGGCTTGTGCTGTGCTTCTAGATTCAGGACCAGAAGGAGGTCCCATGGTGCTATCAGCACTTCATCTGAATCGCTCCAGGAAAATTGCACACTTTGGAGGACTCTGTTGATCAAATAAATAATGCAGTGCAGCAGTCGAATGCAGCTAATGCAGCCATTGATCTGTCATCTTTTATCTGCCACTGTACAGTAAGTTATGAACTGCACTCAACTGGAAACGCATACAGTAAGGGTTTTCTTTCCCCACGAGGCAGCATAGTATGAATCCAAAGTACACGCAAACTTTATGTGTCTGCACACACCCAGCCCTTAACACAAACGTGCTTTTTCAAAAATAGCTGGCTGCTGCTGTCAGTGCAGAATGTGGCATTGTGAGAGGAATGTCACCTCACTGTATTGTCATAGTTTGTCCTTGTCCTGTCTGTTTTCTCCACCCTTACGCTGCTGCATCAGAGAATAACTCCGGTGTGTTGGAATGAAGGCGCAGAGAGCCCAGGCTGGTATTAAAAAGAACATGCGTGAAATGCTCGTCTGTTCCACTTCTGGCCTTCACCTTTCGTCAGTTGATTGTAGCGAGGGTTTTTTGTGTGTTTGTGCAGGTGTTGCGTTCCTAGTGGTTAGTTGGGCAGTTGCGGTTGCTTGTGGCGAGGGTTTAGGTGTTGTGTCGATGTTTGTGATTTGGATTGAGAGCTGGCTGGCCCTTTGTGAATAAGAAGGTAGTATATAGGTACATCAATAGTCGCCCTTATCTTCCTGTCTGGACTCCATTGCACACAGAGGCGGAGCAGTGCTGTGTCCCACAGTGGGGACCAATGACATCTCTCCCCATGTCTGACTGGTTCCTCCCCTCTCTCCCCCAGGTGTGCTCAGCAGCCAGGTGCTGGTGCCGGAGAGGGTGAGCGCGGTGCTGGGGAAGAACATCACTCTGGGCTGCAGGGTGGAGGTGGGGGCCAACCTGAGCCTGACCCAGAGCTCCTGGGAGCGGCGCCTGCCCTCGGGCACCGTCACGCTGGCCGTCTTCAACCCGCAGTTCGGCATCTCCATCTCCCCGGACTATGCGAGGCGCCTGTCCTTCCGCTCGCCCTCGGCGCACGACGCCACCATCGTGCTGGAGGACGTGGGCTTCGCCGACATCGGCGTCTACACCTGCAAGGTGGCCACCTTCCCCCTGGGCAACACCCAGGCCTCCGTCGCCGTCAGCGTCATGGGTACGGAGACACATCCCCGTTCACACACTCTCACACACACAGACTCACAAACACACACACACACATAGACACACACACATGCACACAGTGCTTGTGTCTGCAGGTATGTGTTCATGTGTGTGTGTGTGTGTGTGTAAATGTATGCACTTGGAGAAAAGCTGCCAAATCTGTTTATTATAGAACAGAGGCACCTTTAAAGCTCCTCGTGTAAAAGGCTGCTGGCAGTACTTTGCTGAATGTCTCATTCATGGAGAGCCAAATTAATGGAAGTCACTTTTTGAATTCTCAGATTGTGTAAATGAGCCCAGAGTTTACTAAACCAGTTTATTAATATTCTTAATTCCAAATTCATAATTCCTTTGTCTGAGACTTAAGATATTTATGCACCAACAATAAGCATGCATACACATAACATAAACACCTGTTGTCTGACTCTTGTATTTGCATGTGGGCATACAGTACTTACAAAGGCACACACACACACACACACACACACACACACACACACACACACACAGTAAGCCTGTGGGAGCAGCAGCCATCCACTCTAATGACCAATGCTGTGCTCCCTGACCACAAAGTCAGAACAGGACGCCCTGAGCGCTTGCTGACAGGAAATCGTTACCCCGCCCCACTGAGCGAGACGTATTGGAACCGCACTCCTTCCCGACATCTCCCCATCTCCAGCCGGGCGAGGCAGGGGAAAGGTGGCCCGCTGAGCGAACTAAACCCCCCACAGACATCCGGACGTCCCCATACGGGCGCAGGGAGCTATAATTAGGGCAGCAAGAATGCAGGGTGCAGGGGGGCATGCGCAAGGGGGGCGAGGCCCCTTATTTTTAGGGACCCTGGGTGCGGGCTTATTTAGATTTGCCATTCCAGGGACAGCGAGGTTTCCAGACACGGGGAGATGCCTGAGGGATTAAGGTGACAGGCCTGTGTTCATCGCTGTATCGCGTGAGGCCTCCTGAAAGGTGGGGACTGTCACCGTGACGGGAAGTGCCACAGCTGTTTCGGGGGCAGGAAGAAAGGGAGGGAGGGAGAGCGAGCGCAAGGACAGGAGAGGTGGGAACGGGGTGGAAATTTTCCGAGGCGACAGCAACAGGAACGGAAGCGTAACGTGACCCCCATCATGCACCCTGGTCGGAGTGTGGTGAACACTCCTGAGAACTCAGTACAGCATGTCGGAAAATATGAATGAGGCCGTGAAACGGTACTGCTGTGGTCTCGTTGTAAAGGGAGCCACGTAGGTGTACATTACACAGAACGTCCCCCCGCTACACACACACACACACACACACACACACACACACATATACATACACATACTCGTCAGCACAAATCTATTTGGATCTCTTCATTGAGCTACTCAACAGTTCAGTCACTCAACAGGCGGCTTTGTAATGTGATCAGCTGAGGGAGAGTGACTTAGGATCACTACTCCACACACTGCACTGAAAACCATACCACAACCTCTACACTCCAGTCCCCAAGGTTGCAGAGTAAATATCCACTCTAAGCGCTGAACGCTATCCCTACACTGCCTCTCCACACTAGCTCTGAACACTACACCACAACTGTATACACCTGCTCTGAAGATTATACAGCCATGAATATGATGCAGTCATCTCTATACTGCAGCCCTGAGCATGATGTTGGAAGTGTGGCTGGATGAGATTTGAGCTGTGTCCATCTATAATATTGTCCATGCTTCCCCTTTTGTCTTTTTGTCTGTTGAACCCAATACCTCTCTCTCTCGGGTGGATCTAATGACTACAGTAGAACAATTAATAATTAAACAATTAACCTCTTTGGCTGCAATTGAATGAAGTGAGCTCGGTGATTCAGTGATTGAGTAGCAGCTGGAAAGGTGAGGATCTGTATTAACACATACATTTAAACTACTAGCAATTAAACAAGCAAACAGTCAACAGTTATGGGTGACAGGTGAAAGTGCCTCCTTCACACTGGGGTAGATCTGAGTAAATTGTTTGTCTTGGCTCTGCAGTTAAATCTGGCATCTCTTGTTTGGGTATATACCACCTGGCCCCCCAAGCTGTTGCAGGAGAGGAACCGCAGTTGGGGCATGTGCAGAGGTGCTGAATGAAATGAGTTCAGAACGTGCTGCAGTTCAGTGAAATGACCAATGTGTGCACACAAAGACACATACACACTCATGTACACTCTCACACTCTCTCTCTCTCTCTCACACACACACACACACACAGTCCTGCATTGTTCATCCTCTGTGCCATCATTCTCCATATCTATCCTCTTCATAGCAGTGAAGAGTCAGTCGGTCTAGAGAAAGGACTTTTACAGACATCAGAGCTCTTCTCTCACTCCAGTTTTTAGGTGTTACTGTCTTCTGTCCCTCCAACTGATGAATTTGCCTCCTCTCCGTCTTCCCACTGTTCTCTCCTTCCTGTTCCCTCAAACCTGACTTTTCCCATCCTTCTCTGTTCTCTCTGTCCCTCTGCACCCCCTCCCCTTTCCCCCTAGTGGAGCCGAAGGTGTACGTGTCGGCGGGCTCCGCGGCGCTCCTGGATGGCGGAAACGAGACGGTGGTGGCGACCTGCACGGCGGAGCGGGCGCGGCCCCCCGCCAAGGTGTCCTGGGAGTCGGACCTGTTCGGCCACTCGGAGGAGCGCGTCCACGACGAGCCCAACGGCACCACCACCACGCAGGTGCGCTACACCTGGCGTCCCACCCGCCGCGCCCAGGGACACACCCTCACCTGCGTGGTGCGGCACCCGGCCCTGCAGACGGACTTCCGGATACCCTACCTCATCAACGTGCAGTGTGAGTGCTCTGGAGGGCGGACTCCGTCTGCCTGGAATGTGCTTGTCGTGCACGGTGTGTGTGTGGGGGGAGGGGGTTGCTGAAAAGAGGGGTTTTTTCTCAGCCTGGGGAGGAAAGGCACGTGACTTTGCGGTAGATGAAAGTAAAAAGACTTATTCAGACTCTGACAGCCTACCGGAAGTTGGACGCTTCCTGGACAGCTTGTTTTGGCAGCGGATTGGCAATCCCGTTTTGGTTTTATGATTCTGCGAGCATCTGGCTTTCATATTACCACAGTATATTAACGGTCCAGACAACAGGCCATGATAATTACAGACATCAGTAAGGGACCCTCAATCTTCTGTCAGAGGAGCAGCAGCATGTTTTGAGAAGCGCTGTGTGTCTGTGGAGCTTACACAGTCCAAACCAGCACTGCCTCTCTCCCTGTCTCTCATAAACCGTCTGTTAAAGGAGCCCTTTAGTGCCATAATCATGAATCCATCTTTCCTTGGCTAGCTGCACTCTGTGGTGGTGTCTGTTTGCAGCATTTTCATTTCCCTTTAATGAAGCCGTTTTTATTAAATATTGATGAAGGCCCACCTGCCACAGGAAGTGGGCAGAAAGTGACATGTACTTCAGCACAGTGCATCTGGCCTGCCCTAACTAGAGGCAAGGACAGGGATCGAGACACCCGGCAACCACCCAGCACTAATAAGTATTAAATGATTAGACAGACACGTATAAAACTAATTTTATAGCATGTGTGTGTATGTGTACAACTGTCATTTTACTACTGTAATAATCATTACGTTTGCAATCTGTGTAATAAGGTCTTTGGTTTAAATGTTTTTTTTTATGCTGTGGATTGTATATTGGCAGTATTTCCACAGTGTAGGCCTATTTTAATGCTACTAAAGCATAAATGAATTGAATTGGATAGGGAAAAGCTTTTAGGCGCATAACACTATATAAAGCCTGTTACAGGCACATCCTCTCTGCTGTTGCTTGTAGAAGGCATGACTGCATGGCTGTAAGACCAAATCCCTAGAGGGCTTTTGCATGCCTGCATTGCTTCAATGACACTGGGGTTGCTCTCCAACATAAGAAAAATGCACACAACCCCAAACTAGCTATTGTTGGCAAAACTAGATACAATTGGAGCATGAAATTAATTTTGAGTTCTATTTGGGGGTGTCATATTTGAATAACTATTTGAAAATTAAAACCCAAGGATACATCAATCAGACGGGCCTTACAAAAGGCTCACTGGTAAACGCACCCTACCTTCAGCCAAATTCATTCAGAGAGCAGCAGTAGGTGACCTTGCAGACAGGCTGTAATTGGATGTTATTGCTCTATGGTGCTGGGCAGTTTGGTCCCTCAGTGGTGCTGAATTTTCGGGGGCTAGGCTGGGGTGGTGGGGACAGATCTGTAGCTGTTTGGTCATGCTTTGAAACCTCTTCTGCCTTGACCCATTCCAGCTGCACCAGAAATTGTGGTGGTGGGGTACGACGGGGACTGGTTCGTGGGCCGGGAGAATGTCCAGCTTCAGTGCCGGGCCAATGCCAACCCTCCAGCCCATCACTTCAGCTGGGTCAGGTGGGTATATGCCAGGCTTTATTCCCTTTTCTGGCTGAGTGCATATAATTATAATCTTATGCACTCACTAGCACATCACTCTAGCTTTGGTAAAATTACAGTTCATTACTACAGCATATTACTGTAATGCATCACAGCAGCAGATTGGTACATTACGTTATCTGACTGTAGTACATGCTGCTACAGTTGAACCAGGTGTGTGTTGCTCAGCACCATCCAAAGTAAATTTCATAAAACTCCCTGAGTTACCGTTTTTGGTATTTCGAGAAGCAAACGGCATCGGCCCCAAGGTTCCTCAGTCCTTATTTACCTCCCCTGTCTTTGCCAGGTTCAGTGGTCCTGCTCCCAGCCACTTCGGAGAGTGTTTCCTTATTAACAGTGGAATTCGACATTGCCATTAGTTAATGGCGTAAAACCTGTTGAGGTCAGCCTCGGGTTTCTGAGCATTCCGAACGTTCCGCGGAATCACAGACGTTCCGTCTGGCTTACATTGGATACAGTATGGAATTGTAATGTCTGACCTCAAGGGCTTTAAATGGAAAATTGGTGCTATAAAAAAAAATAAATACAGAAAAACCAGAAGTGTCCGATATATAAAAGTTTCAAATGTCAGATGGTTATTGCATCACGGTCGAGTGCAGGATTTTTCTGGTGCTCACACGTGTCTCTCTCCCAGGCTGGACGGAGAGATGCCGGAGGGCGTGGAAGTGGTTAACAACACCCTGATTTTCGGGCGCCCTCTGCAGCGGAACGATTCCGGGGTGTACAGGTGCGAGGTGGGAAACGACATCGGCCAGCGCAGCAGAGACCTACGCGTGCGGATCCAAGGTGAGAGACAGCCACTCCTTTCTATTCTCTCTCTCTCCCTCCCTCTCCCCCCACCACACCCGCTCACTCCAAGGAATGTGAAGCCATCAATTCCCACTGATAAACTGTAGGAATCCCTCAGCAGCAACTGTGTGTGGAGCTGGCTGTACTTGCACAATAAAGTCCGTTCCATGGCAGTTTCCCTCCCATATATTAACAACCCAGTGGAATTTTTGTTATGTTACACATGTACACTAAAAAAATATTTATACTGTTTCTGTAAGAGCCAAGCCTGTATCTGGTCAATTTATTTGAAGGATCTCACATTTTAATAGAGCTGATAAGGTGGCCTAAAGCGGCTGGTTTCAAGCTACACTGTGACCAGAATCAGAGGTTGTAGGTGGAAGTTCAACATAAATGTTGCTCTGAGACCTTTTCTCATGGAATATTCTGTCCTGTTGTCTTTTTCTAATGAGTTTTAATGAATTCAACATGACTTCAAGCTTGTTTTTTTAATTGGGTCACATTTTATTTTAAGGGTCTAATTACACTTAGGAACCAGTTGGTAAATACATTGCAACCTATTAATTAAGTGTAACTTATTTCAAGTGCAGATTTTTTAAGTAACCATCCAAAAGTGAGCAGGTAGGAAATGTGTAATAAACATCCAGTCATTTAATTTGCAAGTCGTTTAAAACATGTTCTTCTGGTTTGTTCAGATTTGTTTTGTATGAATGTCAGGTTTTCATGTTGATAGGGTTAAATAAAGTGTCCCTCACAAAAGAGGTATACCATCAATGAAAATGGAAATATTTAATATTTAATTGGTGCGTATTCTCTTCATTTTAAGTGTGTGAAAATGTCATACTAGTTAACCAGAAATAATACATTTATTGTTTTCTAATAATATTAATAAACCCTTGCAATAAAATGTGGCCCTAAATTGCATGTATAGGCTGCTTTGTCTGTGGACAGCCTTGCCTGCAACTTTAATCATGAAATCAGCTCACTGTAACGTGAGGAGAGGGAAGAGGAAAGTCTGTGTTGTCTCACTGTGAAACTTAAGAAGGAGCAGGCATGTCTTTGTGACAGGAGCGATCATCCATAACCATCAGCACATTCTCAGATTTGTCATCATGGCAGAACGGCGTTCTGTTTTGGTTCTCTTATTTTTGTCTGTCACCTAGTGGTAGCAGTCAAAAACACCCAGTGTTCACAGAGAGATAATGGCCCAGGCTCAGGAAACCAGTCCTTTCTGGAAATCTATCTTCCGAGCCCCGGCACTGTGTGTGGGTGTGCTTGCATGTGTGTGTTCCAAAATTTTGCTCTTTACTCTTGGGTTTTGTATCATTCTGTTGGCGTGCAACATGAGAAATGTGTCTCTACTGTAGGGTTCTCGCTTCGTTCTTTTAATCATTCTGTAACTAAAAAAATCCTTCCTTTAGTTTTTGGTATTTGCATCCCCCTCACAAAATAAAAGAAAAAAATCTCATAAGTTGCTGAAACCATGCTGCCATGGTCTGCCTGTGTGCATGGTGTCGGAAGCTGCTCAGCGTCGGTGCCTCTCGCTGACTGTGTTAGAGCTGGTCAGGCTGACACATTCTCTATCCAACATTTAAATAAGGCAATTACACCCATCTGTCCCTCTGCTTGCTTCCTGCTGGCCCCTCTGCCAGCGGGTTCTCGCACACACACGCACGCACCCACACGCACACACACGCACACAGAGGTATGGATCAGTCCACCTCTCCGCGCTGCAGTTACGATGGCTCTTTTCCACGTCTCGTCTCTCCGCCCCCCTGCCCTGCCGCCACCGTGTTGCACATGTCGTCTTCCCCTTGCTGGTGGGGACGTCTGCACCTGCAGGCCCAGGGGAGACTGGCTGCGATGTGGCACGTCTGACTCTCCGACCTTGAGCCGTTTCTCCCCACCACTGCTCTCCTGCGCAAGCTGCTGCTGCTGCTGCTGCTCTGCTGTCTGAAAACGGCGGGGAGGCAGAAGGCAACAGCAGATTAGGCTTCCTCATCTCCTCAAGCAGGTCCCTATACTACATCAGAGGAATAACACATTTGCTTGCATTGGAGATTAAGTGTGTTTTTAAATACATTTAAATGCGTAATATAAGCTGGAGGTGAATCACTGCTTCACAGCTCTTCCAGAATTTGATTCCTTGACGGCTGTTTTCAGAGCTTCTGTGCTTGTGGCTGGAGAATTTTGTGTGAGGGTGTGTTTTTTTCATCTGGAAAACTGTGGAATGTTGTATGACCCCTATACACCCTGAGACGGGTCTCTGTCTCCCCGCGGTCATTCCTGTTGTCACAGAGCAGAAGACCAGACAGAACTGGTGACTGCATTTAACTGTTCCACATCACTTCCCTGAAGTCAAAGGGCCAAGACAGACACCAATATAGACGTGGCACTCACGGACACACGTGCACATGAACGTGCATGCCACACACAACCACACACACACACACACACACACACACACACACACACACACACACACACACAGATACAGAGACACATGCTCAAATAGATAGAGGTAGACCCTCTTTTTGTCCTTCCATACCGTCAGTGAAATTAAAATATAATAAACTGCAGGACAAGAATCACAAAAGGTGTTTAGGAGTTAAAACTGACCTATTTTTGAGGATCAGTACAGCGAGTGATCATTCAAGTGGGATGGCCAAATTGATTCAGGATCACAAGGCACGCTGGGGGTTGACCTGAAGTCCTTTCCAGCTCAAAACACCCCTCCCCCCATCCGACCTCATCAGATTAACTACTGTAGAGTAGCCTCTCCCCTCTCTTCTTTGCCATGGCCCCTTCTCCTTCTCACCCCCACCCCCCACCCACAATAGCTCAATTTATGACCACCTGTTCTCCTGTTTTTTGTTTTTTTGTATCTGTTGCTTCATCCTGTAGACGTTAGTAATTGTAGAAGTGTCTTCTCAGCTTAATTTGTTCTGTGCCCACAGTTTTTACTGCAAATGTTGAAAAAACCATTTCGCATTGCCACAAAATTTAAAGAATATCATGAGAATGTTAGAATGTGGCAGCTGGGGGACTGTAGACCTTCTCCCCAGTTTTTCTTTATCTCTCTGAGATGAAGACGAGCACTCCCTCCCCCTCTGTGTTTTTGTTTTGTATGTGCACCATGCAGCAGTCTCAGGTTCCCCCTCTCTGTCGCTCCCTACCATAAATGGCTGAGCTTTTTAGTCAAAGAATAGCACTTTTATGTTCTTTAATGTCACCCAAAGAGTCCTTGGGCTGTCATCTCAAAAGTTCAACATTTTAAGATATTTGTTTTCTGTTATTCGTTGTCGCCAAGCTTGATGGTACAGAGTCAAACCTGGGACTGTTGTGCCTATAGTATTAGAAGTTTAATAGAAGTTTGAATGTAGCTCATGTGATGTATGTCTGTCATGTCAACCCTTTTTATTCAGATGTAGCTGGTGCTGACTTTCTGTACCTTTCTCTGTTGGTCCATCCCTCCTCTACTCCCCCCCGTCTCTCCCTCTGCCCCCCCTCCCTTCTCCCCCATTAGAGCCTCCCTCTACCACCACCACGCTACCCACCACCCCCGTGCCTGTTCTTACCGCCGCCGCCTCTGCCACCACGCCTTTCAACAAGCAGCGTGCCCAATTTACCTCCCCGACGGTGGCCTCCCTCCCCGAGGGCAGCCTGGGCACCATCGTGGGCGGGGCCGTGGGCGGGGCGCTGTTTCTTTTGCTGCTCCTGGTGCTGGGCGGGGCCTGCTACCGGAAGCAGCGGCGGACCTTCCGCGGGGACTACTACACCAAGCAGTACCTGGGCCCGGCTGACATGCAGAAGGAGCCCCAGCTGGACATCCTGCAGCCCCACGAGCTGCAGGAGGTGTACGGGGGAAGCGACCCGGGGAAGGGCAGCCAGGACCTGAAGCCCAAACCCAGCAACGACATCATCCACCCCGACAAAGACCGGGAGGAGTGGGGGGACAGCGGCCACATCAACGGCCGCCGGTCCCAAAGGGAGGGGGGTTATTACCCCAGTCACCACAACCACAACCACCACAACATGCACCCGCGGGGTCCTCCTATGTACACCCCTCCCACTGTGAACAACCGCTCCCCCTACCTGCCGGAGGACTGCTATGACAACGGTCCCGATAGCGACTTTGTGTCCCACATGGATGGTTCTGTGATCTCACGCAGGGAGTGGTATGTCTAGGAGAGGACTTGTCTGAACAAAAAGGAGAAATAAACTGCAGATTCACTAGCAAATCAAATACGTTGTCAAAGAAGGCAGTAGAGTGTTAAAGATAAATTAGAATTCTCCCAAATAGAAAAGAAAGAACCTGTTTCCCCTTGCTCTCAAGGAGGGAGAGGGAGTGTTGTGTTTGATGAAGCAATCCGTTATTTCCGTTTTAGCTCCAGGGAATGCCAAGGGGCTTCTAGACAGTATGTCAAGCATGTGAGGCTTATATTACGGTACTTAGGAGAAAGATTGGTTAGACGACAATTACTGTATGCCAATGTGATTTCACTTTACCTGTGAAGGTGATGTGAGAGGGGGATGTCCTGCCTATAATGAGATGTGTTGTTTGCCTACATGCACCTGCCCTAGCCTGGTAGTATTGTCTGGTTTATGACAAACTCGCATCAGGTTTTTTTTCCACTTGCCTTTTGATCAAAAATATATTCTTATGTTTAGTGTTGCAATCAGCACTCTTGTCTGCATCAGGGTAGAATGGGCACACTTGTGTTAAATGTTAATGAAATCACTTTCATATAAAACAAAGGCTTATAACGTTCACAGGGCTTTGCTTACGGCTGAAATGCCGCTCGTGCCACTGTATCCTGTCCACCATCCAGCCACCTGACGCTCGTCATAGAGAAACGGAGTCAGCAGGTCACTCGTGGAATGCGCCATCTTTACACGTCTCATCCCTGAGTCACATGACATTGTGCCTCCTACCTTACAGAGATCTCATTGACTCCTCTGTGCCAACACTGCTTTCCAAAAGGCAGATTTAGTGATTTACTTGACAAAAATAGAAGAGATCGTGGGCGGGTAGCCCGCGGTGGATAGAACCGTGGGACTCCGAAGTTTCCTGTGCCAACTATTCTAATTCTCCAGGTATCCTCCCAAAGGCAGATTTAGTGCTACACACCAGGCAGACACAGAGGGTAGAACAGAGTTGGAGGGAGAGGGAGGATAGTGGTGAACTCCTTCAGTTGTGTAAGTCTCAGCTCTTCCATGGCCTTACACTCCTCTCTGGGGAAGGATCAGCTTTCTTTTGGGCGTTAGCAAGAGTATGTCGCAGGTTGTGATTCATGCATGCTCTTGAACCTGCAATTCATACTTAAATATTTATAATATTGTCACCCTCATTTGAATGTTTGTTTTAAGTTTAGCCAGGGTCAATCAAGTGTCCACTGTAACAGGATGGTGTCCACCCTTTTCTGAATTGTGCAGTGTCACTCAGGATGCCCTGTGCAGCCAGCAGTTAGCACAGGGCCTCTCGACATTTTAAACCTGGTCCAGCTGGAGTGCTAGATCAGATGAGGTGAACAGGATGTAGGGAAAGTCAAGGAGCCAGCAGTTTAAGAGTTAACCTTCACCTGTTAAAGCTCTGCTGCGTGTGTGAAAGAGATCAGAGCAAAGTATTTATATCTGTCTGTGGCACATCCCAGAAAGCGCTGCTTTAGGTTGGAGGAGGTCTGGCTCTTTCTTGTGGGGTTTTAGGATGGAGGGATTCAGTTGCCAATTTAATTAGGCCTCTTTATTTTTCTTTTTAACCATCCTTCTCTTACACCCCCAGTCGCCCATCCCATCTGAGCCCCTTGCAGAAATGTTTTGAAGTACCAGAATAAACACACTTACATCTGGCACTCGTGCGCACGCACGCACACACACACACACACACGCACACACGCACACAGGCACACACACATACATCAGCTGGATACCGTATGCTGCCCAAACTCATCTTTTAACATGTATCCATCTCTCAGACTGGGCTTGGTAATTTGTACTCCCTTCCCCTCCCCCCCCCCCCCCTCCCCTCTGTGGGCTCGCAAGTCTCTGATGTTGGTGACTGTAGACCAGCTGGTGTTGCCAGTACATCGTTGTGCATTACTATCAATGGTCGGAGAGATGCTGGATGTCATCATCATAGAGTCACTATAATTTTACACCTGACCCCATTACCCATCAAACATCACCACTTACCTGCTGGCCCTCGATTAACCTCTCCACACCTGTAACCCCCCACCTCATCCACTGGGCCTTGACCAGACCGATGCCCCCTAACCTAAGGGTGTTGACATTCCTGTCGCTCAATTTCATTCTGGACGTGAGGCTAAACTTTAGATTTGTTTTGTTTGCATATAATTTGCCTTTTATTGGCAAAGGTATATATATATATATATATATATGTTTTGTATTGAGTGTATACCTGGTTTCTTTGAGTTGGAAAGAGAATAAATTAAGATTTGTGTGTCTGCCTTTTCCCATGTCTATATTTCTGTGTAATTATGCTTGTATGTGTCACGTCTTCAGTGGTCAGCTCCATAGTAATGTCAGATTGTTGATGTGACTGATCAGACTGCACTTGGGTGTGAGCCATCGTTTTCGGGCTTTGCCGCAATATTCCAGCCATCCCCAGGACTCTGAGGTATTATTCATGTCAGAAATGGTATCTTTTTCTCGGTCTGGGAATACACAGCCGTGTCTCATCTGCATATCATTGCTTCTTGTTGCATTATGCTCCTTTTTTCATCATTAAAAGTTGATCAGAATAAAATGTTACTGAAGGCTGACTTCATGTTTTGGATGGCCACCGAGGAAACAGCAAATGCTGTAAATTGTTGCATTTCAGTTGTGTACAGTCTAATGTATCTACTAAGAAAGGAAATAGTAGTAATTATAAACTTTTTCCATTTGCAATCTTAATTTATCACAGCACTGTCAGTGGTGTGATATTGGTGCCTTAATCGGGAGGTGCAGTGAAAGAAAAAATACATGTTATTGTTATCCTATTAGTGTAATATTACTCAGTGGAGCGGGGCAGACTGAGTGCTTTGTGGCAGGAAAGGGTATGGACGCCATGTTGTCTTCAATTTCTCTGCCAGACGACTCGGTCAGCTTCCTTGCTGGTGTTGTAGAGCATAGTCTGCAAGAGAGAAACTTTTTTTTTTTTTTTTGCCGATTTGTTACCTTGTTTTTGACTTCTCTTGCACACACACAGTTTGACAGAGAACAACAATGCCTCCTTTTCCTTGTGGAATGACATTTGTAACATATGAGTTACAAAGCACATGAAAATGTAAAATAGTTCTCACTGGAAATTATCATATGTTTACTAGGGAAAAGTACAAAGTCGGCCAGAGATGAAGTAAATTATATTTGTTTGTAAATATGCTGGCTGAGGTTTTTGTTGTTTATTAATTTGCTTCTTTTTTGTACTAAGCCTGAAGAAATTTGACAGTGGAGCACACTAAAACACCACACCCTCACTCAGTATACTGAAAAGGTGTTTTCTTGTTCCATTCCTTTCTGATTGAGTTCTACAGAGTATTTTATCATTGTTTTCCTGTTTTGTACATAAGAGCTATTGTATTGTAAAAGATTGATTTACTGCAAAAATGATTGCATACTGTATGGATACAAGTGAGCATTTTTGTATTTTTTTTAGATCCTTTCAATTGGAATAAAGCACCTTTTTCTGCTAACTGCATTTTCTTCAATTTTATTGTCCTAAATGTATATATTAGCTGGAGACATTTTATTGTATGCATGTGTTAGTTTGTCTTAAGCAGTTGTAACAGCACAGAGGTTCAGGTAGACGTTGCACAGGCAAAGGCAGTTGAAGTGGTTGGGGTTCTGAGTGTATGACCTTTGAGGAGGAATGACATCCTCAGCTCCTCTGTAGTGACTTTGTCCAGAGCCTTCCTGTCTGTCTGAAGTCCATCTCGTGGGGCACGGTGTGATGCTGTCCTACGCTCAAGTGCCTCCTTTCTCTCTTTGCCCCTCGTTGTGATCGTTGTGATCGTATTCCGAGCACAGGACCAGTCTGAGCCAATTGCGAGTTCTCAATGGTTTCGCTTGCCCCATTGTGCAGACAGTGCCCTCCCCATGCGCACATCCTCCCCTGCTATCTCTCGGCTCCCCACCGCATGTATTCGCCGCCTCATCAACTCCTCCGACCTCGAGGCCTCTCATTCTCTCCCCCATGTTGACACCGCTGGTGGCGTTTCCATGGCAACAGCCTCCCCTCAGGTTGGTGACAATGGCTGGTTCCCTTGACGTGCCATCCAATACCTGCTCTTTCTCTCTCTCTCACAGAGCAGCAGAGGGAGAGAGAGAGCAAGAGAGACAGAGAGAAGCACAGAGAACAAGGTCAAAGGGCTGGCTGGAGGACACTGAGAATGGAAAGGAATTTGTGTGTTTGTGGGTGTGTTAATTTTCACCCAAGGCATCAGTGCCGTAATATTTGCCGGGTTAGTAAATGTCTACCCCATTCTCTTACCCTGTGTCTCCGTGTTCTCCCTCTGGGGACTGGTTCATTGACTTTAGCCCCTGCTATGACCCCCTTGAAGGGCAGTATCTCCATGTCCTTCACCTGTAAGTGTCTGCCTGCTCATTCAGTTTGTGTGACGATGAACTTTCTCATAACACTGTTTGATTTTTTCAGTCTCCACTGCCTCTGCATGAACTGTTTCACTTTAAATAAAAACATTTACCTGCCTTCTTCCTAGACAAGCTGTCTGTCATCGCAGTCCTGAAGGCGGCTTATTTGAAAATACAGGTTGGATACATTCAAGGGAGACTCATTTTCTCAAATGGGAATGAACACGCCATCAGCAATTTCAGTATCGGATGACAGGAGAATAGCTGCTTGTGTACAAAATGGCCGCCTATACCCCTCTGTCACCCATTTACCTGTAAAGTGGTATGATAGAGTTTAAAAAAACTTAAGCGATGTTTAAAGAGTACTGCTGTCTGGCAAAGTGTCAACCTACTACCCTTTTTTGTACGGCTTTAGAAGTGAGAGAAACAGAACACCTGTAATCGCTCCTGGCATGCGATTCAAGGAGATCACTTCTGCCACTCCCTCAACACTTCAGTACCATGTTCCTAATCCGCTCTTATTTTTCCACTTGTCCCCTCTTCAGACTGTCGTAACCGCAGCCTAATCCACCAGGGTAAAAGCTGATGTGTTTGTGCGGGATATAGTGGGCAAACACCTCCTTGTTTGTGTGGGAGCAAAGGATTTTCTCTCCCTCTCTCTGTATCTCTCTCTCTTTCACACTCCCTTACTTGCCTATTTCCCCCTGCATCCTTTCTCATTTCTCCCTTTCATCTTATTTCACTCTTTTTCACTCAGCTCTCTATTCTGCCCCAACTAAGTTCTTTGTCTTTGATTTATGATGGCAACGTGGCATTGTGGAACTTGCAATCAGAATCAAGCAGGTTTACATCCCAGATGGGTCACTGCTGTTGTAGCCTTAGGCAAGGTACTTTAACCTGAATTTCCTTACTGAATATCCAGCTGTTTAAATGCATAATATGTAAGCTATGCGTGTTGCCCTAGATAGGGACATCTGCAAGGCAGATAAAAATAAAGTCCAGTTAGACGTTACAGAGACCATGAAGGTGTAAAAGTATGTTGAGTATGTTGACTACCCACAGAAAACACTGCATCACAGAACTCATACACATTTGTGCTATGCGTTGGAGGGGTGAGTTATGGGGGTGTGACGGACCCGTCACAGGGGGTTAGGCCACATTCTTTTGTTTCCCATAAAAACAATCATGTAAAAATCATTGCTCTCCTGCGCAAACAAATTCAGGTCTTTCCCTCTGGCTGTGGCCAGGCCTGTTTGGCCTTTCCCCTCATCCAGAAAAAGAGGAGCAGGGGAAGATGGTGCTTTCCCTTAAGATGCTATGCAAGCTAAACCATTTCTACAAGGTACAAATATGTTTAGGCCTTTACTCCTATTGGCTGTTCAAAATAAATTGATTTAGATCCCTGCTATTACTGTTTATCTCTGTCTCTGTCTTGTTTTCCCTCACCGTGAATTTTTTCTTTTATTCAACCTCTTCTTCCTCTTTCCCTCATGTTCTCTCTTTCTTTCCCTCTCAGACTCATTTTCTCTCTCTCCCTCATTCCCTTGCTCTCGTTCACTTCTCACCCGTTTGCGGGTTGACGGAGCCGAAACAGAAAAGGCACCCTTTTCCACATGACTCCAGAGAACAAAAGGAATCAAACAATGGGCTGCCAATTAACAGAGCCGGTCAGAGCGATGGGGAGTGGACATCAAAGGCCACCAGCTGACGCAGCGGGACCAACAAATTGTTTGAGCTCAAGTGGTCCGGAGAGGGAGGTGGGGGGGTAGGGGTAGTGAAGGGGAGTGAGAAATCACAATACGTGTGAGTGGATATGAAACCGCATCGGTACAGTGTGTTACATGAAATACAGACCTGCTGCTCATTTGTCCTTGTTCTCTGCTTAGGTCAGTGTAAAAAGATATTGTCCCATTGAAATACTTCCCTCTCTAAGTGAAACTGATGGGTAGAATGATGGAGCTGGAGAGGGGTGGATTACTATGAACCTGGTATACATTGTGGAGGGTCTGTATGAAGCCTAAATTGATACAGTATGTTAAACCTGTTCTTTGTCTTGCCTCCTGCTAGTGTAAGCCTATTTAAAAGCAGACCATGCCACTGAAATATATCCTTTCAGATTTAAAACTGATGAAGTGGTCAACAACACAATGAAAGGAAACCGAAATATCGGAATCTGTGAGAATTCTCTCTGTCATGTGACCCCACATTGTGCTGTTTGACCTCTCTTTTAGCGAACCCCTCTCCCCCCTTGCCCATGTGAATGCGCAGGTCACCAGGGGTCCCCTGGCTGAGCAAACAGCACCTGATATCCCTGTGGGTGGCATAGTTTAACCCAGGACTGGACTGGTGGGTGGTATATGTGACGTGCTGGATTGGGTCCGTCTGTGTGATACACCTGCTCAAACCCTGTGAATGAGGCCCTGGCCTTCATGGACCTAAAGGGAGCCTCTGGTTGTGTCTGTCTGCTTGCGTATCTGTATGTTCATCCTCATGTCTGTCAGAGCACATCCGTTTGTGTATGTCCTTGTGTATGAGTTTGCATGCATACATCCATGGTGTGTACACATGCACCTCTAAGGGTACTTTGGGATGCCAAAATGTGGTGGGAGTTTTACATGTAGAGAATAACTGTGGTTCTGTTGCAGGTACCTTCACACCATTCAAGGGTCTTCAGAGTGTGACCACACCCAGTGAACGTCTGTGAAAGGGAAAGGGGAAACAATCCGTCCTTCAGTTTTCTGAGGGGAGATTTAAGATCTGAAGTAGCAGTCCACGGTAAACATGGTGAAAGTGAAAGGGGCCTTTAGAAAACGTTCAACAAAGCAAATAACAGCTTTTTGTCTGTGGATGCATCTGGGCACAATAACCGTCAGCCGAATGAAAAGGAGAAGCTCTGAAAAAGGCCCCAGTGAGAGGCTTCTTTTGTCTGCCATTTTCTTTTTGTCTCCTGTAAGTGAGAAAGCGGAGACAATGGGAGGTCTTCTCCAAAAACGTCTGCATTGTTTCTGTTGATGTGTTTGGGACACTTTGGGCAGATTGTTTTCGGGCCTCTGGATGGCCACTGTACTGGGCATTTAAAAGCTGCTTCTCAGCTTGTGGTAGTACTGGTTGGTGCTGTGTCTGACTGGTACTACTGCAAAACATATTAATCGTTGCTCTCCATTGCATGACATGTGTTGTGTACATCTCCTGAAGATACACATACAGATTGACTCGAAATAACCCAGGTCTTATCCCATCCAGGACAGAGAGCTGGTATCTGAACAGAGTGATCCTGTTGAAAATGTGGGATGATCCTCTTCAAATATAAATCTGATCCTGTTCAAATTGTGTGGTGGAGCAGAGTAGTGCTCTGCACTGTGTGTTTAAGTTCAGAGGGGGTTTTCAGCCCGAACAGTTGGTTTTAAGAGGAGAGAGGCAGAATGCTGGCTCAGATGGTGCAATGTCTCCCTACACCATAACTGTTCTGTTCTGGGACAGTCACATTCCTGCATTCATTTTAAATCATGTGTGGTGACTCCTGTGTCCCCCTGGGAGACATAAAAACAGAGCTGACAGTGCAGTATAAGGCACATGCATGCATAGTAGGGGTTGTTTGCCTAAACACACAAACGCATGAGAGAGAGAGAGACTGTCACCATGCCAAAGGGCTGAAAGGATAGCTTACTGAAGGTAAAATGAATGCTCACAAGTCCTGTGGCAATATCAATGCAGTATTTCAGATAAACTTATGCAAGAAATGCTGTGTTTTTCTCTTAACTGGTATCATTAAAACAGAACTGATCTCACTTCCACCACTAAGCTACTTCTCAGGGATGAAACAGGTAGGCAGTGGAGATAACGTGACTGCTGAGCAAGGCACATACTGTAGCGCCTTACACAATTCATTGTGTTACATGGTGCGTTGCGTGACATGGTGCATTGCATTTCATGGTGCCATGCTTGCCATCGTCCATTTTGTCACGTGCTGTGTTTTGTGGCACGGTGTGTTGGGCCATGTAGTGCATTTCACCTCTTGGCACTGGCATTTACTCAGTGAAGATGACTATTTCCTGTCTTTTCTGGTAGGTGATAGGTTAGGAGAAGGGTTGGTGAGCAGCGTGTGGGTGTACCCTGTCTGGAAGAAGTAAGCTGAGCCCCCCTGAAGACCTCTCCCCTGCCCTCTGCTGGGCTTCTAACAGAAGCACTGTGGAAGTGCAGATAGAATGATGGACTAGAGAGTGCTGTTGGTTTGAACCTCAGGTGCATAATAATATTATTCCAACGTGCGAATGGCTTATCCATCTTGGATCAAGGTTGTCCATTTGCCAGATATAACAATTTGTGCCTCATGTAGGGTGGTCCTCTCCTCAGTGGGCCAACCTACATAAGATGCAAATGTGGGTCTTTTGTGGACCCACACAACAGTATTCACCAGACAGGAAGAAAGCTATCTCCATGCAGAATTATTTGTGTGTGTCTGTAAACTACACTAGACTAGATATGTGAATGCCCTGTCTTCTTCAATGCACAACACTGGTCTGCTGCTGCTAACAAGCCACCTGCTGTTAGCCATGTGAAAGCAGGCTGCTTCAAGACCCCCCTGCCTTTGCTGTTCTGTTTTCTTGAAATGTTATCTTACACACAGTTTTCAATGGGTTATTAATCCCTCTGCAGCTCAAAGCCAAGCCACTTCTCTACCTCAGTCTGTGTACCTCTTGCTTTCCCACTCTTATCTCTCATGCTCTCTCTCTCTCTCTCTCTCTCTCTCTCTCTCTCTGTCTCTCTTATTTCATTTAATCATGCTTTATTGGAGTGAAATAAATTTTAGAAATATTGCAAAAGCATAGCAAACAGTACAGTAAATCAAATGAAGATATACACAGATTGAACACTGTATGTGCATGTACAATTAATTGTTGGCCCTTCCCCTAATAGGACCTGCAGGTTTTAATTGTATTCCTGAAAGTGAAAGATTCATAACACAAGAAAATGTTGAAACACAATTTTGAATATTTATTTTTGAATATTTTCCACTACAGAGGAAGAGGTGCATGTCTGTCTCTGCTCCTCCTAGTTTGCAGTCACCAAATGTGCAGCCTTCCTTTGGCAACCATTCATTTTTGGTTTTTCTTTGAACCTGTACTTGGCCGGGATCTGTTTCTGCTTAGCATCTTTGTAAAGAGACACTATGCCAGTGTGTTCTCCCTGTGTAGGGCCTGTTAACAATTACATTTATTTTTGGAATTTGGAAGCTTGTTCCAATATTCCATATAGGACATTTTAATTATAATTTATAATTAATAACTCTAACTGGCATTTGAAAAGCAGTGCTGACCTGAAGCTGGTTTGTGTTAGTGTATGTTAGCATTCTGTGGTTTAGTATCAGCTGACTGAGAGAACACTTTCTAGGGCTGAGTTCTTGGGTTTGGAGAGCCATGTCTTGTAAAGAGTTTGTTGGACTTCTATTTGGGTACTCCATAAAGTTTATTGCCCTTTCTGGATTTGGATGAAAAAAATGTAACCAGTGCAGCAGTGCATACATTATTAAGGGTATTTTCTCTCTGTTTCTTATATGCCATTACTCTCTGTTAATTTCTGTCAACTTTGGAGGGCTGGTGGAAGGTATTAATTGCAAATCTTGAAATGTACAGCCACCCACCACATCACAGTTGCTTACAGTCTTTTATGCATTCTGTGAACCTTTTGTGTAACAGGATTCTTCCTGGAGTGAGTGAGGTAAAGTGCCTTGCTAAAGAGTACAGGCGCAGTGTCCCATCTGGAATTTGAACCCATGATGTTCAGTTCTGAAGTCTGGAGCTTCATCTGCTACATCATGTGCTTCCCACTCTCCCTCCGAAGAACAGTACAGTACACATTTTGGCTTCTTTCATGTACATCTGCAGGAGCCCCCCCTGTCTCATCAATTGAACCCCCCTTTACCAGACAGTGGGGTTTGCACATGCTCTGTCATACACATGGTGTTGTGTAACATTACTGCGTGATCCCGTTTGGCAGGACCACTCCACCGTCCACCGTGCTTAATTAATTTTAATTAATTGATGCTAATCCTTGCTCCGGACTCCCCCGTTGTGATGGATAACGAGCGTGTGATTGAACGAACAGAGGGTAAACAGCGTGCTAACCCTGTTACACAACAGCACAAAGGCTTGCAATGGCAGAGAGAGAGAGAGAGAGAGAGAGAGAGGGGAGGAAGAGGTGCAGAGCGAACAGTGCCAGCCCGTACAAATTGTAAGGAAGCGTAGGGAAAAAAAGTATGTCAAAGCCTTTAACGGTGAGCAGCATGAAGTCCTAATTACGGGGACTTAGTGCTGGCTTGTGCTAGACTCTCGCTGTGCGTGGTCAGGACTTACGGCCTGCTTTTCTTGCCTGTGAGTGCAGTGGAAGATTCTGCTGGGTTCGGTTTGGTTGAGGCAGGGGGGCAGAGCTTGGTAACGCTCTTTAAAAAATAAGGGAGATAATCTGACATATTTGTAAAATATTATTTATGACCAACTGTTGCCAAATATATATGTAATAGTATGTATATTTTGCAAATGGTATTAACAATGTATTCCACAAAACCTAATTGAAAATCATCTATGTGATAAAGCCCACAAATTTATTTATTTTTGATGTAACAATTTGTTTTATTTACAACCACATGCTTCCCCGTTGGTCTGTGTATGTTGCCTGGGTGTTTATTTTCACTGGTAAGCCAAACTATATTTTGCTGCTCAGATCTGTATAGTTACTTTGTTTTTCCATACAGTACTGTGCTGTGTCATATATTCTTTTATGGTAATGTATTGTACTGTTCTCTTTGACTTTGCACGTCTCACAACGTTGCACTTTACTGTATATCATATTATCCTATTCTGTTTTGCTCTGCTCTGGACTATTTTATGTCATACTGTACGCCTCACTCATGAGGTGTCATGCCTTCCATTCTGTGCCGTGTCACGCCGTGCCATGCTGTATCATTCTGAGCCATGTCATGTCCTCCCCGCCCCCCGCCCCCCACCACCCCCACACATGTAACACTGGGTCATGTGGATGTCAGACACTTTCATGTGTCACTTCAGTTGACCTGGACTTTACCGCTAATGCCTGGTAGTGATTGTGGCACGGCTCAATGGATTGTGTGGCTGAGATATCTTGTTGGTTATGTTCCAATAGCACTACTAGTTTATCTTCTGTGCAGGACTCTAGTTTCTGCATGAATGTTTAAAGATGCAAAACCTGTGTCATACAGGTGTCATACAGGCGTCATACAGGCAGGTATTCAAAACGGTGATCAGTTAGCACACATTTTTAGTCATGTCATTCATTAAGGATTCGCACCATATCTTTAATTCCTCCTTTTGATTGTTTTTCTGTTTATTTTCTTTTGTTCTCAACAGTCATACATAAGAAGCTTTTGCACTTTCTGTCCACAGTAATTACTCTGTTGACCCATTTATGCACTACTGTCATTGCAGAAGATGAGATTGAAATGTGAAATCAATGCAGTTAAAGATGGGTTGGGTTGGGAGTATAAGCCAAGCTTGTTCATGTGTCATGTCTGTCACAAATATGGAGCATTTAACCAACATGATTTGTGGGGAGTTGACAGACCATATCAGTTTAATACGAGCCTATACTGATAACAAACGTTTGTGTCCATCCATCATGTTGGTGTAGTCTGTGGGGTTAATTACCCTGCACTATACTGTGTCTTCCATGTTGTGCCGTGATGCCCTGTCCTTTGCAGTTTCTGTGCACTCATGCACATGCTGTAGTCTAATGTGTCACCGTGCTGTGCTCTCATCATGCACTTCAGACCTGTCCCAGAAGCAGCAGTCCTCCGCAGTGGCAGTGGCGGGCGCAGTCGTTGGGGCCATCCTGGCCCTCTTCCTCATCACGGTCTTCACCATCGTTGCCCTCCTGGCATGCAAGAGTCAGCCGCCCACCTACACGGACAAAGTGTGAGTATGGCCTGTCCCGTTATCCATACATCTCCAACTTTAAGCCTCATCGCATATCTGCTATAACGTCTTAGTCTTTCCCAGCCGTTCCAAACATGTCTGCATCAGTTTGGTGCATTGGTTGGAGCCACTGCACAATATTGTGCTCATCAGTCACCCAAGCAGGCTGTCTACCTGAGTGGATGCAAGACACAGGCATGCAAATGTCTTTCATTACAACCAGTCAGGGCACTGGAAAAGAACCGTTTCTGAGGAGAAGCTCTGAATAGGCAGTGAGTCCCAGCTTTAAGCGGAAACACATACATGTGGTTATTCTGCTGCAGTATAAGAGTCAGCCACCCACCTGAGAGCGCATTCACCATCCCAGACCAGACAGATCTTTCTCTCTATGTCTCTCTACTTAAACAAAGTAAAGAAATAAGGGCTCATTAGTTCCTCCAGATGGCTAATAGGCTCACTGCTCAAACAGCGACAGCCCTGGTGTTGGTCTGGTGGAGTGTTGCAGTGCGGTTCAGGGGCTGTGTGGCCCAGGGGACTGGTTGGCTGTGCCGTGTGTTGGTGCCTAAAGCTGGCTGAGCTCCAGTTGGCTTGAAGGGAAGTGTGAGGGTTCAGAGGAGGAATTTATCCAGTGCCTTTTACTGTGCATTACTGCACATCAGTCCTACTAAGCCCAGAAAAATGCCTCCCATCTGGTGACTGAGAGACATAAGATACAGGCACACAGACAGTGGTAGCAACTACAGCACTGTGTGTGTGTGTGTGTGTGTGTGTGTGCGCGCACACACGATGCAAATGTGTGGGAGTGAATATGTATGCACCAGATTCTAGCAGGGCTACACTGTCAACAAGAACAAGACAAATACCTGTAGGACATTATTTAAAATAAGTCTATTCAGTGTGTGTTATTACAATGGTAACAATGTTACAATGGTTACAATGGTATATTATTACGATGGTAATCTGGTAATCTGCCCCTCTGCAACACTTAAGAAATCTGCAAATGGTTAGACTGTGGCCCTGTCCACTGTGCACTGATTTGTCTAATGTCAACAGTAGTTGTGATTTGTGTGATTTAATTGTAGCATCTACACCTGTAATGTGAGAGATAATTACTTAAGTAAGAGGTTGCTCTTCTGCTCGAGTAACTTTTCCATTTTAATAGGTTTTTCAAGCACAGTGTTAATGTCATGAAATATAAGTAGTTTGTTCTCGACTCAGCATTGCAAAAATATGCAAAAAAAGCCCCATATGGTTGCATTTATCTATTCCCCCACTGTGCAATTAATGCGGAAAATGATATTACTTTACTGCACAGAGACTTAAAGAATTTTCCAGTGTAAATCCAGGACTGGTGACATCACCTGTTTTCCTTTCTTCCCTGCTCTAACTCTGGGACTCTTTAGCCTTCATGTTGGTGAGGCAGAGATATGTGTCTGGTCAAGCAGGCTGTTCGCTCCTGACACTCAGTCATTTAATATTTCAGAAGTCGTATTGGTCTGTCAGAGGGAGGCGCCACTGTTGTCAGGGACTGCAATGATGATTAAATGCTTCCATTCCAGGCCCAATCCATCATCCATCACGAGCGGTTCTCTTAACACCCATTTGTGTCCCTTATTGACAACAGTTATTATTAACAAGTTTAGAATTGGAACTGCCAATCAGTTAGGCTGCTCTGAGATGGAGGACTATCTTGCTGCATATCACACAAACTGCTCCCCTGTCTTAATAAAGAAGACAAAAAAGAGAGAAGGCAAAGGCTTAATTTGTTTTTAATAACATTTTATATCCTTTGTTAATGAACTTTGTCATCTGTCAGCTGCTAGGCCTGAACTTCAAAAAAGTATGTCTTCTAAGCATTTCTGAACAGAGTGTTACCAGATATTACAACTGACTCATGAAAGCAAAACTTTTCTTAGCCTCTCTTAAGTGGTCCAGCTTGAAAGCATTGTGAGTACGCTTCAACACTAACTGGTGTTGCAGCTACCGTCAGAATGAAGGTTTGTGTCAAACTGATGTCCCATTCACAGAATAAACCCACTCTTGGCTCTCTTTACCAAGGCAGTTTGGAACATACTGGAATAAAATTCATCTTCAGTATTTCACTTAAATATGATGGACAATGCAACATTTAACCCATTGTATTTTTTTTACAATGAATAACATGTGTAGTGTACAAATGTCATCCTGAAGTTACATTCATATTGAAAAGTAACACTAAAAACAGTAAATGATTGATACATTGATTTTCTTAGCAACAGCATGCCACTCCTCTGTTCTGTGCACTTACTAGATGATTAGGCTTCAGTTATAATACCAGACCACTGCTCCACGTGCCATATTTCTCAAATGTCCAAATACATTAAGAATATTAGTGGTGTATCATTGGCAGGAAGGAGTAAACAGGTGATTTAGATGGTAAATTAAAACACCGGTTGAGGGCTTCCTGTAAGATTACATTCACCAATGCATGTTTCCTTTGTAGTGAACTTTTGTAGTAGTGATCTTGTCTTTGAACTCAGTGGCACAGGAAAACAACAGCCATGGTTTGGTTTGCTTTGAAGAGGAAGTAGGAAAATTACTTCAGCATAATTTGAATTCAATCATGTTAAAACCCCCCTTCTCCCTCATCATCTGGGCAAAAGATTGGGAGCCTATGGTCTCTTGGTGAATCAGAATGAGCTTTGCATTTGTTCATGTTGTACCAAGAGAGCAAGGAGTTACGCCAGCTCAGATTCACTTGGTTTCTTTCCAACTTTGAGAGCGGTAAAATATCCGAAAAGTTCATCTTATAGCACTTCCTGTTGGGCAATATGAATCATTATCTCAATCATGTGATGAATGACCAGACACTGTTTGCCCTTCCAGTCTTTACCCTCAGAATTTTGAACACACTTGGCAGAGTCTCCTGCACAACATAAATGGCATATATGAATATGAAATACATATAAGGAAGATTTGTCATGGACATTGGCCATGAATGAATTAAACTCAGGTTGTCCTACATGAAGAAAAACATTCAAAGATAAAAATACCACACCAAGGTTCAGCTATTTGAACAACTGTGTGGGTTGGACTGTTGTGACATGTGCTATCTATCTATCTATCTATCTATCTATCTATCTATCTAGAGTACAACACAGTGTAGTACAAAAAAACTAAAATAGACCTTTCCACTGAAGCTCTTTCCACTTTTAAGCTCTTTCCACTTCGTAAGACCTGGAGATCGTATGAAGATTTGAATGGAAAAAAAGGAAATAAGGTATGGTTTGGAGGAAAACCTCTCTCAATGGATTAGAGCAGGGGAATTCAACACCAATGCACAGTACAAATGTAAAAAATGGACACGCAACCATGAATTTTACTGCTGTACCATAAAGCATCTCTGTAGCCTCGTCAGGAGAAGTAATTAGTTAGGTGATCTGATAAGTGTACATACTTAATTCGGGTTCAATCTAAATCAAAACTAATAAATGTCACCTAAAACTTCAAGTAGTATTGCCTAGACTGCACAGACAATGGAGACACCGTCAAAACCAAAAAACAGTATTAGAGGAAGAACTCATAGTACAATATCCTTCTGTCTCCCACATGCAAACAGTCAATAGACAGACATCACTCCAGCCAGTCATCCATTATTCACGACCTCTTCGTCCTGTGGATGGTCATAGGGGGCTAGAACCAAACCCAGAAGCCCCAGGGAATCCTACAGGATCACACTCTGAACGGGACACCAGTCTAACAGACAAAAAAGTGGAAATGTAAGGAAAATGTAAGAAAGGGAAAATCCCATTAACGATTTTTAAGATTAGTTAAGATTAACAGGAAAGGGGAAATTCTTACATCGCATCAGGGAACTCATACCTTGTCAAGTTCCACAAGAAATAAATTTCTACTAATATTATCTTGGGAGAGCACATCCATAGTAACTGATGACTCCATAAATGCATTGCTTTTTTGCATCTGGAAACTACTCCTTTGTGGCACATAGAATTTGAAAGTTATCATTGCAGACAGATAAGCTGCATGTAAACAGCTTACTAAGACCTTTTACAAGTTTTGATCCTTGACATTTCAGAAGATTTCAACCACAGCCTAAGCAATAAGCTTCATTTCACAGTGCACCTGAGAGATGTATTTTCAGCTGTCACACAGTACATGGATTCAGATGCTATTTGCAGGGATTGACCACAATATGTACTCTTTTATCTTCTCCTGCCCTAATATTTTTTAAACCAAAGTAAATGGAGGGGGATGGGCTATGTTGTATCAACATTTATTATTAATTCACTCATTCATTCTCATTATGAAATTTAAGCACTTGGCCACTCGTGTCTTTATAACACTATTAGGAATACAGGCTGAAGCCTCTAGTAGGACCTTTAGTTGGAGCCTTAGATGATTGCAGTAGAATGATAAAGTGTGTGTCCATTTCCTTACATATTAAGCTGTGGATGTACCCAGTCTACCTCAGACACTCCTCCAACTAAAGACACGTGAGGTCCCTTGCCAGTTCACCAAAACCCACATGGTTCTATTTCACATTCAGGCTAGTTTAATGGGAATTGGAGTGACAGTCTTTAGAATGAGATGGCTGCTTTCATGAGGATGAGAAAAGATGAAATGTGAAGATTAAATACAGAAAGTTTTGCATCTTATGCATTTTTTTCATTTTATTGTTGGTCCCAAAAACAATAATAATAAAAAAACACACTTTGTGCAGTGTTTTGTTTATGCTACATTTTTCCATTTGAGAGCGTTATTTGATTTGTTTTTTAAAAAATGTGAGGCCCCTGTTAAGACAGACAGTTTCAGACTAAATGTGTTTGTAGTGTTTTGTCACGCACATTGTGGAAATCAATCTGGTGAGACAGGCAGTGTTTGATGATTGATTACACAGACGCTTGGAGGATAAGCAGGCCTCAGGTGTTTCCAAACAATGAGAGGTAACTGTTGCCCTAACTAACGGGATATGCAGAGGAGGAGGTGTGAGTAAATGATATTCCTGGAAAATGTGGAATGTGCATGCCTGTTCTCAGAGAATATATAATCTCCAAAAGAACCACAACTACAAGAACTCCAATGATAACCTCATGTTCTTGAAAGGTATGAACAATGGATCTATGAGAAGACAAAATCAAGTTGCTTTGCTGGACAGATGTCTTGTGTGGCTCTTGACTGGGTGTGTGCGTAATGTGCTCAACAAACACTTTCCCTGGTGTTCAGTGTCTAATTCCATTTTTTCCTGGAAAACTGATTTCAAGTTTCAACTGAATATACATTTAAATGGTACATTAATGATTAACTCATGTATTTGTAAGAGAACAGCTCAAAGCACCTCTTTACTGATATTCTTGCTGAGTTACTTGTCTAGATTGTTGGTGTTATGGGACTGTATAGATAGCCTACCATTCATAGACAAGACACAAACATGCTGCAGATCTGTCTGTGGGAATGCATAGGAAGGAACAGATGGGAGCCACTGGCCTCATCTTTAATGACTGTGGTATGTGGTATGTCATTTGCAATGACATTGCGAATAAAAATGATAAAGGGGCACTGCTGTTTCTCTGGCTCTCCATGCACCCCGACAGCAGCAGGTTGTTCTTAAGGACAATAGCTTCACAAGGCCTCAGAATCTGCTGTAACCCATCCAGGGACACGCAGCTGAAATGATCGGTTTCAAGAGCCGCGCATCTGTTGCTGCAGACAGCCAATGTAAACACGATATTGACCTCTTAGGGAACTTTAAATGGTCCGGGGAGAGAGTAACTGCGTTTATTTTCCTCATCTGCACTGGTGAGACACTCAGACAGAGAGCACATGCTGCACCCCAGAAGGGTAAGTCCGTGCCCCTTCTTTGAAGTGGTGCCAGTCCTTGCAGTGTTTGGCCGTCTTCTTTGAGACATTCAGGTGGTTCTAGCAGTCCAAACTAAGCCTTGTCTGGGTGCACCTCTTCTTGTTTTCCCATTAGCTGGATATTTTACATGGGGTTCTTTAATGTTTGAAATCAATCTATTACTCCTCAAGTTGTCTTGTGTTTTTCCATGGGAACGTTTTTAAGAAAAAATGTGACTTGGATTGCCTTCTGATTTGAGAGGACATCTTTCCACGTTTCATGCCCAATTTGTTCAGTTCCCCTGTGTTTTTCTGAGGGACAGAGAGAGAGCTGGACTTACTAAGATATATGTGATATATCTGCTATCCATAGCAAAGTACTTGTTTCTTGTAACTACAGCTTCTTACACACTTTTAAAACAGGTCAAATATGGTCACTTCAGCTTTTCACATTTTCTCTTTAATTGGGCTTTTTCTACACTCAGTATCATATCCAGGTTGAGTCTGTAAAAATAGTATTTAACATAAGAGTTAGAACTGTTCAGTCTTACGCCCATTAAGAAGAACATCTGTAGCTATAACGTCTGTGATGTGTAGTGGATTTTTTCCCTCAGTGCTTAACTGGGCATGATGAAAGTTGTGTGGCTGCTATGAATTGGGAGAATTGAACTTAAAAACACAAAAGGCCACACAAGAACTTAACTACACATATTATGTACAAATTATTTATTTAATTACTGCCAGGTATCTGACTTTCTGCTGCTGTGTTCAGCTTCATAGGAGTGTAAGAAGGCCTGTCTGTCTGTAACACAATGACTAAATGAAGGGTATCATCTGTGACTGTATTTGAAAAGCATTCAGGACAGAAAAGAGCTGAAGCTGCTGAAGCTACTGAAGCCATTTTTACATAGCAGTAAAATGTTCTGCACAACCCAAATCCCAATTTGTGTCAACACATCAGAAATTTACTGACATCAAGCACCTGTCTTACATGTGCAGAGGCTGTGTGTCCTCAGCTGTGGTGCTAGCATGAGTGCCAGTTCATATTGTTCTATGAATCCAAAGTGTCTGATTAATTGCGCTATGGCTAAACAAAAAAAGCAAAGCTGGAGAATATCATTTCTTTTCAGTGAAGGGTCTTACTATCATTCTTTTGTTCATGACTACTTTGGGATCCAAAGGAGTGTCTTGTGTATATCTGATCATTTGCAGGGAGTTAGATTGCATTTTACATTTAGCTGTTAAGCATACACCCTGATCCAGAACAACTTACATAAGGTACAAATTTTATATGTTATCCATTCATACAGGTGGATATTTACTGAATCAGTTTTGGGTTAAGCATCTTGCCCAAGGGTATAACAATAGTGCCCTAATGCTGAATCGAACTGGAGACTTTTGGGTTACAAGCCCTGTAAGGAGCGGTTTATCTTAAATGGAGATGCTGTTCAAATCTTATTTGTAAAATGAACAATTTTTAAGGAGTATTACCTGTTTCTGAAATGTTTACTTTTCACATTGATGTGAGCTAACTGGTTTCATTCCTAGCGGGCTAGCTACCTTACATTCAGTTCAGTTTATTCAGCATCATGAATATTTATGAAACAGTTGTAGATATTTACTGTCATGTAACATCTCCAATAAGGAAAGCACCATGGCCTACACAACTCTGAAACAATCTTAGGATGAGTGGATATTATAATTATAATATTCTAGCTTCATAAGTCTTATTAGATCAAACAGAAGAACCCAAAGTTTGGATGCACTCATATTGTAATGGAGGAGACATTTAAAAATTAGCTTAACAGCTAAACTTCACCGTCTAGCTGAAACCAGTGCACATTCTTTTGTCAGCAGTTAATGGTTAGGCAATCCATTGCATTATAAATTTATTCCTAATATCCTCATAAGTAGAATAGAGCCCTGTGACTTCATCTCTTCCAACTCAGCAGAGATATTCTCTCAAATTTGCCTTACTTGAATGACAGGTGGTTTCATAAAAATATGCCAGAGGTTTCAAACTGAGGTACAAATATATAAAATCCACTCTTGCCTGCTCTGCGACCTTAGAGATGCATGATGTTCTAGTTTATATTTGGTTCAGACCTTTAGTCTCATGTCCTTGCTTTACATTCAGGAGTCAGAACCTCAGACCAGATGACATTATGCCCATCCAAAACCTCTGAAATATTCATGCCTTGAGTTTCATTAGTATCTGATCAATAATGCAGATTTATCTTCGTGAAGGAGAAATAGAGAGACACTGAGAGGCAGGGAGGAAAAACTGGGGGATGGAGATGGGAGTACCAGTATTGAAGATGACAGAGCTTTCAAAGAATACAGAGTTATGCTCTTTTCCTGGATGAAAGCAAAGGGGAGTGAAATGAGAAAATGTGATGAGACAGTTTTCTGGCCACAGGTTCTATTTTAGACGATTGGAACGAAGATGGAGTTGAAACAGAGTGTTCAAACTCGTAGGACTATAGAATTCAGGGCCAAAGGCTACAAATGATTCTTTGTGCATTGAGGAGAGTGAATGCCCTCAAAAACATACGTGGGATTCTCAAACTAGTTGTAACTGGTAAAATTCACATTTAAGAACTGTTTCTTGGAAATAGCATGACCGTGTGCCTTTGCCCTTGATACATATGCAATTCTTCAAATACATATTTATAAGTAGGATGAAAGTGCTACAGCTGGGAGGGGATTTTGTAAATGTGGACCATTAGTATTCTGCTGAATATACTAAAGCCAATTTTAGCCTCATACTGTATGTGTGTGGAAATTTTATGACCAGTGAAAAAGCAGGCATTAATGCTTGCTTTTTGGAAACAAAACGTGTTGTATAAAGTCAGTATAACAAAGAAGGTAAATTGAGTTTCAGCTCCATTCAGCTTTAAACAGCCCTCTCTGTGTCTTTCTCTCTCTGTCTCTCTGTGTATATGTATACCCTACATATATACTGCTAATTAGGAAGGGATGATAGTGCTGCAGAAGGCAAATTCATATTCTTCACAAAGAATTATATTCCAGAAAATATATTCTAGTGTGACAACAACTACCTCCAACAACTCACTAGTGCAATGTTTTCTCTCACGATCAGACAAATACATCATCTTCAGGCAAGCCATGTCTTACAAAAAAAGAAAACATCAAACCTTGTTTGATGAATGAGGCGAGAATCATTCTGACAGCCTCTCTCAAGTAGTCCTGTAGGTGGCAGCATATAAAGCAAGTAATACTGTATGAGCGCATGTGTTGCATTTAATTAATGCTTGGTGGTGTAAGAGAAAGGGAAGCTCTATCCAAACATAGTTTGTCTCACACTGATAACACAGCTCGTACTCTCTAGCCAGACAGCCTTTGGCCATTGAGAGGGTGTCTTGCTAGGATCTGCCATTGTTTTGTGTTTTGGTTGTATCCTTCATTTGGTTATTTCACATTGTCTGCATTTGAGTTGCATACACACAACCTCACTGAGCACAACAGATGACACAATCTAATGTGTTCTTACATGTGATAAGGTGGCTATCTTGGGTTGAATCTCTGTGTTTCTGTGTCTCTGAATGTCCTGGCTACAAAGATACAACTTGTCTCCCAACCAGATCCCCATGGACCTGACTGTAATGGGTTATTTTGCCCTGAAGACATGCATTAGAACTATGTGAAAATACTCCAAAATATGTTATTGGTGGTGGGTGGAGGGGTGATTGCTTTTTCAGTGTGTGCTCCCATTACAAAGTATTTTGTTGTTCATCACAGGATTGATCTTCCTCCAACACACAAGCCACCTCCACCCTACACCGAGAGAAAGGCAGCTATCCCATTAGCTGTCCATCACACACAGGAGACACACCCCTTTCCTCAGGTGAGTTGTCTGACATTTAGTCTCCTCCCCTTAAGACATGCTGTCTTTTTCTCAGGTGAAATTAAATATAAGCAGTGGGCTTATCCCTGTGAGGATGACATAGGTGACATCACTGCTGCACTGCATAGCTGTCAGGGATGGCGGGGGAAAGGACCCAGGTGCAGACAAAACAGGCAGTAAAAGGATCCTTTAATTACAGGTCTAAACTCACAGGCAAAATCATGGTAAAAATCCAGTCCAAAATCAGTAACCAAAAAGACCACAGGAGAAACACGGTATCCAAAATGGCAGGCAAAAAGGCAGAATCAGGAACAGGCAGAGTCAAAAAACCAAACAGAGCAGAACTGACAAACGGAGAGAACGACACAGGAACAAGGCTGAGACGATCAGGCAAAGAACAAAAGAAACAGCAGGGTATATATACATGGGCTGGTGATGAGAGAACAGGGGACAGGTGCGCAGGATGGGCTTCAGGTGGTGGGCGTGGCAGCAGGGCAGGTAGGCAGGACAGGAGGAGGGGCGATGGCTGAAAACAAAACAAAAGCACATGCATGGAAAAAAACAAACAAAAGACACCCACGCTGACAGACAGGGAGAAACCAGCAGCTCAGCCTGGAGTGCTGACAATAGCAATAACTATCTCTGAAACAGAGTCCTATGTGGGACTATCAGATCCCTCTCTAGCATCCCTATCCATTAAGTGGACTTGACATGATCAAAAATAATCAAATCTGTCACACCACTACTGTTTCTTCATGCAGTTTTGATTTGACGGTCATAAACAGGCAAATGTGTCTTATCCATGGCTTAAGGATGAATGAATGTTGAATGTCAGAAAGTACCTTGCTCATGGCTTACCGCATTGGGTAAACATCATTAAAATTTGAAATTACTGTTTTGAAATAAGGGGCCTGAATTTGGACCTGCTAAATAGAACATTGGGTCATTCACCTCACACGTCAGCAATATCTGCCAACATAATGTGATCCGAAATCAGTCCAAAAACCATCTGCCGCCTCTGTGCCATAGAAAGCCAGGATGGTCAGCTTTTATTAATTAGCAGCCCTCAGCTACTTAGAATCCAGCAAGCCACAGCAAGTGCTATAAGTATGACATTCCCATTAGAGGGAAAAATGCTAATGAGGACATGGACAGTGATGTATTGTGGGTCATTATTCAGAACTGAACAGAGCACTGTGGAGGTACCCCTTCTGCAGAAACACAGGAAAATAGGGTCGGCCTTGCAGACAGGATTTTTAATTATTACCTCATTAACTGATAATCACCAGGGTTAATGACCTGCAGTGTTGCACATCTTACATAACAAATGTCGACATAAACATAAACACTTACAACATTTAGACCCTGTAGCAGCAGCAGCATAAAGAGGAAAAACACGTGGTGCAATCACCAACGAAATATAACTTGAGGACTTGAGAGTTCTGTATGTTTCCTGAATGTGTCCTTACTCCCTGTAACTACTGTCATCGAGAATATTTACAATAGAATATTATGATTGTGCCCTGGCTTCCTGAAAATATTAATTTACTGCTTGCATAGTCAGGGTCAATTCCATTTCAATTCAGTAAATTCAGTACAGAAATTCAGAAATTCTATTCATTAATTTAAAAATGCTCATAGAAAAAGGTAAATCCATGAAATTAATTTCAATTCATTTCCTGAACTAACTAAACTGAAGTAGAACTGAACCCAGCTTTGACTGAATGCGATCTCTCCCTGCTCCTCTTTGTTGCAGGTAAGAAGGGCGGACAGACGGGGCGAGATGGTGGAAAGAGCACCAGCAAGGGCAGCTCACAGGGAATCCCGAAGTCCCTCTCACGAGTCGCTGTCCTATCACGGGTGGACCTGCCACCACAAGGGAACCGACCGCGTCTATATCAATCACCGCGAACACTACGTGTGACAAGCTTCCATTGAACTCCCACGCTATTGAGACTATTGTAAGTGACTGTTGTAAGAGACCATGGTGTCTAAGACCAAGATCAAAAACAAAGATCAAGACTGAGACCAGTCAAAGGCCACTTAAGACGACTGAGACATCAAGATGCGCAATGTCTGATGTGTAGGTAACTCTGCGTCATGAATGAAAATAAGAAAAATGCCTAGACCTGGTCTCGAGACTCCATCACCGTAAAATTCTCCAAACCCACAAGGGTTTTTTTGAAGTAAGCCAAAACTAACATTTTTTTATCAACCTACCACAATCTACATTAATGAGCTGTAGCAGTGGCAACAAATTATAGTGTCACTCAACACTCATGAATAACAACCGTGGCCCAATCAGCGCTACAATAAATGCCCTCAAATCTACCAGGGTTAAAGACACCGCCACAAACCAATCAGTTCCTTGGTAAATGGACCCAAACTGTTCAAGGTTTAAAGAACAGCCCAAACCAGCTCAAACCACTGTATCAACACCAAACTAACCAGGACTATAACAGAGAGAACAGACAGGCAGAGAGCCAGCTCACACCCAGTTTCAGGCATTAGGAGTGATTTAGATTGAGGTTATGCAGGTTATGTCATCAGGAGATTAGCTGTATCCGTGTCCAGAACTATTTTCTCACCGGTAAAAGCTTGGAACTTATTTGAGAAAGTGGACTATGGGGAAAGGGTGTTCCGAAAATAACAAACTGAAAGCATTAACTGAAAGTCAACCCCACAAAAAAGTATCTATAAGAACCTCCACTAAACATGCAGACTTCATCTGCTCTCTGCTCATTTCTCGTGAAAAATATCTCTGTGCTGTCGGTTTCTTCTATCTTTTATTGTGCAGACACTTATGTACATTTACAGGATCTGGTTGCTGTAGAATCTGTGGATATACTATAAAACCCTTAAACAAAGCAGGGCTACAGTACCAGCATAAATCAGCCAGTACTATTGTCCCCAAATCCCAACTAACAGATCTAAAACCAAAAGGGTCAACTGTATATCATTCACCCTTTAAACTTACAAAATTTAATCTGAACATATCCATATACTCAACAGATGTATGCATATCATCCAGCACACAACTTTTTGTAAAAAAAGAGCAAATAGGTTTAGTACATATGAACCAGTCACACATTGAAGGGATGCATTTGAAACACATCTGAAATGCTGAAGTACGAGATGTCAAGCCCAGATTAGAAAAAAATATAGAATTTTCCTGCCTACCAGGATTTACATCAACCACCCCAAAACCCAAAACTAACAAGGCTTTTTATGACCTTGACTGGATGCATCAGTGGAAATGGCTCCATAGCTCAGGAATAAGGAGGAGGACTAGCGTGTGAGTGAAGGACAGCTTTGTGCTGTTGATGAAAGTGGTTATCATGGATGGTCCTGACCCTTGGCCCCTCACTGCCCTTACTCCTCTGCTGCATGGGGTTCTAACTGGATGTTGTGAATATGTTGTTTGAATGTTGTATATATGCTGGAAGCACTGTAACAATTTTAGTCTTAATTTAGAGGATTTTAATTCAGTTTTGGAACCCTCGCCTTCCAACATCAGGAATCGAAGAAATATCACACAGGGTCTTGAGAGAACATTAGAATAAATGTGAGCACCATGTTCACTGCTCAGTAGCACAGGAACTTACAGGACCCCTCTGTTACATTACCATGGGGACTGGGGGGTGATGGACCACTTGTAGCGTATGTGTTTCAGTGTGTAGTGTATTGATTATAAGGTTAATAGTAGCTGTTTCACTAAAATATGAGGAATGCTTTTGTAAATGATACATGAATTGCCATTTCTAAAAAAAGTTCCGATTTTAAATATTTGTATGTTTTTTGTACTGTGTAGAAAATTTTCCAATTGTTTTATGTGCCATGCTAGTAGAGTAACTTCTGTATTCATAGACATTATAAGCTTTTACATTATAATTCTAGGGACACTCATTTTTCATGTATTTATATGCAGTAGTATAGTGTGGGTAGTAAAGATCCCATAACCAAAGGAACCTTTTAGTCAAAGTAAATAAAGATTACAAACAAAATATAAATTTTTGTACATTTTTGTACATCAGGATTGTACATTTAGGGGCTTCATATACATGTTTTCTGATGTGAAGTGTAGTGTATTAGTACCTAAAGTGCATAACATTAGTTAAACAGGAATCCTATATAATCCCATTCAAAGACAAAAGCAAACGGCAAAACAGTCTGGTAAGTGCAAGAACTGGTCAGCCTGGGTGAAAGGTGAACTGCTTTCCATGGGTCAAAGGTCTAAATTCAGATTTAAGCGAAAGCTTATACAGTTGCCTGTGCTTTACAGAGGAGTGGTCCCCCTGAGGATCATTGACTCATAGGGATGTTTAAGACACCCCACCCCAAGTGCTTTCTGCAAGGTATGCACCTTCTGTTCTGGTTTGTTTGATCTCGACAGGGCACCAAGGCACACAATGCTTCACTGCAATGCAAATTGCAGAGGAACAGTGTTTACCATTTTTAAAGTCTCAAATACTAAGACCCCTTCCAATGGCACTTAAAGGAGAAGGAAATAGAAGTGAGATAGCAGGACTCAAAGCCGCAACTGAGCAGGGTAGAAAAAGATGGGAGGCCCCATTCTCCACTGGCTGACCTGGATGGCCAAGGTGAGTGAGGGTTTTTAGGGGCATCTGAGTTTCGTTTGGAGAGTTATGGGTGTCCCCAATCACTGTTCTAAGCCTGACATTTAGTGTTATTTCTCTGGCTCAAATTGGAATTGAAGTTTGAATAATGGGGTGAAAAAAAACCCCAAGGGTGCAGTGAGGTGTCCATCTTAGTGCAGATTTTCTATGTGTGAGACGCTGGATTTCTTTCAGAATGTGTATGCTTAATACGGGTGACTCATTGCTTGCACAACTACTGCCAAATATGAAATAATGCACAAATATTTTCATGGCTGAGTCTTAGGGAGAAGCCTCAGGGAGAATCTAACAGATCCCCAAACAATGTCTTTCTCGTTCAGAGGCGCTCCAAATGGCCACAAAACATCATCAAGCGTGATTCCATGGGAGGCACATTATAAATTCAGGCCAGTTTCAGGCTGGGGAATTCTGCCTCATTTCTGATATATATCACTGAAAAGTTGATAAATATTAATCTTCGGAACAAGAACAGGGGAAAGTTTGTGAAAATTTAGGGGTTCTTAAAAAGTCAGGCTGTCGACGTATTTTTCTCTGCTAATATGACCTGATCTTCGAGTGGTGTGATATTTGACACTAGAGGGATTCGACTCAATGAAACGTGTTCAGAGATCCAGGTCCCAAGAAGGTTTATCCAGATGCGGTGGCTCTCGCTTCTTGGCTAAAATACTGTCTTCAGCAGTCATTCTGGACACTCGCCTCCTCTCCTGCTATTAAACCAAACAGCGACCCAAACCAGGGCAGCTCAAATTTTCCACGCAAATGAAAGTGGAGTGTTTCTGTCATTTCGCCTCCCTTTGTGCCGTAAATCATTTTGAGTTTTAAAGGAGCAAAAGCCGGAGAGATTACAGGAGCCACTCCAAAGATCTCCAAACTGAGTGAGGTGAGGTCTGCCAAGGGCTTTACTGATGCACCGTTTCATAAGGTCCACATCTCAGCACAGCTCGATGTTAACTGCAGCAAATTAAAGCTTTCTCATAAAGGATGTACAACTGAGCTTCTAGAGCTCAATTACACATAATTACTTTAGGCAGGTTA
Organism: Megalops atlanticus; assembly: GCA_019176425.1. Taxonomy (NCBI): domain Eukaryota; kingdom Metazoa; phylum Chordata; class Actinopteri; order Elopiformes; family Megalopidae; genus Megalops; species Megalops atlanticus. Next base: position 36,203,079 of record CM032877.1, read on the forward strand.
AATATAAAACCAGTATACAGGATGGAGGTCTAGAACTATGATGGAGAAATACCATGATGAACATCTCCCTATGGATCAGATTGAAAGAGGTCCAGTTTGTGCTTTATGGAAGAGAACGTCCAGCTCTATATTACACCACAGGTGCAGAGCAGGGGATAGGGTGAGTCTGGCCAACAGGAACAAACGTGAGCAATAGCAACATTTTGACCAGCACACCTAACTGTAGAGGAATAATGCTGGCTAGTGAACATAATTCTGCTTTTTTCCAGCAATGATTTATGGGATATCTTAAATGCATTCTGCTTTAAAATAAAAAGAATAAAAATACTATCCAGACATATGGCTGGCTGAACGGATGGAATAAAAGACACATTGCAGTGTACTGCTTCCCTCGGACGCTGACCAGAATGTGTATTTCTGAGACATAAAGGTGCACTTTAAGAAGTGGAGGACATGTGACAGGTTCTGTGGTCAGAAACGTCATTATTTACAGACAAAATAGAAGGGGGTTGATTGTCAAATGAGCTGGATGTCACAGTGCTGATACAAATAATGTTAATTCACAGAACTGTGTCATCTTTGCAGATCAAAGTAAATGCCATCAGACTTAAAAATTAGCTCAGTTTAACTGAATACCATACCCAAAGTATGAATACTGGTAGTGACAGCTTCGACCTTAATGAAAATGCAATAGAAATGAAAACTTTGGAATGTCATTCGTGATTATCAACATTACAAAGTTTCTGATATGTGATCATAATTTTCAATAGGCTAAATTACCTTCCATGTAAACTCGCAATGTACATTTCAGGTGGGACAAACATGGCATTCTGCTGACCTCCTCTGCATTAGGCCTAATATACCTGAACGGGCTTTCTGGGAGGATCAGGAGTCAAAAACTCAAATGTCCTCTTATTCAAGGTCCTGATCTGTCACTTAGATAAGGTGGCTTTCCAGACTGAGACACGGCCTCCTGCAGACTGGAGTTACAGCTTGATGGGTTGCTCAAACTTTGTCCTGAGGTGTGGCACAGTCCCTTGCCTTTAGCATCATTCCAGCTAACCAGGTTTATTAATGAGTTATGTAATTAGTCCTTCTGACAATGTGCAGAAGATGCCTAGAGGCTGACAGAGGTTGAGTCTTGGCTGGCTGGCAGGGCTCCAGGAGAAGTCTTTCCCACCCTGAATACCATTAGTCACAGAGGAGTCTTGCGAATAAGCGCAGAGGAATAAGGAACCTGAATCTCTACATCATGACAAGACAGTTAAGTGGAAACGCACCAAATTCAGCCAAGACACTAAACTCTGGTGGAGTCTGCAAACATGGAGCCAACATAATCACTATGAGTGCCCTCCAAATATTTTCCTTGTATTTCAGCTTTTATCCCTGGTGAAATATGTTGCAAACCAATCACTGTACTTTTCACAAAATGATCCCAGTCAAATACTAGAAAGTAGATGATCCTTCTCTGACTCGGAGGACAGCCAAGCAGCAGCAGGTAATATCTTTTCACTGAGTGCAGGAATGAGCATAGCAGCCTTTAAAGCTACTTAAACCCATAAGTCAAAGTACATGAATAAGAGAATAAGACATAGATTTTTTAGTACATGTCACAAATTACAACAATAATTTGATGTAAATTAGTATATTACTCACTATTATATATTTTTATTATTTTTTAGATTTTAACACACATTAGGTTACATCATTTTTTAGTTATAATAGTCCTATAATGAATGAATAGTAGGGCGACAGTGTGCCATAGCTAGCTAGTAAGGAGCAGGGCTTGTAACCAAAAGATTACTGGTTTGATTCCCTGCTGGGGCACTGCTGTAGTACCCTTGGGCCAGGTACCTAATCCACAATTGCCTCAGTAAATATCCGTAAATGGATAAATGTCAAAAAACTGTAACCGATATAAGCTGCTCTGGACAAGAGTGCCTGCTAAATGACAATAATGTAGTTACAGTTTATAAATTGTAGAAGTCTAGTACTCTGTTAATTATTATAATCTATTAATCTGTTAGTACTTGTTAATACTAACAATAAAGTAAAGCCTGGCACAATACTGCTTTTTTTCCTATACCAAGCAGACTGTATAATGTATTAGTGGACTTGTCATCTGAAAACTGCAGCAGATGGCACTGACAAAATAATGACTTGCATTTATTTACAGTGTTTGGATGAGGGATCTCAATATGCTTCACGGTTTGAGGGAATGGCATTTTTTTATGAAATATATCCTTACCAGACAAATAAATTAGTGTTAGAGTGCCAGGAGTTTTTGATCAGTTACCATTCCTGAAGGCTGGATTGGTCTGCACGCTCATTGACAGTTATTTACATATTTGCCTCAAACAAAGACCAAAGGCTTTTAAATTCTTCTTTTCAGCTCTTTAAGTGTTTTTAGTTTTGCATCCAGCAGAGGCCTACAGACACAAACCAGCAGTTTTACACTTGGGACATCTGCTTGTGCCAATGGAGCGTGTGGTGTATAGTTCTGATTTGTGTGTGTGTGTGCGTGTGTGTGTGCGTGTGTGTGTGTGTGTGTGTGTGTGTGCGTGTATGTGTGAGTGTGGGTGTGTGCATATGTGCGCGTGTGTGTGTGCGCGTGTGCGCACGTGTGTGCGTATTTGTGTGTGGTGTTGGGCGTCCTTGGTGAAGACTGTTTGTGGGTATGAAATTGTGATTCATGTCCCAGTGTGAGGCAGAGCTGCTTGCATTGGGATGTGTAGGCTCTGTATATCACTACAGAAAGCCCAGGGGAGTTATTTACTGTATTTATATAGACGTGACTTTGACCCTCCCTTTGTAGGAATGAGCTTGTGTCGCTTCTATTGCTTCTAAACTTAATCATAATTTATGAGCTTGAGCCTGCTTACTGTGGCTCAGTTTCATTCTACACAGTCAGAAAAAGGAATTTTCACAGGAGTTCAAAACTAGGACACATTTATCTGTATTAGTGGATGTCTAGACATTACACCTTCTCAAAAAGAGCCTGTGAGTGCATTTATATGTTGGCATATCAGCTTAAATGCATTCAAATGGCCGTGTGTAGTTTTGGGTGGTGGAGAATGAGCATGTGTGTATACTCATGTTTGTATGTGCCTATGTGTATGTCAGGATGAGTCTGTGTGTTCAACCATTCATAGTCCTGACCAGCTAACTGATTGTGGAGCAGAGGAACTGTGTCAGAGGAACTGTGTCTTGTATCCTTGCCGTCAGCCGAGTAACGGCTCTCTGTATGGCGCTTGGGCCTTCGAACCACTGAGACTCATTTCTCTGAAAACCATCTTGCCTCCAGAATCAACAAAGCAGGCACATGCAGTCCGTTTACAGGCAGAGAGAGAAAAAGAGCAAAAATGCTATTAGAATTTCTACGGCACAGCACAATAAATTTGCACAGTGCTACTCTTGCCCATATGGAAGCATTAATTTTTATTGTTTTGAAGTGGATTTTAACAATGAGGTAAAATTAGCGCAATGCCATAAAGCTGTCATCAGCAGCAATTAAGATATCATAGGGTGTAGGCTGCTGCCCATGCTTCTTCTCACTGCAGTGGCGTTTAAAACGTTTTCTCCTGAGAGAATGAGTGATTCGAGAAGATATAAATCCTCTTCACCTCCTTCACCTCAACGTTCTCTCCTGCCTGTCTTCCACCTCCTCCACTGCTCTACCCCCTCCTCCTCCTTTTCCTCCCACTCCTCCTCCATCTCCTCCTCAGCCATGCTAACACTGTGTTATGGGGTCAACTTGAAAGCCTGGGACTAATCTGGAGGGGGACAGACTCTTATAAAAAAAAAAGAAAAACAGCCATCAGGATTAAGCCAGCAAACAGTCTAACACCCTATTGGACAGTTTTGTGACCATAGGGCATGTGATCACAGGGCCTTAGGATCTGAGTTCCAGTGGAGCATTATGATTGGCTTGCGCCAGTAAACATCTACTGTAACTGTGATCTTATGTCATGCGAAACTCTGATCAGCTGAACTGTAATGGATTTGTCAGCAAAACAAATGTGGAATTTTCATTGACAAAGCCATTTTTGCTAACACAGAACATGGAAACAAAATGAAAACCCAAAAAAAGCACTCCCATGCAAATTCAAATCCAAATTTTGATCAGTCAGGAGGGAACCCTACAAAGGGTAGATCCAAACTTACAAATAAGTAGGTTTTTACCCAGTGGTGTCGTTAGGTCCGATCAGCCCTGAATATTTTAAGCCTAGACCCAAATATTTTTGCCCTGAAAAAGGAGGTGTTTGTAGCAAAACAACAGACAGACTGTGTAAAGATAAGTAGCATAATAACCTTTGTGTGTGTGATAATATTTATTTATTATAAAGGTAGACAAAACCAACCTACCGATGCCGATCTCCCTTCAAAAAAAAGGCAAGCCCCAGGCAAACTTAACTTAGCCCTGATCTTTTCAATAGCGAGAAACACCCCTGTTTTTAATGCACTCAATTTGAAAATGCACTCTATTGTTATCCGAATTTTTCTTATTCTTCTTTTTCTTCTTCTAACCAATTTTGTGCGTTTAATACAGCTTCAACCGTTTAACGTAGAAACTTCATTCAAACTGTGTTGCGTAGGTCTTACAAAGGACACTTATGCTATGTATTTTTTATTTTTGTAACATTTATACTTTTTAAACTATTAATTAAAAACTATCAAAATTTTCCCCATAGACTTAACATTGGCCTTTATGACATCACAATAGAGCCATTAAGCAATTAGAATCTTGTGGCAGCTGTTCTGACCACCTACATCTGTTTGATGTAGGCCTATATACTTTTATCTATGTAAAATTAGACTGTTTGCATTTTCATGCACTCGTAATTCCCTGGAATTACATTCTCTAGTTAATAATTGTTCTTTAAAAGCTGTTCCACTTGTCACCCAGCTCTATCATGGAACTCCTGGCACCAGGGCATTCCCTCAGTGGAGTGTCAGGGTTGGGTTTTCATCTGTGCCAACACAAGGTGACTCTTATTCCCATAATGCTTCACTCCTTCTGGGAAAGACATCCTAGGGGCGCTTCTGGACAGGAGGTCAGAGGGGGAGTTATTCAGGTAAAGTAAATGCACACACCGGCGGTGGTCTTCCCCTGACAATGTCTGAGGGGTCATGACTGAGCTGCTTCTGGAAACCACAGGACAGTCATGTACATGGTTTGGAGTAAGTCTAGTAGAAAACATAAGAAGCTCCAGGTGGTGGTAAATCTACCCTTTAAGTCACTTAAGCATTTGTGCCCCCTGATGGAGCTGTTTAGTACTGCAGGTGCACATTTATTACATTTACATTTATACGTTTGGCAGATAGTTTTTATTTACATGTAATTTTATATAGTATGTTTATAATCATAAGTATATTATTTAAAGAAGAATCTGAAGATTAAATTTAGGGGCTGTTTCACTATTAGCAAATTTCTAATTGCTTGGTAATTTTAACCATTTTGTTAAGCATAAAATTAAAACCATTTTAGAAAGGCTTTGGTTGTCCCTGTAACAGTATTGTGGGCACAGAGTTACTCATTTGCAGAGGTGGCAGGAGTGGGGGGACACCTGCAAAGACATCTTCTTGCCAATAGAGGATTAGAGTGAACTTAGACACATGGGCACTAGCATATATTTAAAAACAACAATGGCATGGCTGATGCTTTCTACAGACTAGTCTTAATGCATATGTATTCTGGGAGCTTCAAAATGAGGCTGTAAAATATTGGAGGGAGAGTCTGGTAATAAATGATTTAACACGGCTGGTGGCAATTGCTGGGGGAGATTATTGCATGTGTGTTTGAACACCTGGAGTACGCAAGTGTAAGCTTAAGTGATCTGTGGAAAGATTTTAATAGAACTATGCTTTTGTGCCCCCCTCTACTCCTCTCAGCCCCGAATTAAATCAGATGCTGACTCTCAGCACCCATCTGTGGCCACCGCAACCCCCTCCCCCCCAATCATCCTGCATGCCACAAACAGATCACAGCTGCCACCCCTCCTGCTTCTCCTCGGCGATTTGTCAGAAGTGTGGTCATTCTGAAAGGAGATCGCTCTGGAAAGAAGACATTCCTCTCCCACGTCTCCCATTTAACCTGCCTTTCCACACAGATGTTGAAAGCTGAGCCCCAGCGTTATCTTTGGAGAGGGGCGAGGAGCGTGCCTGCAGTGCCTGTTTTTGTTATTCCGCCCCATCCCGGGTGTCTATGGTTAAAGAGGAAGCAGCACACTTATGTACCATAGACAGTAGCATTCAGCACAGCCCACATGTACACAGTCCCTTTCGTCTTTTTTTTTTTTTTGGAATTTATATTCAAGCATAAGCATCAGAATTATGGCTGTCTGCGGTAGATAACATTGGAAGGTTTTTATGGAAGTGAGGAATTTGTGCTTGTTGTTGTGTATCTTCAGGTCTGCAGTTTTCCTGGACATGTAATTCCAGTAGTGCTCTGTTCTACCTCAGTGTATTCTTCATTGTTTTTTTCTCATCAGTCTTTTCTCTGCCTTTTCTTCCCTTCTTTCCTTGCTTCCCTCCAGAGTGAATTGGTGCATTGAGAGAAAACACAAAAAACAGTAATATTATCTGATAAGCATTCCTTCCAGTGTATACACACTGAATATTTACATCCGGGCATTATCAATGCTAACAGCCACGTTTTTACAGCAATACACAATACTCTGTTTTTCTGGTGTGATGTTGCTACATTTTAAGATAAAATGTGATTCTTTTTAAGTATAGCGTGATTCAAACACAAAGAAGCCTGTTTCTCTGCAGGTTTTGTTTATTACACTGGTTTGCACTCACAGCAGAGGGCAGCAGCACACACACACACACACACATACACAGAGTCATGTAGTGGGTGTCTGGTTCACCTGCCACGCCAGCTGCCCACTGTGTCTATGGAGCAGTGAGCAGTCATTGGCTGTACAGACTTATATTTCCACTCAGCTGTCGTCTCACCTCATGAGTGCACTGAACAGCGTGTGTGTCTGAAGGGCACAGGAAGGTCAGAGGGTTAAAATGGTTACAAGCTGAGCCCCAGACTTCATCTGCTTTCTCTCATGGACTTCGAGAGGAGATGGGACAGGGGTCTCAGAGTTAAAATCAGTTACAGTGCAGTGTACTGCACAGATAACTGTGTGTACAGTACAGTAAGGAGAAGTCACATATGAGCAGTGAGCAGTGCAGTCATTTAATTTCATGAACATCAAGCAATAACAGTGATGGAAAATGTGTGCATGTATATTTGTGTGTATGTATGCATCTATGGCTGAGAGAGAGAGAAAAACAGATGAGAAAGCCAAATAATATTATTAGTAGTGATTTTCCACAAAGTGCCATGGCTGCACTAAGGCATAAGATTAAATCTAACCTATTCAATACGGAACTTTTTTCCAAATATGCACCTGCAGACAATTACCCAGGAGGTTTTGTTCCACCTGAGCATTCAGCCTTGACCAGACAAATGTCAACAAATTTTCCTCATCCTGTTTGCTGTTTTCACATCAGATGTCATGTTACTCCTGTAATCCCCTGTAGCCACCAGATGGCGCACATGTTCTAGACATATTCAAGGAAGATGGGCCTGTGAAGCATTTGAGGATGTCAATCTTAATGGCAGGGATTGGTGTGTTTATTCAGCAGAAAGGTAGGTCTGGTTTATGCCATGCGTATATAAATAATATTTAATCGGTAGGGTAACAAATGAACTCTGTAACGGTGTACAACGACTCATTACCCCATTCATTATTTACCTGTTCTCCATTCTGCAGTGTGTTCTCCCCTCATGCTGTTCAGACACTGTTAGCCCTCTGTGTAGTTTCCCATCTGAGCTTTAGTATTTAAACTGAAAAAAAGCAGCCACATTACATTTGACAGAGCTTGTGAAGTCAAAACTCTGAAAACTTCTGGAAGTATGTTACGCCTCTACTCACCAAATGCTAATTTCTTCACCACTGTGTTAGTATTCAAAGACAATGTTTGGCAATGTACAAGCCAACAGCAGCAACACACAGACCAAAAGATGTAGCTGCACACATGTGCATGTCTATACTGTGCACACATACACACATAGACATACAAATGTCCAGATGTCCAGTCATCATTTATTACAAATTCATTGGTGCCTTATTTAAATCAGACAAACAAACCTAAAGGTAGTTACAGACTAAGAAGAAACACCTATAAACTTGCATCGGGACACACATTTTTGCATACAGCCTTGTACCAACATTGGCCATCACTCCACTTGGATATATACTCCATGTTTTTGAGAAAATGGCATTCGTGGCATGTGACCTATAAACTGTATGAGAAACAGTAGCTTATCAGGAACAAAGGTGACAATGCTTTACAGGAACAGTATGTTGGACACTGTGGTCCAGCGTGGAAGCCAGCTTGTAGGCTTGTGTGAAGGATGAGCCCTGCCGTGGACTGAAACTGAAACAAAACTGACAATACTGTGTGCAGGGTGATGATTCAAAAGACTCAGCTTCCTGTTTTGTACATACAGCTTTCACTTTTGCTGGTGCTCCCTCCACAAAATCTGAAAAATGACCATCTTAGTGAAGATTACAGCTGTCTTTTTCATAGTCTCCTCCATCTTTGCCCAGGGTAAGTAATGCTGTGCCTATGCTAGTGACATGCGCTGGATTAATTTCTATTTGAATTTCAAAATCAACTGGAAAAAAACACATGGAAAGTATCAGATGCTATTTGCTCCACTCATCTTTTAATTAGTTACTGAAGTTTTATTAATAATATTGTACTGTAACTATATTTAGCATCATACTAATCTCAGTGCTACATTTCATGCTTAATTGTGGAGGGTCAACTTTATGAAAAACTTTGTGATAATGTCTCTGTCTGTGGAGTGGGAGACCAGGGTTCATGTCACAGTTGCAGAAGTTGAAGCTTGTTGTGTCCCCTTGAAAAACATCACTCTGAATAATATCAATACAATCAATAAAGTAGCTTGAGCTAAAAATTTGTGATTTAGAAGTTGTCTGGTTACATCATTGTGCCTCATACAGTCCATGTGCCTGGGTATATATTTGAATCAAATATTCATATCCTGGAACAACAACTTCAGACTCTGTTTCTGTGTTTTAACTACTGTTAAAACTGCTCTATATTTTCTTTGCAAGTGCAGTGTACTTTGCCTATAAGATATACTGATGTTGTAAACAAACACACCAGCATGGAATCATTCCTATACTAAAGCTGTTTAAATGTCCCACTTTACTTACAAGCTTAATTAAGCAATCCACGTATAAGAATCATTTTGGACCCCCTTACGTGTAATATGTTACTCAATGCAGTTAAATGAGGCATAAATTAAAAATGTTGTTTGGGACGTAAATGCATTTGTATATGAAATTGTGTATTTCTCCAATAACTGAAGCACATGCACATAAAATATTTTGAGAAAATGTTCTCAGGTACATTTTACTTTGCTAAGTGTCTAAATAATAACTGGCATTCAGCTGGTAGCAAAAGGGAAGATGCTCTCTACAGACTAACAACAGAAGCTTGTTTTGGGGCTTCCAAGTGACTCCAAGTGAACGTAAAGGCACTTGTTTCAAATGCAGGCTAACCCCTATGGCCCAGCCTTGAAACCAGTGTTTCAATTACCAATGATGACCCACAATGGCAGAGCAAATTGGCTTTACAGATTAAATTTAATTTCTCATGTGGTCAAGTGTATATGCACATAACTTCAACTAAGGATGGTCCTTTCTACTTCAGAAACTGTCTGCTTTATTGACAGGGTTCTACAGCATCGAAGTGTATCATATGAAGTCCATTAACACTACGGCTGGCCAGAACATCAGCCTGCCATGCATTATAGATACAGATGGAAAAAGCATCTCCCAGATCCACTGGAAGAAGATTACGGCAGGAGATAAAGAACACAGCATTGTGATCTTCAACCCCCTGTTCCCACTTACAAAAAATTGGGACAACATCTCTCTGGATATCATGGGTCATGGACAGAAGCTGAGGGGTTCGGTCCTACAATTGCAGGAAGTAGACAACTGGGCCAGCGGCCAGTACATGTGTGAGCTGACAACCTTCCCCGATGGAACAGTCAAGACGGTCACAAATCTACTGGTCATAGGTACTAACACTGCACGCACACTGTGCAATGCACAACACCTTTAGCATTATTGCTAACATCATCTATTCACTCAACAGAGCCACAATGTTATATTGTACAGCACATGTGCCCAGCTGTGCATGTGTAGTGCCTGTTTGTTCATATATACATCTTTGTGTGCTAAGGCCATGAAGTCTGTTCATTTTCTTGGCCTTCCCAGTCACTGCTCAGAAACACACACTCCACCATGTGTTAATTTGTGTTTCCCTGTAAACAATGCCTCCAAAGGGATGAGTGGGTATTATGATACAAGCTACACACTGAATAATCCAGATTATTTACAGGCACTTGTGTGAATGTATGTGAATGTGTCCTCACACAGGTAAGTACTGGTGTAGTGAGTGCAGGTGCACATATTTTTATGCACATGCCCTCTTCCCCCTCAGATGTCAAGCTATCTGCCAGCGTGACATGGCTAAACCAGGGTGCAGGAGGGGAGGTCAAGGCAATGATCCTCTGTAACAGCACCCCCTCTGCAGACAACTATTCCCTCTGGCCCTCCAAGGTGAGCCCCGATCAACTCCTCATGAAATGCACAATCATGTAGATCCATGAACAAACGCTGATCCTCCACAGTTCTATCATTAATTTGTCCTGTGTATAAAGGGTAGGTCAGTTGTAATGGCATTAAATCCTCTGGTAACATGACATTCACTAAATTTCAGTGCATGTAACTTACTGAACAAAAAAGTGTGTTTTTTCATGTTTGGAAATGAGGAAATGTAGATAAGTAGAAAAACAAACCCCTTTCCTATTAAGAGCAAAACTTCATGTATCAGTGAAATGATTATACACTGCATTTTTCTGTTACAGCAGGCAGTATAGTGTGAAACTGCTCTGATGCTTACAGTGCCAGAGTGGATGCTTCTTTTCTACTGTTGGATGATGCTCACCGGAGCATCTTCCATTTTTGGTCCCCTGCACAATAACACTGTTATATTGTGTGGCCAGAGACCATGAGCTAAAAAAAAAAAACACTTTACAAATAACATGAAACATTTTATGTATTTCATGCACATCTTTGAAATTATAGTGATATTTGTTCATGTGGCTGAGAGTTCTCAGAGGATGAAACACAGAAAAAAAAAGAACAGAGAACAAGCTTACAGCTATTCTGGCTTGAAAGCATAAAACATGGGTCCACAACAATATGGCTTTCCACCATTCTAACTAAATATATTTTTAAGCATGTCAAAACGTGATATTTTATTAAAACAGACTACTTTTACTACAATTTCTGCGCTTGTACATGCAACACATGATGAACACATTGAATGTATCTTAGTGTAGTCAAGTTTCTCTTCATGTGGTGCTGTTTCTCTCCCTCCTTAGAATAAATCATCAGTTTTAAGGAACAAAACAGGATTGTTCCTGCTGCAGGAGGTGATGAGGGAAAGCGATGATGTGTATGTCTGTCAGACAGAATGGTTACCGCTTCACCCTCTCCATGGACAGAACCTCACTACTCAAGTGCGAGTCTGCTGCAAATGTGATGAACCCTCACACTCACACAAGGGATGCTCTGCCATCTCTGGGCAGGAGGCTTTATTCCTTGCACAGTTTAAATATTTGCTCTTAGCTCTCTTAAGCTTTAGAATAATTTTAAGTTTGTAACAACTGGGATGCTTCAATTTTAATTAAAGCCATAAGATAAGCATTTCTAAATTGGAGGCACAGAGACCTCAGTAAACATTAAAATATTTTTCTTGTTGTTCTTAAAAGCAAACAAATGGGCTATTTTCAGTCTCCATCTGAATTTATGCACTTCATTACATTCTGCTCCCTTCACAAACATCAACCTCTACAAATATTGTTAGAAGTAATGAGAATAAATGTGAATCAGTGTGAATTAATGTCAATCATTGTAGACTAGAATTCCATCTTTCAGTGCTGTGCTTCTGTTATGAGCATAGCTAATTGTCTGGGACCTAGTCCTCCTGCTGCATTTTTTTAATGTTATTTTATCTTACTGACTTATCCACTCAAAAAGAGTGTGCATTGCTGTGTTGCTGAAGGTTTAACTGTGAGATTCTTTCAACGTTGTATATTTGCATGCATTTCCCCTTGTGAGTATTCTGTTGTTCAACTCTCCATATAACTGATCCCCGTGGACCCTTAAGCAGACCCAGGACTGATGCTGCTGCTGTTTGATGCTCATACACTGTGACTGATTCAGTCAGATATGAGATGACTATTGTTTATTTATTTTAGTACAATTTTATCTAGAATTCAGTCTTTTCTACCTGAGAACATTTTAAAGCATTTGTGATCATTTGTGATTTGTGAGCTGATTTGTGATCATTCATTTGTCATTGTCGTCATTTGTCATTTATAAATATTAAATGATGGAGCAGCAGAAAAAAGCTCTTGCGGCAAGGTGCTAACATTTGGGCATTATGTGTAAGAGCACACACACGCACACATTATATATATTTATATATATTATACATATAAGTTTTGCTGTTCTCACTGGTAGGGATTCAAGGCATGGTCCATTGGTCAAAGTCACATCTCTGATACTTGACACATCCAAATAGCTCTATTTACATGGTAGTAAGTGCATTCCAAAGAGACATCAGTGATGTTTTATACCATTGAGTTTATTGAATTTTAAAAACCAAGGGTTTTTAAGGCAATATACAGGAAATATACAGCTTCTTACCATTGCATTTTGCATTACATGCCAAAAATGCTTACTGCTGACTCCCACCCTTGCAACTGTAACATCAATTGTGAAGGGATCATTCAAACAGTTTCAGCCAATCTGGATACATGGATATTTTCTGATCCTTGAGATCATGTTACCAGGGAAGTCAGTGTCTAAGAATGTTTCCAGTTCCCCTGTAGTTATGGTGGTGTATGCAGGACTGGACAGTATGTATCTCCATCACTGAATAAACATTGAACATTGCAATGTGCACAGTAACTGAGTCAGCCATATATGGTAAAATTACAGTGACATGTCAGTTCTGCTAACTGAAACTGAAACTAAAATATAAATGCATGTAAACCTCTAACCAAAGTTCTGAATGGCTAAATAGGTCAGATAAAGATACTTCTCTTTTAATGCTATGAGAAATGTAGCCATAATCTAGAAAAACAGAAATAAAAAACAGTCTTTTCTCACCTGTTGAAAAATATGGCCTTCTGTTATCCTGACAACAAGATGGGCCTCTGAAATACACGTCTTATGCTTTTTTAAACATTTTCTCAAAACAAATGTATATTACCTCACCTTTCACTACATGGGTATACTCAAGCTGCATAATTGGTGTAACAAAAGTAAAAGATAGAATTTTCACTAGAGCCTGCTTTTAAATTCTAGTGACTGAATTTAGCTGTGTGTCCCTTCACTGTGTTAAAAGCTAACCTCATGTGTTTGATATCATCAATGGAAATGCATTGTTTTAAATTTCCAGTACAGTACAAATGGTGTCAGTCATACTATAGTGTTGCTCACAGTGAGCCCGCTTATATACTGCTAGTGTGTGCCCGGTAGGATTTGCAGGATAAGTACAGTATAACTGGTTTTCAACAAGTGTGGCTTGTTACCGAGTGGCTGGCCTCACATACACACATACTATTACAATTAGTACAATATGAGTACTACTATTTTTAATTTTGAAAAGGTGGAACATGGAGGATCCTTGTTTAAACCACACACACACACACACACACACACACACACACACACACACACACACACACACACACAAATGCCTGACATTCTTCCAGCATCACAGTTTATGTGGTGAAACGTGAAGGCTCCTCCTTCACCATGTTTATGCATTTGTGAGCGGGTGTGCATGAGTTTGTAGTGCACGTCTGCTGCGGTCAGTCTGCAGTTGCACTTTTGGTGGATGTACAATGATCAAGATAACACGACAGGAAGACTGAGTGCTGCTCTGTCTGTTGGAAACTGTTTCACACCCTCAAAAGTGTTGCAAATGCTGATAAACCTATTAAACCTGTCAGCTGAGGTGCTCAACATGACAGTTTCAGCTGTGAGTGTTGCTGTTGCATGCAGCAGTCCACCAGAACTTTGGCATCTCGACTAAGAAAAAATGACCACATCAGGTTTTACATGATCTGAACAGCTGAAGTGTTAATGAACTGGTCTGCCCTTTCTAATTGTTTCCTGGCAAGTGGCAGGTGGTGACATTTCTTGACAAATGCTGACCCATGAAAAAATATATCCTGTTGGCAATTTAAGACCATTTCTGTATGTAATGTAAAGTAGTAGTAAGGAGCAGGGCTTGTAACCAAAACGTTGCTGGTTCGATTCTCCACTAGGGTACTGTTGTTGTACCCTTGGGCAAGGTGCTTAACCCTGAATTGTCTCAGTAAATATTCAGTAGTATAAATGGATAAAATGTAAAAAAAAAAACCTGTAACCTATGTAAGTCTGCTGAGTGTCTGCTAAATGACAATAATGTAATATAATGTAATGTAATTTCTGAGACATTTTCAGGGAACCATAAAAACCTGGGTGAATACATCTATGTATAGATAGATGCTAAATTATTGGATTGCATTTTTTATATAAATCTACCTACCATAAAATGTTTCTGTGCTCTCCTGAAACTGCTGTCTCAGCCTGGGGGGAGTAACACACTTATTGTAACTGTCTATTTACGCTCATCTTATTATGTGTTATGGTCATATATTTTATATTGGTTGGGAAATATACTTAATGTTTGTACAGTAGTTAACTAATGCAAAGTAAAAACTGAAGCACAGTATGACTGTATAGCTTATATCTAACCACTACCCTTTTTTTAACATAGATTTTGTAATGCTGTGGTTGAAGCAGCTGGCAGGAATTGGGTTAAATTTAGATTACCCTCATGGGGGGCTCAGTCAGGTAAGGCAATTATTCTTCATGCAGTCTGAGCCATACAGGGCCGGGTTCAAAACCAGGTCATCAGCGAACAATGGCTGAGAGCTCAAAACAGTGGAACAAAGCTGATTTGCTATACAGTAGTTGCAATATAATTATGTTATGCAGACATGCAACTACAGTGCCATGAAAAAGTATTTGCCCCCTTCCTGATTTCTTTTATTTTTGCATATTTGCCACACTGAATTGTGTCAGATTTTTAAACAAAATTTAATGTAAGACAAAGACAACCAGAGTAAACACAAAATACAGTTTTTAAATGATCATTTTATTTATTGTCTTTGCCTTACATTAAATTTTGTTTGAAGATGTAACACAA
Organism: Megalops atlanticus; assembly: GCA_019176425.1. Lineage (NCBI taxonomy): Eukaryota > Metazoa > Chordata > Actinopteri > Elopiformes > Megalopidae > Megalops > Megalops atlanticus. Next base: position 36,218,457 of record CM032877.1, read on the forward strand.
TTGAGTGTGACAAATATGCAAAAATAGGAGAAATCAGGAAGGGGGCAAATACTTTTTCACAGCACTGTATATGAGAAGAACAGGTCATTTGGCCCAACCAGTCTATTTTGGTAATGGCATAATATAAATTCTTGATTTTTTTAGATGAATATCTGTAACTGTCCTTTGTTACTTCAAAAAGAAAGAGAAAATATATCCAAGGAAGTGACTGCACAGATGCATTGTGCACTTCAACAATAGTGACAGGCACAGTTGTGGTTTTTACTGGCAGAGCTCGTTTCCGGCACAAGGGAACAAAGGGTGACATTTTAGAATTCATGAACAGCGTCTTCACAATATGCAGGTGAACTGAATCATGGATACTGTGGTGAAGATGACAGTGGTAACGGTCCTGCTCCTTGGCTTGGCTCAGGGTAAGTCACCTGTTTTAAAGCCTTCCATCCATCACCCAGCAATGGAGCAACTCATTATGTCATTGTATTCTTCCCTTGTTTTGTTTCGTACGACTTTCACACTTATTTGCTTGGTTGCAGTAAGGGTGTGCGGTTGATTTGGGGCTAATTAACTTGGTTGCTAATCCTTTTATTCAGATAAAAAGAAATTTTTATTTGAATTGTCTGAGCTGAATTTTCTTGAGGATGTTAGACCAACCAAGTGCTCAAGTTAAAAGGGGCACAACACAATGTAAAGTTTGCTATGTCTTTTATCACATAGGAATTTCAATTTGAAGCCTTTTACTTCAGATTAAACCTTAAAAATTGTTCAATTTGCATTGACAGCTGCATACTGAACTTTATTAATGTTATGCTGAACACAGTCGAACTTGGTCAAAGACTCCCCCTTCTGCTTATTTTGTTCAATCAATCAAATTTATTTTGAACTTCACCCTTTCCTAGTGGCATTTTTACAGTGAAAGTGTTTACAATGCAGAACAGGAAGATTTTTTGCAAAAAAATTCAAAGACACATATAATTACCACTGGTAGCTATAAAGGGGATGAGTCTAAAATGAGCAGAAATATACACTCAAAATGAACAATTGACAGGATGTGAAAGCAGAAACACAAAGGAACCAGAGACTGAAACAGGGCGAACGCTACAAGATACTTGTATTACATGCCATAGACCCATAATAAGATGGTAGAGAACTGGCAGGATGATGCAAACTTTATGAAAGAATAACACCATGAAAACAACCTATAAAGGCACTACACAAAAACCAGAAAAGGTCAGTCAAAATAACACAAAAGGAAGAAGACAAAAAAAACAAACAAGATAAAATTAAAGCAAACTACAAAAATAATAATTTCATAAAATAGCAACATGGGCAATAGTGACACAGTAACGAACATGAAGAAGAATGAAGCTGTAATAAGAATTTCGACAATGTTCATTGACGTTGAGTTAGCTAATAAATCATTTGTATTGATTAAATTTTCCTTCCCTGAATGTGGCAGTGAAATAAATGCAGAAGTATATGCGTTGCATGACTTCCGAAATTAAAAGTCGGTTCAATTTGCTTGTTATGATTTGCGTTTGCTGAGTGAGTGAGCTGTGTAACACATTGAGTGTCCGAGTTAAGTCAAGTGAGTATACATTTGTGCATTTCATGACACTTTTTGCATTCTGGTGTTCCAGGGAGTGCTGAGCTCCAGCAGACCTGTGAATACAAAGCAGTGGGGGAATCCACACTGATTCCTCTGCAGTCTCCCAGCAGCTGTAAGCAGGAAAGCTTAACATGGAAATTAAACTCAAACGAAATCCTTAACAGGAAGAGAAATAGGGTCCGCATTTCCATGGGTTTGGATATAAATATAACTGCAGATGGTTCTCTACAACTGAAAAATCTTCAGATGGATGGAGCAGGGGTATATGAAGCCATGGTTTATGACCAAAATGGAAAGCTCTGTTCCAGCACAGCTAAACCCCTGTGTGTGATGGGTAAGTAAAAGATAACATGATGTAGGGAATAGTAGATTTTAAACTGGGTAGCAGTTTGAGATAATTTGGAGGCAACTGACCATTTTCTATATATATTCTGTCTGTGTTTAAATAGTGCAGTTAAATAGTGCAACATTTTATCATTGCAGTGCCTTGGGTTTCAGTTGAGTGCATATTAAAAATAAAATTCACTATGACTGTTTTTATGCTTTCTTTACTGTGGGATAAAATGTAGCTCTACTTCAGTTGCTTTGCTGTGTTTAGTCATATTGTTAGAATGTATTTCTTCTTTTCTAGAAAGGGTGTCCAAGCCTTCTGTGTCACACAAATGCAGTGAGGACGCTGTGATCCTCACCTGCAACACAAGAAAATCCGAGACAGATGTGACTTTTGAGTGGAGTTTGAACGGTCGGAAAATTGAGGGGAAAGTTGAAAAAACCTTCACGGTCAACGGAAGACCTAAACCCAGTGATAAATATTCATGCACAGCCAGGAACAAAGTTGGTGAAGAGAAAAGCAATGATGCAACAATACAGTGTGTTGGTATGTTTCAAAGTGTGTTACGACATCCATGGCAAATCAAAACTAGCCACTTCCCTACTTTAAATCCTCACCACCAGCTACTAGGTCAGCCTGCTGTTGCTTTCAGTTTGATATTTCCTGTTCTCATTATGGTCACTTTCTGCAGTACAAAATTGACATCTGTGAGAAATGTGTAATTCTGACTCTCTTCCCACACCATCTCAAAACTCAACCCCCCGCCCCAAACCCCCAGATGTGCAGGTGTCTGCCAGTGTAACAAGGCCAAATGGAGACGTGAGAGAGGGAGACAAGGTTACAATCCTCTGTAACAGCAGCCTTCCTGCGGACACCTACTTTCTCTGGCTACCCAAGGTCTGACCCCTTGGCTCTGATACAGTATTGCTAGTTGGCATAATCTATCTGTGGGTGTTTGTCTTTCATTCATTCATTGCTCTGTACAGAAATTCAGAAATGTCGTTCGGCTACAGCTCTTTGCAACATAGAAATGACAATGTTACGCATACACACATTATACAACCATGTGTGATTTTTTCTGTTTCAGAATAGTTCACCCAGAATGCAGCACAAAAATGGAGAATTCAGGCTGGAAAATGTGGAGGTAGATGACAGCGGCATCTACACCTGTCAGCCGCAGTGGTTATCAGGTCACCAAATTTTCAGTCGCAATGCCACAGTCAACCTGCGTGTTTCCCATAGAGAAGGAAAACAGACAGACCACGGACTGACAAGGCAACAGATCACATCTGGGAAGCATACCTCTTTCTCCCATCTCACTGGAATCTTTTACTTATTAGTTTCTGTGTTTGCTTTGGTAACACACATATAGACAAATGCCTTTAAGCCGCATGCTTAATGCTTCTGTAGTAATCAAAAAACACCACGCCTAATACAGTGCTTCTAAGAGGCATGAAAAGTTGCACAACTAGGACACCACTAACCACACATGAACAAGCATCAGTACCCATACCCCTGAGATCACAAATGTGTGCCTATGTTGCCATATGCACACACACACACACACACACACACACACACACAAATTCAGAATTGTCTGTGCATACAATTCTGCCATAAAAAGAAAAGATATTTGTCAGATGAATAAAAATGAATAAAGGAACAAATACTAAGTGACACTTGTTTTGTATTTATTTTTAACAAATCTTTATGTTTGACATCAGAGGATTTGATATTTGATATCCCTCCTCTCTGTCTTTATTTATTTATTTATTTGCTTGTTTAATTCTCTTTCAAAATAATGGTTTGTAGGAGAGTATCTACTGTTCATATGGTAAAGTCTGGGCAGAACAACAGTTTATAGGGTGAACTTTTAATCTCTTATTTTATTATGATGGTTTCCCTTAGAGGTGTAAGAGAGTGACAGTGTCTCCTTTGAGATCACAGTGAGTATTTTACTGGGTGAGGCTTCTATTGATGGTGATTGAATGCTTTACCCAGCAGGCGATTTGAGGGGGGATGAAGGGGGATGCTATCCCCCTTGTTAGCAAAATGACCAAAATGCATCCCCCTTGTTAACCTGCCATCCCCTCTCCATCCCCTAGTTAGTAGCAGAGAGTGCTGTGTGTGCATCTGCCATCCCCCCTGTTAAAAATGAACAAATCACCTACTGGCTATACCCTTCACCCAGAGACCTTGATCTTTTTTTCAATGTGTTCAGATCATTTGTGCAGCATGAATAGATCTAGATTTTCCATGTTAAGAGGTGAGCCACACACATCTCCAGTATTCAACTCTGCCAGGTCTTCATCTAAGGTTCCTTTGTAACATCCAGCATTTTCACAGTGAGCATGATACAGTTAACTTTTTACTCATTTTTGTGTGAATACCGGAGACTGTATTTAAATGATTACCTTGCTTTCATTTCTGTGAAGCTTTCCTTTCAGTTTTGGATTAAAAACAATGACTTTAAACAATAATACATTTCAAGTAACATTATAATTCAGATTCAAAAAGTCATTGTTTTACAGGGCCATGGTTTCTGTGGAGCCTTGACTTACTGTGATATCCTGTCTGTTGCTTCAGTAAGTTGCACCAGACGGAAGCTGATAGTTGCAAGGTATCTCAGCTACAGAGAAATGCAGAGCTCTCTTTGTGGGTTTTTTCTATTACCATGCTGACAATGGAGGCGCAATGCATATCCCTGTCAGCACTTGACCCCCTTTGTGATGTGAGAAAATTTTGTGGGCCAACACTACCCAGTTGTTCCACTGTAACTGCACCTATTGCTGGTCTCAGTCTTTTGGACAGTTTAGATAACACCTCTATCACACTGTTCATGTTAACAGTGTTCAATAGTACTGCATATTAACTTGTGGTATATCACATCTTATTCTACTGGACTGTTAGCTGCACAGACCTGTGTCATTGGAGCATTTTATATGGGAGCACTTCCACACAGCGCGATTCTGAACAGAACAGAACTACAAGTGATGTCACAATTATGGTTGAGGAACATTTTGAGCGACAGTTATGTATTACGTGACACCTGTTATTTTCAACACACTTTAAACATCTATGATATTTAAACTGGACAGCAAACATTTCAGAATACAATACTTAATCATTTGTCACATTTGTCACAGGGCTCAGACTGCAGAAACGGAACTTTAGGTTTTTTAGATACAGCTTTCTCTCACTTCCTGTGAAGACCACCACAGCATTTTCTTGTCTTCCCCTCACACATCTTGTCTGTCAGCAGCAGTCAGGAGACCACAGTCATGGCCACTGAGGGGATGATGTCAACCATCACTGTCCTGCTTTTCACAACCTTCACCCAAGGTAAGTCACTTGAGGGAGTGATTTCTCTGAATCAACATCAGTCTTGCTTTGTAAATGGGGATACTCTTTCTTGCCCATCAAATAATTTATCTGGGTGTTCTGTGACATAGGCATGAAGGTTTCAGAGTGGCAAAGCTCATTTGATTTGTAGACATTTCCGTGATCCATAAGTAGGGAAAAATAAAAAAAGAATAAAATTTATTACATAACATTATACAGATAACAAACATGATGAATAGCTATGTAGCCAGTAAAATATCATCTCAGAAGTGAATAACTATGGTGAATATTCATTTTTGGTAATACACACTGGAGGTCAGCCAAAGGCTGTTTTGATGTGGTTGTTTTAAGGAGTGAGTTTGTAGTTAATTATTGGTACTACTCAGATATTGATGTTTATTGGAGGCATCTGTCTTATTTCATATCAATTCAGTCATCAAACACACAGAACTGCACAAACCACTGTTGTGGGTTTGGTGATTTCAGTATTACAACAAATGATTCCTAGTTTCTGTTCACTGTTAAATGTGTCAGTAGAGATCATGGAATAAAAGAGAAAACTTGAACTTTAGGCTCATTTGTAATTTAGTTTACCTGTGTGTGTGTGTGTGTGTGTGTGTGTGTATGTATGTGTGTGTGTGTGTGTGCGCGTGTGTGCATGCGAGCGTCCACGCGTGCTGGTTTGCATATGTCAATGTAAGCATACATATCATGATAAGTGCTACCCTCTTGCTGTTCACTTGTGAATTTCTTAATACCGACCATGAAATTAAAGTCTGCTTTTGATGCTGGCATAAGTACAGCATTACTACATGGTTTGATTCATGTACCTGAGACAGCTCAGCTTTACCTCTTCCTTGATTTGCCTCTACTTTTTAAAACCTGCATAATTACAGCAAAAAGGTGGTAAATAATATATAACTTAAGAAACATGCACAATTGATAATATTTTGCTTTGCTCTCATTTGCTTGTCAGGGCTTCATGGTGTAAACTTGTACCATATGGAATGGATCAATGCAACAGTGGGGCAGAGTGTTAGCCTGCCATGCATGAAGGAGGAAAACCACAACTACAGCATTACTCAGATTGAGTGGAAGAAATCTGTGGACCATCAGGAGCACAAGATAGTGGTTTTCAACCCCTTATTCGAAACACCATACAAATACTGGGCCAACATCTCCCTTCAGCTGGAGGGTTCTGGAAAGAATCTAAGGGGTTCCACCCTGAAGTTGCAGAGCATAGGCATATTGGACAGTGGGCGATATGTGTGTGAGCTCACCAATTACCCCTACGGGACACTCACAGCCGTCACACATCTCCGAGTCATAGGTAATACCAAGTCAGTGTATTTGCACTCTACCCAACACAGACAACTAGATATACTGGCACATAAACATACTACACATTACCACCTGCACAACACTTCACAGCCTTCCTTCCAACAATAGAGTACATGTGTATGTACAAATATTTCAACTGAAAACGTCCTAGTATGTTTCAATGTGTGTTACAGTATGAATGTCTTATTGAAACTAGCCACCCATCTTAACTCAACTCCTTACCACCAGCCTCAAACTGAACGCCTCAGAAACCAACACGGCTCTGTGCACTATCTAGGTCTGCCTGCTGTTGCTTTCAGTTTAGGCCTTTACTGTGCCTGCATTCTTTGTGATCACTTTCTGCAGCAAATATCTGTGAGAAACTTGTAACTTTGTTCCTCTTCCCACACCATCTCAAGACTCAACCTCCTGCTCCAAACATCCAGATGTCCAGATGTCTGTGAGCGTAACATGGCCGAATGGAGATGTGAGAGAGGGGGATGAGGTTACAATCTTCTGTAACAGCACCCATCCTACGGACACCTACTTTCTCTGGCTACCCAAGGTGAGACCCCTTGATCTTGATACACCGATGTTGCTGGGTGGCAGTCTTTCTGGTCGGTTAGCTATCGGTCTGTACGGGAATTCAAGAATGCAATTCATTTTATAAATGCACATATAATGCACATAAAATGAACATATTTTATAAAAAAGACACTGTTAATATGGTGTATCCCTCATAAACACATGTACACATTTTAAAAAACCAGTAATTGACCAAAGGGGTAATGCTAATAGCACTCGGTTTCACTTCATACCCAGTGACCGCATCACAGGTGTGCCAGTAATCAGAATAACAAACACCCTCTGGTGTATTATCACTTTAGTATCACACATACTGTACACATACTTACACTCGCATCACACAATCATGTGTGATTTGTTCCATTTCAGAAGAATTCATCCAGAATGGAGAGCAAAGATGGAGAATTCAGGCTGAAGAGGGTCATGGTAGATGACAGCGGACTCTACACCTGTCAGGTGGAATGGTTATCAGGTCGCACATTTTACAGTCACAATGCCACAGTCGAACTGCTTGTTTCCCATGAGGAAGGAAACCAGTTTGAACATGGTCTGACAGGGCCACAGATCACGTCTGGGCAGCATACCTCTTTCTCCCTTCTAAATGGAATTTTTTACTTATTAGTTTCTGTGTTTGCTTTGGTAACATACATTTAAAAGTATTTTAAGGTGCAATGCTTGTACAACTCAACACAAGTCTTCACAAAATCCAGAATCTGCTGTGTAATCAATTCTGCCATTAAAAGTAGAAGTATTTGTCACATGAATACGAATGAATAAAGGAACAACTGCTGAGTGAGACTTACTTTTTGTTTTTATTTTTAGTTAATGTTTATTGTGAGACAGTGGTACAGTGTGCCAGTTTGGAGCAACATGAGAATTCAGCTGAATACAGATGACTTCCATTGATGGTGTTAGAGAGCGATATATTCTGGATGCAGATACCATGATTTTTGGGCAATGTGGTCAGATCAGCTGTGTGGCATGAACAGAGGTGAGCCACACATCTCCAATACCCAGTTTTAGCAGGCATTTAGCTAAGGTTAGCTTATTTTTACTATTAAGAATTTTCACACTAAACTGTGGTGTTGACAACTGTTAGCTTACAAAAGATTTTTTATATAATGCTTTATATAGCAAAGTACAGATTTGTAATGTTTAACAGATGGCTGGCTACAACATATTTTGTGATTTTTTTTTGGCAACTGATACCTTACACCTGTTTTAATATTTACTTGAATAATTGAGGTTTAGTGTAAAAAAGGAGTACTTTGGTTTCATTTCTGGTGATTTTTGCTTTAAGCTTTGGATTATAAAAAATAACTTAACCAACAGAGAGACAGACAAACCACACCCACTTTTACAAACCATATCAATTTGACTTCATGTACTCTTGCACTCACAAATTTATTTTTATTATTTTTTCATATTGAAACTGTGTTGCTATACAATCACATTTTCTTTATGGTATATTATATATCCATGCAACATCTTCCGAACTTTATCTGTTTTGCAGCAGAAGCTTAGCATTTCATGTCATCACTAGACAAGCCTGAGCGTTGCACTAATGCAAGTGAAAATGTGGTAGAGTCCTAGCTCCATCTGACTACAGCAGTCTGAAAGCAGCCTTCTTGTCCTAGGTCTAAATGCTGCTAGACTCCCTGTGGTGTTTGTTACAACTGACCTTCAAGGCCTACTGGAAAATCTGACAGAATTGAACGTCTCAGGTGGTGCCCACAAATGGTTCTTGTCTTACCTCTCTGAACGATCCTACCAAGTGTCCTGGTGTGTGTCTGTCTCAAAGTCCCACAGCCTCACCAAAGGAATCTCCCAGGGATCCCATCTCTGTCCTCTCCTGTTCTCCTTGTACACAACTTCCCTTGGCTTGCTAATATCTTCCCATGGATTCTCCTCCCATTGCTATGCTGATGATATACAACTCTTTCTCTCTCTATCCTTCCCACCCACTAATGTACATATCACCCTGTACATCAAAGTTTGCTGCAGTGACATTTCCAGTTGGATCATTTGTCAGCATTTCAAACTCACACTTGCTAAAACAGAACTACTCTATTGTCCAGAATCATCCTCTGATTTCATTGATGTCTCCATTACCCTTGATAACACAGTGTTGTCTACTGCCAGGAATCTTGATGTAATTCTGGATAACAGTATCTGACCTTTATTGAAAACACAACATCAATTACTCAGAGATGTTGATTATTACTATATAATATCCTCGAAATCTATGTGTTTCTTACTGCATATGCTACCCAGCTCATTGTCCAGATGCTTGTGCTATCCTCACTGTACTACTGCAGTTCTCTGCTTGCCAGTATCCTTAAATAGGCTATTAGGTACCCCAGCTTATACAGAATGCTACTGCTCGTCTTGTCTATACCCATCCAAAATACTCGCATGCCACTCCTGTCTTCATTCCCCTCCACAGGTTACCATTTGTGACCACAATAAAATACAAATCTGTGGTTCTAGCCTTTGGGGCACCAAGCAGAACTGGACCACTTCAGTTTACTGTCAAATCATACACTCCTGCCAGACCACTCCACTCCGCACCCTCTGCTCACCTTGTCATCCCTCTCTGAAAGGGTCCATCTTCTCAGTCACGTCTATGTTCTACTCTGGTCTTCCGATAGTGGAATGAGCTCCCCCACAACAGCCAGAACTGCCGAAACAGTGTCCATTCTCTGCTGCGCACTGAAAACGTATTTGTACATTCATTCGTACAAATGAGTTTTGTACAAATACATTTACAATGTATTTGAACATTCATGCTATATCCTGAAAACACGTTTTCTATATCATCAAACATCCTTTTGCTCTTGCTATGGCACCTAACAGAATATGACATGTTATGTGATGTCTCCTACTATCGGATTGTGACACTTGGTTTAGTATCATCTCTGCTAACAGCAGAGACAATACTCTTTGGATAAGAGCATCTGCTAAATGCTAAAAAGTAAATGTAAATCTGTAAATCTATAAAAATAACACATTTCAGGTACCATTGTAATTCAGACCATTCAGATTATTAATCATTGAGTTACAGGCCCAGTGTGTTTTTGTAGACATGTCTTACTGTGATGTATCTTGTCTATTGCTCCATGAGGTTGTACTAGGTAGAGGCTGATAGTTGCAAGGTATCTCAGCTATGGAGAAATGTACGTTTCTGTTTGTGGGTTTTCTCTGTTACTGTCAGTGCTGCGGCATCGTAGCTGGTTGTTTGTTTTTCCCTGCCATGTGCTTTTGTGTTCGTTTCTCTCCCTTGCTTGCCCCGCCCCTTGTTTCCCTGCCCGATTGCTCATCTGTTTCACCTGCTCGCTTGTTCACCTGTGTCTCGTTTTCTTGTTAGCGTGTTCCCTTTATATCCTCGTCTGTTTCTTAGCCCTTTGCCAGTTCGTCTCAGTTTTTCTGTTTTGCAACCAGCGTTTTTCCCGTCTTGCTTGTATTCTGCCTGCCCGTTTTGATCTTGCCTGTTTTCTCGACCTTGTTTTTGGATTTTGTCTTTGTACCTTTTGCTGTGTCTACCTGGTTTTTGACATCGCCTGTTTTTCGACTCTGTCTACTGGATTTTCCCTCTTTCGGCATTAAACCATCATTTGCCATCCTCTGCTGTCTGCGCCTGAGTCCCTGTCTGAGCCCCCCCATGACAGTTACTGTGCAGACAATGGATACGCAATGCATATCCCTGTCAAAGTTTGACCCCATTTGTAAAGCGAGAAGTTTTTCAAAAGTCTCCAAGGTGGTTCAACACTACCCTGCTGTTCCACTGTCATTGCATCTATCACTGGCCTCAGTCTTTTGGACAATTAGAAAAGACGCCTGTTACACTGTTCATATAAATAATGTTCAATAGTACTACTTATTATATTGTGGTATATTAGCTTAATGCTACTGGATTGTGTACAGTCCTGTGTCACTGGAGTGTTTTGTAAGGGAGCATTCTTCCGCTCAATGTGAACCTAATCAGAATAAAACTGCAGATGTTGACACAGCTACAGTTTAGGAATGTTTTGGGCAACAGTTCTCCATTACGTGATGTATGTCATTGTTAACTCACTTTTAAATATTTATGGCATTTACACTGTACAAAGAATATTTCACAATACAACAATTGATCAAATGTCACATTTGCACGAGTTTGCTTTGAATTACGGAAACACAAGAAGGCAAAATAAGAGAGAGAAAAGGAAAGAGAATGAGCAGTCCTCTCTGAAAGCTGAGGCTCAAACTGCAGAAACAGGTCTGTAGGTGTTTTTTTCTCTCACTTGCTGTGAAGACCACCATAGCATTTTCTTGTCTTCCCCTCACGCATCTTGTCTGTCAGCAGCAGTCAGGAGACCACAGTCATGGCCACTAAGGGGAGGATGTCAGCCATCACTGTCCTGATTTTTGCCACCTTCACCCAAGGTAAGTCACTTGAGGGAGAGATTTCTCTGATTCAATATCAGTCTTACTTTAGAAATGGGGACACCCTTTCTCATCCATCAAATAATTTATCTGGGTAGTCTGTGACATAGACATGAAGGTTTCAGAGTCACAAAGACCATTTGATTCATAGACATTTCCGTGATGCATAAATCCTATAAATATAGGATTAACAACACATCAATAATATAAAACATAAAATTTATTTACATATTATACTGACAACAGAGGCAATGAATGACTATCTTGTGAAAGATCATCTCAGAAGTGAATAAATATGGTGAATGTTAATTATTGGTTATACAGAGAGGATGTCAGGCTTTCAGGTAGAAGGACCCAGGCACAGACCGGGATGACAAACCAGGCGTTTATTGAAGGATGTCCAAAATCGTAGTAACAGAACAGTCCGAGTCAAAACCAGAGAATCCACGAGCAGAAAATCCAAAACACTAGGCAAGGGTCAAAATCCAACGAAACAGGCAGAGATCAAGAAAAACCAGCGCAAGCAAACAACAAACAGGCAGGAACGAAACAGACCGAAACACTGTGACAAACTGGCAAAGAAACAGAGCAGATAGAGGGGTATAAATACACAGACTGATGATGAGACAACAGGGACCAGGTGTGCAGGATGGGCTTCAGGTACTGGGTGTGGCAGCAGGGCAGATGGGGCACAAGGAGGTGGGGCGAAGGCTAAAAAAACAAAAACGAAAGCACATGCACACAAGAAAAACAAAACAAATGACACACCCACACTGACAGACCGGAAGACAAAAATTGACACAAGCAGGACACCACATGGAAGGACTGACAGAGGAGGTCAGCTGAGAGCTGTTTTGATATGGTTGTTTTAAAGAGTGAGTCTGTAGTGTATTATATTACGTATTACTCGGAGATTGATGTTTATTGGAGGCATCTTTCTTATCGCATATCATTTCATACCTCTTACACACAGACCTGCACAAGCCACTGTTGTGATTTTCGGTGATTTCATTATTACAATGAATGTGTGCCACTTGTGTCAGTAGAGACCATGGAATAAAATTTTTCCTCTGATACTGACTTAAGCATGGCATTACTACATAACTTGGATCTAATAAAACATGAACTTTAGGCTCATTTTTAATTGCGTGTGTGTGTGTGTGTGTGTGTGTGTGTGTGTGTGTGTGAAATCCTCATTCCTTGTTTCACAGTGATAGTTCCTGTTATTGTTCAACAATGGATAGGGTAACTGTGATATTAAAGTAGCACAGAACAGCAAGGGCAAAAATAAAATTAAATCAAACCAAAATGGTCTGGAACAGATATAAGAGAAAATGTCTGTGATTTGTCATTCAATAATCAAAAATTACAGCATAATGGTGGCTAACAATAAGAAACACAATTCATAATATTTTGCTTTGCTCACACTTGCCTGTCAGGACTTCATGATGTAAACCTGTATCATACGGAATGGATCAATGCAACAGTGGGGCAGAATGTTAGCCTGCCATGCATGAAGGAGGAAAACCACAACTACAGCATTACTCAGATTGAGTGGAAGAAATCTGCGAACCATCAGGAGCACAACACAGAGGTTTTCATCCCCTTATTCCCACCTCCATATAAATACTGGGACAACATCTCCCTTCACCTGGAGGGTTCTGGAAAGAATCTAAGGGGTTCCACCCTGAAGTTGCAGTCTGTGGGTATTTTGGACAGTGGGCGATATGTGTGTGAGCTCACAACTTGCCCCTATGGGAGAGTCAAAACTGTCACACACCTCTGGGTCACAGGTACTGCCAACGCACTGTGTTTACACTGCACCTAATATGCATGTAGAAAACTAGATATACTGGCACATAAACATGCTACACATTACTACCACCTGCACAATACTTCACAGCCTTCCTTCCAACAATAGAGTACATGTGTATGTACAAATATTTCAATAGAAAATGTCCCTAGTATGTTCCAATGTGTGTTACAGTATGAATGTCTTATTGAAACTAGCCACCCAGCTTAACTCAACTCCTTACCACCAGCCTCAAACTGAACGCCTCAGAAACCAACACGGCTCTGTGCACTATCTAGGTCTGCCTGCTGTTGCTTTCAGTTTAGGTCTTTACTGCGCCTGCATTCTTTGTGGTCACTTTCTGCAGCACAAATCTGTGAGAAACTTGTAACTTTGTCTCTCTGCCCACACCATCTCAAAACTCAACCTCCTGTCTCAATCACCCAGATGTCCAGATGTCTGTGAGTGTAACATGGCCGAATGGAAATGTGAGAGAAGGGGATGAGGTTACAATCTTCTGTAACAGCACCCATCCTATGGACACCTACTTTTTCTGGCTACCCAAGGTGAGACCCCTTGATCTTGATACACCGATGTTGCTGGGTGGCAGTCTTTCTGGTTGGTTAGCTATTGGTCTGTACAGGAATTCAAGAATGCAATTTATTTTATAAATGCACATATAATACACATAAAATGAACATATTTTATAAAAAAGATACTGTTAATATAGTGTATCCTTCATGAACACATGTACACATTTTAAAAAACCAGTAATTCACCCAAGGGTAATGCTAATAGCACTCGGTTTCACTTCATACCCAGTGACCGCATCACAGGTGTGCCAGTAATCAGAATAACATACACCCTCTGGTGGTGCTTTCAAGTTGCAATGCTTCTGTAATAATCAAAACGCACTGGGTCTTCACAAAATTCAGAATCAATTCTGATATTATAAGTAGAGATATTTGTCACATGAATACAAATGAATAAAGGAACAAATACTGAGACTTGCCTTCAGTTTTTATTTTTATTAAATCTTTACGTTTGACCCCAGAGGTTTTGATATTTTTCCCTCCTCTGTGTCTGTTTTCCTTTATTTATTAGTTTGTACTTGCCTTGAAAATAATGACATTTCATCAAGTGTCTAGTGCTCCTACGGTGAACTTGACATTGACTACTGTTAAAGAAGTGTCTTATTCTGTTGTGAGAGCTCCCCCTAGGGATGGGAGAGAGTGATACAGTGTTCCATTTTGGAGCCAAATGAGAATTTCAATAGATGAGGATCGCTTCAGTTGATTAGATGGCAGCGTTAGAGAGTGGTACATTCTGAACTCAGAGACCTCCAACTGGGAACATGGTCAGAGCATTTGTCCAGCTCTGGCAGGTGTTCAGCTAAGGTTGCCTCCTCTGTAATATCCATCATTTTCACAGTGAACTGCACGACATTTTCATGATTTAATCTCTTAAAAGATATTTAGTATTATTACTTACCAAGTCATTTATTCTGAATGTTCAACAGTTTGCTGGGAAGTCCTCTTCTGTCAAATATTTCATGAGTATTTGTTTTTTGGAATTAACACAGTTAATTTGTTTTGCTTTCATTTATGTGAATAATGAGTTATTATGTGATTAATGATGTAATTATGTGATGGAGTTTTTTTTTCACTGAATACCCAGCTGTTATCTCTAGGGATCTTTCTTTTCAATTCGGGATTACAATGAATGACTTCAAGCAACAGACAGACACAAACATATCCAAACCTTATCAAATGTACTTTTGTGTATTTGTCACCAGAAAATTGAAAGCCTTTTTTTCCTAGTAGAATTATATTATTTCACTTTGAATCTGTCTTTGTATGCAAGCAGCTTTTTTGGTTGCTTGAAATCTGAATTACAGTGGTACCTGAACTGTGTTTTTGTTACTGTCAGATGGAGCTAGAACTATTGACATCTATCAACCAAATTACATTACATTATTTGAGTGTGTACATGTATGTATTTAAATATGTATGAATTTACAGGTAATTGCTAAAATAAAGGAAACATTTGAGTAAACAAAGGATACAATGTAGCGGGAAATGTGTATTGAAAGCAGGTGTTTGCACACAGGTGTGCTTCCCAAGTTAAAGCAATTAACATCCATCATGCTTAGGGTAATGTATAAAAATGCTGGGCAGATGCAGTTGCTCATTATTTTGGCTGCTATGACTAGAGAAAGAGATCTCAGTAACTTTGAGAGAGAGGTGATTGTTCAGGCAGATTTGGCAGGAGCTTCAGTGGCAAAACTGTTCATCTAATTAATGTTTCATAAAGAACAGAGGCCAGGGTGATGGAAGTGTGGAGGCCTGAGGGAAAGACATCTTCAACTAAGGGGCAACTGTAATTGAAAGAGCATACTGCTTGACTGAGATGTCCATACATTGGTTTGAGGTGCAAGGCAAAAGAGACAAGCATCTCAAATTGGCTGACTGCAAATATCAGTCTATGGCGCAAGCAGACAGTTTCATCAAGAACAGTCCATTGAGAACTTCACAGAGAAGGATGCTGTGGTCATGCTGCAGTGCATAAACCCCTTATTACACTTACAAGTGCTCATTCGTGTGCAAGATGTTGCAAAGAACACAGGCAGTGGTCTACTGAGCAGTAGAAGAAACTCATATGGTTAGATGAGTCATCCCTCACCCTGTATTCAACAAGCAAGTGTGTGTGTGCGGCGTGCAAAAAGAAATCTACAGGCAGGTGGTGGGGGGTAGAATGACATAAGCAATAAGCAGGGACACAAGGTGGCTGGCGGGATGTTTTGGAGAGGGGGCTCAAGGAGTTACATACAAAAACATTACATTACATTGTTTTAGCAGACATTCTTATCCAGAGCAACTTACACAGGCTACAGTTTTTATGCATTATCCATTCATACAGCTCGATATTTATTAAGGCAATTCTGGGTACATTCCCAAGGGTACAGCAGCAGTACCCCAGTGGGCAAATGAACCCGGAACCTTTTGATTATGAACACTAATCCTTACCACTGTGCAGCCACTGCCATCCCTCAAAAGGTTACATACAAAAACATTTATATTATTAAAATTATGATAAAGCTCACCTCCAAGGTAGGGGTGGGTGGGAAAAAACCTGCAGGCCCAAGTGCTTATTTCCCTCAGTGAAGAGTAGCAGTGGCTCTGTTATGGTGTAGGGTGCATCCATCTGGCATGGTTTAGGTCCACTCAACTCCTAAGAGGGCAACGTAAATGGCAATAAACACAAAACCATTCTAAGTGATCGCCTTCACCCTATGGTAAAGTGTTAATATCCTGATAGGAGCGGTCTCTTCCGGGATGAATCACTGACCGATTTGATGAGCATGAAAACAATGTAATCCATATGCCATGGCCAGATATCAAGATATCAGACATCAACCCTGTTGAACCTTTATGGGATTCAGGAGAAGCACCTCAGACAGGAGGTGCTTCTCAAAGTCAAAGAAGGATCCTTAACAGGCTGTATTTCAAAGATGCTACGTCATCGAATCCCGCCGAAGGACTGTTCCGATGTCAAGGATCCTTTGGATTATACCAAGAACTCAGTCCTGCGTTCAGAGAATTTTCAAGGATGCATAACGTGTATCCTCAGCGTTCTTAAAGCACCCACAATCCTATGCGCATGTAAGCATGATACGCCTCCGTGTGCAACACCAGCACCTTTTCACCGGGGGAGGGACACTGATTGTTTAGGTAGTATAAATATTGTTCAAGAAGTAGCTTAATAGCTTTATAATCTGCTTTGCTTTTAGTAGTGAAATGGTGAAGACTAGCAGCATCACTAAACTTTTCTCCCCACCGGTAAATGGTATGACAACTACAAACATGAACTCTCACAAACTAATTATGGATGCATTAATTTATTGACATGGGAGAATAAGACTCTTTGCTTGCTAAATCATGCGGGAAGCAGGAAATAGCAGGAATAGAAAATAGAAGATATTTAACTAGCCTACTAGCGTACCTATTTCACCCTCCATTTCAACAAAGTACTGGAAAAGCACAAACAGCAATACTGCGTCCATTATTGTTTTTGAAAATGTGGCGCAGAATTGAAGGTGGGACCTTTTCAAATGACGCACACCCGCACACTCGCCAGACTGTTCCATTATCTGTTCTCCGAATGCTAGGAAGGAGTCTTGTCTAGCCTCGGAAGGACCCTTCCTACCAAGGAAGCATCCTTGACTTTGAGAAACAGCCAGGGTTTCCCACCACCAGCAACAAAACACCAAATGATGGAATTTCTCATGGAAGAATGGTGTCACATCCCTCCACCAGAGCTCCAGACACTTGTAGAATCTATACCAAGGCACATTGAGGTTGATGTTGGTGTTCCCTTTTTTGGCAGCTGCTTGTATGTACTGTATACATACTGTGTCTTGTCTGTCACTCCAGCAGGTTGCAAAAGGCAGGGGGTGATAGTTGCAAGGTGTCTTAACAACAGAGAAATGCATGTTTCTCTCTGTGGTTTTTCTTTGTTTTTGTGCCGACAATCGTGCAATGCACCTGCCTGTCAAAGTCTGACCTCATTTCTGAAGTAAGAAAATTTCCAGAAGTGCGGACCAGCACTACTTAGCTGTGCCACTGTAATTGCACCTGTCACTGGCCTCATATAAATAATGTTCAATAGCACAACTTATTATCTAACCTAATGCTTTGAATTAAGGATGCAAAAGAGGAAGAGATAAGATAGAGATAAATAAGGAAGAGAAAGAACAGTCATCTCTGAATGCTGTGTCCACAGTGACACTCTTCTAAATCTGCAGATGCAAGACTGTACTTTTTAGCTCATGAAACTTAGCGCAAATTGAGGCCTGTGGTTTCCTCTCACTTCCTGTGCAGACAGAGCGGCATTTTCTTGCCTTTCCCTCGCACATCTTGTCTCTCACTGGCAGTCAGGAGAGCAGTCATGGCCACTGACGGCAGGATGACAGCCGTCACTCTCCTGTTTTTCGCCACCTTCACCCAAGGTAAGTCACCTGAGGGAGTGACTTCTCTGACCCGATATCAGTCTTACTTCGGAACAGGGGATTTTATTTCTTAACCGGTACAACATGCAGGTTTTACAGTGCAAGAACATTTGCTTCATAGACATCTTCATGCATGCATTATCTGTGTAGTTGAGGAAAAACAAAGAACCACACACATATACACACACACACACACACACATTAGTTTAAAGTGTGTTGTAGGTGTTACAGGAGACATGTTTTTAGTTTATTGCGGCATCTCTATTATCTCCCATCAACATCATACACGTAGACCTAAAAAAATTACTGTTACAGTTCTAATGAGGTAAATATCAGGATTAGTGCTTCCCTCTTGCTGTTCACTTGTGAATGTCTTAATACCGACCATGGAATTAAAGTCTGCTTTTGATGCTGGCATAAGTACAGCATTACTACATGGTTTGAGTCATGCACCTGAGACAACTCAGCTTTACCTCTTCCTTGATTTGCCTCTACTTTTTGGTTCAGAGTGTCTGTTTATTGTATGCATGATTTTAGTTTCCTGTTTCACTGTGACATTGATGTTGGACATCTATCTCATCTCTGTTGCATCTATGTATAAAAAGATACAACGGGACTGAATTAGATCAAAGAAAAAACTTCCATAATTACAGCACAAAAGTGGTAAATAATATAAACCTATGAAATATGTACAATTAATAATATTTTTGCTTTGCTGTCATTTGCTTGTCAGGGCTTCATAGTGTAAACTTGTACCATACGGAATGGATTAATGCAGCAGTGGGGCAGAGTGTTAGCCTGCCATGCATGAAGGAGGAAAACCATAGCTACAGCATTACTCAGATGGAGTGGAAGAAATCTGTGGACCATCAGGAGCACAAGATAGTGGTTTTCAACCCCTCATTCCCATCTCCACATAAATACTGGGCCAACATCTCCCTTCAGCTGGAGGGTTCTGGAAAGAATCTAAGGGGTTCCACCCTGGAGTTGCACAACGTGAGAATTTTTGACAGTGGGAGATATGTGTGTGAGCTCACCACTTACCCACATGGGACACTTAAGGCCATCACACACCTCCAAGTCACAGGTACTACCAAGTCACTGTATTTCCACTGTGCTTAACACACATGTAGCCAACTAGATATACTGCCACATTCTCTATACATTACTGTCAGCAGGGCATTACTACAGTACACAGTCTTCCTTCCAACCACACAGTAATTAGACACCTCCTTTTATATAAAACACTTAATGCATATTGTGTGTGTTTGTGAGTGTATGTGTGTGTGTGTGTGTGTGTGTGTGTGTGGTATTTTGTAAGTATTTTTACTACAATCTATTTCCCCCTCAGATGTCAACCTGTTTGCCAGAGTGAAGATGCCAAATCGGCATTTGAGAGAGGGGGATGAGGTAACGATCCTCTGTAACAGCACGCCCCCTGCGGACAGCTACTCCCTCTGGCCCTCCAAGGTGAGTCTCCCCTATCACCTACTTTGCCTCTTTCTTAATCTTCTCTGTAAAGCAGTATTGGTTTGGGGTAAAAACCAACTTCCCTGTTATAATTGTACACACATGTTTGATTTCAGCTTTTTCCTTTCTTTTTTTTAAACCTCCCAATGTAACTACCTTAGTTCAGTGTGAAAAAGAAACCTGTTTAGTCTACATTTTAGTTTTTATATGACTCCAACTAGACTGGATGCCATAATAGGTTACACAGGTATAAAATGTGAACCATAAATATTACTGACATCTGAAAGCCCTAAATTTGCATCCCATGTACCTGGCCCATAAGACAGTATAAGCCATATGTTTGACCCACTCCCTGTGAAAGTAATAGCTCCCGCAGCAGACATCACAAACAGCATTGCACCGTTCACAGCATTTATGTTCTCCTCCATTTCAGAAAAAGACGGCCATCATTAAAAACACGGAGGGAAGGTTTGTGCTGCACAATGTCACACGAGATGACAGCGACATGTACATCTGTAAGCCTGAGAGCCTGAGAGCTGGTCTGTCTTTTCACAGCCACAATGTCACCATCCAGGTGACAGTCAACTGTGAGTGTAACAAACACCTCTTATATGTTGCAATTCACAGCCCTTGTCCAGCTGACCTTAGTGTGACACTATAGTGATATGACGAAATTGGCACAACATTGTTGTTTTTTGGTAGGTACACTACTAAATGCATGTCATATAATCAGTTCTAAACTTATGCTGATTAACATGAACTGTGTATTTAGCCTAATTTGCTGATTTTTTTCCCTTTGAACCACTGTAAAATTGCTATGGATACTGTTTTCTGTCAAGTTAATTAGTAAAAACAAGTGAAACATTTTTATTGACTCGTTCAATGTTAAAAGCATGTCATGTCACATGTCAGGCATATCTTATATACGGTACAGATACTGAGTGACTTGACAACTTGCTGTTGATTTTAATTGTTTGTTTAATTTTTCCCTGTACTTCTGTAGATTACTACAGACAGGTTCATTTATTAGGACAAAATAATATATTGTCTGTTAAATAGTTTTAGATTCATTACTGTTTAGGTATCTGTGCAAGTTTTGTTTTCTGAACTCTAAAGTAACTTCTTTCCCCCAAAAAGATCTTGATGAAATTAAATGTGACACCAACAGCAGTATTGAGGTTGCTGCAGGCCACAATGTCTCAATATCCTGTGCATCAAATGCATCCCAGTCTTTCAATTACACATGGAAAAAGGTAAGACAGTCATCCTATCCAACACTCAAGCAATGTCCTCACAACGTTGCTCTAACATCGAGAAAAAATTATAAGTTCACTGGGATCTGGTGTCAATGTGGACACAAGCTATATGCAGTGGTATTAGTATTAGTTCAAATCTGTGTATTATTCAAATATACAGGTCTAATTCATTTTATTGTAGAGGAAGTGAGCTAACTCCCTTACCATGACAAGATCCTTGCACTGAAGGTGTTATATTAACACAGATGATTGTCACTAATGTCTGGCAGGGCAATGAGACTGTGTCAGCATCAAATGTCCTGAATCTCCCATCAGTGAGCAGTGAGCAGGCTGGGATGTACACACTGACTGTTATCATCAACAACAATGTTGGTCTACAAAGGCAGGCCACATTTAACATAACTGTGCGGTCAGGTACGTGCGAGCAATGTGGGATGTGTGTCGGTGCACAAGGTTGGGTTTATAACTAGGTGCAAGACTCTTGCCTAGTCATTTACAGCTGGAAAATGGGGGTGTATAACATAAGCAGGGCTTTGAGTGAGGTCCTAAAGGGAGATGCCTTACTATCTGTCCTTTGAGAAACAGCATCAGCTATTAAAAGCCCTCAGAAAATGATTTCTCCCTCCCTGCTCATTCATAATAGGGGCCTCCAGAGCACAGACTTAGCAAAGTCCTAAATCAGTTTGGTTGCCAGAACCATTTCAAAAATGCTTAGGAACATAGAGTCTTTGAACCAATGTTTCTAACTATTGTTGTCAGAGTAAAAATAGTCTGGTTTTCCTTGACTAAACATGTAACCCTCTCAAAGTGATCTTATTCATTCAGTTGAGTGCATCTTTGAGCTCTGATGATTCAGCATAACTGACAAATCTAAAAAGAGTGTGGGGACTCCACAAGGCCATACATAAAAATATGTAATTATCTTTGCATATTTTTCATATTCGAAAAAGACAGGCAGTCAGCATCAGTCATTACACTGTTACTGTGGCCTGAACCATCTTTCTGCTCAGATGTACCCACTTTCTTGGAGGTGCTGGTTTATTTCTAAAATGAAGCCTGTCCTCTGGTTAAGCTGTTTCTTAGAACCTTGTAGTGTAAAAAGCCCCTTTTGACATGCTTGTGCCCGACATTGTACGTGTGCACATCAGTTACTTCAACTGCAACCACACATCTTCTAGCCGATGAGGCAATTAAAGAAATAAAATGATCAGCGAGTAAAAATGCTTTTCAAACGAAACTGTCACTTCCTGCTTTACACCACATAAGCTGACATAAAAACAATATATTACATGATGTCATCTAAGGATTCAAGTGTATCTTTCTAGTGACACCTGGTGGACACAGTGCACTCCTAAATATTTAAGACATTTAGATATTTCATATTTACATATTGTTTGTGACATATACATGATGCAAATAATCTCACAATTAATAAATTATATGGAGATTGATAATTAGTAAATAAAGACAAAATGAACACTTGTTTATAACTCATATATTTTCTAATATGTAATTTACGTAAGATGAATTTATGAATTTATGATGCAAACCAAATACGTGACACACTACAAAGAACATCAATGGCAAAGTCAAATATACAGGCTCATGAATGAGGAAGGAAAAGAAAGGCTGAGCTGTATTTTTCACCAGTTAACTTGGCACGTCTAGACCTGATTTTTGTTCTGGTTTCTCTCTTTTCCATGCCTGACCCACAGACCTCATGCCGAGCACAACATCTCCCACCTCCACCACAGCCAATGTGAGGAGCATAGGGACCACTTTTTGGAGGTCTAACATAACCACAGCAATGGGCAAAGACACCCCAGGGAGCACCTCTCCCCCACCGCGCTTCACCTCTACAGCACCAGGCCTCTGGCCGGGTGAAATCCAAAATGCCTCCACCAAAATCGTCAGCACGCCGTCAGCAGCTGACGGTGGCTGGGGGTCAGAGGTCAACAGCACAGCTACCACCTACTCCAGCCGTTCATTAAACGGCACACTGCCTCCATTTGACAGGAATGGTACAGGTGTCCAGGAGGGAGATGCATTGAACCCAGGATCACCCACTGCTGTTCAAGATGACACTATCTTCACACTTGCCACTGGATACCCAGCAAGCAACAGCGTCCCTACGGAGACATCCCGCTCTGACAACGGTAATGCTAAAAGCCTGAAAATCTCATATTTAGTAGCTGGTGATACCCCTAATGGAAGCAACAATGACAATTTTTGAACTGTTCTTATCCACCTCACAGAACTGTTTTCCTAACTAACACTTCTGCTCTGTCTGTCTCTCTGTATCCTCCTCCTCTTTATCTTTAACTATTTCTCTCTCAGGAAACAGCAGCAGTAAAAGATATGTTGTGTTCATTTTGCTGCCTGTGCTGGCCCTGTTGTTGGTGATACTGTATCTATACAGGAGGCATGTAATCCAGCGCAGGTGAGTAGCTCTGTCACCCCTCTCCTCTGACTGCGTGCAGCACCTTGGCAAACCTCCTCACTGACATTCTAACATCCTGGAATCTAATTCCTATCGAGTCAGCAAGTCCTTTGTCTGCTAAGTTTTAGACTCTGTGTGTTTGTATGTTTGTGTGGACTGTCTCTTTGTCTGTCTGGCTGTCCATCAGGATGGACTTGCCTCCTCCCTTCAAGCCGCCACCACCCCCAGTGAAGTACTCCTCCGTCAGGACACAGGAGGTCCCCATGACAGACATCCTGAAGAGATAGATACAAAGGACAAAAGACACAGTATGGCACAATGGCAGAGTACAGCAACACACCCCAGGACAGAGACAACACCCAAGGCACAGACAGCATTCATCCATACCTTTCCTTCTGTCTCTTACCATTTACTTTGTTCAAAGCAGGAGGAATGGTGTTGATTTGCTGCCACCCTTAGAAATATGTCCTAAAGGTCTGGCCAATTTACTATTCAGTAAATATTCATTTCCTTTCAACGCCAATGCATCTTTTGGAGAACATAGAGATTGGTTGTTTGATGTGGATATAGGGGCGCAAATCTTTGGCTTTGAATCAGATGAAGAGACCTATTCATGCAGGCAGAGGGTGTTGACCCCCATTTGGACATTAAAAACAGGAAAAAATGTGAAGGAGGGATGCTGTGAAGAGCTGACTTGGAAAGGAAGTGGTGGGTGTGATTTTTATACCAGATAGGACTGGCGTATCTAAGTTTGGTTAATTGCAAACTGTCTGTCTGATTGTCCCCAAATCTTTGTTTGGATTTTCAATAGTTTTCGTTTTGTTTCGTCTTCACAGACGTGACTGTGATATGTAATTTTCAATAGTCCAACAAAATATTTTACACTGACAGGACTGCAAACTGAATCTTGGTTAACTGTAAGATGTGTCAAAGTGATAACTTTGCTATGACTGTACAACAAACTGAAAGTAAACTTTATTTATATAGCACTTTTCATACAACAATTGCAGGTCAACATGCAATTATTGCATGTAAGGTGCTGCAGAGATATTTTGTATGTTACATGGTAGCTGAAATAACTGACAGCATTCATTCGCTGTAGTGTCTAAGTTCTGTTTGTGTTTTGTGTTTTAAAAAATAATTCACCTTTTATAAGTTAATCCCTAAAAAGAGTTTCTTTAATTGGTTTTAATGTTTAAAGTAAGATGTAGATATTCTAAATGCAAATGTTATCTTTTTGAATAAAAACAATTCAGTATATATTTAAACTTAAGTGCTTTATAATTCATCCTTCATGCAAAACAATACAACACACTATATATGAAACATCCAGGCAAACACAGATTAAGGTGAAATGACTTACAGGTTTTGTATAGAGATTCATCTCATGAGTCTTTATAGTGAGAGGGGAAAATGCACATCATCTGCTGCTATTTGTAGCATAACCTGGATGAGGGCCAAAATAGGATATTTGCATTCCATGTGTTTATTTGTTGGTATATATTAATTTTCATAAGGGCTACAGCTGACCCATACCCCCTTCCCCATTAAGTTTTGAATGATTTAAAGTGCCTGATAATCATTAAAAAATGTCATCCTGCATGTATATATTTTTACAGTGTCACTTGAACAATTTGGTGGAGTAGGCCTGAAGTGAATTACTTTCACAAAGCAATTACTCACACTCTCACAGTGTGACATTTTCCACCAACATTTTGAAAAGTTCAGAAAATGACAAAACCATGAGAGAGCACCTGACAAAGGTGCTCCACACTGTCTGGAGTGTGCAAGTATGGTAGTGACAGCTCAATAGCAGTCAAGGGCTGAGCAGCCAGACAGGAAGTCAGGGGTGTGTGGGAAGAATGGAGAACTATGAACTCATGTCCAGGATTCCCCCTTGTCTCATCCTGCTGTGTGCATGTATCTGTGTATCTGTCTGTGTGAAGATGTGTGTGTGTGTGTGTGTGTGTAAGGTAATACCCCCTGCTGACAAATGCACGGCTTCAGTGTGGCCAGACGTCTGTGACATCACAGGTTCCCAGAAAGCCTCTGTCAGACACCGATCAGTACACAAAAGACCCAACCAATCAGCGTAAAAAAATCTCCTTTGGTCCCCACGACTGTCTCCATCAGATTAGAAAGGCTACTGACATGGCATTGCAGAAGAGATAGTTCAAGGTTAGAGAAAATTTCTTGTTCAGAACATCACTTGATATCTTTAGACAACTTCTCTCACGAATGTGATTGCAACATTTATTTGAAGTGTTCACTAGCCTACAATATTTTAATAAAATCTGAAGGTTAGTTTGGTGGGCCAACTCTTTACTGCAGGGCACACCATGCATGCAACAAAACAATGTAAGTTAAATTAAACATGTTGTTTTCAGTAATGGCAAGCTTTGCAATGTAATAGACGTTTATCATTTTGCTCCTGGAGGCTAAATCCAATCAAATAAAACAGCAATAATTAGTACAGTGAGGTGGTTATGCACTCATAAGTACTACTGTAAACATTGATCAGACTTTCCACATGAGGAGATCCTTTTACTACTAAATATTTTCTGATTTGAGATCACTGTTTTTTTTTTTTAATTCAGGGTTTTGGAATAAAAGCAAGGTGTTATTTTACAACCCTTTTTAGGGAGGCTTTCAGCCTAGCCTTGTGCTGAAACATGTACAGCACAGTGGCGATATCATGGCTTGGGTTTTAAACTGACGATTTTAAACCGACTTCAGTTGACATCCTTGATTTAGTTCCTATACTTATTGGCACTTACAAGAACTTACACATGGGATATTTCTAAGACTTTTGTGTTATGGTACTCACAGCAGCACTAGATTGTGCTTGAGGATGCTCCATTTACCGCTAAACCCCTGTTAAAGCAGTAGCTTTTACAATGTGATTCAGGGAAAATGAAGCTGATTCAATTTAACATGCACAGTTTGTCTCAGTTTGCACACACTGCCTACCCTAAACCAACTCTTTCACACTGTTTCCTCCCCCTGGGTTGATGTGGTAAGACAGCATGAACAAGGAGTGGAAATAACATGCACAAACAATGTGTTGCTATCAGCCATTATTAATGATCCCTCCTCTATACATACATCTTCACAGACCTTTGGCTGTGTTTTTGCATGCTGCATGGGGCCTCTAGCGCATAGACTCAACTTTGTGGCTCTCGTCAGACAGAAAAAAATACAACAACAGATACCACTTTCTAATTAGGACACTTCCTGTCTCTGCTTTGGTGTCGGAAATGGAAAAAAAGAAAAAAAGAGACATGTTTAATGAGAGAATTCATGCAACATACTGTGCAATATGAACATGTAATATTCATAATTTCTTTTATACACAGACACTTACAGATTTAACCATTTGTTTTTCACAGTGCACCTGTGTTCATGTGTCTTGTGTTTCAAAGTTAGAGTGCTCTGACACATTAATCTATTATTTGCTTTTTAATGGCTAATTAGTACCATTTTACCACATTACAAGCCAAGTGAATCTGTGAGGTATGAATTCATTTATTTGTCACACATTTTACATGACTGCCAAATGCAGTTATTTAAGACTCAGAGATGTCACAATAGCATGCTACAGGCTATGCTTTCTATAGATGGTTAAGGTGCAACACAACCCACTCTGAAAAAAAAAAAAAAAGTCAGGCCTGAGTCTGGTAAGCCAAATGGTAAGAGACTTAGCAAACTTGCTGTGTTTGTCCAAGACCTTACTGGCCATAGATGAGAACAGAATCCCAACAGGAGTGATTACTATGATGTTTTCCCTGCCTTGACATGACTTGATGACGTTGGATTTGCTGCAAGGTTGAATCATACTGCCTTCTATCAAAATTATATTTTTCCTTCCTTGCCTACTGACAGTAACTAGCCAGCTAGTTCCTTTCAAAGTAGATATGGGTACTCATGTATTCATATGTATTCATTAGGCACCATACAATCTGAATGCAAGTAAGTTCATCAGGCTTGGTACATTATTAAATTACATAAAGCCAACTAATTCTTTATAGTTTTTTATTTGGCCACAGTGGGCATGCATGTGTATTGTACATTGTAATTGTATTCACATATTATAATAATTATTAATAATAATTAATAATCATTTGAACTGTAATATCATAGTTAAGCTGAGGACCAATAACTATCTGGTGTCAAAAATGGCTTCATATGTAATGAAACAGACTGGGATCCAGGAGCGGCGAGCAGGTTTAATCAAGAATCGTGGTCAGGGGCAAAACGGGTCAGTAACGGTGGCAGCAGGTACACAATCCAAGATCCAAAAACACAAGCAAAGTCAAGAGCACAGGCAAGGGTCAAACACCAGGAACCAACACTAGAAAATCGCAGAAAACAGGCTTGGTATCAACAGGGAGCAATACCTCACAAAGAGGCAACAAAAGCAGAGTCCTTTTATGGGCAGGGCTTGATTGCAGAAAGGTTACAGGTGTGTTTGATGGGTGGTTGAACCAGGTTGAACTGCGCGTGGCTGAGCTGGCTGGTTGGGAGTGGGTGTGACATCATATAACAATTACTATGCTGATATTTGTTGTATGCAGCTGAGGTGGATTCCAAGGACCATAACTTTCCTGAAATGTACTGCATGTTAAAAAAGGCAATAATGCTGCAAAGTCATGTATACTAATAATGCCTTATTTGGTATAATAATATAATTGACAACATGTTCAAAGTACCATTGGGTGTACTGTATAAAGCCGTCTCAGCTAGCTCAGGTGATGCTTGGTTTGCTTAGGCTCTTCTTTGCCATGGTTCATGCCATGGAAGCTCATGTATACACCTGGCCTCTGGTCGGAACTGATGAGGAGTTCCTTCTCAGGCTCATCTCCCCTGCTGCCTTGCCGGGTTCTCCTGCTGCTGCTGTGAACTCTCTCCTTAGAATGGTGGAAACAAAAGGGGCCACAGATTATCAGGAAAATGTCAGAAACAGTTACTGTGATTTTGGGGTAAAAATTTTCAGCTGCTGTGATGGTGATGAATATTATTATCCCTGTAAGATTTTTTTTTCTGGGGCATGATACATACAGGTGCAGTACAAATACACAACATAACATACAATAATATAGAGACAAAAACTGCACACCCACAAAGTAAGTGACTTTAAGATGTGTCACGAAACAGAATTATTGCTAGTGAAACCTTCAACATCGAATAACACATTGTAGAAAATTACACATTAGCATTTTGTGTTGTACATCAGCTTTATGTAAAACATAAATGTGTAAGCAACAAAAGCATAAATTCTGTATTACAATCAAGGACTGTATTTAAGATTATTAAACAACATTTGTTAAGAGCACCTAACACTAGGCATTCATTAGATACCAATGAAAGGGGATGGGGGAAATTGTGATGACTTTCTCTGAGCAATCCACCCAACCCCTTCATCCAATCCTGTTGGTTGGACCGGGAAGCAATCTGCAATCCAGCATTTTCAGCTCAACAAGTCAACCAGCTTGGTTGGTTTCTGAGGTGCAACACTCAATTGTAGTTTTACACCGGTAGAGTTCAACTGTACACTGGGTTGGTACACATCCCTTGAAATGAAATTTGGTGAAAACATTTTCCCTCTTTTCATTGTAGTTTTCCTCATAGAAACCTGTTTTGCACATGTAGGGCAATAGATTAATCCTCTTGAACAAATAATCAACATGCAGGTTGCAGGCCAGTGTGTACAACAAATGTAATGCATTTCTCCTAAATGTCCTGAATGCGTTAATGCAACCTGCAGAATTTAACATTTACATTTATTCATTTGGCAGACGCTTTTATCCAAAGCGACTTACATAGGTTACCATTCCTTACAGTGTTATCCATTTATACAGCTGGATATTTACTGCAATATTTAATTGCACAATAGTGTATTTATCATGTAATGTCTGGGTTCGAACTTAAATCTCCAAGCACTTTAAATCTGTCCAGTGAAGGAGACTGAATAAAGAACGCACGGACTGTAGGCTGATACTGTCTGCATGTAAATACCAACATCCATTATGGATGAATTTAAAATATTTCTCAAAGAATTATCTGATTAGCCCGACGACACCCTTCCTAAATGTCAGTGATAGTTTAAAACGTAACAGATATAGAGAGAAATGAGATGAAGTGTACGTCCGCAAAGCCGCTCTGCTTGAAAGGTTTTAAGACTACATCTAAATTACTTATCACCTGACTATTTTTGCTTTACTTTATTGTTGTATCAAAGGTGTGCACCCGCTTGTGTTACTTCACTCAGGGGGTTATCAATATTTTTCTAAGAACCTACAAATGAAAAAATTCGAAATGGTGGCCTAATTAAATTCTCGTGAGCTATTCTCATAGCGATACACGAATTGCATTACATTTTGTGATCAGATTTCTATTAAAAGATGAATAGCCTGATTCATCACACTCACTTTGCACCAACCAGGTATTATAATTTTTGAGAGAAGCCTTCAATAGAGCCCAAGGTAACGTAAAAGGTTGCGACTATGAGGTCGTCCGCCACATTTCCTGTTTGCAACCGAAAAAGAAATATGGGGTAAAAATAGACTTACGCTGTAATACGTACTTGCAGTCAACGTCGCTGTGGGATCGGGCATGAGATCGTAGTTATGTCTGCCAAACCTAGAGAGACTGCAGGCATTTAATAAAAGGGCAAAGGCTTAACACACCGTGTTACTGGCGTTCATCATCGACCGGAGACCATGAGCACTGCGAACGGTACAGTTTTTTTTTTTCAGAAGTTGTTTCAGCTGATATTTTCTGCGACACTTACATTTAGAATGTCTTCTTCGTATGCCTATTTCGTCATATTTATCATTAATCAGTGGATCTGAGCATTGAGCATGCTAAATGTTAATCCACTTCATTCCATTTTAGTGTATTGTTTAGGTAATAAGAGTCTATTTATGACATAATTATTTTCTGCAGTGGAAACACTAATATTATAGCACCAAAGTTCCCTTACTTTCAGCTGGGTCAATTGTAAGACTGGATTTTGGTGAATCAAGACATTATCCATTCTTTGATTGTTATAATGGTAGACACTATTGCATTTTTATTAAACACGGCCCCCAAAGAAACAGAAAGGTATATCCTCTGTCATCTTGCTCTCTTACCGTTTTGCAGTCAACGTAGTTGTGGAGATGGTTCATTTTTTTAGGTAAATGACTTCCAACTGTATGGACGAATTAGGCCTATGTCTGTTTTAACGCAAGGATACTTGAAGTACCGCTTGTGTATTTTTATTGCAGATTCTGAACCCTTTTTAAGGCAATAATTCATGCTGCACTAACACACTTTAAGTTTGAATATACAGCTGTACATGTACGGGGAGAAACCCCACATCATCCTCGTACACTTGTAGCACCCAGATGCTCTAAAATGTCAAATAAAGAATACCAACTGAAAGAAGAAAAATGGCTAGATTTATCAATACTGGTTTTTACTGCAAGAATTCCCTATTGTTAAGAAACACCTGTGTCTCTGTTATTTAGTGATGTGTAAATGAAGCAACAGCAACGTTTAGATGAGCATTCTGATACCATCACTTCATCTTTACGAAACTGTGGAAAGTTGGTTCTAATCAGTCAGCTGTTAACTGATTTCCATAGGCCTCGGTATGAAATCAAAAATCAGAAAACGAATCACCCTTTTCGTATCAGAGAAAAAGCAAATGTTCTCACTCAAGCAACTGATCAACAGCATACTCTGAGCAGTGACAATAAACCTCATACAATTTTTGTGTCCTTGAATTTTTTTCTTGTCAGTTTGATATAAGAGAAAATCACTGTATTGCCTTTCTTTGCCCGCAGAGTGTGGGGCAGGTGTCTATGTGGGCCTGGCACTGACATCGCTGGCGCTGTTAATCTCTGTATGTTTGAATATTATTTTCTATTCTCTGAGACGGAAAAACAGACAAAGAACAGGTATGTGACATGCTTGCACTGCAAAACCTACATATGTATAACAGTTAAATCTTACCTTTCCTGGTGTATTATTCCTGGGTATAATTGCACTTGCTGCAAATTTGTAGCCATCAAATCCTAGCCATTCTGTATTCACTGTTGCACTGGGTATTACAGCGCTGTATTACGGACTGACACATGTTCAGTCAGATGTGGTCATTCTTTATGAAGTGTGTTGTTCATATGGCTGTATGCACTTTTGGACAATGCTATGTGTGAACAGTTCCTATGTTATACAGATGGCAGGAGAGAAGTTGTGAAAGCTGGGACTCTGATTCTGACCTGCCTCATGAAATTTGACATTTTGTCATTCATCTAGACATCCACCATTGTTCTCTGCAAAATGATCAGCACTTTGCCTTGAAATTATTAATTTAATATTTAATTATTAATTTAATGTTTAATCTCGATGTGTAGATATATTTGGAGCTTAAAATCAATTTTCTCTTCTTTGAAAATCATGTCAAGTTTTCTGAAAATTAAAGCCAGGGACCCACTGGACGTACTGAGTATGTGTCAGAGAGATTTATGCAAACCAGTCAATGCTTACATTCAAACCTCACTCCCCGTGGCTATCACGTTTTTCAAGGAACGGCTGTGGGTGATGGTGGAGAGGAGGACAATAGTTAATCACAACAGAGCCTGAATATGTTGCCTTTTTCTGACCTTTCTTGGTGTATGACTAGATTTCCATACAATTATGCATCTGCTATGTAATTAAAAGCATATACACAGCATATGTATAGTTATGTAACTGCTTTTTGTTCAGTTCTGAACCATTTTCAGAAGCTGGTGACATTTTCCATACCTCACCACAGAACATGTTACACCACTGATAAAACAAAGAAAACACAAAAACCCATTGCTTGAGACAGAAATACACTTGCGCCTATATCTCATATTTGCCCTCTTGTGTAAGGAGGTGACCTGGTTAAGTATTTCAAAATCCATTCTTTTTTTCAGTAAGCATTAGTGTATGGTGTTTTTGGTAAGTGGACATTTTGGAGACGGTTGTATGTTCTAATTACACCAAAGCACATTTTGAAGCATATGCATTTTTATGTGAATTAGAAACCAACAGACTGTCTTAGCATACAGCAGATGAACCTTGACTACAGAAATATTGGTTTATATGTTGTATATAAAAGTGAACTGGAGGAACTACAATGTGATTTTATTTTAATTTTCATTGGAGCCACTGCTGTGTGTAAACTGCGGTATGAGAACTGTCCTCTTGCAGGTGTATGTATGTGAGCAATTGAACCATGAACAATTGAGATGAGTACATTTTAAAACCCACATTTTTTCCTTTTTACAGACCTGGAGGAGTTCATATACCCTGAGCCCTGCCCTGTGATCAGGTACAATTTAAGCTACTTGTCCCCCACCTTTGATTATGAGCTGTGTTAATATTTACACGGCTTGTGTTTTTCTGTTTTTGATTGTCATTTACATTAAAGATGGCATTACTTTCCAGAAATTCCAGTCATTATGCTGTTGCTGTTAGGGCACATACTTGGGGCCCTGTAGCTAAATTCTGATTTTTCGTTGTCGCCTTCTTTGTAGACGAGAGGGCTTCTGCAGTGCAAAGTAGCAGATAAAACTCCTTAACATGATCTTCGATTTAGGTTTAGGAGGAGCTTGTATGAAGTGCTGTCAAAGTGTTCTACATGAAAATACAAACGAACATAATCTTGACAGAAAATGAGATCGTAGAGTTATGGCTAAATTCATGTGCAAAGTTCTGTTAAAAGTTAAATGCCAGCACTTCGCAGAAGATTTTGCAAGGTTAATGACCGTCTACTACTCATGTTAAATTATGAAATTATCCGCCTCAGCCTGCCATTAAGGCAATAGTGCATGATTAAATATAAACACAGATCAATGCAAGCCCTATTCTGACAAGTATTCTGGTGCCTTTGAATTTTACCTGAAGGTTTTGTGTTTGAATTCAGGGCGGGACACAGTTGCTGTTCTAAATAGCTGCTCCAGTAATAGTAGGGGGTTAATGATCAGGAGTAAGAAAATACATAATTACATGAAATATTATAATTTCTCAAAATGTAATTGATTTTAGTGTGTTGACATGACTGTAATTAACAAACCTGGTGTAGGTGAAATAAGCAGACATTCGCCATTGTGCACATGCAGATGGAGATGGAAATCAATATATTATTTATTTATTTTTACAGTCATCAGGAAGAGGAGGTGCCTGACCACCAAGAAAACCCAATCTATGGGAATATTAGTACAGAAAGGGCAGGTGAGAATTCCCATTGCTGTGCCCGCACTCTTTCTCTCTTCGTTTCTGGAAGTTAGGATCAAGGCAATATTCAAATTGCATTATCCCTTCATTGTCTCTGCTCTGCTCTGGTATCTGGTTACCTGACTGAATCTGAAACGCCGCTGTTCCTGTTTACCTCTTTTTACCATTCCAATGGTAAAAAAAACAGTCTTAGTTTACAACAATTCTTTGTTTCGATTACCATATTTATATACTCTATACTCATGTACTCTATTTTCTCTTCTGTGCCACAGACAGTGGTATTTACTGGTACTGCGAACAGTGCCTCTGTATTTTGTGTCTCAAAATCACTTTTCTTTCCTTTGTAGTGTACAAATAACAAAAGTTAGTGATAATATTATGGGGAAAGACATAATAGTAATGTAAAATCTGAATTACTACAAATCACAAATGACAGACCTTAAAGAATAATTGCCTTCCTCTAATTTGCCAATGTGCTGTGTTTTTTGCCTACAGCATTTCATCAATTCAGGCAAAAACCTGAAGCCAAAGCCTATTGATTTGTTTTGCAAAATTTTGATGTAATCTGACACAGAGTGGAGTAGTTGGCGTCATTACTCTGTATCCATTACCTGCAATAGTAGTAATGGCACATGTACAGGATAAGAATGATACATTTGCATAATGGACAGAAATAGCATGCTGTAAAATGCCTCTGCTTTTGTGCTGGGAATTTGCAGGACAAAATGAATCTAAAAGACATCTAATAAACTGTTCATGTGTTACGATGATGTAAATGCATCAGTTTGCAGAAGCTGCATTGTCAATTTCATGTGATTAGTAGTTTTTTCATCTTCTTATGCAGTTGTTTTGTAAGGTTTCCTCATTATATTTTTTTGTTTGTTTGCGGTAGTGTCTGTAATCTGACTTGTAATAAGTTCTGGACAAAGTTAATGCCCGAGGAAGACAACATAACAACTGTGTTAAAACTATACTTTTACCACACCTGGTTTTTTTTATATGATTCTTATGTTACCTGTGGATCACAGACGCTCTGTGACAGTACAAAGTACAAAATGTATAAAATCAAAGAAAAAATGTTCATTCAGCAAAAACAGGACATGATGGTAGCCTGTCCTTTACTTTTAGATTCCTTGATATGTTTTAACTGAGTGACAGTTTAAATTTGGCATTATTTTTCACCTGTGTGGTAACACTAATCTTTTTGCATGTGATGAAGGAAATGACCCTGAAGAGGACTCTCCGAGAATCTTCTATGAACACATGAAAGCACGCTGCAGAGAAGAGAAGGTACAGTGCTTTCTTTTCTGGCCTCTTCTCAAACACGTGCTGAATCTGAAAAAGCACTATATATACTCTCTCGGGTTTGCATCCTTTCAGGAAAAACTAAAAGATATTACACTTTTCAAGTGTATGAAATTCCAATATGTTCCAGATTGTTTCCTCACTGAATTTTATAATAAACACAGCTGAACATGTGTGCCTTTAAATACATAAATAAAAAATTTAAATATTCATTGATTGAGGTACTTAACTCATGATGAAGCTAAAATTCAAGCAGTTATCGATGATTAGCACTACTGACTATTCATCAATTGTCAGGGTGCCAGATAACATGATTCACATAACAATTTGGAGATGCTGTACAAATCAATGTCATGTGATTTATGGTTCTCTGTTGCAGATTAGAGTTATGCAATTGCATTGTTTTATTTGATTATTGGAGTTCTAAACTGAGTTTTAAAATGGGTTTTTCAAGTATGCCAGCCGATGCATTGTGTTTAATATTTGTTGCCTCTACTGAAGGAAAAAAAAAGTTCAAGGTGCAAAGCCGCAGTGGTCAAGAACCCCAGACCACATTTTATAAAAATAGATCCAGACCCCGTGTGAGTAGTACAGGCCACTCTAAGAACAAACTGTGTGATCTCTGATGACACACATTTGTATATGAATGAAGGGGCTTCCTTCCACTTTTATAAGTGTGATGCCGATCAACAACATGTTGCAATGTGAAGTGTCAAAGAACAACATGAAATTTTCTTTTTTTAATTGAGATTACTGCATGTGAGCTGTGACATATATTGTATGTTAAGATATAACATGAAGACTTTTTTCAGGTATTACTGTCATTAGGTTATTATGACATAATAATCATAATGCTTATTTATATGGAATTTTTCTTAAAACTAAAGGCACTGGACAGAAGTGCAGTGTATGAATAAGAGCTATAACATTTTTAAAATGTGAAAAAAATAGAACACAACACAGTAAAACAGGAGGAAAAAAATGAAACCAAAAACAGCCTTCCCATATGTCCCAATAGTTCAGCCTTGAAGTGAGGCATGGTATGCAGTGAGGATCAGGTTCTGCATCAGTAAATTGCATTCAGACAGAGAAGGCCTCAGTTGCACAATACTAAAGAGATGGAATAATGAGGCATTTGTAACATTCTTGACATTATCATCTGAGCTGAGCAGGAAACCTTGGCAGGAAGCATCACATGTTAAAATCATCAATGACCAGACTAAAACGACCAGCTCTTTTATCTGCAACTTTTAGTGTCATCATAGTAACTTCAGTTATTCCAGTAAAAAACACTAAGACCCCAGTGCTTCTGATGGAACATGTAGTGTCTAAAGTTGTAAGCACAGTACATCGCTCAGGATTTGGGTTTCATTTTGGCACATAATCCATACTGGCATTGAGCAAAACAATTTTCAATGCAGAGTCAATGAG
Organism: Megalops atlanticus; assembly: GCA_019176425.1. Taxonomy (NCBI): domain Eukaryota; kingdom Metazoa; phylum Chordata; class Actinopteri; order Elopiformes; family Megalopidae; genus Megalops; species Megalops atlanticus. Next base: position 36,255,016 of record CM032877.1, read on the forward strand.
CTCGAGTTAGAATATGCTAATTTATTTAAATGTTCTTTAATATGCTTAAAATAGATAAAGGGCATGTATATGGCTTTTTGATTTTTTATGTGGACACCTACTGCTATTGATACTGTAGAGTAAATATTCCCTCCATGTTCATCAAACCCCTCTCCCACCCCCCCCCCCCATCCCCATTCCCAATCCTCCCCCCTATCCCCATTCCCAATCCTCCCCCCTCTTAGCCTCCCCCACAAATGGACGTGTCATATGCCTCCCTAGACCTGAATGTGGGTCAGAAAGGCAGGAAGAAGTGCAGGAACAAACAGAACCCCAAGCGGGGTCAGAACCGGGCAGGCCAGGCCCAGCAGGACTTCCTAGAGGTGGACGTTGAGGTTGAGGCCACCCTGCCCTCCCGGAGCAGCAGCCCCATAGTGTCCCGCAACAGCATATACCTCAACAGCCACCAGGTGGCGCTGGAGACGGAGGAGCTGGAGAGGGAGCGGGAGAGGGGGAGGCGAAGGGAGAGGGAGATGGTGAATGAGATGGATTTGGATGCTGTGCATGATGACCCCACGCGCTTCTTCAGCAGGGTCAATCAAAGCCAGGCCTTTGAGCCTGACAGCCGGTAACTGCGACAGGGGGAAGACTAGGAAGCAGACCACTCAGCAGCCTCAGCATCTATCTATCTACCCATCTGTCCATCCATTTCTTAACCTCGATGATTGTAGTTCCTCTGTTTACAGTGCAGGTTTATTAACATGCTGCACTGTAAATGTCACGAGTGAGTGTTTACTTACACTGTGTATTTTACGTGATAGTGCTGGTTCACGGTTCTGTCAAATCCATGATTATTCAGCTGAATGTGCTAGGGTGTTTGTAGAGCTACTATGACCATATCAACCACATATTAAGTAATGTTGGGTTTTGGGGGTGCAGCCATGTTTATGAGTTTTTCTTAGGAGTACAAGGTCTGGGCTGACCAAGGCTGTCATAAAGTATGTAATTATGCTCCTTTTTCTTTCATTCAATACAAAAAAATCAAACTGCAAATCTTCATGCAAAATGTAATGGAAATGATAAAGTAAAATTTCCTTTATGGAAACCTTGACAGCACAACCCTTTTATCTGGTGAATAAACAGTCCATTATTTCAGCTGATTTCACAGGTGAAACATTCAAATTGTAAGAGTCCTGTTTTTCCAACCCCTTGTCTTACTAAAAGAGCTCAAATGGAAGGAGATATTTCCACAGGTAAATAGCGTACACTGTTCATAATTTTGTGAAAAAATGAATGAAAGCAAACTGCAGTACTTAACCACTGTTGATAATATGCTGATTAACCACTGTTGTTAATGTGCCAAAATCTATCATGCAAGTATGTACCAGTTATTTCCGGCTGTTTATATTTAACATTATGCATATATAGTAGAATGTATTTTCCATTATATTTAATTTTTTCAGTACATTCTATGGTATATGCATAACACTATATGCATGTGGTAGTTATGTGCACTAGGCCATGTGACCATTTCCCTGATTCCAGCCCAGCTGTGTCTGCTATGTGAGGACTCTGACTTCATGGACTGGAAAGAGAGTCTGTGAGAAAGTGCAGAAACAACAAAAAAACACTTCCTGCAGGCAGGGCTTTCGGCAAGGGACGTGCAGAGACGAGCTCCCCTCTTTAAGGGCCTGACAGACAGGCTCCACTTCCTGTAAGACTGAAACAGAAAAACAAACTACAAAGACGAGGTGAATGAGAACTTATGGCAAACAACTGTTTTTTTTTATTCAGTGCTCTTTGTACTGTACAGGTGTCATTTTTGACTGGTTGGTACCTCTTCATTTTTAGAGCAACATTGGAAGAATGACTGAGCTTTGTTTGAAGCTTTGTCATGTATTGAGATTTTGCGACCTGAATGTTTCAGTTAATACTGTTAAGAATGGGCTGAGAAATCAACTGTAATAATCCATTAGCTGTTTACTGTATAATTATTAATATCCTTATCACTTTTATTCTTGTTGTTTGTTTGTCTGTTGGCTTGACAATTCCCAATTCTGGTATCGCTGTATTGTGTGATATGTATTATTCCAATCAAACTGAAATACAACACATTATGCTGTTTCATATTTCAAAAATATTTGGCATGTGTTTGTTCCTGTGCTATATGTGTATTTATATGGATATAACAGAATGATTGGTATTCTGAACCCTGTCTATTTGATTAGCTTGGACACACAACTTACAGACACCTCTTATTTCCCATTGAAATTTTTTTGGGTGATTTCTGATACAGTACCTGTGTTAAAACTCCACCAAGTCTGAACCTGCAACCTCTAGGTTCCTATGCACTAGTCTGCCGTGCCATGCAGTTATCAGTAGTTTTGTTTAAATGCTATGCTTCAACCATTTGACTGAGGGCAAGAGCAGCCTTCTTTTCTTTATGTATGAATGCATTGAAAGAATTGGATTGATTGCAAGCCTTTGTCTGTTGGAAGCCTTGAGACTGTTTCATCCAATTCATGGCATTGCATGTCTCACATTACAGATGAAACTCATCTGAGATTTGATGGGTGTGCAGATTTCATATTCATTTTCACACAGAATTACTGTTGCAATCTTTATGTCTGTTGGTTGTGATGTCAACTTTTAAAACCTACCTTCTTAAAGTAACAGGTGTATGATTACTGTAAAATGGAGCGTATTGATATGTGGTTCTGTTTGTGTTTTGTAATAAAAACATTTTTATTATTTATCTAAATTTTCAATGTGTATGAATTTATTACAAAATCCAGCAGCATGGAACCATAACAAGAGAACAGGGTAGGCTGTAAGTTCGACTTTTGTTCAGGTTATAGCTATGAAAAAAAAACTGCTTCAGCAGTCAGCTTTTTAAAATATGTACCTCTGGATGAGGGTATCGCCTTCTCTTAAGCCAAGAAATAAGGCAATTAGCTAATGTATAGGAAGGACATGAACATTCTGTTTTGAATTCAACAGTCAAAACTCTGACGTTCACGATGATGAAATGATAACCCAGTTTCTTAAGCGAGTGAAAGTACATTTCGCCTCCGTCCAACCAACGTATTCCGCAGCTTCTGTCGGTCGCGTCACGATTGACGTCAGACTCCGTAGGCGTGTCTATCGGAGAAAACATGGCTGCGCCTATGTGAAAGTCATGTTGTTTAACTGCTTGCTGCTTTAAGATCGTACAATCAACCAAATTGTTTTATTTAATCAAAACTATCGTTTTGCTCAACGGAAAGAAAATAACATTAGATAATATCGTTGCGTGAGCGGATATTTAGGAATCATCAGCGAGAAAATGGAACAAGACCAACAGCAACTGCGAAATGTAAGTTGTCATATTATCTTGCACGACAATTAAATTAAAAACCATGGTAAAACACATCATAGCTTAACATTAAGATAAATTGCATTGGAAGAAAAAATGTTTATGATCATCAGTAGCTCTAAGTAAATTAATTAATATTTTCTCTCGCCAAATTCTTTATGATAGTATGACAGCCTTATTCCTGAGACTGTTGGATCATGTGGATTTTATATATTGTTAATATGACATTTTTTGCTCCTTTGAAGACAACAGTGATTGTCAAACACTATAAAGTGATATGTGTATTTTTGACGAGGTGTTAAAATAAATACATGTTTTGTTGCGACCCTAACTTGCTTAACAGTTTTGATTCTTTTCAAGCCACGTGTTTGTTTATTCTTGTTTGCAAACTGACGTAATGCAATGTATCTTTAAAAGTCTCCCATGAGGGTTTTGCTGATCTGCTTGCTGGCTAATTTGTTTAAATGCATCCTTGTGCAGGAGCGTTGTGTGGACAACTGCGCAGGCAAGCTGATTCGCTCTAACCACCGTTTGATGGGCACCTACGTGCAGCTGATGCCAGGCATTGTGCAGCGAAAGCTCGAGGAGCTTGAGACGAAGGCTGCAGAGGCCGGAGCTGCCGCAGAGACGGTAATACCGGCACCCGCCACGGTGGTTGGAGGAGCAGTGACAGAGAGTGGGCCAACCTCAGCTGGTGCAACAGCAGAGATTCCACCAGTCTTAGTACCACCTACGGCTGGGGCAACAGCGGAGATTCCGCCAGTCTTAGTACCACCTATGGCTGGGGCAACAGCGGAGATTCCGCCAGTCTTAGCACCACCTACGGCTGGAGCACCAGCAGAAATTCCATCAGTCTTAGCACAACCCACAGCTGGGATAGCAGCAGCAACGCCACCAATTTCAGTGCCACCTACAGCTGCGCCAGCAGCAGAGATTCCTACTAGTTTAGCACCACCCACAACTGGGCCAGCAATAGAGAGTCCACCAATTTTGGTACCGTCTACAGCTGGGGCACCAGTAGAAATTCCTGTAGGTTTAACGTCACCTTCAGTTGGGCCAGCAGCAGACATTCCAGCAATTTTGTCACCACCTATGATCAGCACAGCAGTAGAAATACCACCTGTTTCGGCACCAGCTACAACAGTAGCAGCAAAAGAAGCTCCACCAGTGCCAATGCCACCAACAGCGGCTAAACTCCCAGTGTCTGAGATGTCACAGGCCTTGCCAACACCTGTCACCACCCCTATAGTCGAGAAGCCCATACAACAGCAGCAGGTCAGTCTCACAAATCTTCCCAGCAGCAGCGAATCCTCACCGCCTCTGAGCGCAGCACCCTTGGTTCAGCCCGGACAGGATTCACAGCCCCCATCGTGAATAAAGCGAGGCTGAAAATAAGAGACTGTTCATATAATGGGGGTCAAAGGAGAAATACTCCTGGTTTCCCTGCAGTAAAGGTGCATATGTTATATCTCTGAAAGGACTGGATGAGTTGCCTGTCCTGTTTTGCAGCCAGGACACAGCTACAGTACACATACAGGCATTTTACTGAGAACTGTTTGAGAATTTCCCAACATGTGAACTCCTCTCTTTAAAATTAAAACATTACATGAGTACTTGAAATGGGTTTCAGAGATTCTTTTGTTAACTGTTGTTTGAATGTGGGTTAGGGAGGGAGAGAATGGATCTGTTCTTAGTTCTAAAAAGGGAGTAGTTAGTTAGCCAGCGTATTTTGGCATTTTGTCTTTGACAGTGCTGGCTTGTCCATACCATTCGGGTCAGGTTTTTTAGCCCTCATTTGCAAGAATAATTCATGGAAAACATGTTTCTTCCAGAGCCAACGTCAGCATCACATACACTCATCGTTTCACAGAGTCTTACTTTTTTAAAGGGGTGGCTAACTAGAATGCCAGTTATGTGGCTACAGGTCCTATAATAGTTGAACAATTAAACATACAGGACACTCAATTAAGAACCACTACAAATACAAGTAGTACTACTTTGATTGAAAAACGGCCATGTACATCTCTACATATTATACATCTATAAACATTACACATTGAATAACTAATATTAGTTCTTGTGTTTTTGTGTTTTAAGTATCTGTATGTTCCAATTTAAAAGGAGTTAGTTCCTACAAAAAAAACTGTGAATCAAATGCATGACATAAGCAATATATAATCTAAATGATTGCCTGGCTCCATTCCTCAGGGTGTCTGTGTGCCCAATTCCAAAGGTTTTGCCATGTGGCATAGAACACTGGTGAATGTCAGCAAAGTGCCAAAAACCCATCAAATATGCATTTAGACAAACTGTGGAGTGTGTCATCAAAACATCCTATGATATAACATATACTTTTGTAATTTAGATGCTCCAGTACTACTCCAAGGAGGAAAAACAAGAAAGCTGCAAGGTTTTCTTTGGAAAGCTTTTGTTTTCTTACAGCAAGGTTTTTCAAACCAAAGGCTGAGCACAAACTTTTAATACACAGTGCACACCACAGTGTTACAACATGGTAAAAAATAAGATGAAAAATATCCTTCATTGTAAAATATCAATCAATTCTTGTTGGGCAAGTTGATCCTCTACTTGATCTGGAAAAAAATATGCCATTAATTAAACTAATTTAATTTAATTTGTTTGAGGTATGTTTCAGAAAGCCAGAATGTTCAGCTATTCAACAAAAATAGTTTTGTGTCATATCTGTGATTTGTTTATTTGCTATGGAGTAAAAAAGCTGGGTGAACATCCTCTAAGCGTGGTGATTCCATAATTTTTGCCAGGGGTTGTAGATGTATTAAGAGGATAAAAGGAAAGTTAAAATGCAACCCCATAGGTGACATTGAACCCCCCACAACATGAACGCTTTGCACTTCTAGTGTCTTGACCACATGTGACCACTAGGTGGCATTATTGATTGGGAGTGCCTTGCCTAACTATTCAGACATTCTCATCTGATGCTGCAGGTTCAGACACTGCATATGGTTTAAGCTACTTTAGGAACACAGGGAAAATCAACACCAATATACCTGGTTGGCTTAATAGTTTGATTAACAGAATAGTTATAAATCTGCCATAGGCAAGTTGACAAATATGACAATGTTACACCATTTTATAACAACGTGGCAATATTGAATATAATGTGATCTGGATCTTTAAAGCCAATGAATTCCTTATTATGCCCACTTTTCCACTTAGGATACAATCACCTTTTCATCAGTATAGTACATAAATGTAGGACTCCTATTGTGGGGCCATTATGTGGACATTGTATGTAAATTCTTTACTTTGTGGACTTACAAATTAGTATCAAGTGCTAACATATTCTCTCACTAAAGTTTCTGCGTAAAAACAAATATATAGAAATTATGTTCTATAAACCTGTAATGAAAAACAGTAGTTCTTGTGTGGATCCCTTAGTTTTGCTATATAGTAAACATGACGACTTTGGCTTTTGTCATGATACTTTGGCTGTGAATGACAAATGAATTAACACTAGGTTAATGTTCATTAGATACCTAGATGCCACCATGTGAGATCTCACTAGAACTTTTGGCACTGATTGGCTCCTTTCATGTGCATGACAGTCATTGCTGACACAGAGAGGATCTAGACCCTAGACCAAACGCAACTGACCCTACTTCACCCTGAGGTTTCTTAAAATTACAATAATTCTGATCAAATTCAAGGCAAATAGCACAAATGCTATTGCAGTTTTATTTGATGGACTGAGAGTAACATTGTTCTGTTTGACTGCGCTCAAACAAGTAAATTTGGGTGTGTGCGGTATGGGCATAACAGAACCACCTCGTTAATCAGCTGTATGGCTGCTGTCAAGCAGAGAACCAAGTATTTCATTTCTGCAAATCCTGCTAAAACAAGTCAACAATCTTAACTGCTTATGGCATGCTTAACGTCTTATGAAGTGATCTGTTGTCTGTATCGAAATGCCACGTGTTTTCTCTACACCTTTGTTTCACATAAGGTGAGGAACCATGGATTGATAGTACACTATTAAACCTATATTCTTTGTAAAAAAAAAAAAAAAAAAAAAAAAAAAAAGGTGTTAGGCTGTTTGCCATGGACCAGCTGTTGCATCTCAATGAATGAAATCATGAAATCTTCTGTAAAGAGACAGCAGGTTATTACGAGTTTACAGAGGTAGAAGAGTAAGAACCTATTCCAAAATTCAAAGTAATTAAAAATAAATTTGTATTTAGCTAACTTATTCAGACAATACTTGTTGATGTTTTTAATGTACCTTCCCAATTTGCAAATCATGCTCCAAATCGTAATTCTCAAAAAGTGTGCCCGCGGGAAGGTAATTCTTTACGCTTTCACTTGCCCAAGTTTATTACGTGCCCTGAAGCACCGGGAGGAAACTTTTAAAAAAAACTGCTCACTGTTGTACCCGCAGGGGGTGCTGTGATCAAGAGTGAAAGAGACGTACAACGCTCATCTCATCCACCACCAACACGTCAGAAAGATTTTTTTGCGAAGTGAGGGTGTGGTAGTCTGGATTTCGGGAACGTGTACAGCCTTAGTTTTTAGTGGGACATAGACGAAACGGATCTACTCGAACCTGCAGGTAATCAGTTGATACAATTTTACTGCGCACAATGAGGAATGTTACAGTTTTCTTTGACCGGTTTTCCAGCCAAGTTAGTCTACGTCGCTAGCGTTAAAGGCTTGTGTTAACTGGTCGTTCGCCGACTGTTTGCGTCCGGTTCAGAGTCGGTAGGAGGACGGGAACGCAGAAGGAAGGAAGGGGCATACGATGAATTAACTGATCAATTTTCGAAAATCGTTATTCAATAAACGTGGATGTAATATAGCTATAACTAGACTAGCTACACACCGTTAACGTTATATCTAATTATGAAAAACATTTGGAACTGTACAACTTTTATTATGGTACATTCAAACTTTTGTTCATATAGATAGCTGCTTAACCACTCCTTGTTTATGCCTGCAAGCGTATTACTTCCTGCAACTTGATAGTTGGTAAAAAGAAATATGGTAAACTTCATATAATTAACGTGTGACAAGCTAGCTTTTGAGCTGTTAGCTACTCTATATTCGTTAGCTGACTGGCTAGTCGGAGATGAGCTTCTCAGGATGAATATGACTCGTTAAAGTTACACGGAAAGATGCATTTTCCTTGGCTACCAAAAGTTTACTCTCTGTGTGGTTGAGTAATAACTAGCTGCCACTCAGTCTAGCTAACTGGGAAGGTTCCTCAGATTTCTTCGCCAGTTTACGTTAGCTTGCTAGCTGCTATTCCAAATGGTCATTTTGCCTTGTCCTCCTGCAAAAATGACCGTGTGCCTTCCAAGTTAGCCAGCGTTAGACTCGAGAGTTGTCTTGTTCTGTGTACGCTAGTAAACGGTCATTCATCGGTCGTTGACTGTTGCAAATTTTGTTTTGCTAGCTAGTGATACAAAGGTAAGGTTAGCTACTAACAGGAAGGGACCATACATTGTTGAAAGCTAGGTGACTTGTATTTGAACTTAATAGGTCCATGTGTTCTGGCTGTTAACAAATATGGTTTTAGTCCGATAGTCTAGGTAGCCTAATCAGCTAGCTAGCTAGCTGCATTGATAAATGAGGTCTTCTGGCACAACACTGGATTAACATTATTAGAGATTTACATATTCATAAATTGTGTGTTGACAGCTATTCCTAGTTCCATGCTAGGGAACATTCCTGTTAGCAACGTTGGTATGCATCGATAAACCTGTCAATTTCCAGTGTTCACGCTGTGTTTTGATAACAGATTGGTCTCATGACGGTAACCCCCGCTAAAAGGAAGCGATTAAAAGTACCAAGGCATGCACGATGCCCTGCGGTATTCTCCCTCATTCTCCCTCCTAGTAAGCTTCTCAGCTTGTGCAAAACATGGAGGGAGGTTTGCACCGAATTGTGAAGTTTAGGTGGTGTGTACCTCGCACACTCTTGATATGTGACGACTTGGCGTTAGTACACCATTGGGTGAAAAGACAGCGGTCAAGCTGCCTTGGCGGTTTAGACCGAGACAGTAAATTCAAACAGCCTTGTTGATTTCACACATGGCTGTTGTTGTTAGGTCTTAGCGCCTGTGTTTCTGAACATAATTTTCAAGCAGACCAACTCCCAAATCACATACTCCCCCCAATAAATTCAAACCGCATTGCGCTGTCTAAATGCAGCACACGTTGATAGTCATGACATTTACAGATATCCACGACATGTGGAACCTGTTGCATAATTCTCATAACTCCATCTCTTTTTTTATGACAATGTTGTTGGGTTCATTTTCAGTAGGTGATCAACAAAAAGATTTTTGAAATGTGTCACTGTGCTGCAAATAACATTTTGCACCTCCAAAAAAAAGAAAACATTGGTTAAAACCATGGGGATGGTTGGATGGAGTGGATAATCTCTTGTCTCTCTCCTAGACTGAGAAAGTGGTATGACCTACATACAATCATCCTCAATCAAATCGGGCACAAGGTCTGGGTTTCTCATTTTTTCAGGCATCTCAGTGTTTTTTTTCTTTCTCCCCACTATAAATAGTGATTGGTTCGTGTAAATTCCAAGTGAAGTCGTGGACATTTGACATTCTGGAATTGTGATACAGGCCTACAAACAATTTAGGAGGAAACAGGCTTTGACATTAGTTAACATGCCACCTGTTAAGTTACTAAGCCATTATTTCTTAAAGTTATATAGTACCTTGTAGTTGTCTTATAGTACCTTCTTGGGGGTATTGCTGGGAGATGGAGAATGAAAGCATTTTCATAGTTTTTGAGGTTTTGTTGCTGTCCATTGCTGTCCATGCCTCATATTGTACCACAGTATGCATTGTAGCCTACATTGGTCACAGGGCTATCACTTGGCAGTAACCCCCACAATGCAGACTGTCTCACTGACTTGTTTTGATTTTGTATAGTGTGTGTAACCTCATGCTGCGTCCTTACTGACCTTCTACTTGGCCCACACCATGCTGGGTCATGGTCTTTGTGTTACTGTTGAGAACAGGCTGCAAATCCTGTAAAACTAGGACATACCCTTGAGCTACCGCTGTAGCTACAGCTGAAGATGGGCTGGTGTGAGCACAGCAATGGACAACTCAGTGTGACAGGAGGAAGTCACAGGTGGCCCGTGTGTCAGTAATTAGAGCTGCTCCGGCCCCGCGACGCTGTGCTCGTGTGGCTGACCGGCAATGGTGGGCGGTCCTTCGGCTCCGGGGGCCACTAACAGCTGCACTCTTCTCACACCCTCTCAGACGAGGGCTCACGAGTGGGTGGCAGGATGGAGCGGTCGTTTGGGAACAGTGCTCGGAACCTGAAGATCACAGGATCTCTGTCCCAGTACGAGCAGGAGGGGATCTGTCTGCTTGTACTGTCAAGTTGTACCCATAAATACGCATGGAACCGCTGCGGTAAATATCCAGCTGAATAATCTGAACACAGTATAGAAGCAATGTAAGCAATGCAGGTTACCCTGGACAAGCGTGTTTGCCAAGCAAATAAAGAATGTAAGTTATTGCCAGTATCCCGCTGTTGGAAGGTGCTGCTGTCAGGTTCCGCCGGAGAGGTGAAATGCATGAGGCATAAACAAAGCATAGAAATGCTTGTATTCCAAGGGGTGATGTGCAGGAATGCATTCTCCTGTTAGGAATACATAGCCATGCTGTTTTTGTTAGGAACACACATCTACTGAGGGAAGATGCTGCAGTATGGAACAGCTGGACGGCTCAAAGGGTTTAGAGGAGAAATGAGTTTAAGCATACTTTCCTGTAACTGGTGCAAAAGATACATAAAACAGTCTCCTTGATATAGGAGTGCTCATTATCCCGCTCATGAACTGAGCATGCTGGGGACAATGGCAGTGGTTCATCGTGCGTGTGCTAATTTAGTGAAGAGATCAGGGGAATGACCTTTTCTTTGGTTTGATTTAAATTATTGAGGTATGCTGTATTGTCAAGGCAGAATTTTCCATTTGTTTTTTCCTCTCTGGTGTGTGTCTCTCTTCCCTGTAGGATATGTGTTTGCCTCCTGGCATTTTTCTGTTCTGGGGATGTGCTAGAGTGTAGTTGTAATGTCTACAATGTAAAGCATCAGAGCTTTAAGATGAAGAGCAAGAATGATCTATATATTGAGCTCACAGATTTATGGTCTAAACAAAATTTATAATCTAAAGGGAGGAGATTGATGCTATTTACTTATATTGGTAGTCCTTTCTCCTTTCTCCTCCTTGTCATTTTTTTGTTTTATAGGCCTGTGATGCAAGAACGTCCCCTGTCCTCCACATAGCTAAACATCCTTCCCGCCCGACCCTCCCTCCCGCCTTCCAGCAGACGAATGCCCCCCAGACCCTCGCGGGATATCCTTCACCGCCCCCCTCTGCGTGTCCTGGCCCGCCGGCTCCAGTGCGCCGCCCGCCTCCTGTAAACCAGGGGAGCCGGCTGCCTCAGTTAGGCCCAAGAAGAGGAAGAGGAGGAACGCAGCATCATGGATGACATCTTCACCCAGTGCCGGGAAGGCAACGCCGTGGCCGTCCGCTTGTGGCTGGACAACACGGAGAACGACCTCAACCAGGGGTGAGTGAGTGGGGTGTGGTCCCCCAAGTAATGTTCCTCTTATATCTTCAGTAGAGATGCACAGCTCTGCTTCTGGAGAGCTGCCACAGTCGCCGAGGTTTTCCGGCTCTCCTAAGATCAGGTCTTACCCCCCAGCTAAGCTTTATAAAATCAATCCCAACTGCACCCAGTCCATGCTGAAACAGGCGGATAAAAGGGAGCAGGAGTGCACAGTTTGCAGATGAGAAGAGACGTGGCACACGGGAGCTGGAACACAAAAGCAGATATTTTGCATGAAATTTTGCGTGAAGCTGAAACATCATGGCACAGCGTCTCAGCAGAGCAGTGGGACTGAATATTTTGGGCTATGAACAGATGAGTGCAGTTCCAAATGGTGATGAAAAACAGGAATCTCGCTGTCTGATCATGCAGAGACAAAGGCAATAGTCTGTGGTGTTGCATCACCTTGACATTCTCCCCGGTGCAGGAAGAAATCCCCCTTTCACTGGTGTGAACATTGCAGTAACACCAGCCAGGACTTGTTTCAGCCAAAGTAGAAGGTTTTAAAACCCTTCTTAAGCTAGCACTGCAATTTTAGGGGCAGCAGTGTGGTGTAGTGGTAAGGTGTGGTGCCTTAACCAAAAGGTTGCTGGTTCAATTCCCCACTGGGGCATTGCTGTAGTACCCTTGGGTGAGGTACTTAACTCGCAAGTAAATATCCAGCTGTATAAATGGATAATGTAAAAACTGTAAAATCTGTAAGTCACTCTGGATAAGAGCATCTGCTGAATGACAATAATGTAATGTAGGGTCACTTTCTGTAATGTCTAGTTCCTGTGTGTGAGCAACATGTTAACGTATGTTGTGTGCTTAAGATTTGCGATGTCGCAAAACATCTTGTCTAGTTGTCTCCATTGTGAGAAATGGTCAGATTTGTCCAAAAGGGAGGGGGCCTTAATAATCAGCATCCAAGATGATTCTAATTATGTGTGCATAATTTTATTAAGTGAAGTTACAGACATTGAATTATAAAACTCATCTGTGGTATATGTGACAATGGATTAGTCTCAGGTGCCATTTGAGGACACTGGAATTGATCTAGTAATTTTGGATGTAAACACACGAATCCAGACATTTCATTCATAGTTAAGAAATGTATTAGTTACTTCAGTGTTGTACTTCTCATAGTCTTGGCTTCCATGTTTCTCAGTGAGCAGTGCACCATTAGAGATCTTCATCTTACTCAGTAAAACCATTGGTGCATTTGTTGTTGTTTCAGAAAAACTTTTCCTTGAATTTTTGCTCTCTAATCTAGCGCAAGATGTCTGTGCGTCTGTCCCTAAATGTTCAGTGGTTTGCTGAAGGAGGAGTTCAACAGCTAGTTGGTCTGGATTTAGCAGGAGCAATATGGTCTTTTGAGTAAAAACTGCATAAATTTGTGGCAAATTTGTATGCATTGGGCTGCACATAGCGCTCACATAGTCTCACAAACACTTGCAGCTCTCTCACACTGGCACTGGTAGACCGCGCACGCATACTTTAAAGGAGCCCAGTTTATTTTTGAAGAAAAGAGAATGAAAATGAATTGGGTACATATATAACTACATGCATAAGGTTTTTGATACTTTCAGAAACTCTGCTACTGTACCCTAGTCTTAAGTTTGGAGTACAGACAGAGAAAACCTTAAAAGAAGGCTGACTCCAGTCACCCCCATTACAAGAAAGATTATGCCTCTCATGTGGTGGACAGTTTTATCAGAAGTGGCTGACAGCTTCTGGAGCCTGTTTACAACAATATGAAAACACTCCTTGTGTTCTCTCCAACTGGGTCTTGAACCCATTCCGCTCAGGTCAAGTTAACAAAGGTGGTCAAGGGATTTGAACCAATAGCCCTTTGTTCTCTAGCTTTGTGAGAGAAATTGGGAACTTGCTGCCTTGCAGTCACCAAACCAGGTTTGGACTTTGTAACAAAAACATACAGGGGGCAGACAAAATAATGGAAGCGCAAAATGAAAAAGTACTTTGGAAAGTATGTTGAAGTTGCTGTATCACATTAAAAAAGAGTATACACAGTTGTTTCCTATTACTGTCAAGACTAAGTAGTAATTGTTTCCGCTATAAAAGATGTTTTAAAATCAACACTTTAACATGTGGGTTTTTAAAGCAATGTGCAGGACCTAACATATTTTGAAAGAGGTCAGATTGCAGGTGCATCAGTCACACAAAATTAATGTTGCAAGGGGAACAGTGTCAAGTCGTGACAGCGTGCACCAAACAAGGAAAAACTGCATCAGGGAGATGGAACAGTGGTTGCAAGTCAAAGCTCACTGACAGGGATAGATGGACACTTAACAGAATGGTTGCTAAAAAAACAAGGGCCTAAAAAATGACAATGGAATGTACACCTCAGTGACCAAGTCTCAAAAAAAAAAAAAAAAAAAAAAAAAACAAGGCCAGTGTGCAACAATGCAGTAACCTGGTGTAATGGGCATAAAGCCTAAAGCCAAAGGAGGCCTTCAACACATATTTCCTGTGCTAGCTGTTATCCATGACAGTGGATACATTATGGTACGGGCAGCCCCATACACACTGCTAAACCATATTAAAAAGTGGTTTCATGAACACCAGGATGAAATGAGATGCCTTCCATGGTCTCCCCAGTCACCAGATCTAACATCATTGAACCTATATGGGAAGTTCTACAACACAGAGTGCACAGTAGACTTCTAACTCCTTCATCTGTTGAAGAACTGGTTGCTTTCCTTCTTGACAAATGGACCAGTATCCCACCAGAAACAACTCTGGTGGATAACAGCATTCCAAGAAGGGCTGAGGCTGTCCTGAAGGCAAAGGGTGGCCCAGCTCCTCATCGAGACAAATGGAAAGGAACCAGAATCTTTAGAGAAGGCAGGAAAACGATGCCATCCATCACAGCCGTAAAGTCCTCAGACTTGACCATGTATATTTTCTATATCAGATACAGATTTGATCTCTTTAGGGAGCAAATCTGAATGCTGGCAGGCAATGAAGCTGTACGGGATCATGCCAGCTGGATCAAAATTCAAATGCAATCCTGTAACTAACATTTGTACCTACCATTGCAACTACTGTGATTGTAGTCAGTCCTTGTATGGATACATTCAGGGTGTCATATTGGGTAGCACAGCCTAAAGCACATCAAACAGAAGTGGATCATCACAGATTTAGTAGATGGAGGGATGGGGTATAGCGCTGCTCAGAGAAGCCTATGACGTGATACGGTTTGTTCTCTCGGGATTAGAAGAGAGGGAAAGCAAGACGGCAGGAGGCAGGCCAGGAAGTCTCTCTGATGAAGTGAGGGACAAATAGTTTCCACATTGTGCGCACCGCAGTCAGTGCACGTGGACCCGAGCCACACCAGATACTCTGTCTCTTTTTCCATCTTTTCTCCATTTACTCTCATGATGTAATCTCCGACCAGAAACTGCATGAGGAGCAGAACCGTGACTGCTGAAGCTTAATCACACACACACACACACACACACACACAGGCTCACTCACTCACAGTCACATTAGTGTGTTTTAATGTGGGGTGTGTTAGCAAAGTCTTTAGCCCTGGATAACTTATAACAAGAAAAATAATAATAAAAGACAATGCTTCTTGGCATTTCTAAAAGGAGGAAGTCATCTGTTTGTTTTTTTCTTCTTGAGAAAGAAACTTAACTAAATAAACTGATGACTCCATAGGTTCCCCATATTCGAAAAAAATGCAAATAATTGCACATCCCTTGGGCAGCCTAAGTCTGTGTGTGTGTGTGTGTGTGTGTGTGTGAGAGAGAGAGAGACAGAGAGAGACAGAGCGAGAGACAAATACATGACAGATACAGTGCTGTAGTTCCTTTTTCTGGAGAGTAAGTGGATGTGAGGTCCTGTTGCAGAGGGCATGGGTAGTCACAGTTGTAATTGTGAAAGCGTTCGTTTTTTGTCCTCTTATATGGTGTATTTTGGCTGTCTGTCTGTGTAGGACATCCATTAGAAGATTGCCTGTTGTATGTTCCCGCCTAGCTGACCGACCCACCAGTGGTAGAAGAGTATTCATCATAAGGCCTAACAGCTCAGCCAATTATGGAGATTGCTTCATTGCACTTATAGCTGTGTGATTTCTTGGCTTTCTCCTCTTCCTAGCATGCTGCCTCTGACAAGTATAGTAATTAAAGTGAGTGTTTGCATGGTTGTGAATGCAGGATGCCAAGTACCGGCAGAACTCAAAATCTCCTTACATGGGCTAGCAAACATGCCTTCTGCGAATTGCCCTTACATCACACCAAAATGAGCGAGGGAGAGAAAGAAAGAGGGAGTGGAGAGAAAGAGGAGGAGGGGTTTTCAGGGTGGGGATGGAGGCCGTGTGTGTGTGTGAGAGAGAGAGAGAGAGAGAGAGAGAGCGAGAGAAAGAGGAATACATAAGGGAGAAAAGTGGAGTGTGTTCTTCTGTTTTTCATTCTCTGTCACTCCTGCCCTGCCTGTGATCTCTTCTCTCATTCGCTTCCAACTTCCTTCTGTGTTTGACAAGCACATAGGAGATAAAAAGGCCCTTTTAAAGCGGTTTCCTTAAATTCCAGAATCCATCCTCCTCCAGTCAGTTACCACTTGCCTTCCTGGAACAGCCGTTTGAAGTTTGATAGGATGTTCAATGATGATTGCTTTTAGAACTCCTGAACTCCTTTTGGGAAATGAAGGATTCCACTCCAAGGATTCCTCTCTTCGCGTCCAATGATTTGCATGATATCCTGTTTACTTTGAACGGTAAACTGAATATTTAAAAAGTGGATCTGAGACAGTTAATTGTCACTAGATCCCTTGGAGGGAGCCAAATGCACAGCATAGCATGCAAGTCTTGGAACTGTAGCAGCAGTGTTGTTAGTAGTAGTAGCATTGGTGTTATACGTTATTCTCACTGGCCACACTCAAGCCACGTTTCCACTGACCACCCATGTCTATGTGGTTGCAGTGCTCATGCAATCAATTAGGATGGAACTGGCATCTACTATGTGACTCTCTTATTGTTCCAGCTGATCCCAGAACATCTTTGAATTGTTTTTTAGTTCTGCTAACATCCACCTACATCTCACTCTCATATATTTATTCTTTAACTTGTGATGGAGGAAGAAATCTTGAAGTGAAGAAACATGTGCTACCTTGCTAGACTCAGATGACATAAAAAAAACCCTTTCTGGCAATGATGACTGTGGCCACGTTGAGCTTGAGCTGTAAATTTGTATAAACATCTAATTAGTGGCAGCTCAAGCAGCAGTGATAGCAGTAATAGTAGCAACAGTGTTTGGAAATTGAAGCAGTGATGTAGAGGACAGTGGAAGCAGTAGTCTATGAGGCAGTGGTAGCAGCGATATAGAGCTGTAGTATTCCTGTTAGTTGCAGTAGAAGCTGTAGTGTTACTGGTAGCAGTACAGGTATCAGTGATGGTACCATCATTTCCAGCAGTACTGGTGTCAGTAACAGCAGCAGCACTAGCACTGGTGTCAGTGACAGTAGCACTAGCTACAGTAGTAGTGGTTTCAGTAATGGCAGCATAAGTAGCACTGGCACTGTTGTCAGTCACGATAGCGTTAGCCGCATTAGTACCAGTGTCAATAACAGCAGCTTTAGCAGGAGTAGCACCAGTGAAAGTAGCATTAGCAGCACTGGTACTGATGTCATTAACAGCTGCAACAGAGTAGCAACAATAACAGAGGCAGCTGGAATTGTTACAGTGGAAGTAAAAAGGAACTGGAAGTGAGAGAAATAATTCTGAGTTCGATTATAAATAAACTGGTGAGTCACCAAGCATGTCACAAAGAGAATGTGTGTCTGAGAGAGGGTGGAATGTGGAAGGGGTGGTCTCACAGTCAGGTGTGGAGATGAGATTTGAATGGGGCAGGGGGAAAGAAGTGGAGTCTGTTTATGTTTATCCTCCTGGGAGGAAACCCTGACACACCCATTAGAAAGGCAGGTAAGCAGCTGGGAGAACTGGGGTGACCGTATGGTGGTTTGGGCTAGGATACAGGGGAAAGGGGGAGTTACCAAGACATGAGGGGAAGTGCCTTAGTGTGCCAGCTATTCTCTCATGCCTACTGCCAGCTGTGAGCTTTTTGTGTGTGTGCGTGTGAGAATGTGTGTGCGTGCGTGTGTGTGAATGCTCAATATGTCTGGAGTGGATCAGACTGTCTGCTCTGCATGACACAGAAATAGCGTGGAGGGGGAGGGCTGTTGCATTGTCTTTCGCGCTGTGTGTGTGTGTGTGTGTGTGTGTGTGTGTGTGTGTGTGTGTGTGTGTGTGTGTGTGTGTGTGTGTGTGTAGGGTAGAGAGAGGACACAGTGATTTATAGTGACCCGCTCTGAGAGTGCTTCTGCTGGGATACATTACTCTCTGTTAGAGGAGAGAGAGGTGAAGAGACGCAGCTCTCTCACCATGAAGTCTCTCCTTCACAATGCTCTCTCAGTGGCCGCTTCAAGATCAAATAGCTGCATTTTTCTGAATGCATGCTTTCCTTTCACAGCCGTAATTTCATCAGGCATATGCCAGATGTTTAAAGCAGCCAGAAATGATGGAGAAAACAGGCCACAGGGACCGGGCCAATAGAACCCACCGTTCAAGCATCAATGCTGCTGGGCTGTAGGAGGTGAAAGAAGACATTTTTATACCATTAATATATTGTGTGATAGATGCAGTGTGCTGGCATATCATGTGCCAGGGGGACATGAGGACATGGCGCTGAACTAAGAACAGAGGAGTAAGGGTTGAAAAGCTAAAAGAAAAGAGGAAGTTGGTGAAAGAGACATAGAAGGTGGGGAGGATTGCGTAGAGAGAAAGAGATGAGCACAGAGGAGGAACCTTTGAAAAAGAGGAGAAAGGAGGGAGGGAGAGTAGAGGAGTTCGCTGTTAGAGAGAGAGGCAGGGGTGAGGCAGATGACATTAGCAGCTGTGGAATCGCACAGCTCCATCGCAGAGTCATGGAGGAAGTGGCTCCCATCCCTTATAAGGCCTTTGCTGAGCCTCATGGCTGCTGTCTGTTCCTTCCCCCGCGAACCCAGCTTCCGTCTGTCAAGGGTCGATTCTCTCGCAAGCAAACAATGGAAACACTTAACCACTGTACCACAAGCTGTGCACACTCTTCAGTTCCCCAGTAAGGTGTTCTCAATCCCTTGGGGAATAAATGGTGCAGTGCTGTGATGTGAAAGGAAATAAATTTATTCCAAATCTGATGTACGAAACAATTGGATGCAGTCAGCTAGGAGGGGAAAGTGTTCTTAAAAAATACATTTACATGACACTATACACCAGGATCTGTTGTGATTGTTGTTAGTAGTGGTAGTTTTAGACAGTTGCAGCAGTTGGTCATTATGCAAAGATTCTACAAATATTCCAACACTGGGGCATTTCATTTTGGGTTTGACTTCCTATGCTTTGGCACAACACCATCACATGGTCATTGATCCAACAGAAATAATGCAGCCAATGCAGAAGAGCAGATACTGTAGAAAACTTCTATTAAACAGTGAGGCTCTGACAAGTGTTTTTACAGTCTGGAGATAAAAATGCATTTTAGTGAATAAATCCCAGTCTGTAATAGTAGCTGGGTATCCCCTTTTAATCTTAATTTTTATTTTTGACAATTTTTCATTTAAATCGCCAATATTTAAATGATTAATTCTTACACGTGCATTCTCATTTGCTCCAGTTAGGCAACAGATTACACGCTAAGTGTGATGATTAATCTTCCAGTGTTATGATAGAAATTTTTGTGTAGCCAAGAAACATTCACAACAAAGATGTGAACGGCAGTGCACACGATTGCTCATACACCCTCCCCCTCTCTTATGGCGAAAGGGTGGCTGACACGTGGCTTGTTGACAAGTGCAACATTGTATCAGACTACAGCAAGCACGTTGACAAAAATATTTTTAGAGACGTTGCATGTTGCTGCTCACATAAATGGTAAAACATCTTTAGGGAAAATGCAAAGTAAAGAGATGGGTGTTTGAAATGGGTGAAATGCTACATGAGCAAACTTCTCTTTTACAAGCTACTGTCCTTTGTGAAATTATCTTTTTACCTTCTTTTAAGTTCTGTGACACATTGCCGTGAAAGAGCATGTATCAGGCTTGAAGTCTATCACAAGTCTGTCATGCTTCTCTGTCAATAGATGATCCAATATATACACGTTTTGGCTGTTACAGTGAGCTGAGGCCGCTGTAATGACCAAAATGTCATGCCATCCTTTCAGTGAAGATAGCCTCCCCAATAATGTCCTACTCAGGGTTACCCTCAACATTTCATGATTCCGTCCCATTTTTAATGCGAACACCTGTCTCCCGCTGTACAAACCAACAGTACAGTCTTTTGCAGGGGGCAAATATGGGTTTTAAGTAAATAAGCACCGGGGCTACTAACAAAAGTTTTACGGTACACAGACAGTGCGTGCGACAGCCTTATGTTGTAGGTCATTCCTTTAAGCCGCGTGTGTACTGTATAATGACATGGGGTATGCTCGAGATGTAATGCTCATTGTCTCCCTCTCTTTCTCTCGCCCGCTTTCACCATCCACCCTCAGAGATGACCATGGGTTCAGCCCTCTCCACTGGGCATGTCGAGAGGGGCGCTCGGGCGTGGTGGACATGCTCATCATGAGAGGGGCCCGCATCAACGTCATGAACCGCGGGGACGACACGCCCCTCCACTTGGCAGCCAGCCATGGGCATCGTGACATCGTGGCCAAGGTGGGACACTAGCCCCATATGCCCCTCACTGCCTCCACACACTAGCACCCACCTGAGAGCTTTTGTACAGCTAATTCAGACTTGACACACATAATGACTAGGTACAGGCAGTGTAGGCCACTGTTCGTATTGTACTGGATACAGTTAGTTGACCTAACACAGTTTTGTTGATGGGGGAATACACTGTTAAGGCGTGATCATTATTTGGAATCCAGAAGGTGTCATAAAGATACTGAATTCAGCTAAAATCCTCTGGCTGTCCATGACTGGATCGGATCATCCAAGCCAGACTGGACTCACGCATGTTATCATTCTTGTTAGCACATTTGTGGAAGTGGCTGTTTTGAGTGTGTTGCAGCTTGCAGTGTTACTGTCTGTGCTGATGCCAAGTGAGTCGGCAGGTGGTTGCCGTGTGTTAACTGTGGGAACACTGCTCTTCTGTCTCACAGCTGATCCAGTGCAAGGCCGACACCAACACAGCCAATGAGCACGGCAACACACCGCTGCACTACGCCTGCTTCTGGGGCCAGGACCTGGTGGCTGAGGTCAGTGCGCCCTCTGGTGGTGACTGTGTATAACTGTATTCAGAAACATGTGGTCCTGCAATGCTGTGTGTATGTGAATATGAAAGCAGTAACTTTTTTTTTTTTTTTGTGCGCTTGTCAGGACCTTGTGACTAATGGTGCCCAGGTGAGCATCTGTAATAAATATGGTGAGACTCCACTGGACAAGGCCAAACCACATCTTCGGGACCTCCTGAAAGGTAGAGAGCTGGTTGATGACCCAGTATGGGCTTGTAAATTTGTGTCTTGCTGACACTGTTTCACTGACTGCCAATGCCAGGGATCACTCCTCTCCAGACTCCTATTTTCTCTTAGGCTACTTTCTTCACTCAAAACACTGCTATTTTGTCAATCGCTGTGACTAACAGCGTTATTACATTGTTAAATTGTATTCCTTTGTACAGTTGGGTTAAGTGCCTTTCTAAGGGAAAATAGCTGTGTCCCGTCAAGCATCTGAACCTGCAACCTTCTGGATTAACTTCCTTAATTATGGAAGCTGTTTTTTCAGTTGCACTTTACTTTCCCACACTCCTCTCTCTGTTTCATTCTCTTTTTCATTTCATTTCCCCTTTTTCTCACCCTCTAAGTCAAAGTCTCTTTAACACAATGATTTCTCCACCAGAGCGAGCAGAGAAACTGGGACAGAGCCTGACCAAGATCCCCTACAAGGACACCTTCTGGAAAGGCACCACCCGAACCCGACCCCGTGAGTGAATGGATACCCTCTCACCCCGCTCCTTGTTCCCTTTGTCCTGTTCCCACCTCCCTTCTCTCTACGCCATATCTCCCTTACCTCTCTCCTTGCCCTTGACGTCTCTACTGTATTCCCTATTCCCTCTTTTGCTTTTCTGTATGGCCAGAGGCATCTTTATGTCATATATGGGCTTACAGTTGTGTCTGTGTGTGTGTTGTTTGTTTGGTTGTAGGAAATGGCACTTTGAACAAACAGGCAGGAATCGACTTCAAGCAGCTGTCCCTTCTGGCAAAGATCAACGAGAACCACTCTGGAGAGGTGAGGAAATTGTGCAAGTTTTCCTACAGGGCCTCAGACGGCTTGCATGGTGTCCTGCTAGCCTTTTACTCCAGCAGGTCTAGCGTGATCTGCATTGATCTCTGCACCCTTGAGGGGCCTTTCAAGGCCAGCAGGTTGCAGTGTGGTCTGGTGGTCCCAAGCTGTGGTCATGGAATCCCAGGAGCAGTGCTGCCGTTGCATGTATAAGATACGCAGTGCTGTCAGCAAAAAGCCAGCTTTGCACTGGGTAAGGTTGGGAGAATTAGACATTTATTTGCCTTAGATGCCAGTGTGCTCTAATCATAATAATACTGTGCAATTCTGTTGTCAAGCCAGATGCAATTTGTCAAGTAATTATTTCAGGTCATCTTCAACAAGGTTTGGTTGCAGATAACATTTCAACAGTGAGACTTAGGAGGGGATATTGGTATTGGAGAATTTTTAATTTAGTATCACAATTCAAATAAATCCAGGCAGGTTTCACTTTGCCATGGAAGGAGACACACTGGGGTATATCTGCACTTTGAAGTTAGTTCATTAGTGCATTTAATCACTTTGAATTAAGAAATTGGCTCACCATTCTGTCATAGGAACATATGATCATAAATACTCAACCAAATTTTGTTTGGTATAGCACATTTTTATAACTGAATTGTCACAAAGCACTGAACATAGTGTGTTTACCAGAGGTCAAAATAAAAACCAGAAACCCCAGCTACCCGGGTAAAAACTGGAAAATTATTCCCAAACTCCAGGAAAAGGTGGTCAAGAGACTCCTGAAACCACAGAAGAGCTAACAAAGAGTGAAATCCAACAGTTCATTTCATGAGCTCAAGTCCAAAGACTGTTCGGGGCCCATGAGGATGGTAAGGTGGGCTCACGCTATGAGGAGGGCCCTCTATCAAACAGTAGCAATGGCAGGGACCTCAGGGGTTTTCCACAGTTGTGGTCCTGGTGTCTGTCCTGTTGAGGCAGGGTAAATGCTAACCAGCAGGGGGCAGTGTGTTGAAAGAGGTCTTGTTTGGATGGATCAGTTCAAACATTTTCTTCGACAAAGTTTGGTAAGATATCCCATAAAAGAGGGGCTCTGTGTGAGAAAATTCTACCGGCAGATTTAGCCAGATTGTAGGGGATTGTATGGGATTAATCTCATGAATATGCAGGCACAAGCCCATTGAAAGCCTTATAAATTAGGGGCAGCCCTTTGAAATCAATCTGGTATTTTACTAATAGAGAATAGAGGAATGCTTGACCGGTGTATTCGGTCATATTTTTTGTTCTTATCAGGATTGTAGCAGCAGTTAAATGCTGAATTTTGGCAAGCCTTGAAAGAGGGGTTACTACTGTAACAATGTGGGTTACTATAAACACCTTATTATAGCTGCATAATGGCTCACAATAAACCCTTTATAGTACATGTTGAATGGGTGACTGCACTTACAGTATAGTGTCCTATAAAGCCTTTACTAGCTATGCTGTGGGATACAGCATGTGTAAAATATTGAACCAAAAGACAGCCTGGAAGATGAACGCCTTTAGTCATTGAGCTGACTTATCATGTCAATGCTGTTAATTGAACAGCAGCAGAGGGGGGACCGAAGTGACAGGTAAGGCAGCATATCTGGGCCGTGTCTGTGCAGAGCACTACCTGGTCTGTTAAATGAGAGCTGTTGACTGATTGAGTCATTAAGAAGCACCACACTGGATTATAGTTGGCCCCGCCTGTGTCTGTCCCTCACACATACGCCACCTATTTACCCAGTGATTAGGTTGAGATTAAAAGAATACTGCCGCTGGATCTTCACATGCTCAGCTGGAGTGGCTTGCTGCTGTGTGCAGTCTACATGGTGTCATTTACCTCACACACACTGCATGGCCAGTATAGAACACGGTTGCTGAGTAAGCTCACTGCTGTTTCATGACTTGGGACAAGCGCCTCTAAGAGGAAAGACTGCAGTAGATTTGAATGAATATTCTGAACCCAAAATACTGGCTCCTTGACAATTTTAGTTGGAAAATGCCACCCAGTCAGCTTGTCTGTCTTTTCCAATATTTGAGGTGGCTAGCTGTTGCATTTACAGTTGCATTAATTTATTTGGTAGAATCATTTATCCACAGAACCTTACAAAAGGTGCATTTAATAGCATTAGGTATGTAGACATACAGATACTGACTCGCTGCAGTACTTGTAATGTTGTACTATTGTAGGAAACAACTTACTGCCATAGTAAGCACAACCATAATGTGCAAAAGCATATATTTCTATCTCCATTTTCAGCTGTCAAGTTTGTACTGCCACAAGCTTGTGTTGCTTCACTGTTGAGCTCTTAGCAGCAGCAAAGGCATGTCCTGCCACTTCCGCCTCAAATGCTTACACCATGCTTATATATAAAGTCAGGCATAACCACAAACTTACCACAGTGTTAGGAGAGGGAGGGGTCAGAATTTGGACAGTCAGGACTTTGAGTAGGGGGGGGGCTTTTGTGCCAGAAAATGTGCTAGAAAATAGACATGTGGTGACTTGTGGGGACCTCATTCTACCACTTAAGGACCAGAGTGGAGAAGGGAAGGGAAGAAGGGAAACCCTTCCAGGAAGGGATGACTAAGTGACCAGAGGCAGAGGAGTGAAGTCGTCTGGCGAGAGTACAGGCTTTCCTGGCAGATTGTAGGTCCCGTTTTTGTTGCTGCTCAGTAGGTTAGAACCAGAATTTTGAATTCTGTCCAAGCTGTAAAAGGTAGCTGATGAAAAGACGTTACCTGTCAGCATTTTGGATGGTTGTAGATCAGTTGAGCTGCTGCAGTCTGAATCAGCTAGATTGGCATTGGCAGGGAGGCCAGCGATAAGACAGTTGCAGCTCAGTCAAGGGCCTGGAATCAGACTAGTTCAGCATTTGTGTTGAATTGGTACAATAGTCTTTAACATCCCCAGAAACCTTGATAAACATTGAGCAACCACGTGTTGACACAGCTGTCTTTGAACAAACTGATCCTGTGGCAATCGAAGCTGTGATGTACTGTGATAATGACAGCCATTATAGAATGAATTGGCATTTTCCTGCCATTACCTTGAGTTAAAGGAGGCTTGTAAATATGAATAGAACAACTGAGTGCATCTTTTGATTCACTCCAGTACATCTTTACTGACAATTTCAATTAATGCAAGTGTATGTTTTGTTTGCACAAAGACTGTGGCAGAGTTGGGGTCAGTCCCATTACAATTCAGTCAATTCAAGGAATGAACTGAGTCAATTCATGAATTGAAAATTGCATGTTATTTTCTATGATGGTTTTTACTGTTAAATGATTTTCAATTCATTTTTTGAACTGACTGAATTGAAATGAAATTGACTAGCGCTGTATTTTTTTTCTCGCCCATCCATTTAAAATTAGTTATCAGCTTTTCAGGGTTATTTACTTGTTACAAAATGAAATGGTTATAATTAATATGAATGAAAATTTTGTTTTATTGGTTTACAAGGGCAGTGTGATTAACTTTCTCTGTCACACTCTCTTCCCTCTCTCCCTTCTCTCCATCTGTGCATCTATCCCTCTCCTCTTGTGTATTCTTTGCCCCCTTGTTTGCCCTCCCTCCCTGTCCCTCAGCTGTGGCAGGGGCGCTGGCAGGGGACAGAGATCGTGGTGAAGGTGCTGCAGGTTCGAGACTGGACCACCAGGAAGAGCCGCGACTTCAATGAGGAGTATCCTAAACTCAGGTGTGTTCACAACCCCGTGGAGACCAGCAGCCTGTGATCATCCCTGTGCTCATGCTATCGCTAATACAACACAAGGCTTGTTTGCTTAGCAAATGCCCCAAAGCAGGATAGGGTTTGTTTGCCTTGCAAATACCCTTACCCACAGTGACTGGCATAAAACAGAATTTACACAACACCAGTTTATACATCTGGGTATTTACTGAGACACTGTGAAGGCTGAGGACTTTACTGCATGGTATGACAGATGCACTGTGAGCGTAATTCCTTGACCACTACTTTGCTGCCCAATGTGTACTTAAAAGGTCCTCTTTGTGTGGTCCATTGAGGGTTTGCCAGTCTGTCTCTCCTCACCAACACCCCCCTGCCTTCACTGTTTTTGTATATTGTACATTTGTATGGATACATGCAGGCGCATCTCATACGTTAAGTCCTGTTGGGATTTGTAGAGTCTGTGACTTTTTATGACCCCCATGTGTCCTTGTATGTCTCTGTCAACCTGTCCCCTGTGTCCTCCATACGACCCACCCCCTGCAGGATATTCTCCCACCCAAATGTGCTGCCCATGTTGGGGGGATGTCAGTCACCCCCCGCCCCCCATCCTATCATCATCACACACTGGATGCCCTATGGATCCCTCTACAATGTGCTCCACGAGGGCACAAGTGAGTACCAGTCATCTTTGTCTGCATCATCACTGTATTGTTCATCTGCCTACCAGAAACCCTCATCTGTGTTATACACCCTACTGTGTATTTATACAGTTGACTGTATTTATCAAAGTAAATCCAAAATGGTGTCCTCTCATTCATCCTGTCATTTGTACTATGTATGCCATATTTATGTTATTTATATATGAAATTACTGTACATGTTGCTACCATTGCAAAAAAAAATCCTCTGAGACCTTTCTCAAAGAGTAAAGCAGTTGGTAGTATCAGGTAGTTTGTTCACTATATTTGTTCTTCACTGAGGTCAGTGCATGGTCATTTGTGGTCTTGATAAGATTACACATTAAAGTATTCCAGTGCTAAAATTGTTCCAGTTCCTCAAAGGTGAGCTTACTATATGCCTTTCATGGCCAGTCATTCATCTTTAAAAAGAGCTTTTTTACACTAATACTGAATGAGCATGTGGGCCATTCTCCCTTTCTCCCTTGTTTCCCCTCTCTCATCCCTTTGGTCTCCCCCCATCTCTTTCTCCATTCCCTTGTCTTCTCTTTCTCCCTTTCCCCCGCGTCGGCTTTCCGCCCTCCTGCCTGCAGACTTTGTGGTGGACCAGACGCAGGCAGTTAAATTTGCCCTGGACATTGCGTGTGGGATGGCCTTCCTGCACACGCTGGAGCCCATGATACAACGGCACTATCTCAACAGCAAGAGTGTCATGGTGAGAGAGACCCTGAGAACCATGGCCTTTACTTATGCTCCAGACCGCATAGAAAACATCACCAGGGAAGCAAGGCACATGCAGTCATCAAAGCTTCTGTGACATCTACATCTACAGTACCAGTCAAAAGTTTGGACACACTTACTCATAGAATGGTTTTTACTTATTTTCCACATTTTAAAGTAATAGTAAAGACATGAAAACTATGAAATAACACATGGAATAATGCATTGACCAAAAAAGTCTTATATTTTAGATTCTGCAAAGTAGCCAAAAAATACTTTTAAAATTAAGATTTTCATTTTGGAAAGGAATTCATTCATAGGCATCAGACTTCACAATTTATATTTTGTCTAAGAAAGAAATGTCAAGCACTAACGCATAAGTCTTTAGATCAAAATTTCTTTAAGATAATGTGAAACATGCTATCAACCAGTTGTGTCCAAACCTTTGACTGGTACTGTACCTTCCAGTTGTGGAAAATGAGCAATGCAGATCCTCATCTCTGTCTCTTCTCATTAGTGCACCCAGCCTTTAGTTTTGGCTCCCTGTGACTCATAATTTCTGCATGAAATTAAATATTACTGTGATTTATAGATTGATGAGGACATGACAGCCAGGATAAGCATGGCGGACGTCAAATTCTCCTTCCAGTGTCCTGGTAGGATGTACTCTCCAGCCTGGGTCGCTCCTGAAGGTAACCCTTCTTCCAGCCATCTCATGGAGCTTTCTCTCTCTCATTCCTTATAAAGTCTGACTTTGGAGGCCTTTGTCTGTGGCTTATTCATAGCTTTTTTAAAAAGACTTTTGAATTGTAGATGCAGACAGAACTTTTGTATATTTATGTATGTAAGAATGTGAATCCTGTTTTAATGTTAATAATTTGCTCTCCTCTCAACTTTCCTTAATGACTCCCCTTCTTCTGAACATAATCTCCTCCCTACCATTCACCCTTCTCCTCCCACACTGCTCTTCCTCATCTTGCCATTACATCATTCTCATCCTCCCTCTCCCTTCCATCTTCCACACCATCTTCTCTCCTTGCCTCCCAGCCTTGCAAAAAAAACCAGAAGACATTAACCGCCGGTCGGCGGACATGTGGAGTTTTGCCGTGTTGCTCTGGGAGCTGGTGACCCGAGAGGTGCCCTTTGCTGACCTCTCCAACATGGAGATTGGCATGAAGGTGAGGGGTTTGGGAAGCGATGCTGTAGTGGGTTAATATGTGTCCCTGGACACTAGCTTGCTGAGCACCATCTTAATTTGTTTGAATTCCCTCTATGATGTCACTTCGATAAACCTACAACACCCATCATTATTCTTTAAAAATTGCAAGCGAATGTAGTTCAGGTGAACAGGGCACATAACATTAATGGACTACCACAGTGCCAGTGAAGTCGACCTCACAAGTGTAAGTTGCAGTATATGTCACCACCTCAGGATTTTGCAACAATTTCCACTCCACTTGGTACCTTCCACCAATTCATGGTGCTACACTGTAAGAAGATTATAAAGTACTGAACTTTATACTAGTATTGAGTAGTATACAGGCCATTGCTATAACACTGCCCAGCTTTCTCTTTACTTATCCTGCTTGCTTTGTTTGCTCTGTGAGGCATTTGTGGATGAACCAAATTAAAACTTGCTCGCACCACAAGTCAAGTTCCTCATTTTCGCTTCCATCTGGTGTTTTTTTCTCCCACTCACAAGTTCCTAATTATTACTAATGTGATATGTATGTGGCAAGAACCCTAGCACACTTTGTCAGAAAAAATGTATGCTATGGAGGCAGAAATCATAATGTGCTTTCTGGGTTTTAATTCCAGAGCTGGCAGGAAGGAATAGGCAAATCTGCGGTGAAATCTTTGTGGACTTGAGTCTACACAAGCCTTCATTCATTACAAACTGTTTACAGGCTGTGTACAGCATGTTTTAAACACCCCCGCCCTTTCATCCCGCAGGTGGCATTGGAGGGTCTACGCCCCACTATCCCGCCCGGCATTTCTCCCCACATCTGCAAGCTCATGAAGATCTGTATGAACGAGGACCCGGCCAAAAGGCCCAAGTTCGACATGATCGTGCCAATCCTGGAGAAGATGCAGGACAAGTGAAAACTGCCTTGTCCCCAGTTGTGGTGCATACCAGTATTGCCTTAAACTCACTACTTACCACTGCTCTCTATGCCACTGTAACCGTTAGCTTCTGAAAAAGGCAGCAGCACTCATTACTGTTATTAATATTGTTATTATTGCTTGTTGTTTTTTGATGGAAAAGAGCATTTTATTTTAATTTTTATATAAACAACCTTGTCATCAGCTCCTTGCAGGCAGTGAACATAAAATTACTCATTATTGGGGTTTTAATTATGAGAACTCAGTCCAGCCCATCCTCCTTTATACCCCAAACCTGCTGTTGGTGATAGCCTTGTTACTGTTACACTTAAGAAGGACATTTTGGGGCTCATTAGCTGGAGGCCAAAGACACCAATGCTGAGGGAGTGCCAAGGTCAGCTCTTTCCTCATACATACACTGCAAATAAACACTGCATTTGTAACATATAGTATGCAAGTAGCATGTGAATTAGTAAGCACTCAGTGGGGTCAGGGGTGCTTTTGAGTTGCAGAAGATGGGGCGACCTGGGGGACAACAACCTTAAATCCAGTCAGTCAGGGTCAGAGCTCACACCCATTCGCAAGCAACTTTTAGGAGGTGACATCGGTTTTCCAATTCCAGCATTTTTCAGGAAGTGAGATTGTCCTGGAAATTTTGACGCCCCTTGCCTTTACATTTTTGGGAAGTCCACATGACATTTTCTATGTCAAATGTATAAGAGGAACTCAAGTAAACATCCCTTTTCAGCTTTATGTTAAGTGGTTTCTCCCTTCCTTCTTTGTCCGGTTCCATTTCATTAACAAGCCTACTTTACATCCTCTCTGTACCTTCTCCAATCTCTTCTGCTGATGAGGCAGGGGGCTCCCTTCTTTTGAGATTTATTTTTATATTTTGCATTTGCTTTATGGGAGGGAGACAGACATTATGTACCAGCTGAGATGATACGGAAGTTGATTGCGGTCAGCTCAAAGCTAATTCTGTCTGAGCATATTGTCAGTGTCAGCACTCTGGAAAGACCTGACCCAGTTGTTTCCCTCTGAATATTTTCAATTTTAAAGATTGCCCTAGTCAACACTGCTCTTGTTTGTTTTTACTGTGTCGCTACACCAGCGAGCTTGTTTGTGCTGAATTGCAGGAAAATGCAAAAACAAAGCATGTCATATACAAATGTAATTTATATAGAAGTATATTAAAGAAAATGGGAAATGTCTGATGTGAATGGTTAATGAAACATTATTCCAGAACACTATAGAACATAAGTAAAGCTTCACAACATCCTTGAAATCAGTGATGTAAGACTTTACTGCCTTGACCCCCAAAAATGGCATTTCAAAATGTACACCTCCAGCTTTTGGCTTATTGCTTATCTATGCACTCTAAGTGCTCTGTTTGTATTTCACAAGAGTCCTTTTAATCATTTTCAATTTGGTTAACCAAAAAAATGCATATTCAAGCTTGTGTTACAATGTTTGCCCCCAATATATCAATAAGTTGAACAGGTTGAGAAGATTCACTAATAAAATATATAAATGAAATATATAAAATATTTAAAAAGTATTATACACAAACACATTTTGTGTGAATATCTGCCCCTTGAATAAATTTGGTACAGCTGTCTCAGTGCAGCATAATGAGTTTTTCAGGTCCTTGTTCTAAGCCACACTTGACAGATAATTGCTTTGTTAATAACTGTGAATAATTATTTACATAACTAATTTTAAGGAACTCAAAGAAATTGAAATAACCCAGAAATGTTTCACATGTACAGTTATACTGATAAATCATATTTCCAACAACCCCTGTCAATAGAGACCTGACAGCAGGTAGTTAAATGAAAATGAAGTCAAATAGAGGTCAGTGTACATTTAACAGCCCAATCAAGCCTAACTGAGAGCTCAAATGAAATGAAAACCGACACACGCTGTGGGTCACCGGGACCAGAGTTGAGAATTACTGTTCTGGAGTACGTCTTCACCTCCGGTATCAACAGGCTACAAACAGGCCTTTGTTGCAGAAATTCAGTTGAGCAAACATTTTTACAACCTCAAAACGGGCCATTGTTGTCTAAATTCAGTAAGAGCAAACGTTTGAGCTACAAATAAAACGATTGCACAGCTGCGAGTACAGCTGCCCACGTGATAAATCAGCTGATTCCCACATGATCGCATAGCTGCTGTGTTTGATAGAAGGCTACTATCTTGACGGACTATCTGTTTGCACTTTGCTTAGCGGTTTCTTTTATTGTATCACTTACTGTCGATCTTCTCGTGGGCCAGTATTTTTACATGCATATGCGTCTCCAAAATATGCAATCCAGGGCAATTTATGGGAAAAGGAAACTGCCTTCATGTTTACTGACTAACGACTTACCCCACTGCACTGTGACGCGCTAAATAAGAGGAAGCTTCTGCACATTTGAACTATGAAAAGTACGATGGGGAAATAGCCTTTAGTGTGACGATAAACGGAATGCTTTTGAGGTTTTGTCACAGTTGTTAGTTTTCGTCGGCGGCCAACCAACACCGCCACATTTGTTTGTGGGCTGACAACGTCGCTGAATTGCTAGCTAGCTAACCAGCTAGCGAACCTTGTAGCGTTACAATCAAGACTAATTCGACAGCTAACGTTAGGTGTATGCCACATTAGTTACTTTGGCGAACGCGTGGAAAACGGGACCCACCGGGTCTGTGGTTTGCTAACTTTACATCTTTCTCAGGGAGAGGACACAGTGATTCTCTAAAGAAGCAGCTAGCTGAGTTAGAAGTTCGCTAACTGGCTAACGTTAATTGACAGCTATTGCGTGTTCCCAGCTGAGTCACCTTGCTAGCTAGCAGCTAGAGCTACCCAAATACAATATAATGAATCCGTCGGCGCTGTGCACACTTTGGTTTTTGAGTCTCGGGTTTATTTTGATTTCATCGCCGTTTGGAAGGACGCACCCAGTTCTAGATGGAGAAAGAGGGGCCCACGTAAAGTTTGTGGAAGTGCTGCCCAAACTGCAATTTGAATTCGGGTGGCGAAACCTTACCTGCCCGCTGTGCAAAGCCGTGTTTACCATCGTCGATGTGGCACTTTTGGTAAGCAAGTCTTTGTTCTTGAGGGTATTCAGAATAACCGTTCTTCTGTCGTAGCAGGTTGCTGCATTATGTAAGCATGGGCTAACCGTATACGTGTATTTTCTGTGAACTTCAGTTAAACCGATTGTTCGCGCTAGTTGGTTATTGATTGATAAATGACATGGAGTACCTGCATACAGTTAAATTGAGAATTTTTGGGGGAAAAAAACCTTTTACAAGTTTGAGGTGCTAGTGAAACGGAGAGAATGCATTTTATATTCATTTGACTATTACATGGCCAAGTTTTATTGTGTGTGTGCTGTGTCTAGTAGCTTGCTCAATTCTACCTGCACATAAAATGGCAAACCCATAATGAAGTGTGGTGATGCAAACTACATCAACTTTACAGGGTGAACATAGACATTTCCTATTTTGGGAGCTATCGAAAAACGGGATTTTTATAGGATATTCTAAAGACATTTCACCCCATGAGCAGAAATATCCAATGTGCGTGTCTTGCTCATTCTAATTAAATAGAACATGAATTACAAATGCTCCTATACAGTGCCAGTTGTCAGACTCGTAACTTACTTGGCCTATTTCAGGGTGGTAGGCAAAATGGCTGTGAGGCTGCTTTTTGGAAAGACAGTGTTGATATCTCCAGTGACTATGGTGCTCACATTAGTGTCTGGATGCCCATACGCTAAGGACATACAACCCCAGAACCCTCAACACTGACTGGCCCATAGACCTGGCTCTTTCTTGCATCCAGCACACTGTTACCTATTCACCTGGGTGGCAGTGTGGTGTATCTGAATAATGGGTACTGTATTACAGAGGTACAACAGGGCGTAGGTGAAAATTATACATTCTCGTGAATTCTCCATTACATGTACCAATGCACAGAGGGACTCTGAGTGGAATGACTTTTAGTGGAGTGTCCATGACCAGGCTTGGCTCAATGTGGGGGAGGGGGGGTTAGATGTAAAGAGTCATGCATCATCAACCACTTTGCTGTGTGGTTTTCACAAACTGACACCATCGCAGGCTTTACTTACAAAGCGCATGAGAGTGAGATGGAAACTTAATGAGGTGTGCCTGTGTATGTGTGGTTTGGGGGGGTGGGGGGGTGTTCTGCAGATAACTTTTTCCAACATTTCCAACTTGCTTGCTTCGAGAAATGTCTTCCCTTAACTACACTAGAACTGAAATATAAATCAGTAATGCATTCAAACATACCATTTACAGTATGGGATCAGCATATTTGATTTTATTTTATATTTTTATTTGATATAAATATATTTTTATATATTTTAGCTGCCTACCAAAAAATAGCCATTTGCCTGAAATGTTATCTGCTGTAATTTGCTGCAAGACCTCAAAATGTAATTCCGCTGATGCTTTATTAAATGCACTTTTTCTGCTAAAACTAACCATATATGGTTTCAAAGCCAATACACTACGGTGACAAAAATGTGGAGTATGGAATGCATGGAATATGGAGTCCTGAAGTCAGTGCACTGCTTCAAAACATTATTGAAAACAAAACCGTGTTCCTTTAGTGCTGTGGTGTGTACTTTGTTCGGGACAGGGATTCAGTTTGACGACTTCTGAACTCTGTGATCGATTTTTGATTATTGACAGAATTGCAGGTGTTCTGGTACAACCATGGCATAATTCATACAGACGTAGTGTTTAATTTTACCTGAGTATTGTGAAGTTGCTTATATGTTTGTGTACAGCAGACGTGATAGCAGACATCTGTCAGCTTCCTATACACTGACTGGTTAGTTACTGGAGTTTTTCTTTGTAGACCTGCTTTAACACATGAGAAGTACAAGGGCTGTTGGTTACCAGAAGTAGCCACTTTTTGTGTGAGAAATTCTCACTATGTGGCTGCAAAAAAGCATACCGAGAGACAGCGTGAATGTGCCTGTGAACCTGCTGTTTGTTGCCAGAAATGTCATGCACAGCACATCTTGACAATTCCATGATGCTGCTGAGCTGAACACCACAATCTACTTCTCTGCTACTTCTCTGCTTTTTTTTTTTTTTACCAAAATTTACCAAATTTCCCAAATAGTTTTTTTGCCTGTAATTGTTTGGAGTGCAGATTTGTCACTTCATGTTGTTTAACCATAGGCTGACTTAGTTTTAAGGCTTTTGTTGAGTCAGAAAAAGTGCAGATGGTTATGAATGTGTGTCCATTATTACTCAGTTTTAATACTTGGTTAAAATGAACCCCCTCCCGTGTCTCCTCAGGGGTTGTTATTCTAGTTAAATTTACAGATTTAGTTCTTTGTAGCACACTAGTTTATTGATTTCCATGTGCTCCATGTAGAGTCATCCCCTACCTTTCTTATTGGAGAAAACCAGTGGGTTGTGCTGCCTTATCAGCTATAACATTATGTAGTGGGGTGCGATGCATAATGATATTCTGTATTTAACAGGACTAATTCAATTTGAAAATGGAAATTCACTTACGGTAGCTGATTCTCCTTTGGAGGGGTGGTGATACTAGTCTAGCTACGTAATGTCACACTGTATAGCCCAGTGAAAACCCACCCCCAAGTCTCCTCAGGGTTTGTTACTCTAGTTAGACTATTTACAGATTTTCTGCTTAGCACTCGGTGCTGTTCAGCATGTGGATTGATTGTGCCATGTGTTTCTTCATCCTGGCGCGCAGAGTGAGTCAAATGAGGAACGTGTAGCGTGGGCCGTGGGGGAGGCGTGCGTGAGGCTGCGGCTGGCCGAGGAGCACGTCTGCCGAGAGATCACGGAGCTCTTCCGGGACGACGTCATCCGCGCCCTGCAGGAGTCCTACCTGTGGCCCACAGAGGCCTGCGCCCTGCTCTTTGGGCCCGACTGTGGCCATTTTGATATCTACGCCCCCTGGAACATCACATTGCCGCAGGTGCCCAAGCCTCCCGTTGTCCCGCCCTCCCCTCCGCCGCCGGGCTCCCCCCAGAGCCGAGTGCTGTTCCTCACCGATGTGCACTGGGACAGGGAGTACGTTGAGGGCAGCAGCGCCGACTGCAAGGAGCCCCTCTGCTGCCGGAGCGGGTCCGGACACCCCGTGTGGTACCACCGGGGCGCGGGGCACTGGGGAACCTACAGCAAGTGCGACCTGCCCCTGCACACGGTGGAGAACCTGCTCCAGAACCTGGCCAAGGCTGGACCTTGGGACTGGGCCTACTGGACAGGGGACATCCCAGCCCACAACGTGTGGGCCCAGACGCGGGACCAGCAGCTCTTCGAGCTCGTCGAGATCACCAAGCTGATTCAGAAGCACCTGGGCCCAAATGTAACAGTGTACCCAGCAGTTGGTAACCATGAGAGCACCCCTGTCAACAGCTTCCCTCCGCCCTTTGTCCATGGAAACCGTTCCTCCAGCTGGCTTTATGACAAAATGGCAGAGGTGTGGGCCCCCTGGCTGCCACCACAGGCACTGCAGACTCTCAGGTGGGGATGCAAAGTCATGCATGTACACTGTGAAGCTTGGCTGCTCCACTGTGGTCCTGGAGGGCTGAAATCCTGTAGGCTCCATTGAGACACTGGTACCCTTTAGGGAAGCTAATTTGGGTCAGCTGAGTTAATGATTGAAATGGGTGAGGAAGGCATTGGATAGAGTAAAAGCCTGCTACTCTATCTCCAAGGGTTCAGTAGTCCTGCAGACATTGTTACCTCCAGGACTGGAGTTGAGTGGTTGAGTTCTGTTCTTGAAAAGGGGAATGAGTGACAGCGGGTGTGAATATTATCATTTAAGTGGCTAGTTCATGCTGCCTCAATTAACATTAACTTACATACAAGGCACGGCCTTTTTATCTTATAGTCTCTGTTATAAGCACTTAAATACCATGGAGGACTTCATAAATGTATTGCATAAGATGTATAGGTGGAGCATTTGACTCAGTGTCTCTGCACATCCAGATGGGCCGGCTTCTACACAGTGCAAGTCCAGCCAGGGCTCAGGTTGGTCTCCCTCAACATGAACTTCTGTGCCCGGGAGAACTTCTGGCTGATGGTCAACTCCACAGACCCAGCTGACCAGCTTCAGTGGCTTATTGGCATCCTGCAGGATGCAGAGAACAAAGGGGATAAGGTGAGGGAGTGGTGGCAGGACATCAGTCTTTCTTTGTTTCTTTCATGCTTTGTTTTTGTTTGTTTTTGCTTTGTTCCTTCCTTTCTTTCTTTTTCTTTCTTTTTTTTTTTTTTTTGTCTCCCTCTTCCTGTGTCTGACTGCCCTCCCAGTGGGAGGGCCTAAGTAAACCCCACCTCTGTCTTTGTCCCTCAGGTGCACATCATTGGGCACATCCCCCCTGGGCTTTGCCTGAAGAGCTGGAGCTGGAACTACTACCACATTATCAACAGGTGAGTGGCCTCAGCCTGTAGCACATGCATTGCAGTCAGGTCATGGAACTCTGCAAGTTCATGAACCTGAGCAATCAGACTAGTATTGGATTCTCCTTTAATGATTGAAATGTGTCTTGCTCTAGCAGTCCACTTTCAAAATAGTTTTTTTTTATTTGCTTCTTATTTGCGCTCTCTCAGAACAGGTTTTTTTGTCTTTATAAAGCTGTCAGTGTATTTTTCCAGAAGGTAATAAGCATGTTTTTTTTTTTTTTTTGTAAAAGCCAGTACTGAGTTCTTTGTCACAGTAGTATTTCTCTGAGTGCAGACAGTCACAGGCATTGCCGTATGTCTAACAGGTATGAGAGCACAGTAACAGGGCAGTTTTTTGGGCACACTCATGTGGACGAGTTCCAGATGTTTTATGATGAGGAGACCCTCACCCGCCCATTGGGTGTAGCCTTCATTGCTCCAAGTGTTACCACCTTCATTAACCTCAATCCAGGTAACCCCCAACCCCCCCCCGCGCCAAACGCATGCAGACACACACAAATCCTCTTCTCCCAGTTTTTACCCCCATTGTTCTGGTGATAATGAAATAATAAGCTGTTATGAAATAATGGCCAAAAACAATAATGAGCTGTTGTGTTTTCCTGTGACCAAGGTTACCGTGTGTACTACGTCGATGGAAACTATCCTGGCAGCTCCAGACTGGTTCTGGACCATGAGACCTACATTCTCAATCTGACGGAGGCTAACAACGGCAGTCTGGGCCATGACCCCAGCCCGAACTGGACCCTGCTGTATCGGGCCACCGAGGCCTACGGCTTGCGCAGCCTTTTCCCGGAAGACTGGGACCGGCTGATCAGAACCCTCGTTAGCGATGACCGTGTATTCCAGCGGTTCTGGTACCTGTACCACAAAGGCCACGTCTCTGAGCCATGCAAAGACACCTGCAAGTCCACCCTCATCTGCTTTCTCCGAAGCGGTCGCTATGACGACCCCCGGCAATGTGAACCCCTTGGCGTGAGCAGCAGAGACATGGTGCGGGCTGTGAGAAAGAAGGCTCTGTGTTGAACTGGTCATGTCTGGGCAAGGCTCAAGAGGTCTCCAGTGCCCTCTGAGTCTAATGGGGAAAAAAATCATGGATTGTAAGGTTATGGAACTCAAGTGTGCAAGACTCCGTTTATCCAAAAATGATTTGAGTTGTAAAATTAAATATCTTGAGAAGATGATACCTCACCCTATTACCAACCCCATGACGCACAAGATTTTCTTTGTTTTGGTGGGGCCTCTTGATTGCCTGCATCGTAAGATATTGAGAAGGTCACACTGAATTTACCTTCAGGTCTGACGATTGTCCTTATGATGGTGATGTGGCAATGCTATGTCCGTTCTTCCTGCTGCAAAATGCATGAGAGTTGTAGAGGTTTTACTTGCAAGAGGTGAGATGACGCATGAATGTAGCTAAGCTGAAAGCAAATTGCTTTTAACCTTAACAGTGTCATGTTGTCATAGAGTAATTTACCTATTCTATGTATGCCAATCCAATTAATGGCCATGTGAATGATTTGATAATGGGATACACGTGAAGGTATTTGAAATTGCGTCTGGGACCGATAATATGGGCAAGGAGTAGTGAGTTTGGGTGTTAAGATGGTTATTGCCTTTTTCACTTCTATGACTGTGATAGCATAGGTGCTGTAGTCTGCAAATATAACTGTCCTAACAGGTGAACAAGTGGGTACGGATACCTGTGCTGGAGTCCGCCTTGCCTTTGCCCCTTTGATTAAAACCATGCCCAATAAGTTGGCTAGCGCACTCTAGCCAATCTGTTGAAGGTGTTAGCCTCGTGAAAGAAGGAATCTGTTGTTAAAAATGGCCGTCTTGGCAAAAAACATTTTTTGCAGTCAAACGTTGTCACATCTAATGACCATTAACATCTATACTGACTATTTGGGCTCTAAAACTCATTAAATGAGAATGCAGACAGTGTACAGGTACAGGTGGAGTGCTGCTACAGTGGGGTAAAATAACATTTCCTGGTGGCATTCAGATAATACCAGTTAGGAGCAGACCTTTGTTATACTAGTACCATCCCCCTTGAGGTGAGAGGGAAATTCATCATTTCAGGTTATTAGAATCTTTCATTTGCACAGTTTTCCCTCTCATCTTTTCTGTGATATGTTTGTGTTACGTGAGTAGTTACACCACATCTCAAGGCCAAAGGTAAAACTCAAAGGTAACTCAAATGTTTAGCATTTCTGTACTCACTTGCTTCTGTCAATCACATGAGGGAGAAATTGCTTCTTTGCCATAGCTACCTAATGCTTTCTTAAATGTTGATCACAAGGACACTTTAACCTCTGATTACTTGTTTGCTTTGATGCATGAAAATATTTGTAATTCAATGATGAAAATAATAAAATGTCAATAAAATTAAATTTGTGTATATATAGCAAGGTGACTGCTTGTGTTGTGCTTATTTAAATGTGATATTCATCTTGATAGTTTCACATTCTGTGAATTTTACATCCTGTAAAATAATTGCTTAGAACATTTCTACATTAGATTCCTAGAATGATTCCCATTTAGAGTATTTTTCTGTTCTGTATTACATATATTCTCATCTGTTAAGCCTGTCATAGTAAGCACAGGACTGCAAGTAGTATAGTGTTTATCTATGAAGGATTTCAGTTATCAGAAATGTATAATGTAGTCCCTCAGATTCAGTTTTTGGAAATCATGCACGCTTACCAAATGATTAATATATAATTGTTTTAAACTATTTATATATCGAATAGCCTGTATAATTTGTAATAAATACACTGGGTTGGAAACATTCGTCTGTAAGGTTTTGAATGCCTTTTATCATGAATGATTTCGTTGTTCAAAGACCAGTAATATTAATCCTCCCGTGTAAAAAGTGATTTTGTATATGGCCAATCCCTTATTTAGAACGCAGTGGGTGTATGGTGTCTGTCTCGATTCCTATTTTGGAGAGAGAATCCTCTCCGCCTATCCTACAGTATTCCTGCCCTCACCGTCGGCAGTACGGAATGACGTGATTACAGTGACGTAGGATTCCGCTTCTGCGGCTCTCAAAATTGATTACGTTCCAAGAATAGCAGGAAGAAAATATTCCATGTAGTCCACTATTGCAGTAAGAGTAGGAAACCAGGAGAGGATCATCGATACAAAAGGTAAGTTAAACAATTTCGCGATTCACTAGAAAGACGTGCATTGGTCTGAAGCTAAAGTAAGCAAGGGTGTGTTTAGTGGATTGGAGTGAGGCTGGGAATTTGCTGGGGTAGGCGATGGGTGAATGTTTCTTGCCATCTAGCTACTCAACATGATTTACGTCCACTATCTAAATCAGTACATAGCTAACTGCTTATGCGTGGCATTTTTAATGATTGTTTTTAACATTAATTATAATTGGTTATAGTTTTTTTTTATATACATCATAAAAACCTGATTATTCTGATTATTAAACCTGATTATTCTAGCTAGCTATGTAGCTTCACTGGCCGTGTCTGCGCAGCTACATAGCTAGCTAGCCGGCTAGTCGAATAAGGAAAATTGAACTGTGGTTTGTCTCAGGGTCAGTGGGCCTATTGGTAGCTGGCTAACAATATCTATGTTTTCTTTAGGGCCTTAATTTTTACGATTAGATTAAGTGCTTTGATAGACACACGAAGACAGCGATTAATATGGTAGGTTGGTAACGTTAGCTAAATTGCTTAAATATAATTTAATGGATTTAAATCGCCAACCATCAACACGATGCCAGTTAGCTTGTGCGCAGGGAGAAAATGCGGCTAGCTAGCTAAACAACAACAAATCAGAAGAAAGCTTGCTAGCCAGCTATCTAACAGGATGGGAGAGGGAATTAAGGCTTAACCATGCTAAACATCTGGCATTTTAGTCTGACTTAAGATGGACCAATTCAGATGAATTTTCAAAATGGTTGCTCGCTAGCTGTGTTTCTGTGTTTAGTCTGTTCACTTTAGGGCATTTGACCATTTTAGCCAGTTAGCTGGTGGTTTAAATTGAATTCCTCACAATCCAGACAGTACACTAGTTAAGATGAGCCGTAATGTCGCGCTGTCGATACCCTGGAAGCTTGTTCATTAGCTGACTGATAAACTTGTTAATTACGTTAGCTGGTTGTTTCTGTTAGGTTATTATTACCCGTCTTGTTTTTAAGTTTATTTAACA
Organism: Megalops atlanticus; assembly: GCA_019176425.1. Taxonomy (NCBI): domain Eukaryota; kingdom Metazoa; phylum Chordata; class Actinopteri; order Elopiformes; family Megalopidae; genus Megalops; species Megalops atlanticus. Next base: position 36,296,070 of record CM032877.1, read on the forward strand.
TTGCCTACTGCATTGGCTAGCTAGATAAATATCTATCAGTGAACATATCTAAATAATAAATGTTATATTTATGCAGTGTTATTTAGTTTGATTTGTTAATAGTATATAACATATATAATTTATAAAAACATAACTGTCTACACATGTGGCTTATTATGATTATGTTACTGTGTTTATATATGTTTTAATGTCCGTTGGGTTTTTAGCTGCTATAATTTTTGCCAGAAATGCTGTGTTGTTTTATTTACCCCTCGAATCCATGATTGCCTAAAAGAAGCAATACAATGCAAAAGACAACAATAAACCATATAATGCAGCTTTGGTTCCTGATTGAATTGGATTTCAAGTAATCTGGGCTTCGGGTTTAGTATGCCCTGATGAAGAGATTGTATGTAAATATTAGGATTTTTGATTTGTGTAAAGTGTTAATGGGTGAAAATCTGTGGTTGACATTTTCACACTTTAACATGGTCCATAAGAGAGGACCACTAGGATGATGTAACTAAAAAACTTTTCCCATGGTAGACTTTTTCTCACTCTGGATGTTTTCTGTCCTTCCAGCCCCCTCCAGTGGCTTCTGACTCTGTGCCATGTCTTTGGAGAAGACCTCGGACCTGGCCAACCATAACACTTGTGTCAACTCATCGCTGACCCTCGACCTCCACTCCCCACACAGCACCTTGCTCGATGCTGAGCTGAGCAAAAAGGGAAAGGCCAAGGGCACCTCCTCTTCCTCATCCTCCTCCTCACCAAAGAGCCACTGCATCTACGCTTCCTCCAAGGCCTCCGAGCTGCTCAACAGCACCATGGTTGGTGTGGAGGACGAGGGGTCCAACCAGCACAGGGGCGAGGAGTGGGCCCGGAACCAGGAGAACGAGCAGTGCCATCGAGGGAGCCAAGAGCCTGGCGTTGGCAGCAACGCCAAGTGGGTCAAGGAGGGCCAGAACCAGCTGCGTAAGGTGGCCGAGAAGCAGCAGGACCAGAACCGCAACCCAAACTGCAACCAGTACCAGAACCAGAACCCAGACCTGAACCCTAACCAGAATTCTGTGCAGGAGGAGGAGCAGGGGGAGGAGGAGAAGACCCTGTCCACCAAGAGCCTGAGGGCACTGTGCTCTGAGCTGGAGCTGGAAGCCAAGAATGCTGCAAACGAGCCGCTGCTGATCGACACGACAGCGGTGGCACAGTTGAAGGTGGAGGAGAAGGAGGAAGCAGAGGGAGAGCAGGAGGAAGAGGTCCTGAATCCTGCCGTGGGGGAGAAGGACATGGACTCTTCATCCGAGACGCAGAGTAACAGCGAGTCCCGGAAGGAGGCCAGTGGGAGGGCAAGGAGCGCCAGCCTGCTGTTCCACGGCCGAAACGGGGCACTCAGTGATGAGGATTCCAGCTGGACCTCACTGTCCCAGGGCAGCACAGCCAACAGCTCCCCAGATGGAGACACAGGTAAGAGCGGAATGTCTGAGGAAAAGCAAGACAGGACATGTGGACTCTATGAATGTTCAGTGCCTGCTGTGTACTACTTCCATATAATGTACTAATCATATAAAGGGTAAGGGTAAAATTGAAGTCATAAGGATGTTTCTGCTGCCCACTGTAACCAGTAAGAGTAGTGGAAACAGTCCAATAGTACTTTTAAATACTTAAATAGATAACTAGGCTGAAGGCAGTCAGTAGTACAGTAACATCATCCCACACAGAAATATCATTTCTGTGAGTTGTGCCAGAGAAATTATGCATTTGTATCTTGAGGGCATGAATGAATAGTTGAGTCATTATTCTGCCCACAACGGGGAACCCTTCTAGTGTCACTCTCTGGTCGGCCTTAGTCATTTCCTGTGTTCTGGGGAGGACCAGATAAGGAAAAAGGCAGAAATCCTGCATGCCTCCCAGTAGAGCTTTTTTACTATACCCTTATGATGTAGCTGACTTGGTCTTTCTCCTCTTATTTGTCTTCCTCCCTCCTTCTGACTTCACCCCTCACTTGTTTGTTCTTCCCTCCCTGATCCCCCCTCATCAGAGTCCTACTGGGACCGTAGTGCCTTTGAGACCGATTCAGACCTGCCAGCAGGGTGGATGCGGGTGAGGGACACATCAGGCACCTACTACTGGCACATCCCGACAGGCACCACCCAATGGGAGCCCCCTTCACCCCAGGAGGAGGGCGGAGCCCCAGAGAGGCCCTCCAGCACGTCCCCTGCGATCACGCCCAGTGAGGAGCCACAGGTGAGAGCCAGTGGGAGGGACTAGGAGGGACAGATTTGAGCACTGCCACTGACCTCGCTCACAGAACACAACACCTGCACCCTGTATCCAGGAAACCCCTGCATCCGGCCACAATGCTTATTTGTTCTGCAAATCCTCATGCCTTTCTAGTCATAACCCAAGTCTAATGACAGTCTCAGTGATACCCCATTCACACTCTTAAGTTTAATAGTAAACTGTCTGCTGTGAGACTGAAGATGGGTGTAGATATGAAAGCAGAAGTCATTAAAATATAGCTCTTGCAGTTCTGTTTGGACAGTTCCTCCAGGGCGCTCTTGTTTTGGTCACATTTGGAGAAACCATTCAGACTGGAGCAGATGTCCACGCTGCTGCTAACTGCATTGACTCTTCTGTTTTTCTTCCTTATTTGAGTGTTGATTTCTGTGTTGCTGGTTTTTTATGCTAGCGTATTGTCATCAAGAGCGCCGTGTCATCAGGAGACCAAGAGAACTATTACTGTACCCAGCGTGAAAGCGAGTTGCTAGTTGCCTCTGAGCTAGGCATGTGCCTGTCCCAGAATGCTCAAGAAAGCAACTTTACTTTAGCTCTCTCTGTGAGGGGAAAATAGGATCAGCAGCTTGTGTGTGGTTTGTTTCGCAGGGCTATGTTTATAGCTTGTCACGAGACACCGTACTGTGACCTGCAGTTGGGTCTGTGTGTTCTGTGATATTGAAGTGGAGTTAAATATGTGTGCTGATAGCAGTGAAGAGCTCACATCCACGAGTCCTCTGCCTGCCCGCCCGCCCGCCCGCCCGCCTGTCTGGATCAGATTAGCTCGGGAATGCAGATCAATTATATTTCCATTACGCCCTCATTTCGAATCGAATTTGTCTTCTTTAGCTTCCGGTTGTTTATTCGTTGGTAAAGAGGTCATTGGCTCAAGCTTGTTTGTCATGCCCCAGATTTTGCAGAGCTGTTATCTTGAAGATAAGAGAAATGTGCTCATCAGGCTAATGATGGCTGTCTGAAATGCGCTGCAAAGTCTTAACCTGACTGTCCTTCTGTCCTTGTGTACTTGTTTGTGTGTGCATGTTTGTGTGTTGTGTGTGTGCGCATATGCATACGCATGTATTTTTGTCTGTTTGACCCTCTTAGCTGACATGGAGTGGCCTGTCTCGCCCCAACAAGTTCAACAATGGTGAAATCTGGAAGGTGAGAGCTGTCGACCAGTAGTACATCTAATCACTGGTGTGGACTCAGTCACAAACTTCAGTAATGCAGCTGCTTTGACAACGAGCGTTGACCTTTCACCCCTGACCTTGGTTCCACCTTTGTTGTCACGGGGTTGGGTTCAACAGGAGGAAGACGTGGCCTCTGACCAGAGCCTGAAGGAGTTTGAGGGTGCAACCCTTCGCTATGCCTCCATCAACCTCAGGTGAGGCCTGTATCTTCATCGTCAGATAACCTGCCTGCCTATTTATCTACATATTTAGTGAATTCCTTAGTTACCTGGATATCTTCTAAATTGCTGACTTGTTTATTTGGCTGTTATATTGAGAAGAACTTCATGAGTTTATGGGCCCAACTAGCCGTCCTTTTGAGGTGTGCATGTGTTCTGTGTTTTTCACATTGTGGTGTCTATGTTTCTCCGTAGCTGCTCCCAGTCAGAGGGTCAGGAGAAGGTGAACTCTTTCAGCACTGATCTGGAGGCTAAGGTACTAGCACAGGAATGAATATTCTGATGCTCTTCTCCCTGATGCCATTCCTCCCTCTCTCAACATCAGTGCCGTCTGTCTCAGACATCATCGTCCTGTTTCCCTAATGCTGTTCCTGTCTCTTTGACATCATTACCCTCTGTGTCGGACATCATCATTCTCTTTCCCTAGTGCTGTTCCTCTCTCTCTGACATCATCACACACTCTCCCTGACGCCGTTCCTCTCTATTCCACTACAGTGCTTTGCCGTGCGCTCTCTGGGCTGGGTGGAGATCTCTGAGGAGGAAATGGCTCCAGGAAAGAGTAGCATTGCTGTCAACAACTGCATCCGTCAACTGTCCTACCACAAGCACAACCTTCACGACACGGCAGGCATCTGGGGAGAGGTTAGAGAGTGTGTGTGCATGTGTGGTCTGTACAGGGGAAGGTTGGCCGTGTGTGTGTGTGTGTGTGTGTGTGTGTGTGTGTGTGTGGTTTGTACAGGGCAAGGTTGGCCATGTGGGTGTGTGTCAGTGTGTGTCTGTGTGTCTGTACAGGGGGAAAGTTGGTAATGTTTGCATGCATGGTCTCTACAGGGGAAAGACATGCTGCTGGTTCTGGAGAATGAGACCCTGAACCTGATCGACCCCCTGGGTCAGACCCTGCTGCACTCCCAGCCTATTGTCAGCATCCGCGTGTGGGGCGTTGGCAGGGACAACGGCAGGTCAGTGAGCACGCCGAACAGGGGGGCAGTGGGGGGATGACAGCAGTTAATAATCTGTCATCTGACTGGCCCTATTTCCTGAGGAACAAGGTGGTTGCAGTCATTCTTTAAATCTATATATGTGAAGTGACAACACTCAAGCAACAGATGTTTTCCTTTATATAGTACATCTACTACTGGATTAACCAGGAGCACAATTAATATTGCTAGCTACGTATGTTTAATGCTTCAGTTTTACATATCAACTGAAATCAATTCATGTGTGCAGTTGGCAGATTGCCTGATCGGCAATTCAGCTGCCGATCAGGCAATTTTACGTTACCAGCTGAATGTTCCATTTGGTAGGACCACAAGATGTTTGATATCATTTAAAACTCAAACACATGCCTTTTGAACATCATATACATGCCAGTCACAGACATCAGCAGTCCAACTAGTTCACTTTTTTGTATGTCCTCTTCTATTTAAAAAAAGAACAGTCTTCCATTTTTGTTGGAGCAGAAGTAAAAGCTCTACATACCCAGTCAAAACCATTCAAAAACGTTCCGTTTGAGAATCTGAAACAATGATAACAGGTCAGTTTAATGTATTTGAATTTTACATATCCAGCAACTGTCACCATAAAAGTGGACACCCGGACTATGAGATTATGGTATAAATGGATGTAACTACTGAATGTTGCTGGTGGCAACTGTGGTCCGACTGTGTACAATAAAATACACGTTCTTTACAGGGACAGAAAAGTCTGTAGCCTAATCCTTGTGCAGAGTGTGCTGGAAAGTGAGATGTATAAGCCTAGAACTATTTGTACACTTCTAAGAAAAGCAATGTGTCTGTGCTGTTGGGATTATATATGTTCTCTGTGTTCCTTGCTGTTTGCTGTTGATGGTCATAGTCATTTCTCTGCTCATAGTCTCATAGTAAGTTCTCTAGTCAATGTGTGGGAAACCCAATGCGTGATGTTTTTCCTGAAATTTGTTAGCAGTGAGGAAGCCTGTGAACTCTATATTTTTAGCAGCACACTGAGTTCTTCATGAGTCATTGTCAGTCATACCAGAGGCATTACGTCTCCTTGAAACCCCAGTTGATGTGAACAGTCACCTGGTGTCTACTGCCCTCTTGTGGAAATGTAACAACTTGCACATGTACATTTCTTTTCCTGTAGTGTTGCTAAGAGCTCTATTCTATTTGTAAGTGTTTTTTGAATTATTTTATATCTATGTAAAAACTATCTGTATGTTCAGTAATTCTTTCTTATTTTTTGTGACATGTCTGTTTCTGAAATAATTTGAGCTGGATTGAACTGGTACTCTGAAATGATTTTATCCCTTTTTTGTTTCCTGATGAATTTCTCCTTTATTTGCTGCTTTCTCTCTATCCTGCTGCATTGTGGACACAGGGAGAGGTAGTGTACTGCCATTACTGTGTCCACCACCTCTTCCCATTCAAATATATTTGATGTAGTTGTCAGGGTAATATCTTAGGCTTACCAGCATGTTCTGTTCATTTCTTCTCCCATTCTAGAATGTTATGTTCCGCATCTCATGTCCCATGATTCATGTTGTCTGGTGACCATATAAGGATATCCATGTGACACAAATGAAAGAGTCAGTCTACCTACTGGGAAAACGCTGATTTTAGAGAAATGGCAAAAACCTTTTTGGCCTGCACTACTTTGGTTTAGATCATCACACATATTCTGAATATGTTTTTATTTCAATGGATGTACAAAATGGAGCTCTTTCAAAGCAACCAGACAGTTTAGAATGACCTAAGTTCAAGTGTCATTGATAATTGAATTGCTGTGTGATACTTGAACATGTGTAGCATTGGGGAATTCAGTCATTGTTGGCTTTTACTGTTCCTTGTTTGTGTGAACTGTTGCACTGTAATGTTGGTAACATATCGCAATCCTGACTTTTTTTTTAATTGCTTATTGATTTCATTGGAATGACCTGTGTCCACACAAAGACCTTAACAGCTGTAAATTCTGTTAGCACTCTGTTCCACCTCACTGATCAGGCCATTGGGCTGCACCACTATCATCCTCCTCATCATCATCCTCCTCATCATCATCAGTTACATGGCTGCCATCATCTGGTGTATGTTTTATTTGCTAACAGTAGCTGTGTGGGTGTGTGATTCCAGGGACTTTGCGTATGTGGCACGGGACAAACTGACTCAGGTCCTGAAATGTCACGTGTTCAGGTGTGACACGCCTGCCAAGAACATCGCCACCAGCATGCACGACATCTGCTCCAAGGTGAGTCCACCTGTTCTGGATCCCTCCAAGAATCCTTCTCTGTCAGATGATAGTCCACTCGCAGTCTTAAACTATAGCCTTGTTAATCCAACAGTGGTAGATTGATTTCTGTAATGTGAACACAACTGAAGGACCGAGTCAGTCTGTATTTTATATTTGGGTCTTTCTGAAGAGCGCTTACTCAAGTGATTGGCTCTGCTAAACAAAACCAACAGTGAAAAGTATGTTCACTTCCTGCCTGTTGTGGAAAATTCCGACTGAATCACCATTCATTTTGTCTTGTTTTCCTCATGCGCCGCGTGGTCAGATCATGGCAGAGAGGAAGTCTTCCAGGTCCTGTCTGAACAGGCTCAACATTGACCCTTCCAAGCTGGTGGACATTCCGTTCCAGGGTAACTTCCTCCGCCTCCCATTCATATGGAAACCTTTTGCACGGGTTGGGCAGGGGGCTCTCAAGCCTTAAGGAAATTGGATCTGCATTTTACATGCAGCCATCTTCCATCTTCCTTCACACATCATGCACTCCATTCTCGCCCTTCCCATTGCTGTCTCCCTCTCTCTTTCATTCCTGACCCCCTCCTTCTCACTCCTGTCTCCCCCTCTCTCACTCCTGTCTGCCTCTTTCTCTTAATCCTGTCTCCCTCTCTGACACTCCTGTCTCCCTCTCTCACTCACTCACTCTTTCTCTTTCTGTCTCCCCCCTGTCTCTCTGCAGAGTTTCCTGCACCAAAGAACGAGCTGGTCCAGCGCTTCCAGGTGCGTTACCTAGGTAACGTGCCTGTGGCCAAACCAGTAGGTAAGGAATGCTTTGGTAAGGAATGCTCTTATTCACAACCTCTAGTTAGTAGACTGTGAACATGAGATGAAATAGTCCTTTGTGTTTGATTCTACTGATGTGTGCACAGCCATAGTGTTGGTTTTGGGGCTTAGGCAGCAGAGTGATGTACATGTTTTTCTTTTAACATAATTTTCCTAAAGAAGACTTTGCTTGTTTAACTCTTTCTTGTCCTGATGAAAACTTGTGTTATGAACTGTCATATTTTTGTAAACCTTGCATGCATGCCATGTCCACACACAAATTCATCAATTACCTTGTAGTGTTATCTTTTGTGTTATAAGTCGGATCAATTAATAGAATGTGCTGTCAATTGACTGGAAACACATTAGGGAGAATTCTGCAACCTGGATTCCTATCATGATGTACGTAAGGGCCACTGAAGGACATTTGTCAAAGCTCCTTTTCAGCTCATTCCAGTAGCTGTGGTTATCAACTTATGTGCATGTCAGACCACAGACCCTCACTATATGAGAGCAAGACTTTTCATCTGGTGCCAGGTGCCAGATAATTCCCTGGCAGTCATAAACTATAGCCTAGTTTATCCATCACTGGTAGATTGTGTTCTGTGTTGTGAACACAGCTAAAGGACAGTGTTTTATAATTGGGTCTTTCTGAAGAGTGTTGTCAGAAATGATTGGGTGTGCTATTAATAAAAGTTAAACATGCTCAGTTGAACTATTTTTTACCTTATACCGCTTTTTGAGTTCTGACTGAATCACCACTCATTTTGTCTTATTTGCATCTCGTGCCATGTTGTCGGATCATGGCAGAGAGGATGTGCATCTGCGGATGCTTGTCACCTGTACACCTGTATGTCCCCCCTCAGGTATGGACACGGTCAATATGGCCCTAGAGACGGTGCTGAAGGCCAAAGAGGAGCACAAATGGACACCAGTGATTGTCAATGTGGCTTCAGCCACGGTCACCATACTGTCTGTGGAGGTGAGGCCACCTTTTTAGCCTCTGTCTTAGAATTCCGATCGCATTCCCTGTGATCCCAGCTCCACAGCGGTCACAGTTGTACCCAGATGCCCAGATGTAATTTGTTCACACGTGCATAGCACCTCCATGTAACAAGGTGATTGGGATGTTAAATAGCAAGAGGAATAAATAACACAAGTTATTGAATAGATTTTGAAGTAATAGTGCCTTTTGTTTATGGATTGCCACAGGGTTCCCATTAAATTGCAACACAGACATTTTTGCAAGAACTACGATTCAGTTATTAATAGAGGATTAGTGGCACTATAGGGAATGACCATGGATAGGGCAGCGCTTGGAAAGACACAGATCTGGATGAGAGAGTCAGGGGATGGAAAAGCCGTAATAAAAGCACAGGATAAGCTCTATAAAGCAACTGCATTACAGTGTTGTTTGAAGTGGCACTAGAAATGGCGCTGTGTTCTGTGTTGTTGAGAGAAGCTCTCCTTTCTGGTTACGTGGTGTATTAAAGTGGCCACTCTCCTGTCCTGCACGTTTGTCCCCTTGTGGCGCTGTCCCCGCCCCGCAGGCGGAAGAGGTGCTGTCGGAGTGCCGCGTGCGGTTCCTGTCCTTCATGGGCGTGGGTAAAGATGTCCACACCTTCGCCTTCATCATGGCCGAGGGCCCCGGGGACTTCATTTGCCACATGTTCTGGTGCGAGCCCAACGCCGCCAGCCTGTCCGAGGCCGTTCAGGCTGCCTGTATGGTGAGCACCGCGGGGAGAAGGGTCACATGGTCACAGGGTCCGGGGGGCGGGGCGTGGGTTGGGGGGATCATCGGACAAGGATGGGAGAGGCTGGGAAATCAGGCTGCAGGGTTAGGGCTCCTACCATGCGTACTATGTGGTACAATGCAGAATGAGGACCTGAGAATGTTGCATGCTCTGAATGTCGTTGCCCTCTGCAGTGACGTCACTGTTTGACCGTTTCTCCCTCTCAGCTGCGGTATCAGAAGTGTCTGGATGCCCGCCCTCCCAGCACCAGCTCCTGCCTGCCCGGGCCTCCGGCCGAGTCGGTGGCCCGTCGCGTGGGCTCCAGCGTCAAGAAGGGGGTCCAGTCCCTCCTGGGCAGTTTCAAAAGGTCTGGGTCCCAAACGCCCTGAGGGGGCAAGACTTGAGCCAGAAACATGGACCACAGCTCACCCCACCTTTTTTAGGAACTCGCAGCAGCCCCCTCTGCGGGGTGCCCTTTTCCTCTTTGAGAATGGAGACCCTTATGTCCTTCGTCAATCTCTCTCGTCTCTCCGGGGTTTGAGTCAAGAGACACACGTGGTTTCCAAGGCCGTCGATGGCAGCACAAATTGTTTGTAGCCTGGATAGTTCAGAGCGTTCCTGACTGCTGCCAGGACTTTCTCTCATTCAAACTGTTTGGTCCAGGAAGCTCAGGGTACCATCTTGTCTTTCTGTTGCCAATTTCGCTGGCTTTCTCCAAAGGAAAATTATGTATATATATTTTTTTGGAAAGGGGTGTACATCTGCAGTATTGAATAATATCCCTCTCTGTGATCCTGTAGGCTTTTAACATTTGAATTTCTGTTCAAAATAAAAAAACAGGCAAAAAAGAAGGCAATTTGCTGACACTTGATGGTGATCTTTTTGGACACCCCAACCACTGCCATTTCCTGCTTTATATTTTGGCATTTATATGTTGTTTTCAATAACGCAACCCAGTGTAAAAATACTACTGGGTCACAGTGAGTGTTCAGCATTTACTGGAAAGCAGCTCTGAGGACAGGAGAGGGAAAGCAAGGCGAAGGGGGAGTGATGCACCCTTTTACAATAAAGGTATGCCCCTGTGTCTCTCCTTCAGAAAAAAAAACATGGCTCTTCAAAGGAGTCCTAAATCCCGAAGTCTGAAAGAGCAGCTTAAACAACGTCCTGCACAGCCTTCTGGGCTGAAGAGACACCGCTGCTTTATGTCCCAGGTACATGGGACACTTTCACAATAGCCAGGGGACCTCCATATGGGGACATCCTGTGAAGGACACCTAGAGGATACCAACAGCTATCTGGACTAGGATGGGATTTTAATTGTAATTTTTGCATTTTTGTGTCCGTTACAGTCAATGTGTCACTGTGTCTGTGTGCCTGGTTTTCTTCTGCCAGTCCTTGTCACAGCTCCTGTGAAAAGTCTATTCCTTTTTTACCATTTAAAAACAGTTTTGTTTTTCTTGTGTATGCCACATGAATAAGGAAACACAAGGATTGAATGGTGTTAAAGGCCTGTATTTACTCTGCTGTGTTCTGTAAAATTATCACCAGGTATGTTTCAGGTGGGGACGTTGGCACACTTTTTCCTCCTGGTCTTTCGCTGTGTCTAATTGCCAGGTATTTAGTCAGCCTGCAGCTCATTACTGCCACCTACTGGATGGGAGTGGTGCTTGGGTGGGGCTGTAAGGAATGTCAATCTGGCCAGACCTGTGGAGTGTCAGAATGGAAAATGGGAAACTGTGTTCACTGCCCACTTTTGTAATGTGTGTTCACTGAGTTGCACAGTGTTAGGTCTCTGAGCATCACAATTCTTTTGTAATGTAATAATGTCAGTGTCTATGATAGACGTACCCCTGTCTCAGATTCCTAACTCTACCCATGCTGACCAACAGCAGGATCTTGAAGAAGGTGGTTCACTGTAGCTTTTATTTAACATAGTTATTAATATTTTTTTAACAGTTTTATCTTTTTGTAAAATAAAGATCGATATATTGTAGTCTTCCAAGAGAAGAGCAGGTTGTATGTGGACTGAGGTCAGAATATCAGGGGAGCAGATGGGAATGTCGTTGGTGTACTGTAGTTTCCTGTATGGTCCTTTCTTGTGAAACTCGCATGAACACAGCCAAGTGCTTTTTTGCATGCAATAATTTGACCGTCCTGTCATGTGTGACCATGTGGCGAAGAGATGCATGCTGGGACATTGGAGTGGCTTGTGGTCTCCTTTTGCAGTTCCTAGCAGAGTTGGTGGTTTCAGTCAACCGAATTGGTGCTTCCAAAAGCTGTAAAAACCAACATGGCAGAGGTTCTTTTTGTTGTCTCTTTAGGAGGCTCCTGTATTGGGTCTGGAGCACGGAGCAGTACAATGTCAAGAAAATGGAATTTTCTTATTAAAGATTGACCACATGAATGGTAAAACATGACATAATTGGTCAGAACTGCCTCTGTGTCATTGCAGAATCAGTTGGTCCTGTTCTGCCTTGTTCCCAGGACTTTTTTTTACCTGATAACAGAGTGGGTTTCCATCTTGGATTCCATACAATCTTATTTCAGTAGAACATGGCTTGCCTTGTACAGAGATGCTGCCTCTTCTGGTTTTTTAATCTGTATTTTTTCAACATGTCTTTTTAAATAATGCACCAGATTTTACTGTTTTCTTTCTCCAAGGCCTCATAAGCAATTTATGAAATAATGTGTTGTGAGGAAATACTTAAATTTTTTTCATGGACACCATTTTATTGCTAGTGTGTTGCTCTTTTAGTAGCGAGACACTTTCTATTTTTTAAAAATGTGTTATTTTTCTGTAGAAGTGCACCGTTAACCCCTGTGCATATCACTCCTAGTTCACGTGTAGTGAACTATGATGTAGGGCCTTAAAACCATTCATTTCAATGGCATCACAACTGACACGTAGGGGGCCAAGCATGTAGATGGCTCTTACAGGAAATTTGGGTAAAAATCCTGTTTGTAGCCCCAGTAACACATTTTCTGTAGCTGTGTGTCATGTACAGGCCTCTGAATGTTATCAGCACAGCATAGAGAATGTTTGGTTCTCACAAAGCTGAATCTCTAGTTGAGTGTGTCAGTACTGGAGAGAGAAGGGTAGGTTCTCACAAATCTGAATCTCTAGCTGAGTGTGTGTCATTATTGGAGAGAGTTGAGTGTCAGTACTGCGAGCCTCAAAGTTTTAGCCGTCGATTTTGTGTCGATACTGCAGAAGAAAGGGTTGGCTTTCACTGTGCGTATTTAGTTGTAGCTAGAAAAAGTCTTGCCAGAACCAGATATATTTTTTTAACATTTTTTTGTATTTCCTTCGTTGCTCTTGAGTAACCCATGCTACAGTTTACTAACAGGCATCTAGTAATGTGTGCGTGCGTGTGTGTGTCTGTCTGTGTGTATGCTTGTTTGTGTTTCCTAATATTAATGTATTTCTGAGATGTTGAAGAACTGGATTTTTTAAATAATTCCTGATCGTTGTAGGATGTAGATCACCTGATGTGATGCTTGAGATGTTTATATTTTTGCTCTTCCTCCTTGTGAATACATCGTTTATAGTCCACATGGGAACTTTCCATCACTATGGGAGTTCTAAAATCATGGCTATAATGCAAGGAATCTTGATTTTTAAAAGATTGTTTTGAATTATTTTTAAAATTGTGTAAATTAAGTGTGATGTATATACATGTATATTAATATAAAGTGTCACTGTATAAAACAAAATGTATACCTATCCCTTTTTTGTAATTCTTTCGAAATTCAAGAATTAGATTCTGGAGCAAAAGTGATTGAAATTGGAGTGGACCATGCACAGATGGTATCATGCTGATGAATGTTTTCAGATGCAGGGAGTCCCTGATTTATAGTCCCTAATTTATAACCCAGCTCTGATGCTCACAGTTCACTGATTCACGTCACAAATGTCCCTGGTACACAAATGTCCCTGGTGCTCTGTAACAGTCCCTGATATTCTGGATATGGGACTAACACAGGTGGGCCTTGGGGGCAGGTAAACCTGGACTGGCTTTGAATGGCGCTTGTGAAATATTACTGTAGGGTGTTGGGTGTTGCACAGAAAGGAACAGCGATATCAAAATATCTTTTCAATAGACATATATTTTTCACATTTTTTCCAATTAATCCTTCCTTCCCAACTTCTGCTGTCTGTCAATACTATGTTTAAAAAAAGGGTGAACAAATCCAATACCTTTTTAATCAATGTCACTCAGTGGAAGTACTCCTACCCCACTGTCATGCTGATAAGGATCAAGAAACCAGAGAAGGGCGACAGCCTTGCAATTTTTTCATCCATTGCATGACTCTCTCTGAAGGGCATAGTTAACCTTTTGTTGCCTGATTCTTTTCTCAGTTTTCTTCCAGTTTATAAAGCTGGTCAGTGTGAAATGTGTTATGCATGGTGCTTCACCAGGTCTCTTGGATACCTGGTTATTGCCACATTATACCCCCTTTTTACTTATGTATTCATCTGTTTTGTGACTGGAGAGGTGATAATCATGTTGTCATTCCAGTAATTGAAAGGAGGGCCTCAAAAGCATCCAAAAAATGTACTCAGTTCCTCTGCATGCCACTGATCTTAAAATGGTGTCTTATATATGTATCTGTCCTTCATGAGACACCATTTTAAGATCAGAGGCATCAGTGGAACATAGAATATAATTTTTATAATGCAATATAATATACAATTGCCTTGAGTTATTATAGCTTTGTTTGCATGTTACAAATGATTAATTATTATTATTATTATTATAAATTAGATGATGTATGGATGTAATGAATAATCTGTAACGATAAACTCTTTCCTAAGTCATGCATATGCAAGTCACACAGACATGGAAGTAAGTGCATTCGCTCCAGTATATTGAATTCCAGTTGATACAGTTAATGGATAATGGCTTACATTGCCTCCCTGCCTCTGTTTGTCTTGGACTGTAATTATCCCAATATTGTAATTCCTCAACAGTGAATCTGCAGGAGATCCACAGTAATCTCTGCCTAAATCCCCTTGTTGTCCGTTTGCCTTGTTGTGTTTGTGAGTGTGCGAAAACACGTCTGCAGGGGATATTCAGTCCGGCGAGTGTGAGACTGCATAGCAATTGGCTTATATTTTCAACACTGATGCAGGATGTGGAGCACGACCGCCAGGTGTCAATCACAATCGCAGAACGTGGCGCATCTGAATAATTCAAAAAGAATCACAATGTTAATTATTCTCATGATTATTCAGACGCTCTTTGCTTTGGGGAGATTTGTTTCAAAGATGGATGTGTGTTCTTCTGGAAGATTGCTTTTTGTCTCAGGGTGCCAAGGAGAAGGCGATGTGTTTGTGTGTTGGGGAGGGGAGGCGTTTGTTTTTGTGTTCCTGGTGGGGGTGAGTGTGTTTGTCTTCCCTGTGGAGGGGTGAGTGTTCGCATGTTCTTAGTGGAGGTGGGGTGTTGCTTATGGGGGGCGGGGGATGCTGTTGGTGTGTGCAAGGGAAGTGGAGGTTGTCTTCTCACAGGGCGCTCATATACATGCGGTGACAGCTGTGCTTGAAACAGATAATATGTGCACAAATCCCAATCAATCAAAAGCAGGGGGTAAATAAGCTGCACAATTAGCATAGGTGCTTCTCATTGCGTGAGGGACACATGAATAACAAGCAATGCTCCTCCCTGCATTTGTTGGTGGTCTGTGCATACTGAAGCATGTGGTTGTCACCAGGTTTGTGTAAGCCCAGCTGAGTGAGTCAGTGGAGAGTGACATGACGGTATGCAGAGGAATGACAGTACAACCCCCAAGATGTCAAGATGAAATCTCTCTCTCATTCCAGATATGAGTTGGCTCTGTCAAAGTAACTGACATGTAATCAGATCAGTTAACCAGGCAATAGAATGGCACCGTTCTTTTATACTTCACCAGCTAATGTGAAACCATTGGACCTTGGCTATTCTCTACATCTTCTTGAACCCTTAAAGATGAAGGGAAGGGGTAGGGCAGTTAAAAAATCCACCTCTCTCTCTCTTTCTGTGTGTGAGGCTTTCATTCAATCAATCAAGTTGAATTTGCCGGTAATACAATGTCCTTCACGGAAAATCAGTGCAGAGCACTCTGTTGCACACAACATGGAGGAATCGACTTTTATTAAATACTAAATCTGTTCTGTTGTCTTGCAAACTAAATCAATGACACAGGATGTGGGCATACAAAGGTAACTCACTGGGAGGAGGTGGTTATTTTCACATTGTTTGGAGCATTTTCTATTAACTGTCAACTGTGGTTCTATTAACTGTGATTTAATATTTTAGTTAAGAGAAAGGTGTACTCTCACTTTGAAGTCTTAATGAAGTCTAATCTGTTTTGCACAGTGTATAATGAGCTACATGAAGATGGTAGGTTTTCTGTGTTTTGTCTAGCATGGCAGCTTAATTTGTTGCAAAGTATCTCCTTATACACGTAGTGTGATTCAGATAAATGCTAATATGCATGCACTGAAATGCAGTATAACCAAAAATGACTATTTTGAATATCTGCACTTTTTTTCGTTTGCAGAGGCATGCAGTATGCAAATACACAGCCTGTTGGTTCCAGGGATTTCTAGTCCTGTGTGCATTTAATAAATGGTTGGGAGGCTTCATGTTCCATTTAAGACCATTCCTGCTAAATGTCCCATGCCAAGCCTGTGCCATTTAATGACATTGCCAGAAACAAAACTACTACTGGATAATGGATTATAAAAACATCATTATTTCTCCAGTTCCTTTTTTTCTGTTTGTATCACTTCCCATGTTTTACAGTCCTACTTTTTGCTGTTCATAAACGTCGACTGAAGGGGAAAAAACCTTTAAAGCTGTGAAATGTTTCTCAGTCTGAGGGAAAGAGGGATTTTATTCTTGTGTACAGTGGAAGTGTGTGTGTTGACATTGATTTCCCCCCGAGCACTAAAAAGCTTCACAGCAAGAGCTGTAATCCCTCATGCTTAAAGGAAACTGAGGGAAAAGATGGAGAGGAGAAGAAAAGGTGCTTTTTTAAATGACAGGACACAAATTGGTAGCTCAAAGCACTTGAATTTTCACTTAGTCGGTGCTTGTCTTTCATCCCAACTGGAGTTGGTAATGCATGCACGCAGAGTTTCTGAGCTGCGCTGGGGACGGAATGTATGAATAATTATATCACTGCAAGCAAGCAAAGGCACCTTCCGAGTGCGTCTAACTCCTTCCTGAGGAACATTGACTTGTCATTTAAGACTCGGTCCTTTTGTTTCAAGACAGTTTATTTCCTCTTGCCACCCCATTCTTTCTCTTCTTCCTACAGGTCAAAATCCATTGCTATGTAATTTGCATAGCATGGGAAGGCGGCAGTTGCCAGGCTTGTAAATGGAATCTCTTTTTCTCTCTTCCTGCCTGTCACAGCAAGACTGATGGGGACACCTGGCAGAGTAGGTTATAACCTACATCACACACCAGCTTGGAGGGCATAATGAATCATTTATGGTCGTTAATCACAGGGCGTGGCATGAAATGACATGTCTGATCTGTTTTAGAGCTAGCTCTTGAGGATTTTTTTTCCAGCGTTTGACTCTATTGTCTACTTAGTATGCTGCTTTGGAAAAAGGAACAAAAATGGCCACAAGGTTTCACGCTAGCTTATGCAGCTCTAAACCAGTGGTGTCATTAGTTCTGATCATTCAGGGCTATAGCCCCAAATATTGTAAGCCTAGCCCCAAATACTTTCGCCCTGAAGAAGGAGGTGTTTGTAGCAAAACAACAGACTGTGTATAGATAAGTAGCATAATAACCTTTGAATGTGTGTGTGTGAAAATATTTATTTATTCTAAAGGTAGATATAACCTCCCTAACCTACCAATGCCGATCTGCCTTCAAAAAAAAGACAAGCCCCAGGCAAACTTGACTTAGCCCCTGATATTTTCAATAGTGAGAAACGCAATGTATTTCATTCTTTGTCTATAAGTAGTGCTAATATGTTTGTCTCTTCTTTGTATTTTCTCTCTTGTCCTCTTTCTTTCCTTTGCTTACTTCCTTTGTTGGAACTCGTGCTAGTAAATAATAAACCCTCTTTACTGAAAAAGAGTAGAAGGAGATGCCATTTTTGTGCAGATGTTACAAATATTAACTGAATGCCCACCACCACATCCCCATTCAGCCTTTGCACAGATGTATTTATTTGGAATGTATTCATTTGAATGCATTGTGCTGAGTCTCCCCTTTGACTCTTGACTGTTAAGCCGAGTCTCAGTGCTTGCCAACCGGCAACTCGCCTTAAACAACACATTACTTATTTAATTTCCTCTCCCTGTTGGACAAAAAGAAATGTAAAAAATGATGGAGGAAAACCACCTAGAACCTAAATGAGGTAGCCAGTCTGGTTCCAGCTCTAAAGTCAAAAATAGATATCCATTTCTTTGTTTTCTCTACTCACAGAGTTAGGGTGAGGCTACAGGCACATGTCATCTCTCTCTGTTCTCTGAAATATTAATACAGCCTCCATGCTGTCTGCGATATTGCCTATTCCTCACTGACTTAGCGGCCTGTCTGGTGTATTACGCCATGTGTATCAATTCAGCAATTGGAAAATGGGTATAATGGCCTACTGTGACTTTGGCTTGACACACACTGGTGCACTTTTCCATAAAGCAGAGATGAACCTGAGGTTTCCTGACAGGAGGAAACTAATGCACATGCCGCACGCTTCCGTTGTGTGACACAGTCTCTCCTCCCTGTCTGGCATCTGCAGACACCATGAAGGTATGAATGCAGCTAATGTCCCTGATGAAGAAGAAATTTAGGTTGCATATAGAATCAGATTTATAAGGAGGATGTTTCATAACATATATCAAAATGTGGCATACAGAATTGTTTATTCCACTTTAATATATGTACTGTGCTGCTATGCATGAACTGTTGAATGTAATGGAAAATTACATTTTTAAAAGATGGTCTACAATGTGTACATGGTATTGTGTGTACTATACAAAAGTAGCAGTATTTTTCTAAATGTGGAGAGAGGCTGTATGAGACAGTGTGAGAAAGTGTGTGTGTTTGTGTTTGTGTATGTATGTTAGCGAGAGGATTAGTTTGTGTGTTCCTCCTGCTGCGGTGAGACTTGCAGCAGTGAGAAATGATTCACAGCACATTGCAGCATTACACAAATTCCATTGGGATGCCCCTCCTTCCCTAATTGCATATAAATATGTGGGTTTAATAAAACAGAGAAGATTAGACACTAATGATGATTTATTGTCAGGCTGGAGGACGCCGTGCGTTTCCGAGCTCTGGGGGGAATTGAGAAACAAGACAAGAGTCAAGCCACCGCAAATCGAGGAGAAACTATTCAAGAGACGTCTCCAAAACTGCAACACGTATTCTTCAAAGGGTCAATTTACAGGGAAATCAAGCTATGGGGAAAAGGGCAACTTGGACTCATGAGTTGGTGTTGAACAACTTTGGCAGCCTGTACAGAGATTTGACCTTATGATGAGTATCAGCAATTGTGAAGGAGAACAGTCAGGTGTGCTAGCAGAGTCTTCTTTATTGAGTCTCAATATTTTATCTGAAGTGAGGCTGAAAGAAGACCTATTAGGCTACCCTCTGTGATCCCCTTGTGCATCTCTGTTGTTATTGTTTAGTATTTATTCCATCATCAAACATACACAGCCTCACCTTGGTTATTTAAAAAATCATTTTCATGGTCATTATCAATCATTATGTATAACACCTTTTTTGTGTACAAATCACAGCAGATCATCCTGGTGCATGCTGGGATGGTGGAACCACGGCTGGCCAGAATACCAAAGAGTGGGAGAGTGGAAAAAAACTGAGGGGAGTGGAACAAAAAGCCATAACAACTGATCTAACAGCGCAGCTGTGAGTAGAAGGTACTACCGTGTCAGTCTCATTGCACGTTCAGATATGAGGTAATCTGTTTGGGTGATCAATGGCCCTGACCTGCTTGAAGGGGGTGATTCGGAGATCACCTGAGCAATGGCCCATTCCGTTCCACAAGGACATCTTCATCCTGCTGGTCTTCATTCAGGTGGCTGTTTAACTGTATCTGTCTCCTCATAGACTTTGGCAATGAGGAGACACTTGAAGAATTGTTTCACTTAGCTGTGGGCAGGCTGCAGTTTGACTGACAATCCACACAGAATGGGTCATCAGAATGCACCGACACAAAGGTTTGGAAAAATGGGCTTTACAGAGAGGAAAGATATCAAACAAGCCATACAACCGATACTCTTATGCCTGCGGTGGTGTAGGGGTCAGGACCTGCACTCTACTAAAGTTAAATTAAACAAACCATTTTTCCCATTCAAAAATCTTTCTTTCACTGTTAGTTTCATACGAAGGAAAGTATATACACATTGGTGATGTCCTTTACCAGGGTGATCATGGGTCAAAATGAAGAGGAGATTCAAAGCAAAGAAATGATGAGGTGAAAGATGGAAAGGCTCACTGGCCTCCCCTTTGCATCTGGGCTTAGTACAGTGGCCCAAAAGGACTCACCTGTGCGGCATTCAGTCTCGACCACCTGTTGGACAAGAAACAGCATCGGGAGGTGAGAGCTTGCATGCTGGCATTCCCATGGGAGCAAGGTAATTGTCTAATTACACAAAGAGCAAAGACAGAGAGACAGAGCGCAGGATGTCTCTGAACACCTCATTAAAATGGTATGTTCTTCAGCTTCCACTGATTCATAGGAAAAGACACCTCAGTTGCTGGCAGGAGAGATATATCAGGATGTGTGATGGAACCAGAGAGATCTCCCTCTTTCCCTGCGATCTCTGAGGCTTTGCTGGAGGTGAGGTTAACACACGGAAAGAAAGAGCTTCATCAAGTCTCAGGGGTGCATGTACAGCAGACATCAGGAAGGAGTGTGTTGGTCATTTCACTCGTCATTGAATGTAATGCAGTGTCGATGGTTTTTCACTCTCTGTGTTGGGTTGGATCTGATGAAGTAATTCAAAGAGGTGATCTCTTCACAGACTTATTACTGGAGTAATTACTGGCACAGAGCTGAGGAAAAAAACTGGCTGCATTGACAAGCTGATGGATGGAGCTTGACCTTTCAAAGTCAGGTTAGTCATGGAGGATAGAGACACCTCCCCATTTTGAGAAACATTTACACACATACTCATACACTCATACACTGTGTGTGTGCATGTGTGTGTGCGTGCATGTGTGTGTGCACAGGGACATTATGAACATATGTGACCCAGACATACAGGCCATCAACAAGCATTTTGTTTGTAAAAGTAACACTTGTTTTAAATTTTACATGCTTACAGGATTGGATTGCTTGAGGAAATTGAGGAAGTCTGTCTGATAGACTGATACAAGGAGAAAGAAATGAAATTTTAATTTTTCCATTTTGGAGAAACAAAGTGTCGATTAAAATTTCATTTATTTGTAACTCGTGTCTTTGTCTTTCTGAAACAGACAATGCTTTGGACAGAAAGCAGCAGTGACACCTCCAATAGCAAATGTTATTCCTGGAAAAATGAGAGGTGAGGTCAATTTACTTTGTTTAATACAAATTCAATGAACAGCACTATTGTTTCATCATATGCCTGGTCTGTTTTCAGTTAATTTCAGCTCTTCTATTCAGTCTGCTTTCAGGGTGACTTTATTTCATGTGCAGAGCTGCAGTATGAGGCCTGGTCAATAAACAGGTAATTTGACTGTTGTTATTAAGGTGGGTGTATATGATAGAATGAGGCATGGTCTGTTGGCTGCCTCAGTGTGTTGAAATGACAATAGCATGTACATCCATTTCAGAGTCAATGGAGAAACTTTGGCATTAGCGCAGGCTGATTGACCATCGACTTTAAACTATCACTTCTCCAAAAATATACAGGCTCACAGTGTGTGCTCCGACATTTCTCACTATATGCCTATGTTTTAAATTTGGGAGCACATGTTTAAAATGTAAAATGTCTAGTATAGCCCTGTGCTAAGGCTGTAAATTTAACACATTTGTGACTTGATTCATTTACCCCCTTCCCCTGTGAGACAGTGAAGTGTTTATGAGACAGGCTAATTTGCTTCCATCAGTGGGGAATACATTCAAAATGCCATGTAAAGCATTGGGTTACAAATCAATACCCTGTGAAAAATAAGATGTATTTAACCCTCACACTACCCCACCCTCCCAACGCAAGCTCAACACGGGAGAGTATTAGTGGGAGGCTATCAGCAGAGGGCACTAAAGAACCATCTCAGCTCATTTTGAGGCTGGCAAGCAGAGACGGGAAGCCCTTCAACAGTTGTAACTCAAATGAATGCAAACAGGATGGGACAATTTGAGCATAGATTTAAATTCAATGTCCTGATCCCATTTTTTATTGAATCAATTCCCAGTTGATTTTGACTCCAACCCCACAGAGCCTGATCCAGCCTTCTGGTTCCCTCTGGGCAGTTCCATGTTCTCCCTGCCTCTGATTCAGGTAAAGGCTGTTTGCATCTGTATGAATCAGAGGAGCTTCTCCAGATAGGATGTTGACTGAATAAAAAATAATTATTTTGCCAAAAGATGTTGCAGTTCAGTCACTCAGAATCTGAGATTTAGGATCAACTCAATTTCCTGTCATTAAAAAACCTTGCAGTGAGGGGAATCAGATATAGTTTTGGAAACTATTCTCTTTCCTGACATGTTAACCAGGGTTTCTGTTGAGCCACTACTATATGAAAAGAATGAATGAAACTTTCACATTTGATTGAGAGGCTAGACAATTTATTAGCAAACTAAGAAGTACACTTTGCCTCCTGCTAACAAATTTCAGACACGCCATCCCACCAAAAGAAGAGTGCTGTCTGGCGTTTGACTGAAAAGCGACATCCCACACACTCCAGTCTACCTCCCACTGAGGATTTGGGGTTTTTTTAGAGCAAGAGAATGATTTTATGGGCTCTGAAAAGGTTGCACGGTAAATGAGAGCTCTTTAGTCAAAACCTCAGGCTTAGCGTGGTGTGTGCGCAAGCTAATCCGCACACACAATGCACAGACACAGAGGCTGCGACAGACAGATGTCCCAGCAGATGCTGAGGAGCGAGGGGAGACGGAGCAGCGGCCGCTGTGGGGCTCAGGCAGGTTTGCAGCCATGCAGCCTGCCCTGGGTGGGAGGGGCTCACATCGCTGCATTGTGATGGAAGCCAAGAAAGCGGTGATGGCGTCAATAACCAGGCAGCTATCTGGGTTAAGGAAAATTCTTAAATACTGGGGATGACGCTACTTAGTTTCTCAATGTAGGGGCGAGGATGGGGTCTGTAGGATAAAGGGGTAACAGTGTTGGCAGTGGGGGTGGCAGTGTAGCATAGTGATTAAGGAGCAGGACTGTTAACCAAAAGGTTGTTGGTTCGATTCCCCATGGGGGCACTGCTGCTGTACCCTTGGGCAAAGTACCTAACCCACAATTGCCTCAGTAGATATCCAGCTGTATAAATGGATGACATTGTAAAAATCTGTAACTGATGTAAGTCGCTCTGGATAAGAGCGTCTGCTGAATGCCAATAATGTAATGTAATGTAACATGCAAGAGCACTCATTCTGACTTGAGTGAAACAGACAGGGAAAATCTGTTTCTGGCCGACAGAGAAATGTTACACCATTCGTGTTCCCCCTCAGGCTGACTTGTTGGTGAATGATCACCTTCATCCCCTCCATCCATCCATATCTGCCCGCCCAGTCTTTGTGTTTGTGGACGGGAGAGCTGTGCAGACTGCAGTTGACGTGTGGAGCTGAGGTCATGAGTCTGAGCATTAAGCTGTGTAGATTCACTTCTGACCATTCGTGTGGTTCATTCCATTCACTGCACCCATCAGATGATCTACACACCTTCTCAATCAATGATTCTGCATACCATCTCCACAGCATGATGCTGTAAGACATGAATTAAGTGTTACCAGGAGCTGCACTTCGTGAGTAAAATTTCACACCTTTTCCTGGAGCAAATGAAATGTGTTAACTGTTATTAACTGTAGCAGCAGGGTAGCCCATCAGCTGCTGCATGTCCCAGTAATGCAGCTGACTTTAGGTCTGAAGCAGACTTGTGAAATTGCCACTGCTTAGCTCGATCGCTAACTGCTCACTGCCTCCTCCAAGTCTCAGTCAACGCTGGAGTGGCCAGTCTTGAAGAATCATCCGCACAGACAGCCTTGTGTCTTCAGCAGAGGAAATTGGAACCTCATCCCCCCCCTTACAGGTTATTGTTTGAAGAAAAAGTCTCACTGCATTGAGAGAAGTGTGTGTGTGTTTGCGTGTCTGTCTGTCTGTGGTCTGTCTGTGTGTGTGTGTGTGTGTGTGTGTGTGTGTGTGTGTGTGTGTGTGTGTGTGTGTGTGTGTGTGTGTGTGTGAGAGAGAGAGAGAGAGAGGGAAAGCATGCAATGGTAAATCAAAAAATGAGATCCACTCTCTTCTTGCTATTTGCAGAACCCTCTGGATCAGTCTCTCTGTGCTTAACCAGCAAAGTGAAATCATCATTATGCCAGTTAAGGCTGTGGAAAAAAATAGCCCCAGACTGAAAAGACCATTATGGAACATTCTAAGCTAGTCCACACAGAGGTGCAGGCCCTCCAGTGGGAATCAAAGTGCTAAGCCTCCCATCACAAAACTGGGATCACAGAGTAGCTGGCAGCTATTTTATAAGCAGGCTCACATCCAAATCAAAGACATTGCCTTTGGCTACACTTGGTATGAGAAAATTACCCTTCAGAGGCCCTCACTGTATACACTACACACACCTGGTGTATTTTTATTTGTCTCTTTTGTGTAAAATCCCTTCTCAGGTTATATACATCAGTCCTTAGGTTTAGGGGAAAGTGTGAAAGTGTGCCCAGGGAAGGGAGGGGTGGAGGTTATTTATGTAACACAGTTGCCTAGGTGCTGACTACAGTGATTCTCTGAGCAGGGCCAGTTCTTTACCATTGCCCAGTATGACAGGTCTTTGTTCAGGACTGTGTTTTTGAAAAGAAAGGGGAGCACTGGAGAACTGCTGATAGTGAGCTTGGTGCTCCAAGGGAAATTGATTGACTGACTGGAGTCTGGGTAAAATTTCCCATTTTCTCAAAGTTTCCTCCTTCTTTTTTAGAAAAAAGGAATCCAGTCTTGATAAGCATTGGAATTCTGTCAGTGTGGGTCGCAGCTGATCACACAATCACCACAGGACTTCTGAGGTGAAACATCAATAATGTTTTTTATGCAGTTTTAAACATTGATTCTCTCCTGTCTGATGAAGATTTAATTATTTCCTTAGTGTGCGGTAGGTAGTGTGAATCTGTAGCGTGTTATTGAACGTCGAAAAGGTCACCGCCCACACTGAGGATCAATTACGAATGGTGTAATTTGTAATTGATCTAATTGATTCATTTGGTCGCAGTCCAATTATGCTGAGCTCACTGGGGCCTTGTGTATCACTGCTGGATGAACGTGTGATCTCATGGAGGATGGGTTAGAGGAATGAAAGCACGTGTGACAGGAATTCCACTAACATTGATGTGTTTATTACTCATTAATGTGCCTGAGTTTCTGCATGATGGAGCAAGGAAAGAGCATGGAGCAGAATGGTCACACGCTGGATCAGATGCATCAGTATGGAGCAAGATGGTCACAGATGTGGGCCTGGGGCTACAGCACAGAACAGTGCAATCAGGGTTTTGGACCAGGAGATAAATGGTGGAGCAGTGTGCTTAAAGATCTGGACTGTGGGCTAAAATGTGGAGCAGAGGGATCCCAGATATAGACCAGAGGTTATTTCATGTGGAAGTGTGAACACAGACCAAGAACTGAGGTTACAGCATCAGGCAGTGTGGTCACAGATCTGGACCAGAGATGACCACATGAAGCAGTGTGGTCACAGATCTGCATTTATTCCTTAAGGACTTATGGCTTTGCTTTAGCAGAAACTTTACACAGACCCATTTGGAACCTGTTCAATGACTTATTGCAAGATGACACAGAGCAGCCAGGTGTACTACTGTAATTTTGATTCTGATACTGTAATCAATATGCAATGTTAATGAATCACCAGGTGATGTTGTGGTCATTGAGGGTTAAGCCTGTTCTTTGATATTTTTTGAAAGATGACTCCAGTCAAGCACCCTCAGTCACATGTTCTGCAAGCAGACTATGAACTACTGAAATGCTTTTTGTCTTTCTCCTGTCGGGGAAGTGAGGATTTAATAAAACTTCAATGGTCTGAACCCAGCGGTCTTAGAAATTAACGCCCTTGTTTATCGTCCGGCACTCTGAATACTGGACACAAATGACGTCAATTACTAAAACTCCTCACTTAACCAACATGTAAAATAATAATAAAAATGATTTAATTTAATAATTATTATCAAAGATATTAACTATCAATTAAATCACCGAATTTCGTTGATAGGAGATGAGCAGTCTGGTGGATCAACCTTTGCCAGAAATATAGAGCCACAACTGGAATAAATTAAAAGGGTTTATTACACAGTTACACTAAGACAAGACAAAATTCAAAGTCTGGGCTACAGACCTGGTCCACTACCTTAACAGACACTAACTTACATAAAGACATTAACAAGCAAGAACATGGATGGATCACAGAATGGTGAATGAATGCGTGCAGAGAAAATTACCCAAGCCAATTGTTTACCTTTCCCAAGGAAGAACACAGGAACCACTCACAATAACAGCTGAACTCCAAAAGGAAAAATGCAAAAAGTTACAGGATAAACTGAGCCACGGACTGGATGACTGAACGGATGACTGAGCATAGGCAAGGAACTGAGCCGTGGCAAAAACTGATCAACGACAAAAGACTGAGCCAAAGCGAAACTGAGCAAAGAGGCCTGTTCTAGGCCTGACTTAAGAAGAAGCTCTCTCCACCTCCCTGACCCACGCATGATTAATTTTATGGTTGGGGAGTGCCTGGAAGTTTCTCCAGGACTTAATTTTGTCTTTTCGATCCAGACATCTGGAAATACCAGCTATATTTTCAAGATTCTCATCATTGCATTCAGCTCTTCATGAGCATCGCAATGACACCAAACATTAATAGGCATGGGTTGAGAGGAGAGAGTTAGCTGAGAGGAACTGGTAAAATGGTGGTTTTGCTGCTATATTGAGAAATACATGTGTTATCACACAACATTGGGTTTTCCACATTTTTCCATGACATGAGAGTACAATTACTGTGGGGTACAAAAGGGTAAATGATCCGAACGTATAGGTACACACAAAGAAACACACGCACACGCACACGCACACGCACACGCACACGCACACGCACACGCACACACACACACCCACACACACACACACTGATTGTGCTCAAAAAGGGGAGAAGGGGGGAGAGAAGGCAACCCCCTTCAGCTGTGGTCACTGATTTTGGGGTATTTATGGTGGTAGACCATTTGCCCTCTTGCCTGCTATGTGTGTGTATTTGTTGACTTATCTTATCTGCGCTTGTTCTGGTCCTGAGTAGGGAAAGGAATCCTAGAAAACCCAGACCAGGGCAAATAGCCATAAAATGCATGGTAGTCTCCCGACACTCCTGTGGTGTTCCATAAGAAAGAATATAGCATGTCTACATACTGTATGTACAGCTCTTCTGCGCTCACCTGATCACCTGAATCACTACCACGTAAAGCAATTTCTTGTCCTAATCTCTGTTTTACCTTAAAAAAAACTTCAAATTTAATGGTTTAATGCTCTTGTGTCTCTACCAAGTAGCTTGTATCTTGTCTGGCCAACTATTGAAACTTCATCATGCAGCACCTCTAATACTATTGACTCCCTATATGGCTTTTACTTGTGTTGTACTCTGCCTCACTTGTAAGTTGCTTTGGATTGCTTTGGATTTGGATGAAGTCACTCTCTCTCTCACCCTCTCCCTCCCATTTCTCCATCTCAGGGATTCCCAAAGGAGTTACTGCTCTCCAGTGATGTCCTTCAGTCATATGCTTCATAGTGCTGTGGGAACAAAAAGTAAGCACCAATAGATTTATGGGGAAATTAAACAGATGGCACATATATCAGAAGAGTTAGAAGTAAGGAGATCAGAAGCCTGGGAAACAGTTGAACTGTGGATGTGGTAGCTGCAGAACATGAGAGATGTGAAACTGCTGAGGTGGGGAAAAACAGACCTTTAGAAATATTGATTGTAGAGCTGTGAAAGTGTGGAGTTGTGAAGTTGTGGAAAGGTAGAGATGTACAGTACAACTGCTGAACTGTAGAAATTCATAACTTTACAACTGTAGATCTGTGGAACTGTAGAACTATGAAGATGCAAAATGGTAAAGAGGGAAAATTCAAAACAGATGCTGTAACTAAAAATAAATGCCTCTATCCTACCTAACAAATCCTTGTTTGGAGAAGCCACATGTAAGTCAATGAAAATATAAAAAAAAGATTAATCATCAGAGCAAGACATGCCTTTTGATGAATCATTTGTAGGATTGTCATGATTGATTGCTTTAACAAAAAAGATAATTAAATTAGATTCTGGTTAGAAAAGGAATTGAAATTGATTTACATGAATGCTCAGTGCCCTATGTTACAGCTAGCTACAGCACTCACTTAAAGCCATGGCTGTGGGCAAACAGCTCATAAAATTCTTTCAGTTTCCATACAAATATTGAGTGAAATATACAAATTTTCAATCAATCAATATAATGAAAATATGTAAATTATTGCCATTTTGGTATATTGCAATATATTTTGGGGGAGGCAGTGTAAGGAGCAGGGCTCATAACTGAAAGGTTGCTGGTTCGATTCCCCGCTGGGGTACCACTGCTGTTACCTTGGGAAAAGTACCTAATCCAGAATTACCTCTATAAATATCCAGCGGTTTAAATACATAACATGTAACCAATGCAAGTCGCTCTGGATATGAGTGTCAGCTAAACAACAATAATGTTAAGTGATTTGTACTTTCCATTAATATAATCCATACTTCACATTGGTTAAGAGTGTGTAATAGTAGTCTATAACAATAATAGGTAACCAAAAAAGCATTTGAAGTTAAATAGCTTTGGGAATGGGAATATCCAGCCAGCCCAGGAGGCAGATCCATTGTACAGGATACTTACTTCTTAGTCTGGACTACTTACTTCATTGTCCTTTCCCTGTTTGGACTGTTAATTCAAATTTTAGGTGAACTGGGGAATGGTTTTGGGGTTTCTATTTCTCCAGTCTGAAAACCTCCTCTTAGTGTTATGCACCCTGTTGAGTCAGCACATTCATTCAGGGTAGTTTTCACTGCAACACACCTGCCTCATTAGTTTGCAAAATGTGTCAGTACTTTCATAGGAGCTAACTACGGAAACTGGCCAATTCAAGTCTAGACTCCTGAAAAATTATGTCTGTACTCACTGATCTAAGAGTTTTTCACAGTTAATGGCTAACAAAACCATTTCTGAAAAACAGTGAGTGCTGGAGATGACAGCAGTCTTGAGTTCAGATGATAACATGGCACCCATTAACCAAAATACTCTTAGAGGAGGACTTCTGCTAATGAAATGGGGGAAACTATTGGTTGTATCTGTAATGTTCATTCTAATATGTCAAATATGTGTGGAAATTACCAATATATAAGTATAAAGTATCTACTGCTCACTTTTAGACAGGAGCAGTTTAATTTAATTTCATTTCATTTCATTTGTTTTAACATTTAATTAGCTGACCTGGTAGCTGCAGTAGCTAGCTACTTAACATTAGTTAGCAAGCTAATTCGGTGATGTATGTTATGTCATTGAAACTTTTGACACAAAAGTAGAAGAAAGAAAAGAAAGTTGGAAAAAATATAAATAGCTTTTCCATTCAAACATTTTTGTAGTTTTTATTGTATTTTATGTGTATTCCATGCCATTGATTAACTAATCAGCAGCACACAGAAAAGATGATGAGTTGCCTGAAAAGCTATTGTTAATGGTAATACTTAGTATGAACTGTTTAATTTATCGGTCTAACCTGTTAGGAATTTTAATTTCCCAGAACAAAGGAACAGGAACAAAAAAGTTTGTGATTATATACTCTGGTAGTAAATGACTGACAGTGGTGAGGGTTCAGATAAGAAACCTTTGTCAGCTTGGGCCAATACTCTTTGTGTATCTAGACAGAACCCACGTCATTTAGGATGGACCCAGACGTCACTGACACCTATGTTACACATAAGCACATTGGTCTTCACCTTCCACTATCTGATGTGAATTTCATATGCAAATAAATGCACATTGTTCATTGTGCATTGCGCATTGCCCTCCTTAACTTAATATTGAATGCGTTGACATACAGTGATAAAAGCTTTTCCCATCATTCAATGGGCTGAATAAAACCTGGGGTGAAAAGATCATGACTGATAGAGAAAGTAAAAAAGGCAGAAAATAAAGAATAGGAAAAGGCCGAGTGTCAACATTTCGATTGGTCCTTGCAGCCCTAGGTGGCCCATTAAAAGAAATGTTTGCGTTTTTTTCCCTTTTGTATAGCAGAGGCCTTAATAGAGTGTGTTTATTTATTCCACCAGACAGCCATGGTGTTTTGTTGAGCTGTCAGGCTTTCAGACCCTGAACAACGGGACATCATCTCAGCCCCCACCCTCCCTCAGTCCCTCATTAATAGCCGTGTTTCTCTTCCCTTCAGGTAAAGGTCAGGCCCCTGAACAGAGCTCTTCCTTCTCTGAGATGAAATCTCAGCCTCGGATAAGATTTGCACTGGCCACATGAGAGCCTCTATCTTTTCCTCTATACCATGGTGCTGCAAATCTCTGACACAGCCGGCCAGTGTCTTGCCCATCAATTTGTCAGCTGCTCTGTGCATGGTCATCTTATCTGACACAAGCCTTCCGAACTTTTTGTCAGTTGCATGGGCTCTTCCATACAAATAGTGGTTAAGCACACTGAAGTACCTTTATATGTGCAGCTGTTGTATTAACTGGAATACTCAAATCACTATCACCTATTTCACATTGCTGCCGTAGCTACAGGGCCACAGCGTCCTTCTGGTGGGGCTCGTAAATTAGTAAAAACAGAACAAAATTAAGATTTATGATGGCTTTAGAAGGGGAAATGTATTTCAATTACGGTTTCATTTCCACAGTTGGTGGGTACGATGAATAATGCCAACCCTTTGTGTTTCAGCAGGCTGTAATGGTTAGATGCAGCATTTTACTGTCAATATGAATGAATTGGACAGGAGAGAACTATCAATCTGATAAAGGAGTTAATGATGAGCTACATCTGTGCTGCTCTCAATAAAACAATGCATCCTGAAGCAATGAGCGTATCTGGTATGTTTTGGCAGTGGTTTCCTGTTTATTCGTTAGCAGATGTTATGAAGTGAAAGGTTTGGGAATAGAGTGTTTTTTGTTGCATCGTGTCTTATGAACGGCATGCTCTCATGTGATGGCCTTCACTTTGACAACAGACATGGATGGTGACATACACGCAAATAAACAAGATGAGCTAACAAATGACCTACAAACTGATTGATTAATTAATGGATTGGTCAGTTGGCTGGTCAGCTGGTCAGTCAGTCGGTCAGTCTGCTATTCAGTGCCACAGAGTGCTTCACAGATATGTGAGAAAACCGGAAATCTCATTACATTCAAAAGAGCTTGTCCCCTTTACCTAAGGCTACAAGCATTCCAAAAATTGCAGGAAACTATTATTTAAAGATTAACTATGGATTACTGTTTTTGGGGAATGCAGTATTTCTCCAGTCTAATGTTGTATTTTCCTATAGTATCAATGGTAGTGAAATAATATGTGAAAATGATGATAGACAATAAAGACAGGTATGTGTGAGTGTCAGAAAATCACACAACACAAGTAGCAGTGCCTTTGCAGTTTCTCTCAGGTGTTTGCTTCTTGTGCCTGAACTGCAAGTGTACATGTTTGTTGTATGTTTTTCTGTTTGTGTGGTTGCAGTGACCCCCAACAGCAGCAGCAACAATGTCAGAACCTCTGCATCTCAGTAATGCACATGTACACACCCAGCCGGCATTAACGTTTGTGCATCCTGCAGCGTGTACCAGCCCAAGGAATGGCCATTCCTCATATCTGAGCCAAACACATCGATACTTTGATCTCATGGCAAACACATGACGCCCCTCTGGCCGAGCAAGAGAATTGATTTCTGTTCCTCTTCCTCAAAACTGATCAGGAGACTAATGGCGTGTCCTTCCTTTATCTATCAGCGGCAGGGACAGCTCATCTTAACTCCTCCCCCCTTTACTCCTCCTGTCAGCTCATTCTTCAAGAGGGGAAACGGTAATTACCGAGAAAGGAGAAGAGGGTGTGAAAGCGTGTCGCTCGTCTGACAGGTTGTTTTGTTTGGGTCCTCATGGGGGACACCTCCCTGTTCATCTTGGGGCGGGGGGGGAATCAAAAGGGGGAATGGTATGCATGAGCAGGTGTGTGCTAGGCACAAACGCAAAGAGCTCCACACGGACGTCACCCGGGGGGGACAACAGGTTGAGTGACGCTCCGCTCGCTGCTCGCAGACCACCTGGGGCAGGGCGTCGCCCTGGAGATTGTGCAACTGACAGCTGCCTGTCGCTGTTTGCATGTATCTCCTATTTTGCATGGCTAACAGCAGTGCACCACAGGGGGAGATGTGTTTGCCAGTGGCATAGCCATTCCATCAGCATGGATCCTGTTCATGCAAACATTATGTTACCTTTACACACCCATACCAGGTGTTTACTTGTGGTCACAAGGTTAAATGTCTTGTCTAATGAAGATGACAATGTCTGATGATGAGGTCTTTGTTCAGTCTTTCCAACTGTCTGTTTAATCCCTTAAATGAGGCCATTTTAGCATTGTAGATCACCCCCCAAATGCAGATAGGTTGATTCATGTATTATTACCGACAATGACATAATGCCACTGATAAATATAACCATTTTAAGTCTCCATCTTGTGGTCAAAACTAGCAATCCAAGCTTCAGTCATCCTGTATATCCTATAAACATATCTCTCCTCTTGCTTTCAGCCTCATTTACTGCAGCTTTGTGCTATCTGTCAGAAAATGGTTCCTGTTGTGTTTCTATCCATGTGTCACTGCAGTGGCCAGAGGCATCTCACTATGAGCACAGCTGGGTTGTACTCTGCCCTTGCCAGCCAGTTTTGGGCAGGAACAGGATAGACAGCTGGGAAGCCTCAAAAGCCACATTAAGAAGCGATGCTCAGCATTCTGTGAAAGGCCGGGATGTATAGACAGGCCAATGCCATTATATGTTGTGCAACAGTGTATGATCAATGGCCTGTAAAGGGCTTTATTGTTTGTTCATTTGTTTGTTTTTTATATTGAATGCACAATAGAATAACAACATATCTACGGCTTGAAATTTTTGGTGCTTATATTTTGTGTTTTATGATCAATATTCTTTCAGTTTGTATTCCTGGAAAAAATATGCAATATTTGGATTAGTATATTTCTCTTGCTAAACTAATTTTTGTTAATATATGCATGGACATTAGGATATTGTTGGCTTGTACACATGGACAATAGAGATCATCAGCTTGTATTTATTTGTGTTTCTGGTGAAATCTGATACACTCATTGTCTGACCTTTGAATTCTCTGTGGGCCTGAGGTTCTCAGTAGTCACTCAGTTCTCAGTAGTGTAGAGGTATTGTCATCTCTGGTACTGTCATTTCTTGGTCTTGTCATCTTAAGACTGGACTACTGCAATGCTCTCTTGGCTGGCCTTCCTGCATGCACCATTAAGCCTCTGCAGTTGATACAAAATGCGGGTGCACGTCTGGTTTTCAACCAGTCGAAGAGGGCCCACGTTATGCCTCTCCTTGTCTCGCTCTACTGGCTCCCTGTAGCTGCCCGTGTCAGGTACAAGGCCTGTTACTTGCATTCAAACCAACCAACAAAGCTACACCTACCTACCTGAAAGCTCTACTACAAGTGTATGTTCCCTCCCAATCACTACACTCAGCTATAGAACGGAGTCTGGTGGTCGTGTCGCGGCACAAAATCACTATTCAGAACTTTCCCTGCTGTTGTCCCCCGATGGTGAAATGACTTTCCACACATCATCCCTTCTACCAAATACCTCACTATTTTTAAGAAACATCTGAAGACACAGCTCTTCCACACTCACCTGATCACATGAATCACTATCTCCTAAAGCAAGTTCCAATGTCCTAAACTCCTATGTCCTAAAAAAAAAAATAATGGTTTAATTAATGGTTTAATGTCTGGCCAACTATTGAAGCTTGGTCACGCAGCACTTCTAATATTGTGACTCCATGTATGGCTTTCGTTTGTGTTGTACTCTGCCTCATTTGTAAGTCGCTTTGGATAAAGACGTCTGCCAAATGAATAAATGCAAATGATGTAAATGTAGGTATGCTCCTATTCTATGTCCATTTCAGCCATTGCTGGTTTTGGTTTGATTAAAAATCAACTAATGAAAAATTGATTGTACTGAGTTTTGATTGGGCTTTATTTAAGCCCAACCCTATCTGAGCCAAACTGGAGGTCTAGAGGTATGTATAAGCCCAAGCCTGATCCACATTGACCGTGATAATCATACACAGACCTTCTTTCCCCAAAACACTAGAATGGATGGTTCTCAGAATGAAATAAATATTTGATTTAATTACATTTCACAGTGTTATGTTTGGTGACAGTGACAACAGTGAATACATGGGGTGCTATCTGTAGGATTAAAACTATGACAGCTTTGCGGTCTTTCTACAATCATAATTCATGAGAATTTTGCACATTTTGTTCTGTAGCCTACAGATCCACAGGGAATTTCTCATTACTGGCAACCACCTAATCAATGTTTTTCCGTACCTCAGGTATTTTTCAAAACAACACATTCTCCCGATAAAAGATGTCTTTTGAATTTGTCAGCCTCTATTTTGTCAGTAAGTAACTCACACACTGCTCTCATAGAACATGACAACATCCAAAACACACAGGGAGTGCTTCTAGCAACCATGTCTAGTTATCTGCCTGCTTTCTGTATGTGCAGGTATGCAAGAATTGAAATATTTAGCCATAAATTATTCTGTCCTAACCTGGTCTGAGACTGAAAACCTATTAACCAAAGTTGGTCCATTTCAGAAACTTCATCCTGTTTGTGAAACATGGGATGAGACAGTATGTTTGTGCTCTCCCCTTAAACCAGTTGTTGCTGAAAGCACAGTCTCACTCCCCCAGGGGGTGAGCTCTACCCTGTCATGCTGTGTGACAGCATTCATTTCATCAGAGGAAAAAGCAGCACTGAAGATGGATTGGTCAGACCCCTGCCTTCTGTCACTGTCAGTGCCAAACAGAATCATAGACTGTGAGCACTCTCTCAGCTCTGGAATGAAAACACATGTCAGAATGGTCACAATCCATCCATGTATTGCCACATGCCAAGTAGAGAGGCAAGCAATGGGAACCATACACCGTGCTTTGGGATGACTAGTGACAGCTGTCAATGATTAATTGTCTGTTGTGGCTTGTTTCTGGCTTTGTAGCGCTCAATATTTGTAACGAATCAGCTTCAACAGCTCGGATAAATGTTTAATGTTGTAACTGTAGAGGCAAGGTAAGCCAAAATAACCACAGAATACTTAGTCTCCCAGCAATTTAATACTGACTCCAAAGAGGCCGTTGATAAATGCGGGGCTGTTATTTAACCTGTCGACATTCATGTCATGTTTGTTTTTTAGATTATGTTTGCAGACAGCAGAATAAAAGGTCTTTGGGAAAATTGCTTTAGTTTACTGTGACACTGAACTATGGGCCATCTTTGTGAGGATCTGCAAATACAAAACAAAACAACGTTGGACAGTTACACTGGGGGAACAAAACACTAATGATGGTATCAGGGAGACTGATGTTCACAAAATGCTTGTTTTAATGGCTCATAAAGTAAAGATACTAACAGGCCCTCTCAAAGCCTGCTCAACAGCTCTTAATTTAGGGCTAAATGATGCATCGACAGAATTAGAAACAGGTGCCAAAATTGATTTTTCTAAAACGGTTTCACTACACCATTATTTATGAAGCTGCTTTTCACAGCAGTTTCTAGTCCTCAGCTTTTGTTGTAGTTGTTGTTGTTCATTGATGCCAGAGAGCCTGAATCCCATGCTGCTGCTCCCATGGTAGAGAATTTGGGTAAGCTTATATAATTTCCCATGGTTTGTTCAGAGGGGAAGCCATCTGCTGCGCTTTAACTGACCTGTCTTACTTTGAGGCATAATCCACCTTGTGGAATGTGGTAAACAGCCAGGTGGTCCTGGAGGCTTGGAGCTTAGAGCAAGGCTGGGATCTATGGCTTGGTAAAAAAAACCCAGAGGTGCAAACATCAAAAGCAAACTTTGCTCAAACACAATCTTCACATCAAAAGCAAACTTCACTCTTGATTGTATGGAAATTTATATCTACTGAAATGAATGTATCTTTATTAATATTTTTCTGTTAAGATTTCTGACACCTTCTCAAGATTGTCTAAATTATTACATCCAAAAATTAACCCAGTAAAGGTAATGGCATAATTTTAAATTAATGAGAATATTTTCTTGTAATCTGAAGCATCATGGTGCAAGATTGCATGAATGGTGTACTGAATGTTGCAGTGTAGGGAGCAAGAACCCAGTTGATCTGGAGAGGATTAGGGACACATCTTGCAATCTATGTGAACAAGGTATTAAACAAAGCAAAATATACATGAGGAAGCGTATTTGTATTGCACAGTTCAAATAATACTTCATATCCTTCACATTGTTGGTGTAGCATGTAATTCCTACAGTATTACGATACTGACTTTCCAGTGAGGAAAATAACTGCATGGCACCACTGTTCTGATGTCTAGTGTTAACTCTACAGGCTCAGTGCTACTAAAACAAAGACCGTACCTTTTATTTTTGCTCTATTTGCCTTAAGCTCAGACAGAATGTATTAGTAGAATCATTCAGGTCAGGCACCTTTGGCCTTTCTCGAAGAAAAATGAAAGTATGTGGTTGTTTGCATCCTTCACTGACAATTAAGTGAATATTCCTGCACTTCATTCCTTGATCCCACAGAGAGAGAAAGAGAGAGTGCTGCGATCAACCTTAGCAATTATTGTGTCTCTGACAGGGCTATTTTCATGGCCGGAGTGGTTGTTCAGCTCTGACTAATGGGCCAGCCATCTGGAGTCATCTCCCTGAAACTGCCCGGAAGAATAGCAGGGGGAAAGAGATAGACCAGGGGGACTTGTGGCATGCTCGGAACAACTGCGTGGTGCTAACTTGGATACAGAGACATGGTGAGTTCTGCTTTTATGTTACCACTACATGTATTATCTATTGATTTTTTTGTTTTCTTTCCTTCCCTGTTGACTTTATTTTAAACAAGACCCTGGATTCCTTTTCCTGAAATTGCGTTTCCAATTAGGCCTGACCCTGTTTTGGTGTGGAGGCGCTGCCTCCACTGATACCGCAGGTGTGAGATGCAGTGAAAGTCAATGTTCATCGCGTGAGATGGCCAGGGGAAGGCCCATATTAATTTGATCTGTGGTATATCTCAGCAGGGGAGGGGTGGAGGTTATAAACAGAATGCAGGGAAAGACCCAATGGGAGCGCAGGCAAGCGCTGGGATGCACCTTGATTCTGCTGAGTCAGGTCAAGGACTAGTGCTGATTCAATAAGGGGGATAAATAACTTTAGTAAAGTAAGTAGCAGAGATGTGGAATAGGTGGTAAGATTTCTACTGCGACCTTGTGAATAGGTGCTTGCCTTTCGTGTGTGTATGTACGTGTGTGTGTGTGTGTGTGTGTGTCTGTGTCTGTGTGTGCGTGTGTCTGTGTGTGTGTGCGTGTGTCTGTGTGTGTGCATGTGTCTCTGTGTGTCTGTGTGTGTGCATGCATAGATACATAAATACATTATTAACCCCTGTGAGGAGATTTTGTCTGTGAAAAGAACACAACGAATAAAAGACTTGCAAGAACAGAAGAACAATAACAGGACTGGAAATTCCACAGCGCTGAAGGAGAGAGAAACCATAAACACAAAACTAGCTACAATACAATATCACACACTAGTGCATAATAAAAGTTCTGAAAAATAGATCAGATCAGATTACCAGGGCTCTTACCAGGGCAGGTTATCTTGAGTCATTAAAACTGTGAATAGCAGCTAGAATAAATGACCTAACCTAAACCTCTCAGTATCACACAGAGAAGCAGTAAGACATCCACTTAAGGTGCTCATCTCTCATTAATAACAGGTGCCGAAGAGGCTGACTGATGGCCTTGGTTTTTTCTGAAGCCTACACTACACTTTGCCTTCCAAAGCAACCAGAGCTTCACTAGTGATGGTGCTTGCCTTCTTAAACAACTTAGTGATATATGCGTTTCTTTGTTTGAGAAACAGACTGTGTGCATGTGTGTGGGTTTGTCTGAAGGCAGTAAATGATGTGTGTATGATCTCATTGGTATAAAGATCAGTGTCAGTGCTCCACATAATGGAGGTGGTAAGGAAAATTCACTGATGAGCTTTGCTGTGTAAATTCCTTCTAAAGTTCTTTTATCCTGCATCCGCTTAGCCTTTCATTAGCTGTTTGTATTTCAAACAGAGAAATCAAGGTGGTAACCTCTCATCCTGAATAAAGATAATGTTCATGGTGTATAAGAGCTGTGGGCTCTATTTTGTCTTTTCCACAGAAAGCTGTTCAAACTTCTACTGTCTGTAATTGCTGTTTAGCTCTGCTCTTTTTAGAGCATGGGGCAGCAGTGGTGTAATGGTACTCTTGTAAACAAAAGGTTTCTGGTTTGATTCCCTGCTGTTGTTGTACCCTTGGTCATTGAGATCAAATGTCTTGGTTAAGGGCACAACACTATGATCCCATAGCAGCTCTGATCCCACTCTGATCCCACAACCATCTGGTCAAAAGTTGAATTCCCAGATTGGCACTTCTCAGAGAGGGACATTGAAAAATAGTGTATGGACACATGTTTCAGTGTGAAGGACAGGTGAATGCCCTGCAGGTAGTAGTGTGCAAAGTGTTTATTTCCCTCCTTTCCCTCCTTCATGAAATTCTGAATTCCACCTGCCAAATCCAATTGTTGGCATTATATGTCTGCGGTCACACACACTCAGATCTGACCCTTTTCCTGGATAGTGCAGGCAATGTTATTCTGATTGCAACCCTATTAGATGATAATGTGTATGTATGAATGAATGTAATGTAATGATAGCATTACTCATGCTGATCTGATACAGACAGTTGGGAAACGTTTTCTGACAAAAAAACCTAAACAACTCACTACCATAGTACAGAGATATTTTAACAATTTTTAATCCTTTTTCCCTGGCATTTTCTGTTTATTGGCAGAAAGGATTGAAATAATTCAGCCTCGGGCAATTTAAACATAAGAGCAACCTCGAGAAAGAGACAGCCCAGGCCAGTTCAGGGAATATGCTCTTTATAGTGTGAAAAAGTTTGCCAAAATTGCTTTTTCTTTCAAACCAGTTATCTGGTGAGAGTAAGGTCCAAGAAACTTTAGCTTCCTGCCTCATCGCCTGACAATGGAATGTTTCAATCAGAGGAACACTGTTTGCCCTCAAAGTTTGGTTAAAGTTTCAATAACAGAAAGTAGCTCTGTACCTATGATGCATATTTCTCATATTTCATATTTCTCTATTCCATATCATTATATATAGTATAAAATACTATGTTGATACTGTGTACTGTATAAATAAAAATAAAATGAAAGATGCTGTCAAACCTTTGTTTAAAAGCCCAAGATCTTATAGTTGTGCCAGAGGGCTGAAATGTTGTGAATTGGTTCCCAAACCCTGGTGGTTCTTGACCAGGATTTTTAGCCTTGCCAGTTTTCCATGGATCTGCAGTCTTGGCTCACTCACTCCTGGCAGTGTTGGCTGTGGTACTCAGTGTAGCGTACTCTGGCTGCAGAGCCCATTGGGGTTTGTGGAGGCAGAGGGAGTATTTTAGAACGTCTGTCAGCAGTGAGATGGGTCCCAAATTTCTGTGGGGGGCAAGAATTACAGTGCAGCGTATTTAAAAACATATAATAACTGTCAGTCCATTGTGCCAAAAAAAAGTGAGCAAAACCTCTGCCGTGCGTCAAAGGAGTTGTCAGTAGTCGTGGAACTGGAGGGAAAATGGAGGGGGGGGCAGTTGGTGGGTTTAATCCCTTTGATGGTGGCTCTGATTGTGATCCCTCCAGAATCAGTAGTCCTTAATATGAGTACTTGAACAAAACTGTGCTGAAGGAACTGGGCCAGTGGCCATGTTGCCTTCCAAGTCACACTGCCACAGATAAACAGTCACTACAAGAATCAACAGATGTTTATTCAGTCTGATCTCTTTCTTGCTGTCACTGAGAGATTTCAATGCTTTATTTCACTTTGTTTTCAGATATTATTTGGATTAAACCATTAAATTCTTTATTTCATTGGCTAAGATTCTTCAGAAAAAAAGAAGCAATCTTCACTATTGTTTCCATGGTTTCTCAGCTACCCTGGATTTCTTTGCTAGCATTTTATTCAACAATCGGATTTTAAGAAAATGTGATTTATGAAAAAAATATTGTCAGTGCTTCTCTCCAATAAACTGAATCACATTAACTTAGTCCAGTGCATTAAAGGTTTCAGGATAAAATCAGATTAAGCTCATTTCATAAGGAAAGGAAGATTGTAATTTTGAGCTTTTGCATAAACATGGAGGGTACCCCTCTGATTAAAATCCTCAAAGGTGTTACTTCTGTGAAAAGATTTGATCTGCCTCTTGATACAAAAAAATACTATAAAGCACTTCTTAACCTGTGCACCAATGTGTTTGTTAATGACCTGAAGTAAGTCTGTTTGTTTGGGGGAAAGGAAAATGCTTTAGTAGTGTAGAGTCATTTCTAGCTACCTTTGAATTCATAATACTAGACATAATGTGCATGATCACATGGAAGAGATCTTGCTTTGACAGGGTCAGCCATCACAGGTAAAATACTCTGTTGATATTTGTATCGTATCATATCGAATCATATCATATCATATCATATCAGATCATATCAGATCATATCAGATCAGATCATTCTGTTGCATATTAAATTAAATTGCAATGGCACTGGATATGGTACTGTGGTTCTAGAACTGTTTACTGCCAACCTCAGACTTGTATAAATCATTTAAAATATTCATAAAGAGCATTTTTTGCCCACTAGGTGCTACCTAGCATGCTACAATACTAGAACCCTAAGATGGTGTGATAAAATCACATTGAGATGACAGTTGTTTATCTGTCCTCATGCCAAGCTCTTTGCTGTGCAACCATAAATTCCATAGACAACTAGCTCTCTCAGATTCCTCCTGTACACATTGCCTGTATCTGCACTAGCCTCCAGCTGGGAGTGTCCTTCCATTACCCTTGCAAGGACTAAAAATTTTCATGAGATGCAAGGCCAATGGATTAGTGCAAATCCAATCAAAGATTTATAAAGACAGCAGTGAAGAATTTTAAAAATGCCATATTTAATGGCTTGTTCATCATTAAATGTGATGATTTTTCATGTCACAATTTGATAAATAAATAAAATTTTAACACATTGTTGCTTGTGCACAAGAGTTTTATACACTTCTATTATAAAACTCTTTTCCTCACATCTGTGATGAAGTTTTCTTTTGTTTATATGTCACAATTTTATAAAATTAACCCACCTATACAAAATCCTAGATTTATGGTAGCCTTTTACAAGGTTTCAACATTTCATTTTATTTTTCACATACTTGTCATGAATTGGTTATAATGAGAACATGACTGTGTCAGTACTTGTGAGAGGTTACATTTTCTTTAGACCTTGTGTTAAATATTATAGCGTGTTACAGTGAATCAGTCGCACTTACAGTGTTCATTATAAATGTGGAAAGATCGTCCTGTTGCAGTTAGAACAAGGGAGATGCTGTCCCTCTTTGGTTGCAGACTGTAGACCCATCTCTAAAGGCTACAAATCAGCTCCCTCCCCAAGAGTGACATTTTTGTTCCCTGTATGTATAATTATACGTGTGGAAGTGTACTTCATGGTTATGTGTAATTATAGGTGGAGTTTTACTTCAGGGTATGTGTTGTATGGAATGGAACAGTCCCTCTGTCATGTATATTGCATCATACTTACATGTCGATCTAGGCAAACACTTGTAATCTCAGCATTTTGCTTGTTCATGTGGTACACGTGGTTAGTGGTGTCCTCTTTTTGCAACTTTTCATGGCACTTTATTAGATGCATTTTGTAAGCTGCTCTGGATCAGAGAGTGTGGTAAATGGCATTGATGTAATATAAATTGTCAATTTTTTTTCACATTCCTATTTGGAATGGGGTTGTGTCTTTCCAGGACTGTTGGGTGACCATGGGTATTCAGAGAATGCACAGTTTTAAAAAAACCACCTGCTCTTTTTACAAAACCTCACCCTGGCCTTTAAGCCTGCTCTGCCCAGATGCTAGGACCTCAGTGCCACCTCTGCTGGCATCTGTCTTAAAGGTATTTTTCACATTACTGAAAAAACTGGGAAGTCAGACAAAAAATGACGTACTTACTAGATGTCTGCGTATCTGTGTGTCTGTGTGCATGTGTGTGTTTGTGTGTGTGTCTCTGTGAGAGAAGGAGGTTGTGTGAAAATATGTCTGATGGCAGAAGAATCCTCAAGGATCTTGATTCAAAGCTTGTTGTTTTGCCAAGGTTTTCAATTTCTTTTGTACTGCATTCCATGTGTATTTGGTGGTATTGTGGTTTGGATGATGTGTTTGGATGTGCACAGTGAAGCAAGGGATTGTGCTGGTAACAGTAAAAACCCTGTTGCTGACTGTAATTGATATTAATCCTGTGTCAATCTATGGGAATGTGTGGTGCTCTTGTTCCACAAGCCTGTTTTTCAACTTCAGAAAACAACTTTTTATTATTTTCCTTTACACATATGTCTGCACCTGCTTTTGCCATTAGCTCAGTGGTAATCACAGATAATAGCAGTTGAATGTTAAAAGCAAGGACATGACATTATTTTGGGTAGTCATTATCTCTATTAGTTGTGAAAAGTGTATATG
The DNA here is from genome assembly GCA_019176425.1 of Megalops atlanticus. NCBI lineage: Eukaryota > Metazoa > Chordata > Actinopteri > Elopiformes > Megalopidae > Megalops > Megalops atlanticus. The sequence goes on from CM032877.1 coordinate 36,338,508, forward strand.
CTTGTGTGTATAAGTGTGTGCGTTGTGTACAATGGTGTGCAATTGTGGAGGGTGCTTGGGGCTGAATTAAATAGTTATTTTCACTACAACATTAAGCATTCAGTGCAGAATGTGTGAAAGTCCCTGGGCCTTGCCTCAGGCACATCCCAGCATTAAAGACCAATCATTCCAGAGGCCAGAGATATACCCACACCTTCAGTCTCTCTCTCCGCCCCCACCCTTTTGGTTCTCTATGTTTCTCTTCCTGTCCATAAAGCTATATATGACACAACCGTCATTGCAGACCACACACTGGAATTTGAGAATAAATATTAAATCACTCTCCTGCTGACAGGAAACAGGAATAACGGATGAATGGAGATAAAAATGGCATTACCAGTGAGGTGGAACTCAGCAGGCTCTGAGGAGAGTGACTCTTTGAAGACTCACTCACCTAATCCTGTCTGCTGTCCCCCTGGCCCCCCTTTAGCTCTTATTCTGGGAGTGTAAGCCCATCTCCCAATGGAGATGTCCCACAATTAGCAGAGAATGCATAGAAATAAGGGTACAGGGTTTTATAGAGAGGTGGAGAGGCATTGGAGTGTATCCCTTTCTTAAGTGTTCATTCAAGGGTTTATGGTCTCCAGACATTACTTCAGGACAACTGTGACCCAGTACAGCATTTAAGGGTAAATGGTACTTATCTGTCACTTATTGATGTATTCTACATGGTTATTATGGTCCACATTGTTAGCTGTTTGTGTGTGTGTGTGTGTGTGTGTGTGTTTCAGTGACTACATGTGTGATGCACTGTAATTTCTTTTGTTCAGCCAGACTGGAATGGAAATTCTTAGGATTGTAAGGGTGCATTTTTATCCTGTCTAAACATATTGGCAGGTCTTTGTGCTGCTGGGACTGTAAATTACTTTTTCCATCAAAGCAAGTTCTAATGTCACTCTCCATGGTAACCTAGGCTCAAAAGACCACAACAATAACTTCCATTATATTCCATTTTCCTTTTCTAAGAGCAATTCAGTTGAAGAGCGAAATTATATCTCCAGATTCTATTAGTCCAATGTGATTAAAGTGGTCCAATAGTCAAGATTATTGAATTTTATAAGGTGCCCCATGTATGAAGTCTCAGATCACAATACACCACTGAAGGGGGAAATGCCACATTTTAAAAAGGTGAGTCACTTATGTACTAGACCTTGAAACTACCAGACACTGGAATCATTAACAGCTATTTCAGGGAGTTTTCAGTTCATGATTGACAACTGTGGACTGTCATCTCATGTTTGGCATTGTCACAGCAAAGCTGCATTGCCTTAGCTAAAGGACAGATAAAGGTGTGATGGCTGAGACTTACATTTATGGGAACAGGTGGTGATATGGTGAAGATTTTACAGTGACGGTATCAAAATATCTTCTTTCACCTGGCAGCCACTGCTAGAGCAAATTTCTGGTACATTCTGCTAGGGAGCTAAGTCATTCTTTGACTTGACTTATTGACCACTCCAAATGCATTTTGTATTTTTAAATAATGGAGTTGAGTGGTGTGCTTAAAATGTAATCTGAGGAATATAACTACAGGAGCCGAGCCCTGTCCTTTGCACTTGCTGGATTCCTTGTTTTTCTTGTCCTATTTGTTCCTGTTCTTTCATATCAATCAATCTGTACTTCTTCTCTCTCTTCTCATGTAATTTCCTCACCTCCCCTGTGCTATCACATGTATTTGCGTATGATGTCATGAACGTTCTTCCTAGAAACTGTATGTGGGTGTGTGTGGGTTGTTTGTGTGTGTCCTTTAGTGCTGTTGCCGAACACTCTCACTGGAGGGTGTGTGCTATACCATCTGGTCCTGGAGGGGGAGGGTGGTGTTCACAGGAAAACACAAGATTGGTTCATGAAGTCGACTGAAGTGTTACGCAAAGTCGTGATTACGCATGATGGATGACTCTGGATAGTCACCTGAGCAATCTCCTGCTCGCAGTAATACTGATATATGGTGGCAATGTACTCTTATAATGACCGGGCTCAGTAGCAAGCTATCTTCATAATTGTGCATTTATCACTGCGAACAATGTGGGAGTCCCAAGGGAATATATTTAAAACCCACCCATTCTCAGCCTAATGCCTGGTTCCACGGGTTCCATGATACATGGGAGCAATCATTAACATGCAAAGCAATGTCACCCCAGCTCTACAGCAAGGGTAGACTGACTGAGATACATCCTAATTAAAATGCTATTAATTATTCAGGTGCTTAATTAGGACTGAGGGTGATGACACTTTATTTTTAAGTCCATGTGATAATCTTTCAGATTGTGTCGTGCGTGGAGCTGATGAACAGCAAGCATGTATGAAATACATATATTCAGAATGTTTCGCAGAGTGTTATGGATAATCGTGCAATCAGTGTATGAGCCTGGAGTGTCTCGAGAGAGATGGAGGTAGTGAGGAAAAAAAAGAGAGAGCAGGAGGAGCCAGGCAGCAAAGTAGGAGGAAGGTACACTTAAAGGTTGATTCATATTAGAAACACAAGTACAATGAAGTGGCTTGTTCACATTAACCAGGTAGTGCTGTAGCTATGTTCGTTCTTAGCTGGTCTTTATTGTTCTTCACTGGTCAATGAATATGTGGTGTGTCAAGTTTGCCAGTGTACAGTCCTATCTAGATAGCTAGGTTTCACTGTAAAAAACTGTCTTTGATGATACTTTTGTCATGTATAGATGTGTTTCTACTTTTCATGTGGTGGGTCCAGTTAACACAGGCTATGATCAACTGTAGTTTTATATCGCTTCATTATTAGAACATTGTTAGCAAGTTATAAAGGTTTGCTTGCTTGTGTAGTTACTGTTGCATTATTTCCTCACTGGCAATATTTAATTCTCTGGGAAGTCAGATCCAATACATTTTTTTTTTTTGGAAAACTGACCCATCTTCCTTAACCAAGGTTTGCTAGCTGGTTATTTGGCATTCACTTTGAGGTTAAGGGTCTGCATAAAGCAAAATGTCACATCTTCTACTGCAAAAGATAGAATCGATTGGTTGTTTATCTTACGCAAGTCACAGATGTCCATGCCCACCCCACTTTCTATGTGGTGGGAGAGTGGCAAGTGAAAAATGATGAAGATAAACAGAGATAGACTGATGGATGGACAGGGGCTGGGAGAGATGGATAAAGAGACACACAGATAGATAAATGGATGGATAGAGGGATGGGGAGGTACAATAAGATGGATGGGATGATGCATGGGCAGGCTGATGGATTGGGGGATAAAGCACTGTAAGAAAGATGGATAGATGCAGTACCAACAGTGACGTTGCCAAGAAGAGGTCCACTGCCTCTGGTCCCCTGTATGGTCTGATAATAATTTTATACTATAATTGTAGCATCAACGAATATGCTGTTTCATACAGTGAGACCCTGATGTTTTATACTAAGACTCTGGAGAAGAGTTTTTAGACACTCCCTTGCTCCATTGCCAAACCTAACTAAATTGGTTTTCCCCAACTGTATGAAAAATCCCACAATTCCAATTCTCCACCTGTAAATACCATCCAATCACCCCAAACAGTGTCCCTGAATGTGCCCTCACAGCCAAGTCTGAGCCCTTACTTAGACTCCAGCCAAAATATAACACCAAGGAATCTTGTGAAATCCTTTCCACTATATCCCCTAACATTTTTGATGCTGTCTGCACATTCCTTTTTATGGATGACAGTTGAGACCAGACTGTTCCCTTTCCCTGTCTCAGAGACATGTGGTACTGTGACAGGGTGGCACACCTCATCACCCCCCTGCCCTGTCAAATAGCATGTCAGAATACAGGTGGAAGCTGTGCTAAAACCAAGTTGGCTCACAGTATTTGGAGCTGTCCCATATCTGTCATGCCCTGAATACTAAGAGAGGGGCAGCGGGGCACCGTTTTCTGAGAGTCGCCTCAGACTTGAACCCACACCCACCTGGTATTAGGGTAGGCTCTCAAAGTGCAAGGCCAATTCGCTGTGTTTTGCTGACAGGCTTGTATGGATTTAGTGGTGGTTTTTATGTGCCTGTGCGTGTTATCTTTGTTAGCTAGCTGAGGAGCTGAGAGTGCACCACTGCAGTCAGCACCACCGGGCAGATCAGCGGAGGAGAAATGTCAATGACGATTAGCATAAGGAGAGGGGAGGGCAGGTCACTCGGCACATAATCCACAGCTCATTGGCTGAGGAGCACTCATTTTAAAACCAGGCAGCAAGCCTCTGCGTGTGACCAGTCTGCCCCTGATGCAGATCTATTACAAATTTGGTTTCATTTCGTCTCTGCGTGATTGAAATACTCATCCTGCCCTCGAATTAAAGTGTTCCTCACGGTGCGTGGAGAGCAGGGTGGGGGAGGTGTTGATCTGGTGAGGGATTCAGTGACCTGAAAGAACGGCTTAGTCAGAATATCCGCCCCCCCCCCCACTGATTGACTGCAGCTGTGGTCACATGGCACAAGTGTACCCACATTTTGACTCATGGAGCTTCATGACCCCCCCACCACACACACTGCACTGCGGCCTCTCATACAGAAGCACATACACTATGGTGTCAGTGATGGATGACAGATGGTCATTATTGTTAACAGGTGAAACTACATCACAGGCTTATTGGCTGGAACACTCTGAACAGAGAGAGAGAGAGAGAGAGAGAGAGAGAGAGAGAGAAATAAGCCATAGTAATGTGTTACTGTAATAAACAAGCAGGACTCTCATTCATTACCACTTCCATGCTTCATATCAGGGGACAGGGATCATTAGCAGCTGCGTCTTGGGCTCAATCTGCTGCAGATTAAATGGTGCTTGTTTCATGCTGTGAGCTGCTAGCTCTCGCAGGGCACGCATCCTTACGTGTAGGAGGTGATGCCGGACTTCATTGAGCGTACACACCTCTGCACTCACTGCCACGATCCTTCACTGTCCACAATGACACGTATGGATTTCCACTCATGCAGACAGGCTCTTTTAATGCTAATGTATTCAGGCTGCAGAGAATGCAGCAACTGCTGTCTGGTTACTTATTTAAGTACTAGCATCTGGAGTGACATGTATTTCGGTGAGCAGGCTCCACAAAGTCAGTAAGATGTTAACTTTTTTGATTTAAAGTGCAGTTTTAGGAAACTGCCTTGTTTGGGAGGACGAATTGAACAGGCAAGATAGGCTCATGCTGTCATCTGTACCTGCTTGATGTTCATCATAAGAATATAATAAGAATAACATAAGAGTTCGAATTAGGTTTTGCTAATTCTCGTTTGAATAAACAAACTTGTGTTGTGTAGTCCCTGCGGATATCTACATTTTTTCAAAGAATAAATCCTAGCTGTTCCTAATAACTGAAAAATCTTACGTAATGATACAACTTGGCTTGGCATGATCAATGCAATCCCCTTTCTGATATGTTGGTATTACACTGCTTTGTTTTCAGTTAATAGGAACTTCTCCAGTTGCATGATGATTTTTGTTAATGTATTATACATAAACTTCCCCAGTTCTTTAATTACTCTTGGGTATATACCAATACATACCAATATCACTGATTGACGATGTTCCCTGAATTATTCATCATTCTGAAGCGCAGTTTGAGCGTTTTCTTTTCAAAATAAAGTTTTCATTGGAAATCGATCAAGCCATTCTCTGAGAGATATATCCTTTATCTTTCAAAGCTTTTGGACTCATCAGTATTAGCTCCTTGTGATTGTTGCAAGTGCAGAATTATATGGCAGGCTGTGTGATTGAAATCTAAATCATTGATGCACAAAGGAAGCTTTGCTTCGTGTTGAAGTTGCAACCCATTATCTCTTTCTTTCTTTCTTTCTTTCTTTCTTTCTTTTTGGAGAGCAGGACTCTGTCTGACCATTGGTAGGATGAGCATGAAGTACTGTGGCATGAGGGGGAGGGGCTAATGCTGTCCTTTAGAACTCTGAAGTTGTGGGTCTTTGAGGCAGTGGGGAAGAAAGCAGTGCATTTTTTTCTGTGTCAGGGTGATCCACTTTCAGTCACTGCTGTGACTTTGGGCATCCAGGTGGACTGAGGTTTTTGGTCTAGACTCCTCCTGTAAAGGTTGCTGGAGGTCCCTGTGTAGAATGTCTGATTGAAAAGAAGGCAGTTGACCTCCAGTGGAGGACAGTGCGCAGGGTGATATCTGGCACACTGAGATCAAACAGCAGGGGAGGGCTGCCTGTTTTGTTCACAGAGACATTGGAACATATTTTATTTGGTCAGTGTTCCTGATTGAAGGGGTTGTTTGTTCTGTTTAGAAGATGGTTTGAGGTTTTGGGTAAGGTCTCTCCAAATGTTTTATCTCAGGACCTGCCTTTAATTATCAGAAGAGGGCAATACAAATTATTGGATGTTACATTATTGGCATTTAGCAGATGGTCTTATTTTACATAGATTACAATACATGTTACCCATTTTTACAGATGAATATTTACTGAGGCAGTTCTGGGTTAAGTGCCTTGCCTAAGGGTACAACAGCAGTGCTCTAGCAGGGAATTGAACCGGAAACCTTTTGGTTATATGTCCTGCTCCTCATTTCATGAGGATTTGGGGTGTAGGGGTCTGATTTTGCTTATCTATAAGGTTGTATTATTATATTTCTTTGTTGTGATTCTTGTTTTTTTTTTCTCCTCAAGTTGGTTTCTGTTTTGTTCTTCTTCACCCCTATCAAAAGGTAGGGTTTCTGGCTTGATGGAGTGGGAGGATAGAGGTTTTTGTTTTTTGTTCTTGTTTTTCATATTGAATTGTGTCTCCTATGCTGGGGAATGCTATGTGACATGACATAAGTGAGGCTAAAACTCTCTCTACCTTTTTCTTTCTTTCTCCCTGTCTCACTCTTAAGTCCATGAGCAGTCTTCCCACCCAGCCTTGAACCCAGGTCTACAGGGTACCAAACATGCAACTTTGACCGTGACGCCAAAGAGCCAGGCTCGTTGGCATGGCAGTCAAAGCACATACCCAATCGTAATGACGGCACTCCATCACAGGCTGTATAGACAAATCACACCATGCTGTCCCATAAATCTCTCCTCCAGTTGAATACTGTATACCTTGAATACTTGAGTGCCACTCTTTCTATTAATACAAGTATGGGAGGACTGACAGTGCCATGGTCCCTGCTTGATCTATCATACCTCGTGACCTCTCCCAGCCATGACCTTTGGAAAGGTCAGTGGCTTTTCCTTTCGAGGACATCTCCGAGGTGGCTTTTCTTCCAGACACCGATTGATTGGACATGGATTAATCAAGCTGACAGACTGTCTTGCGCATACATGGAAAACACTCCCTTTCTATAGTAAAGCAATTATAGTCGTCATGTGGGGGGAGCCTTCTTGATGAGCGATCTGTGGAGCGCTGACACCTGAGATGAGCTGGCGATGAGAGGAAAAGAAGAGAGGCAGGTGGGAAAAAGGAGGTTATAGGAATCTGAGTCAGCAGAGTAAGAGGCCTAGGTGGGGAGAGAGACTGCATGCAGGAGTGTTTGTGTGTGTATGTGTGTGTAATAGGGATGGTAAGATTCACAGATTTGCACCGGTGCACCGGTTCACGAGGCAATTCCCCCGATTAAAAAAGTGTGCACCGGATTTGGGATGAACTCGGGATGCATCGTTTCTAACATCTTTGCATCGGTAAAATCCGATTTATTTATATATAATTATTAGTAGAGGCCCTATGCCTTTATCATTTAGAAATGTGACCATTAATTTTATATTTAGATTGCTTCCTCCTCTCTAAACTTTTTCTCAAGCGCGCTCTATCATCTCCACTGCTGTCAGTGGCCAATTCTCGTCAAGTCTCTCGGCCTAGTCTCGCACAAGTTGGAGGCGTGTCTGGGGCGAGTGACAGATTATCATGGAGGAGGAAGAGCTACATGTTCCACCGAATTGCTACAAATCAAATGTTTGGCTACACTTTGGATTTTTCAAGAGAGACGGCCAATTTGACAAGATGCATGCAATTTGCAAAATATGCCATGCCGCTATAAAGAAAAGAAACAGCATAAATGAGATGCTTATTGAGTTGCAGTACTAGAGAAACAAATATGTGAAGTAAAAATGGCACTTTTTTAGTTAATTTATGATTTTCTGTCTGCTTAAGAAGAACCAAAGAAATAAAATCAAACTATCTGTACCATACTGAATTGCATAGCATCATATATCAATCGCATTGTATCGCGTTGAATTGCATTGTGTTGAATCAAATCATGTCGAATTGCACCACATCGCAATAGGGGTGAGTCGTATTGTATCGCATTAGCAGTTGCTTCATATGTAACTTTAATGTATCGGATCATTGGCAATGCATCGAGATGTGTACCGCATCGGCCTCAGTGATGGAGATGCACATCCCTAGTGTGTAAGAGAGAGTGGTGGATTCCTGTCAACAGAAATCAACAGAATGTGTATAAAACTAGCCATTAAAGTTAATTGGGTACATCTGAGAGGCTGTCGGAATCAGGACTCCAGGTGGTCACCCTGGATTTTTTTGGGACTGTCACTGTGGTGGGAAGTAACAGACAAGAGGTAGGACCAGAGAATGTTCTCTGTGTCCCTTTCTTTCCCTTTCCCTGCTTTTATCTGGCTCTTAGGTTTAATGACCTGGCTGCAACCTTTTGTGCTACAAACTTAATGATCCTACATCATTTTAGAGGAGTTAAATTAACCTTGTAAAAAACAGCATGTTATTCTAGTGCTGTCTCACAACTCAGAAAGTAATATCCAGCAATTTGCATTTGATTAACTCCTTATCGTTTAATTACACTTTTATGAGGTTTAAACAGTCATTTTCAAATTCTTTTCATATTTAGTGATTGTTTTTTTTTTGGGCTGGTAATGTGGAAGTCGACATTTTATTTATACACAATATGAATGTATTTTATGTGTGAAGCTAGTCAAATTTTCAGTCTCAGTATATACAAATTAACTACAATATCTCTGTGCTCATAATATTCCTGTTCATAATAAATTTTATTTGTGAGATATACAAGACAGGAGTTAGAGCATAAAATAATATCTGATACAGCTATAATAACTTTAAACTGCACTTAAAAATGGTCATTCATTTGACAATCTGTAACTTCGTTCACGGAAAAGTCAAAAAGCTCTTCCTGCATCAAGCAGGGCGTGCAATGGTTATTTCTGTTTATTTATTTATTCATTTATTTATTTTTGCTTTTGTGCGCCTGCAGAATTGAGCACTTCCTGGCGGCCACCTCGCATTCCCCCAGCTCATGTGTCACATCAGTGGACCGGTTCCACTGAAGTCATTCCAAAATGGTTGGATCCAGGGCTGAATGGATTTACACTCCATTTATTGCACTTCTTGAGCTAACTTTTGTATGATCTGCGTCCAAATCCTCAAGAACCAGATGTGGAAAATGTAAAAGCTTTACTTATGTAAATGTAAACCAGACAAACACGCCAGAAACTGATTGCTAACTCCAACTAATCACTGATGTATCTCCTCAATTTATGATTCTGTAATCCTGAGATTTTTAATCTCTTATCGAGGGAAATACTGAGAAAAAGCCCCTTGATAACACAGGGCATCATATATCTCACAGATTTCCAAGGGAGCGACTGAGGGGAAAAAGAAAAGTCATGTTTACTGGATAGGTTAGGATTCAAAGATATGAAATAAAGCAACATCATCCTGAAGAAGATTTTTACACACTACAAAATCCTATATTTTTGTGCTGTAACACTCTGAACCTATATATAATAGGATCATCAGCTCATTCCATTTCTCTATAAAAAAGGTTTTTCCCACACAGCAAAGATGAATTCCACAGACCATTCCAAAGACCATTTTGTTTCAGCTTCTTCATGTTTTCCTTCAGTCTCTTCTTCCCAGCCAAGGCAGAGAAAGCAGCAGTGAAACATTTAAAAAGGTCAATTTGGATCATTAATCGCATGCCAAATGCCACACTTCTTTGTTGTTGCTTAAACAGTGCCCTTCATCCACTCGTTTCACATGGTGTTTCATTCCATGCATTTGATTCAGATTCCTGGTATGCAGTCACTTCACCATTTGAACGGACATACACTTGACAGAAGGATAGACAGAGGGATAAATAATGTGTTGCAGAATTGAGACCGGAGAATCAGGGGGCAGGGCACCTAATTATAGATTAATAGAATGAGGCCTGGGGTTAGAATATTAATGTACACTTCCCCTTTCTTGCTTTTTCCCCCTTTGATCTCTGCATGTACTTATGCAGCAACTGCTTTCAGAAGTCCCTTGACTGGGGAGCGGTCAGGAAAGTAAGATGTCACAGGCTCCTCTGGGGAGGTGATCATGAATGCATAAATGTGGTCAGTATTACAAAACGAGGGGTCGCAGCTGGGCTCTGGCAGACAGCGCTGCTCTCAGCATTAACATGACAAGACCACTGACCTTGGCTGTGTGCATGTCTGCATGTATGTGCGTGAGCGTTCTGACTTTAAATGTGGTCACCATTGTCCTTAAAACATTTACGCGGTTTTGCTGTCATTAATTTACCTCTCTGCCGCAGGCATTGGATGTTTAAATATGCGTTTTTGTTTTGTCACCTGTGTATACTGCAGTCAGAGAGCTCATTTATCGGGGGGTAGGAAGCAGGAGAGGATTTAGTGTTTTGCCCCTTGGTTGTATTTCTCCTGTGATGATTAATTTCAAACATCAATTCAATGTTTAATAACTGGGCTAATTCTCAAGACACTGAGTCCTTGTGCACTGTAATAGAAAAGTCAATTATACAGGCAGCCTTCCCTGTTCCACAGAAAGCTCTAAATTGGTTGTTATTGTGGCTCAGCATTACGATTCAATTTACTGCCAACAAATGAATGAGTTTGCGTTGCTTTAGTCTCTTGCCATTTTTTTTTTCTTTTGCTTGCAGGCTTTTGAGAGGCAACCAATATATTAGAGGAAATTGTGATTGGCAAATTAAGTCTTTTGATTGGGACCAAGATGGATTTTGATTAAGAACCAAGGGCTCATTTCACAAAAGGGATTTGCAAGGATTCACATTTGCGAGGCACGTTAGGAGCGTGAGTTGGGTTTCACAAAGCATTCACAATGCTGCGAGCTGGTAGATACCTCCTTGTAAATCTCTGTGTCCCTGGCATGTATCTCAAGGTGAGCTGAGATTACGAACACACCATTTATCTTGATTGCTCAGAGGATAAATAGGAGAACAATAAGAAAGAGAATTTCTTCTGGTTATACAAATCTACTGAGTGGACTCTGAAAGCAAATAACTCTGATAAACATTTTTCTTAAATACCAGTAATAATATGAAGCTTATTGCTGCAAATAAATATCACCTGCCCTGTCCTGATGGACACAGATTCTATTCATTTTTGGCAAATCAGTCTTTAACTTTACTAGAACACACGTAAGGGTTGTCCTTTATTATAGCAACTTCAACAACAACCAACACCTCCCAAATTTTCCTTTCAGGAATTTCTTCAGCTCTGTTCTGTAAAAAACATTAAAGTGACATATGTAAATTCTTTACCATATATAGATGATGTTTCCATGACTATCTGTAAATGTTTGTCAAATTTTCCTAAGAGTTACTGAGAGTAACTCTGAATAAATCATCTACAACAACATTAGGTGACCCTAAACCATTGACTTTGAAGACAGTGTTCAAATAATTTTTCGACAACTTAACATGCATCTCTATTCCAACTTCAAGTTGAGGAAGTTGGTTGGAGGGAGAAGAGGCATAAGTGGTATGATAATAAGTGATATGAGCTTTGTTTGAAAGCTTTACTGTTATTCTGAAGCCAGTCTTTTCTGTGTAAAATGGATATGTGTGTTCATGCCATTTGTGTTTGCTGTTAAGATGTACCGGATTTGGAAGGAGAGGATAAGCATCGCCAGCTGCTTTTCAGGAGCTGTTCTATGGACATTGATTTGTCCTGGGACACGATACCTGACACATCATCCTTGACAGACTCAGCATGTGATGAGGATGCAAAGTTACATGGGGTTGGGGGTTGGGCTATGTGCCTGGAAGAAGCTGGGCACAGTGGGAGGGAGTTAGGAGGGAGCTTAAATAGTCTAGCCTGGAGAGAATGAGGGCTTAGACCAGGAGTTAGGTTGAATAGGTGGTGTGGAAGGGCAGATTCTTCTGATGTTGTATAGGAAGAATCTGCTGACTGCTGTTATGCAGGTTCATATGCCAGATGACTGTCAAGTGTCTCCTGTCTTGACAGTCCCGGAGGCTAACACTGTGGTGTTTTCCAGGGTGATGGGCAGGTCTTTGAGTCAAGAAGATTTGGCTGGAGTATAGAGAAGCTTGGTCTCAGGGAAACTGAGTCTCAGGTGATAGACATCCACATTGAGACATCTACTAGGCAAGCTAAGATAGAAGATGAAACCTGGGTATTAGATGAGGGAAAAGAGAGGAACAGTTGGGTATCAGCATAACAGTTACATGTGAAAGTGTGAAAGTTGATTAAAGGCAGCATGTTCCAAGATTTTGGAGTGGAAAAGGAGAAAGGGCAGTGGTATTGGCCAGCAGAAGGGTCTAACGTTGGTTTCTTGAGCAGAGTTGTGACATCAGCTGGCTTTAAGACAGATAGGACACAGCCAGTGGTCAGGGAGTTGCCAGTATGTGAGGTGATGAATGGGAGAATGTCAGGTTTGATCTTCTGGAGAAGATGAGAGGAAAGCGGGTCCAAGGAACAGGTAGCTGGACAATGAGACACCAAAATTTCTGAGGTCTCTGCATTTGTGAGTGGGGTGAATGAGGATAGGGCAGGATAGGTAACGGAGGGCTAGTGGCAGAGTGACTTGGTTATGTATTGACTGAAGCCGTCGTGGACGGTGGCAACTCTCTGATCAAAATACAACATAAAGTCATTGGCAGTGAAAGAAGAAGGAGAAGGGGTGAGGGTGGAGACACCAGGGAAGAAAAGGTAGAGAACAATTTGTGGGGTGAATGGATGACCCCTGAATTTTGTTGTGAAATTTAAAGTGACACACTATATGCTGGCAATGATGAATCTGTGAAACAGATTAAAACATATCTGCAAGGGAAGAATTTCTTTATTTTTCCTTTGTTTCATTCGTTCATTCACTTTCATTGAAGATTGTTGCCTTTTCATGTATTTTTTTTACAATGCTGCTAAACGCATTTGTTGCTGATGTGCGCCCATGACGTGCATTGATTGCATATGGAGTGACGCACCAGCCGCTGCACAGTTTCCTGATGATTGCCAATGGACTGATTCATTTCCTCAATTACAGACAAAGGGAGCATGCACCATGCAGTAGGAAAAAAATGATAACACATCCCTTACGCATGCTGATAACAGTAAGAGTATTTCAAGAGATGAGATGACCCCAGTTCAGTCACCACAATTACCAAGGAACGTGGCATTAAAAAGCAACCAACAGTGGACATATGCTCTCTTGAACAGGCTGGTGAAATGCCAAATTTTTCATCAGGATACGGGCATGGAAACTTTATGGGGTAGTGTTTGACACAGTCTCTTGCAAACAGGTTGGCAAATTTTATAATCTGCCGCCATGAATTGAGCACAGAAACTTTTTGGGAATTGTTTTCTTTTTGTGACTCCCATTTCAGGAACTAGAAGGAGGGAAAAAGCGCAAAAGTAAGCGTAATCTCTGCGTGCGGGATGTCTGTTGTATTGCTGCGACTCGGCAGTCGGTCCCACGCTGCCGCCGGCCGACAGCGGGGCTAGCCGAAGTTGCAGAGTTACAGCGAAGGTGGGAGGGCTGCAGCTGTTCACCTGATTTGCAGAGGTGCTGGCTGAGTGAGCAGGCCCCTGCATGGCCCTGCATGAGATGTGCTCCAATGATCAGGTGCAGGCTGGACTCCCTCATGATTTTCCCCTGGAGGTAAACTGCTGGAAATTCTGGACGCATTACACAAACAACAGACAACAGAAACAACAAGCTGTTCCAAGCCCTGTTTTGCAGTTTGAATTATAGACAGCTCTTAGAGAGGGAGGTGTTTAGAGTGTGAGAGGGGGGTGAGAGGACTCTTTAGGAGTGCATTTTCCCCACTCCCACCCGTTTAGTTTCCCAGTTCATGGATTGCTCTTCTCTGATCCCTCGTGTGCTATACTGTCCCTAGGTACGTAAATGGAAAAACATTTAGAGAGAATGAAAGGAATAATTACTTTTGGGTGCATATTTAACAAAAGAGGTGAGTGTGTAGTTCTTTTATCTGCCCATTCATGTGCATATGAATACAGAAGAAGCCTGTCTTTCGTCCTCAGTCCTCTCTGGATTTGACCAACCACACCCCCATCTCTAATGTGGTCCTCTCCACTGCATTGTTTTAGTGCAATCAACCCATCCCCACTTCCTCATGGATCATATTGCCGCTTCCTCCCCACCCCCCACAAACACACATACAGTTTTGTCTCCGCAGCCACCCATTACCCCTTCAGCGCATTTAAAACATAATGCAATATTAATGAGATTTCTTGGAGTGTTTGATTCCAATCTTTTCATTGTGCTTTTGAAAAAAATAAAACACACAAAAAACCAAAAACAAAGACGAGTGGCAGCATTTGCATTTTAATAACGGCTGTGATTTGCAGGTTTGATTCCTAACCATTTGTGGCAGCAGCGGGTTAATCACACTAACGTCGGCATGGCAATGGGAAATGATATAAAGTATGAATGATGCGCCTCTCGCCGTGCGGGTTGTTTGCTGACGCTTTTGTGTGAAATGTGATAAATGTGGCGCAGATTGTCCACGTTTCTGTGCCTAATCCTTTCAGTCCGCCATCGTATTTCCTGGATCATTGGCACGTGCGGTCAGGAGCTGCCTTTGATGGATTATATTCTACTCAGTATCACGGAGTGTGCTGAAACACTTGAGCAAGGTGCTTGTTCGGTGACCCGTGAAAACGGGTCTCGTAAATTGCAGTGTGGAGTTGCAGTGTAGAGGAGCCCAAGAGGCCTCTCTTCTCCATCTGTTGTCATGTGCAGAATTACACTTTGTTATCCAGTCAGACCTGGAGAGACTCACTGTGAAACGAAGAGAACTTCCTGGAATGCAACTGGTGCATCATTTTGGGCACATTTCTTGACCTCTGATTGTACCTCATCAGCATGGTCCTCTTGATGTGATGTTGTGGTCAGACCTCAAAAACACAGCCTAAGGTCAGGGAAAGGGCATGCTAGTTGGAAACAGTAACCATAACATCCTCCATGTTTAATGTACTTGAATCAATCGCAGTGCGTACAAAGGTTTTGCTAACTGTGATTAACATTGCACAAATATGACCCCACAGCAACAAAAGTATAGAGCAACAACATGATTTGCATGGTGCAGTAGTGTGAAGAGAAAAGTTTGGCTCCATTGTCAAGACTTAGATGGCCTACTGTGACATCCTTAAGTAGGACAATTCACTTGCATGAGATGTATGGCAAAGAGTAATATATGCTGCAGTACCTACAACACATTTTTTTCTAAATGCATTCATCAGTCTTGGAGTAAGTCTTGGGTGTAACTCTGTTAAATTACAAGCACAGCGTGTATTCTCCTGTTTTTTCCTGTTTCCCCCAGGAGTTTGGAGTTTATTGATGAGGGAAAAGACCTGCACACAGCATGCAAGGCAGGGAATGGTTGCATAGTTTAGATGCATAATTTTAGTTGGAGCTCACTTTAATTCCACTGGCACTCATTGCTCTCTGCTTCAGAAATAATTACTTCAAACCCTGGATGCAAATGCAAGAAATCCATATAGGAAGTCGATGCACAGATTGATTCTATTTCCATAGAAATTTCACACATTGTGCCTCCCTCTCTCTCACTCTCTTTCTCGCTCTTTCCCTCTCCTATTAAATTGTGCATTTTTTTCTCTTCACTGATATGCAGCGCGGAGTCAGATGGCAGTCAAGTGGTAATACCAGACTTTGATCCTGTGAGCCAGCAATTCCTCATATTCATGTATAATTATTATAATTTTTTATTAGTTTTGCAAGGGCCATCCCAGTCCTGGGGAAAGGGGACCTTAAATTCCCCAGTGGTAACTTCTCCACTCACTGCCATTGTCCCACCCTTTAAAGAAATGATTTCCACACTACAAAACCGCAGCCTGTGGTCTGGGGCTGGTTTCTGAAAGCCTGTTGTATGTAAGCTACTATCTGGCACATGCAGTTGTTTTTTGCCTCTCTTTTTAGTGCATTTCACAAACTATTACAACTTGTGCAAGTATATCTCTTCACAATGTGAACTGCCTATTAAAATCAGTCATTTGGTAATCAGTTGAATTCCTCTTCACAAGCTGTTTCCATAGTAGACAGCAATCGCCACACAGTGAAAGTGCATTTATACAACTACGCCAGGTCATTTCACATGACACACAGAAAGTATTTCACAAGATTGTTATATGTTAAAGGGAGGATCCCTTTAGTGTCTTCATATAGTATCTCCATGAGCACCGGAGCACAGTGCTTATCTCATATTGCTGCAGCTGCAGGTATAAGCAATATGTGAAGCAATGTAAGTTGCCATGGAGATATTGCCAACATGATCCAAAAGGAAGACCACGTCTATCTTTTATGAAGACCACCCAAAATGTCATCCTTGTCAATCAGTGCTCTGCACTTATTTCTATGTATTACAAAGCCTCACATTTTCTGTTTCCTTTTCTTTCCTTGTCTTTAATTGCTGTCATTCAGTCCCTCTCAGCACCTCCATTGTGACTCACACAGCTGTATATCTCTTTCAGTAAGTGTAAAATATATATTGAAACACAGTACTTTTGTACTGTGGATCAGTTTCCCTAGAAAAAAAGAAAATCGCTTCGATGAAAAGGAATGATGGATGAAGGTCTGGCTTTGACCGTTGAGACTGGTGAGAAGAAATGCTCTCAGTGAGATTCACCATGCATTTGACAGAACTCATTGTTTTTGTAATGTGAGTATTACAGTCCTCTGACCATAGTTTTCTGTACTGAGTGCTCAGGTCTAGTTCCCTCTAATGGCACATGGTATCATTATTTGTCAAAATAAGGATCATTATTGGTCAATATGAAACACAATGAAAGTGTGTATTTGCATATATGAGCATGTGTTAGTTCTAGCCACTAAATGAAATACTTCTTCCACTTATTAATTTGAATCTTATTAATGTAAAGAACTGATCACTTGTTCTAAGACTTTTGGTAATGTATTCATGATTCCTTCAACTACCCTTGGTACTCAAATATGAGAAACAGTTCCATTATTTTATATGAGATGGAGAAAATGTTCACCTCCCTTATTCTGCACTGATAAAATCCAACTGTATGACCCAGACTACTCTTTATTCTACCCCAGACAGCACACCTCATCAATGCTCCACAATTATACCATACAGGGCAAAGAGGCAGGCAGTTCACTAGTGCATTTTCGTAACAGAAGAATATAATATGGTGGAAAACAAGGATGACATTTCAACAGAAATATACCCCTCACAGTTGTGTTCAATGGACAGCCCATCATTCACATATAGGAGACATAATTTAAAAACTACTCTGTGTCAGTGCATTGTTTACTGAGCAGTGAACTGTGTAAAAAAGGGCAAAAAACAATTGATAAATAAAAATAACTGAAAATAAACAGGTGAAACAGAAGTGAAATCATATAGTAAATGAGATTCCATTCCAGGATATTTCATGCCTTGAATTTGTGTCCCTTATTGTGATATGTATATAAAAAGGTGAGATGCTGAGATGCTGCCCTGTGGTTTTGTTTGTGTATATTTTCTTTGGGTCTCTTTTCCATTTCTGTTTCAGCTTTGACCCTTTGTTTCCTCTTTTCCTGAGTCTGAGTGATTTTCCCGCAGCTAAGAGGAGATGGAGAGTGCTGCTCATCTCCAGACTCCTCTCAGAGAGGATCATGGGAAGGAGTGCAGAATTTCTGCCTTTGTTCAAGAAAAAGGGAAAGGCAGCAGCACGTCTGGGCTTCTGCCCTCTCCAGCATCACAAGGTTTGTTTGTTGTAGAGAGAGCCCTTATCCAGTACAGTTTACCAGGCCTGCAACTTCACATCACCAACCATATGTGACCTTTTTATTTTTTGCACAGCTGGAGTTTTACTGGAGTGTCTAGAGAGAAGTACACTCACTGCTCAAGGGTAAAACAGCACTGAGGGCATAAGGAGTACTTTCAGAGCATCATTTTGTGTGTTAAACATACTCTTGTGCATAAACCATGTAAAATGGTTTACATATGTATCAATAAGTGGAATGGGATATATCTATTTTGAATGTTGTACATCCTATCTGTTTGATTACTGTTCAAAACAGGTTTCACCAATTTACTGATTCAGCTTGAACACAGAGAAACAGGCAGAGGTAGAGTATGGAAGGAAAGAACTGAGGGAAGAGGAGGGAACAGGGAAGATAGGGGAAAGAAGATGGAGTAAATATGTAGGCAAGGAAAGCCAGTGGAGAAAATTGAGAATCTATTTTGACTTAATATTTACACAAAATGAGATTTATAATTGGATCTTTTAGTGGGAAACACCTACCATTGTGTGTTGTGTTTGCATGGAGCTTGAAGCAGTATCAACCCCATGTTCAGGCACCTTTGTGGGATTGGATAAATTGTGTCTCCCGCTAAACCATTGGTACCATGAACGAAGCTGAAATTGAATTGCTAACGATAATCATTACAACCCTTTATAGCCATTATGTAACAACTACCCTTTGCCCATAATCTTCTCACTTCAATTACTTTTTTTGGCTTGAATATTGTTCCTCCTTACTGTGGAGACTGTGTTCCTAAAGCCTCTGATTTCCTGCATGGTGAACTTGGTTCGTGTGTTTTAGATAATGGCCCTACTTCAAAGGGCAGAGAGAAGTAGCAGGTGTTTTTTGTTGATTTATGTGAAACTCACCACCGTTCGTGTTGGGATATATATTACTGCAAAGCCTCTTTCTCTTCTTCTCTGCTCCCTCCCTCCTCCTTTGGTTCTCTCTTTTTTCTTTGTTGACACATGAAAGAGGGAGCTAATATGCAATATCTTTCTTGTGTGAGGTGAGGGAGAGGAGATCTTCATTAAACAGCCTGCTGACTCCATCATTCCTATTATATCCTGTTGACACTAGGAAGTGGCTTTCAAAACCTTTATATGTATACTCTTTAGTTTGACTTGATTTGTTTACCAATATCCGCATTTAAATAACAGACATAGGAAAGGGCTGGCACATCACTGAACACAGAAATGATACCACAGTTAATGCAAGGATGTGAGAAAACACCAGTAACAAGTACAAATATATTCAACCACAGAAAAGAAGAACTATATCTTTATAATAAAACTAAATAAATAGTCATGTGTCATGTGACTTTAAAGTAATACAGGAGTATGATGTAATTTATTTATTGTCATGTGTATTCCTTAACATAAGTCTAAGCTTATATTGGTACCTGGGTGGGATTGCACATGTGTCATGATGGCGGTTGTTTATGTGGAGCGTTACAAGGGTTCTGCCTCTCATGTCCCTGGCTTAGCTCTGGGCTCTAACATGCTCAAAGACAATCCAGCTGATTCAAGAGGAAGAAGGGGATCCCTGACTTCCTGCCAGTTGACTGACCTGTTTAAAGTAACGATCAATGAACTTGCAACCTTTTCTTAAGAAATTGCTATTCGTTGCTACTCCCTTTTGGCAAAAAGGCCCAATCCAATTTGCACTAGTAAAAACGGGGGAGGTGTTATGTTGTCATTATGTGTAACAGAAGGTTAGTTTTACACAAGAGATTTGATTTCATTACTGCATATTGAAGCTTTTGTTTGCATCTAACATTCTGATTATATTCCTTAGATATTTACATTTAGGTCAGATATTCCACACAATATCTAAGGAAATATCTATTTACCTTCACATGTAGGTAATAGTAGAATATCAAACTTGTCAAACCTAAATAGCATTACATGCACTGTTGAATATCAAAATAAAATGGTAAAATTAAGTAATGAATAAATAATAATTATTATTAAATAATCAAACAAATAAATGCAATTAAATGCTTGGTGATGACTGCTATTAGGATAATATATGCCTTCATTATATATTTATTTCCAAGTGTATTTATTTATTCACACTGCATAACAGCACTGTCAATCAAAGCTAGTATGTGAGTAAGAAAGCGGGTTTCCTAATTTGATGTGTACCTGTGAGGACATCCTTGTTTGACTGTCACCTTGTTTTCGTGAAGTCCAACTGCATTGTCTCTAATTCATGAGGAACATATAAAGAATACAAGGACACAGGTGCTGAGCATTTCCCATGGCAATGAGCTGAGATTCATCTCTGAGCTACTGGGCTTATGCTGGGACAAACATTTGCTACTTCACTCCCTCAGTTTTTGTGTTGGGGGGGTTGACAAAGCAGCAGATGCCAAGCCAAACTCCCCCAGTGTCCCCATGTCACCAACCACCCCCCATGAGCTTGATTACTCCGAAGCGATAAACAGGACACACTTGTTTGGAGAAAGAGGCTGTGCCCGCATCCATGTTAATTGGCTAAGTAATGACTGCACGTGTAAACGATCCATTATACCTACTGTTTACAGCCACTCAGTTTTTCGCATCATGTCATATATGTCTTCCATTTGCCAACATTAAAGGGGGTTCTGTCTTCACCCTGGTAGATCACACTCAGTATATATATAATCAGTTAGAGAATAATTCACCCAGACACTTAATATGATTCAGCTTTATTTTGTTGAACACTTGAGGTTACATCATATCATATAGTAGCACAGCAGTGTGGTGTAGTGGTAAGGAGCAGGGCTTGTAACCAAATGGTTGCCAGCTCTATAAATGGAGAATGTAAGAACTGTAACCTAAGCAAGTCACTCAGTATAAGAACATCTACTAAGCAACTAAATGTAATGTAAATGTAAGCATAGCACTTTTATATAGTACTGTACATTTATGAGAACAAGTGCAGTAATTATATGTGCTTAGAAAGGAGGTTTTTGATGTTCAAATGAAATGTGGAATCAGGCAAAATCTAACAGCTGCATGAGGGTAATAAACAAAATGTGGGACCAGCAAAAGAAGGGAAATGCTGTCAATCAAGCATGGTCACAAAGAGTGCTAATGGATTCCATCTCATTGCTTCCAACAATGGTTAGAACAATTAAGAATGTAATCAGTTATCTTCTGTCATTATCTTAGTATAAATATGAATACGTATATTAGCTCCTCTGCACACCCCAATTCACTGAAAAACATTAGTTCAGTTGTAAACTGCTGAATTGTTATTTCATATCTATTAATGTAATTTGAAAACTATAATGTTTTTTTAAGCCACAAATCTTCTTGATAGAAAAAATACAATGGGCACTATTTTATTGCAGAAATGGCAAAGTACTTAAACAAATTTGTATAATTATCATAGAATCACTTACAAATGGTTGTTACTCATTTGTAATGACTTTATAAAACATTAGTAAGTGCTGGAGAGAAAAGGAATGAATTAGAGAGGAGAGAGAGAGACAGGCAGAGAGTGGTTTGAGCAGAGGAAGACATGGAGGGAGAGAATGTGTGAGTGGCAGGGGTCAAGCAAAGAGAGAGAAGAGGCCAGGATGAGGGAAAGAGAGAGAAAAGAACAAGGTAAGTGCAGGGAGAGACAGAGATGAAGGCTGTCAGAGACAAGAGCCAGAAGGTTTGGCGGTGTCTGGTGTTGTGTACTCTCCCTGAAGCTGGAGAGCTGGATCTCGTTTATAAGCCCCCCCCCCCTTCCCCAGAGCCCTCCAGTGAGAACCAAAGCCAAGTCCTCAAGGAACAAACACCGGCCCAGGCCCGAGGCACAGCGACACAATCAATACCTTCTTTGGAACTATCGCAGACCAGGAGAATGACCTCTTTTTGATCGCCTGCCTAAAGCTCTAAACATTACACCAGGAGGTTGAAGGATCCTTTCAGAGACAGGTAGATGGGATTTATATATAACAAAATGTTAGGAAATGCAATCATCTGAGCCACTTCCAATGTTTTTTATTTACAGGTGGTACCTCACTGTCCCTCATTATCCCACTGAGTATCCTGGCATTTCACTGTGTGCAAGAGAGAGAAACAAAAAGCAGTACAGAGAAAGAGAATGAGAGACACAAAGAGACGGGAAGATCTAGACAACACATCTCTACTGTAAATTTTGGCAGCACCTCATGTAGCTTCCATGACTGCAGATGTGCGGTGATTATCCTTGAGATGGCATTGGCTCTGCTGTTCGGTGTACTTGTTAGATCTGTAGCAGGATCCACGTCCATGCACTTCCCAGCAGACAGGACACACCATGAGTGTTTCCAGTGATGTCATCCTCTCTGGCTATTCAATGCCAGGGTGATGGAGTAGAATCTAAAATGAAGTAGAGAAAGAAGCAGGGTTAGAAAGAGAACTTTGGGCAGGTAAAAAGATCAGCTATCCAATGCTTTAAGAAATACAAATGTTACAAAAGGTATATATGTTAATATGATGGCATTAATTAGAAATACAATTACAGAAGAGTTGATTGTACAGTTATGACGTCAGAGTGTGAGATTTTTCTTGGAGAAGAAGCAGGTGGAGATGGTAATGAGGATGGTCAGGTGACACAGAACAGTAATGACATAGGGGAGACTTTCTGGGAGCACACCTAACTGAGCAAGTCTCATGATTAGTTGTGAGGCTGTCTTGAAACTTCATTTTAGTTCAGTCACAAAAAAGAGACGAAAATGAGACTGGTAGGACACTGCACTTTGAATCCTGTGCGGAACACTGTGGTGGCCGCTGAGGCTGGTGATTTACCTCAACCCCTCCAGTAAAAATATCGCTCTGTGTATGGGTTATGGAACATGTTGGACTGGTAGATCTGCAAGTTCCCCCATATACTGTAAGCATCACAAATGAAAAAAAAAAAAACAATATCATGTTTACAAGTGAATATGGAAGAGACTCAACATGATAAATAATTTATGTGTCTTATTAAGGCTGCTACTGTGGTTTCAAGAATCGTTAAAAATCTTTAGGCAAATATGCCTTGTGGGGGACAAAGTCATGTGTTTTCATTGGGGTCACATGGGACATTGGAAAGAAGGGCAATGGGGTTGAGCACCAGGGTTGTACTATGAGTGTAAGTAATGTGTGTTAAAAAGGAGTCTGGCAGATTGTGATACTCCCCTTGCCGTCTCTCAAGGGCAAGAGTAATTTCTAAAATTAGAAAGAGAGGGAGAGAGGGTTAGAGAGAAAGACAGAGAGGCTGTCAGCGGGGGGGGATGCATAGATCTAAATCAGACCTAGCTTCGTAGTCTGAGACAGAATTTTCACCCTGTCGGAAATCATCCACCAGGGACCTGAAGCTGTAACTACCTGTTTGTTACAAAGGAAATCAAAATTGAAAAGACAAGAAGACCTAATGTGATAGCTTGGTGTGTGTGCGTGTTTCTTTGTGTGTGCGTATATGTGTGTGTGTGTGTGTGCTTGGGTGTTCTTCAAAGAAAGGAAAAGAGCAATGATGAGAGCATAGGGGTTCGGATATGCGGGGGCGATGCGGAGCGGAGTGCGAGGTGAGATGAGAATCTCAGTGGTCAGCACCTGCATCTCCCTGCTCTCCTCGGCAGCGCAGAAGCATTCTCATTCAGTCCACACGCTGCTCCTCCGCTGAGCTGTGCCCTTCCAAGGGCATCCAGCCTGGCACAGAGACAAACACGGAGCAGAGATAAACAGCTCACTCTTTCTCTCTCTCACTCCCTCTACTTTCAGTTTAATTCAATTCAATTCAATTCAGTTTGGTACAAATTAGCTTTATTGGCATGACAAACAAACACAGTATTACATTGCTTGAACAAAAATACAATGGAAACAATGCACTCATTAATGGCAGAAGTAAAATAATAATGACAATACTAAAATCTGTTATAAATAGCATGATAATGACCTTACTGTTTATGTTAACAGCTGTAACGACAGTAACAACAATACTACCACTACTACTACCACTACCACTACCACAACTACTACTACTAATACTACTACTACTACTCCTACTACTACTACTACTACTACTAATAATAATAATAATAATAATAATAATAATAATTTACATCTATAAAGATTTATTCTAGGCTGTCCTACGCACTAGCCCTCTAAGCTATGGCACCCGGCAGCTAGGAAGCTGTGTGTCCCTCGCCCAGTGTGGCTGTTTTCCTCAGCCTGTCATTTCTTTGAATTGGGGATGGGATCACCGAAATTTAGCTAAATAGGAAAAGCTATAATGCCATTAACAGCAATATCAATAATATCAATGAAATGGCAACAGCAATTCCACTTTTATTCTGTTTGTAACATCAAGCAACACACACAGTCCACATGTGTTCTTTACATTAAGTTCATCAGGAACATGCAAAGTGTAGTAGGTCAACTCAGAAGGCATAAAAATAGACATTGAGATATAGATCATAGATATAGTTGCAGTTTGATGCCGGCAAAACATTCGTATCAGTGGTCATGTGTACCGGTATAGATAAAATTGAGCTTTATGAAAAGCAAATTCAGAAAAGGTTTTTTAGATAAACACAGGAATCCTAAATGGTTTTCCTGTAGAATTCCTGTATTTATCTAACACCAGATCTGATATCTGCTGGTGGATGAGAGTGATGCCATAAATTGTAAATATCTTTTGTTCTTCATCATGTGGGCTGTTTACTGTGTGTAAAGACTTTTTTGTGTTATGGCCAAACAATACAACAAGCAAGATGCTTGCAGCACTGCTTCTGAATCACCAACATCACTGTAATTCATACCCCAACAACGTGGCTGGGCAGATTTACAGTGGTACAGTAAAATGAGTCTCACAATATGTGAGGAATAAGTCAGAGAATACCCTGCAGTAATGTGCATGCAGTGCAGAAACCAGTCACTAAACCTAGCAATAGCACACTCAGTTGTTTGTTTTGTCATTTTTATTTTCTTTATCCTGGCATGGGAGAATAAAAATTGCCACTAGGTGAATTCATCCTCTTTGATGTGTGTTTGTGAGCTCCACCTGACACCTTACTCACCCGTGGCATAGAGCCCAACAGATATCAAGTATATTTTCTGCTTAGCAAAAAGTTGTCATCCAGCAGAGGGCTGGCACAGAGTGTAGGGTAAGGGATAGGACTCTGGCTGATTTGTAGCTCTAACGTATGTGCATTTTTTTATGTTCTCTTCTTTTCCGTTTGGAATGCTTTTAAAGAAAATTGTGTGCAGGATATCTACCAGGTATTTGCCCGATTTTCTAAAAGATTGCTCTTTAAGCCAACCCCACAATTCACTTTCACACAAGGCCAATTCAATGCTTCCCGCTGAGCTTTATTTTAAGCCTAAATAAGAATAACCTCTACAATATTCTAGTGTTTGATTTCCTATTGGGCTCAAACTGATGGCATTTCTCACTCCACACCCCTGAGCAAAGTTTGTTTTCTTGTTTTCCAGTCTTTTGGAATTTAATCATGTTATAGATTTTTATTGGTTTCACCATCTTAAAAGAATTTGAAAAACAATCCTTCATGTGAGATACAAGAGCTTTTAGAAATATGAAGCAGCAAATATGTTTCCTTTATTTTGGTTATGCTCTAGTTATGTCTCTGGCTCTCTATTTATTAGTAGTAAGTTTTTAAACATGTTTTTAACTGCACTATTTTAACAGTGATTATAACTGACATGTTGTTGTTCCTTTATAGAGCAAGATCTTATTTTGTGATAGAACTTCTTGAAGTGTAAACTTTTGATAAAAATTCATCTGAAGCTACAGTCCTCTCTCTGTCCTCTCCCTCCAACCCCCTCCCCCACCATGAAGAGCCATGCAATTCTTGAGTTAGGTCTGAGCTGAGTGTTTTGGGTGAAATTGTGAATACTGTGTTTGAAGCACAGTGTTTGAAGATTCTCCTTGAGTTACTCTGGGTAATATAAACTGTACGGAAGGCTATGTAACCATTCTGCCTGTGGCCCAAGGGACCCGTGGAATCGCTAAGCATACTAACGCTTGCAAAATCCCTCTGAATTTATAAGCTGCCTTTATGTTTCATTCAGTATGTGCCAAGTGCAGGCCGGGTACCGAGGGATTTCCATCTCACCTGTGAGAAAAAGGAGGCTGAATGTTGGAGTTTTAAGAAGCAGTGAGGAGGCGGATGGAGGTTGTGATGCTGGTGGTAACTGTGAGGGAGGGGTAATATTTTATATCCACCCTCCCCTCTCAGCTCTCTATCTACTCTTACCCAAACACTGACCTAGTAGAGGCCTTCACACAAGGCGTGTTTCACTATATCCCTTTTCCCTTAGTTAGTTTCTCCCTCTTTCCTGCATACACTCTTTCGCCCTCCTCCTTTTTCCACTCTCTGTATCTCTTCATCAGGCTGTCCATCTTATGCAGTCCTGCATCCAGTATTTTGCCCTCATTTGAATATTGAACCTTCACAAATATGCCCCTAACAGGGAAGCATAGTATTTTATTTGGTTTACCCATGCAGAGCAATTAGGGTTTATCAAGTCCAGGAGAATAGACTACTCCAGACATATCTATCACTCTTCCTCTCAATTAAACTCTCAGTCAGGTTGACATCCTTTCACAAGCTCCATATCAACTCCCAATCAACTCATCAGTCTCACAAATATATAAACCCATACATCTCCGAGCTTGTCACATCAACCTACTTTTTCTGTTTCACAATCCTTTCAATAAACTGCTGCTCTCTGTTGCTTGTGAAAGATAGATGAGACATCAGTTGTACACACTGCAAAACAGCCTGGTCTTTTCTGTTTTCCTTTCAGTGGCGGCTTTCTGTCTCTTCTGCTTCATCTTCTTTGATCCATTATCTATTTTGTCCCCTGTCGTTATCTGAGCTCTATCGGAGTCTGCCTACATGTTGAAAATCATAGTTAAAGAATGAAAGCGATTTCCATGTAAATCATTTTTGAATATTATTTTCCCAAGTGTTTTTTATTATTTTGGGAGGAGATAGGAAATGAATTCCTTCTGGCCAGTGGAACAGAGAGAAAGGAAGATTGCAGGGGAACAGTGCCAGTAGATGGGTGTGATTGTGCTCTCACAGATAACCCCATGCAGACTTCACACAATGTGCAATCCATTTAGATCGCCTCATCTTGTTCCCCCCTGCAGATTCTCACAGGTCCATTCTTCAGCAAAATGGAAAGGGAAAAATAAATAGGAGATGAGTTACAAGGTATTACCATATAAATAACCATATCAGACATACGCAAATGAGGGATCAATGTGTGTGTGTGTCTGCATGTAAAATGAAAAAACGTTTTAACACTTGTAATAATCAATGTATTAAAAAAATGTGCTTGCTATTTACGGTCAGTCCCTCAGTTTGAGAATGTATTTTGAAAATCCAGTTTTGTTACAGTGACTTAGTAACCCTGTGCATTTTTGGGCATATTTGGTGTAGATCTATTTCTTTCACTGAGACAAGAAGTGATCCTAACTGACACACTGCATTTACAGTAACTGACTTAACACGGGATTACCTACAGCTCATAACATAGGTTTCCAATCTTTGCACCTGTCACTTTGTTTATGTTTGCATTTGATTTCCTCTTTAAAAGGGTAGTGAACAGTGACAGTGCCAATTTACAACACAATACAATACTGAATTGGAGATTTTGGTTTGTGTAAGGAGCATCATTATTTTGTATTGAACCTCATTTTAATTCATCTGGAAATAGCTGATGCACTTCAAATCACTGTCAGTCTTAGACAGGAGAGGAAATCTAGTCTGATGTTCGGATGAAACTTTCAAATTTATGTAATCCCAATGCTGAGATATGACTAAAAATTTCAGAAGCAAGTACAATGTTTTATGATGGCTGTGTCGGGGAAGTGAAGATTTAATGAAAATTCAATGGTCTGAATCCAGCGGTCTTAGAAATTAACACCCTTGTTTATCATCCGGCACTCTGAATACCGAACACAAGTGACCCCAATTACTAAAACTCCTCACTTAACCAACAAGTAAAATAATAAATAAAATTGATTTAATTTAATAATTATTATCAAAGATATTAACTATCAATTAAATCACTGAATTCATTGATAGGAGATGAGCAGTCTGGTGGATCAACCTTTTCCAGAAATATATAATCACAACTGGGATAAATTTAAAAGGTTTATTAAGCAGTTACTCTAAGACAAGACAAAATTCAAAGCCTGGGCTACAGACCTGGTCCACTACCTTAACAGACACTAAATTACATAAAGACATTAACAAAACAAGAACATGGATGGATCACAGAATGGTGAATGAATGCTTGCAGAGAAAATTACACAAGCCAATTGTTTACCTCTCCCAAGGAAGAACACAGGAACCACTCAGGATAGCAGCAAAACTCCAAAAGGAAAAATGCAGAAAGGTTGCAGGATAAACTGAGCCACGGACTGGATGACGGAATGGATGACTGAGCGTCTATCTGAGCTGAGGCAAAAACTGAGCAAAGGCAAAAAACTGAGCTGACCAAAAACTGAGCCGAACGAAACTGAGCAACGAGGCCTGTTCTAGGCCTGACTTAAGAAGAAGCTCTCTCCACCTCCCTGCCCCACGCATGATTAATTTTATGGTTGGGGAGTGCCTGGAAGTTTCTCCAGGACTTAATTTTGTCCCTTCGATCCAAACATCTGGAAATACCAGATATATTTTCAAGATTCTCATCTTTACATTCAGCTCTTCATGAGCATCGCAACAACACCAAACATTAATAGGCATAGGTTGAGAGGAGAGAGTTGGCTGAGAGGAACTGGTAAAATGTTGGTTTTGTTGCTATATTGAGAAATACATGTGTTACCACACAACATTGGGTTTTCCACATTTTTCCATGACATGAGAATACAATTACTGTGGGGTACAAAAGGGTAAGTGATCCGAACGTATAGGTACACACAAAGAAACACACACACACATACACACACACACACGCTGATTGTGCTCAGGAAGGGGAGAAGGGGGGAGAGAAGGCAACCCCCTGCAGTTGTGGTCTATCAGGATGTTACAGTTTAAGTAACTTAGATTGGCTAAAAAGGCAGAGTTCTTTAAGATTATATTAGAAGTATTTGGCGCCTAAACCTCTTTCAGATTAAACCAAACATGACTGTAGCCACCGTTTAGCCAAGGATTCTACATCTGAGGGGCAGATTCATGCTTACCAATAAACAAAGCGGGCGTATCACGCCCTACTTCCACTTTTATCTGGCAAAATCAAATGTGAATCCAAACAGTCAATCATTAGTTTGAGGTTTTAAGTATCTGACTAGGTTTTAGGTGACTTCTTGCAATCTTAAAGTGATGGCTGATTATTTTAAGTAGGTATGTGACCCGTGGTCACTGATTTTGGGGTATTTATGGTGGTAGACCATTCACCCTCTTGCCTGCTATGTGTGTGTATTTGTTGACTTGACTTATCTGCGCTTGTTCTGGTCCTGAGTAGGGAAAGGAATCCTAAAAACCCAGACCAGGGCAAATAACCATAAAATGCATGGTACTCTCCCGACAGCTGATACTGTGCATGTTTCTTCACAGAGGATGTGCTGTGTCCCGTTACATAAATCGCCGTAAAGCACTACAAAGGCTTATGAATGCTTTGTAATGTCATAAGCATTTTTGTGTTTGCTTTATGAATGCACATGAAATGTAGAGTGGGACCACTTCTGTGGGTATGTCAACTTTTCCCTTGAAGTCTTCTTTCTTTTGAGCTATCAGTCTGCTCTCTTTCAATGGCCTCCCCTGTCCTGTTTGAAGCAAAAAGATCAAACTTACCATGGGGAAAAGCCGAGGTGATACTGCACGCCCTTGCAATCAAATACTTTTATTCCGCCATACAAAGAGGTGGAGGAGGGGTATATAAATATTGTATATACTGAAATAATCAGGAAAGATGATTCTTTCTCTAGTGCATGTCTTCCTTAAACCACAATGTTGAAAATGGCATTTATTTTGTGGTCATAATTCTATAGTATTGATTAACCACTTGTGGGAGAAACTGCTTTGGGTGAATAATCCTGAATGGGGCCTTGGAAGAGCAATTATTCTGCACGTCAGTTCCACCATACTGAGAGTGTGTGTGTGTGTGTGTGTGTGTGTGTGTGTGTGTGTGTGTGTGTGAAAGAGAGAGAGAGAGAGAGAGAGATAGAGAGAGTGAGGAGGGGAGAAAACAGACATGAGAGCAACACCAGCTAAGCTGAGCCTTATTCCCAACTCCCTAGAGCCCCGAAATTCATGTGTTACATAGGAAATTTCTTTTACAGCACACCTCTGAGATGTTTGGAGAGGTATTCACATAGTTAAATATTCAATTTTTTATTTCGCTCTTTCTTAAAGACAAATCTGATTAGTTTCCCTTTCAGCAGGTGTTACTATTGCATTACAGCCTCATTTCTCAAAGTATTACTCAGTGTAATTAATGACTTTTCCTTGCAGCACTTCTGTATGTACGGTAGAAAACTGCTTTAGTGCCAACAGTACTGAAGTAGCATGATGGACTACAAAACTGCTGTCAAGGTCAAGAGGGGCATTGACCTATAAATAACATTAAAACATTGCATTATGCCTCAGACACTTCCCTCCTGTTCAAACAAGCTTGCAGTGTGGGTGTAGGTCCATTGTGCCAAATAACATATTATTGCTGCGGACTGTTTATTTTCCATCTAAGCCTACAACTCAGTCGATGGCAGACGTGTGGGCGTGTGTGTGTGTGTGTGTGTGTGTTCTCACCCTGACTGATGTGCAAAATTACCTCATCGGAATCAGACATTATATGTTGTTTCTCACTGCATAAACATATCTCCCATTAATAAATAACTCCTCTGATGCCTGGCTGTCATATATAGCACAAATAATGGATATACATCTTTGTAACACAAACTGAAAACACAGACACTCGCCCTTCAATTGGATATGCTTCTCACCGGGGCTCCAATTAGTCTTGATGGAAGGCATTTTCTGCGAAGCGGAAAGATTTCACCGTCTTGCCCGATAGTGTAATTGATCTAAATGCTTCTCCCAGTCCAGGGTGATGTTGTGACGTGCAGTCATTAGAGGCTGCTTCAGACAGCGATCCCTTATTTATTCTACAGTGTGTTTTGTACTCTGTCAGGAGACAGAGAAAAGTGAGCCACTTAAAGTGGGGGAGGAGGGGGGGGGTGTCTGCAGAAATACAGAAATTCTGGAGAAGAGTTTTAATCCCCCCCTGAATTTACAACTCAGTGCTGTCAACTGCAAACAAATGTTTTCTCTTTTCCTACAAATCCATTTATACTAACACAAAACATGCCTGAAAATGTAACTGCGGGTTAAAGATGAGTCACATAATTGGATGAATGTAAAAACTACTGACAGTTACGAATAACGCTTTAGAAGAACTTTCCTGACAATATATATAAAGGATATTGTTCAGGGGTGCAGTCTTGAATAGTAAAAATTTTGCTCATAATTTAGTTTGTAGCCACAGAATCATTTCTAGTTGAACTGTACAATGTGTGGGTGCAGAGCCAGTCATCCAGTCTTGTCCTCTTAAAAGACATCTAGAAGACCTTGCCGTCTTTGTGGAGATTTACCCGTGCACTTGGCTCAGTCGATTGAGCAGAGAATGGAATGCAGCTCAATTTATTTCTAATTAGTGTTTTAATGAGTGTTATTAAATACATCACCATGTCCTAATTAAACAGCGTCAGGCCCATGCATCATTTTAATTGATACCCACCTGCTGGCACTGGCACTGGCAATGTTTCATCTGGATTCCCAAAATGAAGCAGAGCAAAAAGTGAAAAGGAAGTCAACTCAACGGAAGCCATGTTGGAACCGTGAGCAACCTGCAGACCGACCCAGGTGACTATCATCCACTGACCAATGGGTGACTACCTGTTCTATTGAACTTGTATTGTCACAGTGGATGTGCACAATATTGCAGCAACCGTCAAAGCACAGATCATGTAAACAGCTGGGGTACTCTTATTTACGTCTTATTCAGCTTTTTCCAGTCTTATTTTCACTTTAGAATTCATTTTGTGGGAGGGTGGGTTTTCTGATTCCCTTTGTTATGGGAAGGTGATTTTCAGAAGTCAGATTTAGAATAAGCTAATGGTTTGAGATGGAAAATAATGAATTTGTAATTAAAAAAACAGTAAATATGTGCTTCATGTTAGGAACTGAGTGGTAAAGTGTAATTACAAGATGGGTGCACGGAAGTTACATAGCAGTTACAAGGTAATTATAAATGTACACATCATTCTGCATATAATTACATTTCTACAATCACCAGAAGACCTAAAACAGCAAGATATATCTGTTGTACCATTTGATATGTCAATATGTTAATTAAGTTTAGGGAAGGGGCTGAACAGTTGTCCTACATGCCCTGAGCCACTTTATTAATTGCCGCTGATGTCACCTTAAAATCAAAGATACTCTTAACAGTGACCACAATGTCGTGGGTTTTCCTGAGAGGACCAGGGTGCACATGCTCTCATTGCCAATAGGCCTTCAGAGAGCAGATAACAGAGAGGCGGTGAGCGGACACGCTGAAACGGCACTGTGACCTTCTGTGTCCGCTCAGGCTATTCTCCTACGTGTCACCTGGTTCTGTTGACAGAACGTTTAAAGGTATAAAGCGAGCGAGCGTTGATCAATAAGCACTCTTTCTCATCGCCCTTCATGTGCTCTTTAGCAGAGGGCAGAGGACCGCTCTCGGACTCAGTCTCGCTGCAGCTGACCACCTCTGCTGACTCTGGGTCTGAGGACAGGAGCTCATAATGAGGCCTGATTTCGCCGCAGATTACCAACAGTCCTGGCCCTGGATCAGAAAGTTGCCTTTCATTTTATTATATATTACAAATATACATACAGAAGCTTATTCTCTACTCTTATCTCTTTGGCTGAAACCCCCTTTGCTCATTGCTACACCATTTGCTATCTTGATGCCTCCTTTCCAGCCAAATTCAGAATCAGCTGAGCAAAAGGAAATGAGATCGCTGCTTAGTCACAGGGCTGTTGTTAAGAAGTGAGAGCAATGTTTGCCTTTTGTGCAACTGAGCAAAATTTTTCTTTTATCAGCAGGTCTCTGAATACGTATTGGGGGTGAAGGCCCATGCACAGAGTAGATGATTGAATTATTCGTGGGCTAGAAATTTCAGCGTTACACTTTAAATAACTATTGAACTTGAGCATCTCTTGTTCCCTCAGCAATCTGAATCTAAAATACATCAAAGGCACTCTGGATGGCGTTTGGTGATCCCATTAAAACTAAATGTGCTTTCCATGTACTGGAATAAATGAAGGGGATTATGTAGCAGCAGGGAGCGAGAGGGAGATCAGATGTGAACAGAACACTGCCTGCTGAACAAGGAGCTGTGAGAAGCCCATCTGTATACTGTGCTATTCTTTGGCATTGGGTAGCAAGCAGCAGTAATTCTCTGCTGAATTTTACTAATGTGAAAATGGCCTAGGACTACTTTAATTGTGTAGAGAAAAGGAATTTAAGATCTCTGAGTTTCTGTAATGTATTTCGTATTCTACTGTCGATTCACATTATCATCCTTGTCATTCCTCTGGCTGATCAAAATTTGTATAGCTTCACATTTTCATATGATTTTTATGATTACTACAATAATCTATCATCGTAATAATATGCAGCATCACCTTCTTCCTCTGCTTTGTCCCCTTTCTTCGTCTTTGTCTTGTTTTCAATCTTCTCTGCAGCAACAAAGTAACAGTTCAATATGGAGACTTTGTGCAGGAGAAGTCTTCACTTTCCCCAAACCTAAATGCTTTTCTTGTTTTTTTTTTAGTAAATTGTTAGTATTATGTTGTTAAGTGTTGATTGTCAAATTGTCCAATAATGGGTCTACAAACCATCGGCTTCATTTCAAAATGGCTTGTTGTAATTGTCATTTAGAAGCAGCCATTGGCTAACGAGCCACAGCTGTCTGATTTGCCTATGATTAAATACAGTTTTGTGTGGCTGCAGAGCACAGTTTTTAAGCAGTTTTTGCTGTGTCTGCCAATCTGTCTGGGTAGTTTCCGTGTTTTATGTTTTGCTTTTAATTTTTTTTGTAAAATGTAGGTTCTTGTGGTTTTAATGTGAGAGGATTAGTCATTTTCTTCACAGTCTTGCTGAACAGAGATGTGATCTCAGTCTCATCTTGGTGTGGGTCAGGGTCTTAGGGCTCTGGTTGGGGTTTTGGGGCTCGATCTGCAGGCGTGCTGGTTTTGACTGCAGCTCTGTTCCTGAACATGTAGAGTATATCATAAATACCCACGAGCAGTGAGCAAAGCACGGGGGGTGAGCAAACTCCCCAGGTAAAGCAGGAGTTGGACGGCACATGCAGGGGAAGGTCTGCACAGCTATGAGAGGTATGACTGCCTCCTGGATTCAGTTAACATTTGGTCTCAACTTTTGCTCACAAATGAATGCAAACTTCACTGTTTTCAATGCATGTAGTAATGCATGTTCCATTTTTTTTGCTATCCATTTTGTTGATAGTTGAAATAGCTGAACTGTATTCATGATGATTCAAACGTGACCCTTGCATTTATTTGTAAATTAAGGTGGAATCCAGGTAATAATCTTCCTAATTGAAACATCTCTGTCAGACCCCTGTGACAGTGCTCCCGGTGCATGCTGTCTCATGTCAACGCTTTTAGTTTCCTCCCGCCTGTTTTATTGATGACTTCATCGCTTGGGGAGTGAGCACGCTCAGGGAGTGAGCCACGAGACCTGTTTTGTACCGGTGGGATGCGATGAAATCCCTGTCCTAGAACAACATCTGCTAACAAGTTCCCAGATCCAGTCCTCATGAGATTTTCGCCACACCTTGACCTGATTTACTGAGTGAGTTTTGTGTGTGTTTGTGTGTGTGTGAGAGAGAGAGAGAGGGAAAGAGAATCTATGTAACCCTGCCCATATCTACCTGTATGTGCCATCACATTTAGTTACTGTATGAGGAGAGAAAACTAAAGGGAAAACCTATAAAATCTAAACAATGATTCAAAAAAGGAAAAATAAGGGAATATACTCCATTGTGCTGATAAATTGTATGATATTTCATTATATCTAAAAGGACATATCTTGTGCACGCACACATACATGCATAAATGCTCTAAAGTGTGGGAAAGATCTTTTCTTATTCTAACATGAGCAACAGCAGGGAAGGCTAACCCCAATTTTGGGGCAGTGGGCTGCTTGCCACTGTGGAAATGTGGGGAACCTGGAGCCAATGACCATTTACCCCAACACCCACAATAGGAACCTTGGATGGAAACAGGATAGCTGATGTTAGTGCTGCATTGGTTGAGTCTTTGGCCTCCTGGGAAAGTGCAGACTCATAACCTTGACACTTATACGTTTGGACTCAGTTCAGTTTCAACACAAAAGTCTATTGGTTTTTGAGATACGGAGTGCTGTGCTCCTGTGCAATTGCTCATGGGAGACTGACAGACCTAAACGTGTTAATTAACTGTTAATCTAACTCTAAATGAGGACCAAAGGGCAAATGGATGTACTGATTGCATGATGATACTTAGACCTCAGTAGGAAACCTATTTTATTAATTTTACATTACATTATGTTACAGTCATTTAGCAGACACTCTTATCCAGAGCAATATCCAGCACAAGAGAACAGAAGTTAAATGAGCATCAGTATCTGACCAAGCTAACAACACTCCCAGACCAGTGAGTTTGAGCACAACAGCATTCAAGCCCTACCACACGTTAACTTATTCTAACCTGAAACTAAACAGCCTAGAAAACTAAGGGAGGTCAAGTACATGCACTACTATGTATCACATAGTCACTAAGTCACAGTATCCATAGCACATCACAATACTACAAGTAAAATAGGCAGCAAGTACCCCGAGTAATGTTTGACACTGGTTCTTGTTTGTGTGTGGATGATATTTTCCTTGTTTGTGTAATGTTTTGTGCCACTTTGTTGGATGCCCTTCGTGCTTGACTTCTGGAGTCGTGAATGGAATGTTATATGTACTCTTCTTGTATGTCACTCCGGATAAGGGGATCTGCTGCGTGACAAAATATAAATGTAACTTAACCATCTAGCTGAAACAGATTGAGGTAGGCATTCTTTTGTTAGCAATTTACCTTTTCAGGGACTTTGGGGGTCAAAATATATAATGTTAAAACATGACAACCATATTGTCCATTTGGGGAACCAAAAATTGATGATTGATTTCCCAGCATGGCCACCACATTTCAAAGAAAGCATCGAGCCCTGAATAGAATTCATCACTGTTTTATTTACTGCTGTGGCAAACACTGTTTTTGTCCTCCCTCAGTGCAGGGTATCTTACTTACTATAGTGAAAGTGATGTAACCTTTGTTGCTGTGGGTCTGTGTTTCAAGTGTCAAATGGTTCAGATTTGTTTGCATGCACGTACATATAGAAAGGGGACTATCAGGCCTGCTGTGGCTGCTTGCAGTGTCTTATTAAACTGAAAACTCTCAAAGGCCCATTGCTGTTACAATACTTTGTAGTTAAATCCCCCACCGATTTATGCAATTGACGCATTGAAATTGCCGGGAAGAAGTCCCACCGTGCATTGTGGCTGAAAAGGCGATGTTTTAAGAGAAAGGTGTGTTTCAGAGAGGATGTCAAATACGAAAAAGGACAGCGTATTTTTTTTTTTTTTTTTTTTTTTGTGAGCCTCCCATTTCATCTGACATGATAATCTACTACATAATTCAAGGTCTAGTCACCTGGGAGATGTCAAACTGGAGGAGATTTTGTGTCTTGTCTGCTCTGAAGTAAAAGGGGAGGTTGTAAAAAAAATATTGTTTAAATATGAATATACATGTTGTGTTAAATTGACCACAATACAAATATGTGACAGTGACAGTTAGCAAAAGGTAAAAAACCGACCACAGTATTGAATCCACATGGACAATTTTAAAAAGGTTCTTCTACTAATAAACCAATGATGACCACCAGTGATGTCGTCATATCGAATCTTTCCAATGTTATTTGAACGTTACTGTATGTGTTGGTTCGTTCGCACAAGTCCCTTCTCTCAATGTCGGCGATCGGGTCCCGGGGCGCTTACAGCTGAAGCCGGTGCAGTAGCTGCCTTCGCTGCGGCAGGTTTGCCTTTGTTGTGATTAGCATGTTGCGATCGCCACGGCAGCTATCCGCATATCAAACACGCACTTAGCGGTTGAGGTGCCTGTAATATTTCTCTCTGTCCTCAGACACTCAGGGGGAACGAAATAAGTCTGCGCCGTTACAATGAAGGGGGCAAAACCGCACGTGGAACGTCTGGGAGTGAATGATCGAGCGACAGTGCCTGTTTGCAGCTCAGCGTGCAGGAGCAAGGAGTCACCTCCTTGCCAATCAGATGATGATATTTTTCCACCTGCAGAGTCGGTGTTGTTAGGGCTGTGCTTCTAGCCAAAACAACTTTAGGAAAAGCATTTCCTGTAAAGGGATGAAAAGTAAAACGGAGGTGATCTGTCTCACAGCAGAATGAATATATATATATATATATATATATATATATATATATATATATATATATATATATATATATATAATAAATTAAGAATATATATATATATATAATAAGAATATATACAGTATGTGTGTATATATATATACATATATATACATATATATATACATATATATATATATATATATATATATATATATATATATATTCTTTCAGTGCTGGGCTGTTATGTTTTGTATAGAGTACAGCCTTTTTCACTTGCTCTACTCACATGAACTAAATCCATACTGTAGTTCAGTGACACCATCCAAAAAACAGTGTGATGACTATTATAACATGATTATTTTATTTGAAAAAGCATGCTTCTGTTGTGGCAGAAAAAACAGGTTACCAAAACCTTAATGCAGTGTGAACAACTTCACCTTATCTTTTCCTGTGATGATACAGATAATCCCATGCCAGCTGTTAGCACAGGGGTAAATATTCCCTCTGCATTGAAATATTCATAAGAGTTGGTTTTGATTACTTAAAATCATATTAAATCTGTTTGCTCACTTATAAAGAACTAAATCACATCCAAGATTGACATTCATCAATCATTTTAAACTGACAACAGAACAGACACATTGAAATGATAATAACTATAATTATGATTAAATATTTATCAGCATGAATGCCAAAACCCTGTCAGATAAAATAAAACCTTGTCTTCAGAGGTACAATGCTCTTCTGCAGTAGTTTTGAAATGACCTGTCACCCTGACCCCCCTGATTTCAGCCATGACAAAGGCCTAGTATGAAGAGTGCTGTCGGACTGAGGTGTGGCCCGCTGCATTTGCTTGGAGATTTAAGGTTGATTGGCACCCCTCATTCCTCCTGGGTGTGACCTCACTCACCCACTGGTCATCCCGGTTAAAGAGATGCCGGGGGAGGAGGTGCATGCAAGCACTGACCATGCTGTCCATGGTGTGCGATTGAAAGATCTATTTGTAACAGATCCTGGCAACACCCACATGCTCACATGCATTTTTTCTGTGTAAAATGTTATTGCAAAGGTTTTAAATATGAGTACATGATTAAAGGAAGGGTGGACGAATCCATTTATTGATAAACTGATGGATGGATGCATGCATGAATGAATGATAGATGAGACTGGATGAAAGGGCAGAAACATGGATGAACAGATGAATGATGGGATATGGATTGATGGATGAACAGATGCATAAATTGATGGAGAGATGCATGAGATCATGAGATATATTAATACATTGAGAACTGTTACAAAAAGAGTTGAATGTTGAATGCTGAGCGACAGTGCAGATCCCTTCGCGTGATTGTTTTTGTGACTGATTATAGATTATATTTCTCTCCCTCTCCCTCTTCCCTCTCTCTCTCTCTCTCTCTCTCTCTCTCTCTCAGTCCGTCTACCAGTCAGGTGAATGATAGTGTGCGCGTAAGTTATGAAAGTGGGTGGGAATCGCGGGCAGGTTGTTGCGCTAAACGTTTTTAAACTGGTCCAATTGTTGCATTGTATTGGAGGCTGTGTTTTAAACCGCTGAGAGGGAAGAGGGGAAACTTTTTACATATCGGGAGACGAAGTCCCTGCTTTTAAATCGCCTCCATTAATAAAAACAGGTTAATGACATATATGCATCAGTGCATCACACAAAAAATAGATTATCTTCATGAGTTATTACGGCAGATCCTTCTAAACCGTTATGGTTTAGGGTTATGTTGGTAATGTAGCATTCGACTTGGTAACTGAACTTTGTTTAATGTTTTATTAGGCAATACACAAAACATTAATGCAGCCTGGATTCATATTAACATCACATCAAAACTCTCCATTTGGACGTGAATGTTCGAAGCAGGATATAAGAAAGTGTTGTCTTTGTGGATGCCAAAGGATTTTAACTCTGACAGTCTATAGCGCAGCTTTAGGACCCGGGGGAAGCTGGCCGGTAGTTGCGGGAGAGGAAGCATGGAGTGATTGGTATGCGTTACCGCATTAATAGTACCGTAGATAACAGGTTGAGAATTGACATCTAGAGGGGAAATAGGTATTCTCCACGCGCCTTGATCCGACTTGGACAAATTCTCCTCTTTGATTTGTCAGACACCTGGGCAGATCTCTCCACCTTTGCTTCTTTCAATCGTTTTTTTTTTCTTTTTCGATATTTGCTGTTTCAGCGCTCCAGTATTACTGGCCCTACACGGGAAAGTTGCAGAGGCATTGTTGCAAGCATGGAACAAGTACGTTTCTAAAAAAGGACAAAGGACACCTGACGTTCTGACGTACAAGAAATTTCACGAGGAATTCGGAAAGTGCGTAAGTTTGCTCCTCTTTTTAAGGTCGTTTAGCAAACATTGCACATATCCATTTAAAGGCGTTTTACAGAAATTTCCCATGGATACTGCGCGCAAAGTTTAGCTGGTGGGTATGCGTCGTTTTGACAGAAACCCAACACACAATGGTGAATTAATTTATTTAGTATCAATGATTTATCTTTCAAACTTCTTTCAAACTGAGCGTTCGCGTGGTTTTCTGGATAAATGAGTTATATAGCTAGATGGAACTAGCAGTTCCCTCTTAATGAAAACGAAGCAACGTTAGTTAAAATAGAAATGAAGAGCTGCATTGAAGTACACTGAAAGTCCTTGTATTTATAGTTAAAAGAATGAAAAATAATTTAGGTTTCGTAGAGACCAAGTGGTACTCTTTGGGAAACAGTCTCCTCGAAATGAACGCAGCCCTGTATAAATCCATTTTGGCTAACTGCAAACTTCTGCGAAATCCGATGCATTCATATCTTAATCAGTCTTGACCTATGCTGTCCTTAAGTTAAGCAAAGTAGGTTTGCCGTTTGGGATGAAATAAATTACCACAGGGATGAAGTCGCTTCTTGCCATGTTAACATCAATGGGTGCATTTAATATTTGCTTGATTTAGACTGAAGGTGTTACTTGTCTAACCCGAGGAGTCTGCAGTGTAGCGGCGTGTGTGTGTGTGTGTTGTGAGACCCTGTGTCGGGCTAGAGGTGTGTATTATTGATGAAGAATGTCTCTTTGGGGAGCATTTCTTACCCGCATTGCCCCTCAGTCCTGAGCTTGCCGTTGCAATGTCTTGCTCCGCAGTTCACTGTGAGCCTTTGAAGCGCAGAGTACAGATTGGCTCAGAATATGACCGAGATATGAGACAATTTGCTAACCACTTGCAAATCTTTGTTATTTTTGCCTTTGAAAACAATGCTTCCATATTTTATCATCGTTTTTAATTTGTTTATCATTTCCCATGTTATTCACATCAGATCTGTCGCCGCCGGGGTTACGAGAGAGTTCCCTTGCCAGCGCCTTTCGCTCGCTGTTGGGTTTCTGTTTCAGTTATTTAAAGAACACCAGGCTTTACCCAAAGGATTCCCACTGTGCCCTGCTGCTCAGGAACCGTGAGATATTGCGGTTAGAGCAAAGGAAACGAGAGTGAAAAGGCAACTGGTGGACTTGCCGTGGTTAATTGATCTCTCCATGAAGCTGTGAATTTTAGAGAAATAGTGGTTTAATGTTAGGTCAAGGTATACCACGATCCAAAAATGATCGATTTTTCAATGCCTGGCACGTACGCAGAGGCGCTTCATGTGGAATAATTTCTGGTGCATTCCCAATACTACAGGTCGTAGTAGGCACTTTTGCGTATTCTAAATGACACAAAGCTAAATACTACGCTGAATAGGTCTACATACATGATATTTGTCATTAACTATCATGAAACAATCAGTTACAGTGCTACCTCATTTGGAACGGAGGAAATGTACTTGTGTTTTGTCCATTTTACCCAAAAATAAATTGAAAGAGAACCAAAAGTCCGTATTAGCCCTCGCATGTATAAAATAAACTTCCTTTACAGAGTTTTGAGAATCTGAACTCGCACCTGCAGTCCAGACCCTCTTGAGCGCAAGAGCCGCGGGAGCTATTCGAGTCTCTGGTGCTGAAAGTTTCAGACCGCGTTTTAAAACGCCGGAGTAGCTCACTTTAACTGACACGGATAAGTGTATTATTCTAATACCACACCTAAAGGACTGGAATAATAAACACGAAAAAACAGATATGGACTAACAGGGAGTGTCAATTGTTTAACAGCTGTTCATTTGAACACAGTCAGGCATGGACATTGTGTCAAAGTGCTTCCTTGATACAACGTGTTTTATACAAATCGCGCAACGCGCTGTGTACTATAATCACGAGGTGGTGCATTGATATTGATTTCTGTGGTGAACAGCGTGTATCATATATCTGTCTAAACGGTAGACGCAGACATTTCCCGTTAGAGGATTAGAATAGTCCACGTCCCCACTCTCAGCGCAGCCTGCGTTTTATTTATTTACGCACAGCGTGAAGCTGTGATTGCTCCCGGGGCTGGGGCGGCAGCGTCGTTGTGCGGTGAGAAGGGATGCGCTTGACGGTGACACCACCCCTGTGGAGCGCTCAGGGCCACATTATTTCTGCTGGTCTCCCGGGCCGCATAGCCGGAGGGTGCAGCCTGCTAATTAGGCTGCTACATGCTGGCCGATTCTACTGTGTGGTGTCTGCTCTTTTCTTCCAGGGGTCTGAGCCGTGTGTGTGTGCGTGCGTGCGTTTCTGATAAGGTGTGCCACATCCTTAGGTGTTGCGACAATGTAAAAGAATTCAAAGTTGTTTACAGTGCAGTGGCTTTACTAATACATTTCACATAATTTCAAAGGCAATTTAAACAGCTGAATTTTTGCATAAACAAGCATGTTCCTGTACATACCTTTCATATAGAATTCATATCACTGTAGTCCTTATAGTTGCTGAAACTGAACACTGTTCTGTTGCTAGTGATAACAGAACCGTTTTAAAATGTTTACCAGTTTGGTTTTGTCAGTGTGGAGTATTGCTAATAACAGCTGTGGCAGAAATGATGGATGTTTGCTGACTGTGATCATTTTTGTGGGTTTGACCAAAATGAAGACAGAGTGAAGGTAAAATGCCTCAAAGAGTCCATTCATTAAAATTCTGTGGTAGCTCTGCCCCTGTGCCTTTTAATTTCATGTGATGAGAAGGTTTCTCTTTGTTCACTGTAACCTTCTGATCATCAGTCCTTCTCAAACCATCTCTCTGAAAGGGCTGAAGGATTCATGCTTTACCATATATATTAACTCTTTCCTTCTATGTTGGATTTTCTGCCTAACAATTGAAAATAATGGAACTAAAATATATATCAATATTAATACTGTGCTATAATGCCTGAGGGCACCTTTAGATAATTGTGTTTCCTAATCTTATTGATTCTATTAGATGCAACTCAAGATGTTTCACATGGGTGAAATATTCAGGGGATTGATTCTGCAGTCTTATGGTCTGACCTCTGCAGTCAGTTGTGGTTTTGACACCCCCTTGTCCTCTCTGCCACATCAATGACATCTCAGACCCACTCTGAAAAAAAAACAATGGGATGAACTTTGCATCTCTGCGAACAAGAATCACATTGAATTTCAATAAAATGTGAGTGTGCATTATTGACAGTGACATAATACAATTTTCTTGCTGCTGAAATAAGGGGTCAATGGGCTCTGTAATGATTCTGTAAAGGGATTTGACACAGGCAGTTCGTGTTGTTTAAGATTGGTCATTTAATTACAGTATTGACTGACACGGGTGCTGTTTTTTTTCCCTTTCTCATGCATATTTCACAGCCAGCACAAATGTTTGTACTACCTGATTGCTTGTCTCAGAGATGGTCTTCGGCTTTAACACTGATCTAAAACTGACACAGAGCTAATGATGATGCACACACAAAAGAGACAGAACAGTATAGGATGACATTAGGAAAGCAAACCAAGCTGGGAGATAAGAGAGTGGGAAACTGGCATAATTCTTCCTCTGATTGTGTTCATTTGTCAATACATTCAGTCGTGTGCTGCCTGTCCTTTCACTGCAGGATGGGTACAGGCGGGTGTGTGAACACATGCGAATATTATGTCAGTGTGTGTGTGTGT
This sequence comes from Megalops atlanticus, assembly GCA_019176425.1. NCBI lineage: Eukaryota > Metazoa > Chordata > Actinopteri > Elopiformes > Megalopidae > Megalops > Megalops atlanticus. Next base: position 36,381,987 of record CM032877.1, read on the forward strand.
GTGTGTGTGTGTGTGTGTGTGTGTGTACAAGTGTGTGTGTACACATTTTTATGTGGGTGTGTGTATTTTTGTGTCAGTGTGCATATGCGCACATGTTTGTGTGTGTGTGTTCTCTCCCTCGACCTTCTGCCTCCCAGAAGAGCTTCTTAAGTGTTTCTTAAGTCTGTGATTTTCTGGGGATTCAGATGGCAGTGTGATGGCAGGGCCGACATATTTCCCGAGGGAGATTCGGGAGAGTTTCGGTGGAGATACTTGACATGCAGTTATTGAATAAACCAGTTTTGAGAAGCAAATCCCTCTTACTTAATAAGGGTGAAAAGAATGAGAGGAAGAGAGGGTGGGGTGAGGCTGGGTGAGGGGAGCTACTTATTTAAGCTACCCTTTTTGATATTCTCTCTCCTTATGAGGGAATCATGAGGGAATTCTACTATTCAGGAATGCAACTATAATGGCAGGAAGTGGCAGGAAGTTAAGTTATACCCCATACCTATACAGCAGAGAGAGCTAATTTGTTTTTGAGTTGCTCTACAGAGTAACAGCACTGGGGTCTTAGTTTACTTACTTTTACTTCTGTACCATCTAACTTCATTTGAACACACAGAATTCAGATATAACTTAATATAGTCACATCATAAATGGCCAGATTTGGACCATTTTGCACCGTCTTTATCTTTCAGTCAGGTTCTTCGTTTTCTGAGTCATTTTCTCCATCTTTATATCCCTGCCACATTAAAATCATCAAAAATCCCCCAGTGCCCATAATATTTCACATCATTAGTCTGTCTTGTCTGGATGGGCCATACTTCATCATGTTCAGCCAATAGAAACATCTGTTCATTGTAGCCAGTTGCAAGTTAACTGTATCCTTCAACTTACAAAGCATTATATAGTAGGTAATATTAAAAGTGCAGCGGTGTATTTTTGTAAGTGTATATATGGAGATTTGTGCTGTTTCATGGAGTATCACCACTGCCTGGTGTGATTCCAGTGTCAGTCTGTCTACTTATATGCATATACCATGGGATGCATATTCTAGGAAATGGCCTGCCTCTGTGGAATGGTGGATGGTCTTTGTCCGCTTTAATGATCAGATTGAATCAGGAGTTCCCCCTTGGTTCCCCGCATGCTCAGGGAGCCAAATGAAGGATAATTTTAAAGCTTTTGATGTATCGATGGCTATTTGTGAGACTGTCCTTCTTTAACAGCTGCTAACAGCAGCTGTGACTTTTCCTCCTTGCCTGCTGATTGATTGTCATTTTATTGAATCTCCATCTCATAGCGATTGTTCCTATAAACTACCCCCTCATATTTCATTTCACAGCGGAGAGACACTTTCTGCATCATTTACTGTTGTACGCCTGTGATGAGTGACCTTAATTTATATTCAGCCTGTCTCGAGTCCAAGCACCTGAACACAGATCCACTGGGCTGACCCCTGGGGCAGGGGGGGTAGGGGTTACATGGTCCATCTTCCTTGCCTGGACAGCTGGATACTGGGAAACACAATTTCAGGTAACCTGCTTGGATGGACACTATTCCTTTTTCAGGCAAATGGCGCTTCCATTTACCTATCTTTTGTATGGGTCTGTGGTCCAGCACTGTAACAGGGATTCTGGGGCTCAGTGCTCACCACATCCACCTGTTTTATATGCTGTTCCCCCCTGCCCCCTCTGCCAAACACACCCCTGACCCCATGGCAAGTGTCATGGCTGGGACGGAGGGGAGCGAGTGACAGGTGAGTGATGGGAGATGGCTGCAGCGCCACTTCTCCTGTCCGGCCCCAGGAAATCCGACTGCCTGTGTACCACACTGCAGCCAGCCAGTGTCACAGCATTGGGGGTCAAAGGTCAGCAGCCTGTAGCTACACCAAGACACCAAGACAAATTATTTGTAAACCCCAACTCCCTTCCATCCCCCTCCAGCCCACCATCACCAGAACCCCCCTCCCATTGTTGTCTATTATACTGCTCAAGGACAGGCCTCTATCATTCTCTCTGATACTTTCAATATTTCCTGTTCTGCTCTATTAGTTCTGTTAATATAATATGATTGCAACAGAGTGGAGAGACTATGGACCTCATCCATGTGTCTGTCTGTCTGTCAGCAGCCCCACTGGGGGGTGGGTGGGGAAATGACTGAGATGGATGGCTAGACCAGAAGGTGTGCCTCCCCCTGGGCTCCTGGGCCACTAGACCGGGCCTCTCTAGGTGCTGTAATGACCTAATGTAGATTCATGATCACCAGGGATGGTGTTATCTGTCTGTATCAAGCAGAGGAGACAGGAAGGTAATGTAAGTGTCTAGGTGCATATATGTGCTTGAGCGCATGCCTGCATGTGTGTATGTGGGATGGACTCTGTAATTTTATGGTTAAGGTTGAAATGTTGCCTATGACTGGAGGAAATTACAGCTTGAAAGGATTTTATTAGTGCATTATACAATATATGATCCTTCCTATGACATCTGCAGACATACACATACACATACACACATGCGTACACATCCACACAAAAGTGCATGGAAGGCAGAAAGCAAGCGGAAGCGTCCACTCAGACCTCGGTGGGACCCACACTGAAATGGCTCATGGTGTGACCCTCAGTGCCAACTCATGCAGGGCTGGCATTCCCACTATTCCTCCTCTGTGCTGAAATCTCCAACAAATGTGTGGACAGTGGAGAGCACTGGATACGCTGATTTTTTAAAATTCTTGCCTCTGTGTTTTGAGTTTATTTTGGGTCTGGATCTGCCATCTGTCAAAGACCTCTTATATTCTGTCATACACATCTGCTTTTAGTGGATACTGACACCACTCAGGCATCCTCCTCACAATGTTAGTGTTGCTGCAAAGTTGCTACTGAGTTATCCTAAATCTCTAGAAATATGTGTACAAACGCATCAAGCTGCTTACATGTATAAATGATATATTCTCCGTCAGTACACATCTGCAAAAATAGCTCTGCCACTCAAAGTAGAGAACACAGAAATCATTGCTGTGCACTTTATAAATACCCAAGTCTCACGATTCTTGCTTTGATAAATTTGTAATATAATTTACCCTCGGCATGTATCTTTTTAAAGGGACAGTAAGGCGGCAGAACATTTTAAACTAGGTAAGATTTACTGTTTGCCCACAACAGTGGTTTCTCTCTGAAACACTAGAACAAACATTCTTATGGTGAGTGAAATCATGCTCAACAACAGAACTATGATTATTTTATGGGATTGAGTATGGTGGCTGTGATTTTTTAATTATAGATTAAAGTTTGTATTGATCAGAGGCATTGCTTGGATTTCAGCCGACCGAAAGGAATCAGCCTGCCATGCGAGATGTATGAGATGCATCTGAAGTGAATTTCTATGAAAATATGTTCTTTACTTTGCCTTTGTGGTGTGCAGTACTCGGGTCTTTGGAAATGTAGATGCCTCCAGTGAAGCCATGTAAGATTGTCAGTAAAGCGTTACCATCAAACAGAAATCTTATTTAGTTGTTCTTTAGTTTTTTTTTTTTTACTGTCTTTGTATAGACAGGTTTAGATCCAAACATCAACCCACGGATGTATTTAAATGCATTTGAAGATTACATTTAAAAAGACAAGGCAACATTAGCTTGTACAGTGGGTCCCTGTGTCCCTGCCAATGTGCACAGGTGTCTGGTGCCGGAGGAAAAAATAGAAAGGACTGAATCAGACTGAACAGCCTGTGATGTCTGTGAGATCAGTGAGAGGAAAAGTGTTTTTTTTTTACTTTTTTTTTTTGAATTAGCCAAAAAATGTGTCACTAGTATGAGACCTGGGTAGGTGTTTAGCAGGAAACGTGTGTTTATTTGTGTCTATCTGCCATTAGTAGGTGCAAAGTGTTTTAAATGAAGTTTCAGTACATGCTGTTCCACTATAAGAAATGTGCGCCCCACTTTTAGTGCAGTAAAAACACCAAAGACAACTGACCCAGACAGACAACTGAAGGATGATGGTCCTCCAGGAATGTGCACCCTCCCAGGGTTCCATTTTATTACTCTCTCATATTAAAAGAAGCCAGAGGAGAATATCCGGTGTTGACTACTGTGGCAAATTAAGAAAGCAGTCAATACTGCCCACTAACACGAGGGTTAGCATAGCACCCACCTGTGAGGAGCGCACTAACTCAAATTGTTAATCTCCACAGAGCTTTCACACTTCTCTCTCTTTGCCTCAGTAGCTCACTGAGTCAGCTACACTTTCTGCAGGTTCTGTTAGTCTGTTCTTCTTATTTCTTCTTTTCTGTTCTGTTATGATCTGTTCTCTTCCCTTGTCTCTATGTGTTTGACTGTGTGTGTATATGTATCTGTTAGTGTATGAGTGTACATGTGTTTGTGCCTGGAAGTGTGTGTGTGTGTTTTTGTGTGTGTGTCTGTGTGAGACTGTGTATGTGTGTGCATTCTTGCATCCCTCTTTGACTCAATATCACAGGCCTCCCAGGAGACATCACTCCAGGCCCACTGATTTGTCTCCACAACAAATTAATCAGCAAGCGGTGCGCGCTTCCCGGAGACACGCGTTGCATTAATTCACCCTCTGGCACAGTCTCCATGCAACTGTAACAAGCCATTTTGTGCCAGGGATGAGCTAGAATGAAATTCTGGGTGTTTGCTTACCACACTTCTTCATATGGTGCATCCATAGGGGGAAGGCAGGTTTGAATATATAGGATACAGCAGAGTCTGTGATTTTGGGTGTGCCACGAGGAGGGCTATTCTCAGGGTCTCAAGCACCAAATGAAAAGTATTGTGGGACACATGGAGTTGTGGGAGAAGGTGATAGACACACCCACCTTTGCCTGAGGTCTCAGCGAGAAAGAGGCTGCCAGAATCTCTCAGAATCCTTAGCAAACACCACCTGAAACAGACAATTAACTTTCTTGTCTCTGATGCCAGGTTTCTGTCAGCGACAGTTTGAGGCTTTTTTAGTTGGCAGGCTATGTGCGGAAGTGTCGACGCCGCTATCGTGCAGTTCAGTTCATTTGTCAAGGTGAGCACTCTGTTTGATACATGGACCACTGTGAAATGATGAACGTCTGTGGATGGTTTGCCAAAAGGGCCCCATTTTCTTAGGTTTAATCTATGACATTCTGTACATACATTTGGCTGACTGTCAAGCCTGATTAATGGGATCACAGTACCATCAAGATCTCTGAACCGTCGAGTTGCCTGAATGTGTATGAAGGTATGGAGCTGTTATCACTATACCTCAACTCAGTGGTCAATGTGGAAACACTAAATGTTAATATATGTTCCGAAATGTATTTTACAGAAATGTCAAATTATTTGGTATGTTAGAATTGTGGCAGCTATCTCCATTTTGTAATTGTGTTCATATGTTGTACGTTATTCACAATAAATGTGTAATCTTAGATATGACTTATATCAAGATATATAGGTAGTAGGACCTATCTACACAGCTATTGTGTTTCAAAGTGTGACGGAGAAGGAATTCTCCGCACAAACGTGCGCATCCGCCTCGCTATGAGGAAGCGGGGGAGTGCGGCAATAAATGTAGTTGCGCAGTGTTAAAATAATACACGGACTCAGTTTAAATTGTATCGGTTTATTTCTTTGGGTAGCGATGTTGTGTCCAGTCCTGTAAAAGGAAAGAAGACTGTTACGACAGTGTATAGGATTGTTACAACAATGTATATAACGTTGTTTTTATTGTTTGTTGCTCGGATTTTCTAAAACTTTAATGTAGCGAACACGAGCGTTTGTTTCGGGTGCACACGAAAGCAATCGCGTTTGCTAAGATAACAGCCAAGCAATTATGATTGTTACTTTAAAACAGAGAGAGCTGCCGCCGGGAACAGGTAAAAGGAGTGCATACACAGGTCATGGGAATTATATAATATTATGGGTAGCGTGGTTCCCATCTTTTGAAACGCGGAAGGGGGAGGTTGTGCTGCCAATGTAAATTTTATCCCCCAATATGTTAATTTGAAACAAAACATGTGGGATTGTCAATGGAATGTATGTATTTCATTAGGGGATGAATTATTGTCGTAATTTTGTCGCTCTATTCATGTAAATTGATTTTAATATTTTGATCCAGGTAATGGGTTAGTCCAGGGCAGGGCTCACACTATTTAAGCACCCAAGTTCTGTCATTTGGGAAAAAAGGCTGTAGGAGAGTGTAAACTCTGTGAGACAGTGAAAGAAGGAGGCACCTGGGAATAATTGCCCGGTGTTATTCATTCATTATTGTAAATAGTTATTTCTTTGTTTTGTTTGTTGTATAGCACCATTAAACGTCTTGTCTTCGTTCACCCCAATCTCTGTTGTCGTCACCTGTTTGCTGCTCGCCGTCCCGTCACACAAAGTAATATCTTCATGTATGCGAGTGTGGGAGAAGGAAAGACACAGACAAACAGAAAGAAAGAAAATGTGAGTGTGTGCAGGCCATTCTGATGGAACTCTTGGTGGAATGCCCTGAGATCATGCTTGTGGTCATGAGAGAGTTAACCCAAGGCCCTTGTATAAACCACCTGAGACAAATCAGTGTCCTCCCGGCTCACTTACACCAATCGCTCAGAAACACCAACCACAATTGATTGCGCAAGTCAAGTCAAGGTTCTCTTAATGAGATTGGGCATCATTAAACTGGAACTGTGCATGCGGGCATGTTAGCTAATGCCAAATGGTGCAGTTAAGAATAATCCATTAAAAGATATGAGTCAGGCTATTAATGATGGCAACTATGTGACACCATTAGCATTAAAGCTCACTACTTGGTAGTGTGGCAGCCCTTTGAAAGCAGTGAGCAGTGCCAGCACGGCCTCTCAGTATTTTGAAAGAGTGCAGGTTAAGAGTGTTAGGTATGGGTGCAGATTAGCATTATTAATAAACACTGCTCACCCACTCACACTGCTTACAGCATGTCTGCTCTTGTTGTGGTGAGTTGGCCATTACTGTATCTTTTATGTAGACAGCCAGACAGACAGAGGCGGACATACAGACAGATAGACAGACAGACAGGCTATATATGGCACAGGCAGAGACCTGTCAGCAGCTCCATTTCAGGACTGAATCTTGTTGCACCTTGCCTGCTCCGGATGATGCAGAGGTTGGCAAAGCGGCCTGGGCCTCTGAGAAAAGGGAGAGTTATGCGAATGTCTGGCTTTCCCACCTGATTCATGCTCCGTGTGCACCTGCACGTGCCCATAGCCTCGTTCTTCTCTTTCTGTCTGTGTTGACAGCTTGTTTTAGAGGAAGGGAATGATGTTTCTTCACAACAGGGGGGAGAAATAATTAACCCCCCACCCCTGCTGCACTGAACTGCTCCTGGCTCTCACAGTGAGCTGGCTCTGGAATCCGACATGCTGCGTCAGGTCAGGCTGATTTCCATGCTGCGAGGCAGTGCCGGCAGCTCTGCTCCCACAATGCAGCGGTCCTGCGGGTTATCCAGTAACTGAGCAGGGTACGATGTGACTGATGCGGATGGAAAACAGGAAAGGCAGACATCTCTCTAGCACTGCAGAACCAGGGTGCACGTCTCTTCCTGCAGCTTCACAGCAGAATGTGACAACACAATGCATATTCAAATGCAGAGCAAAAATGTAAAGCGAGGAATCTAAGGGATTTTTCATAGTATATAGATGTACCATGTGTCAATTACTGCCGCCACCACCACATGCATAATTCATGCATTCATGAGAATATGTATTTTACATGCAATTTTACAGTATGTATTTAAATGATACTCTATTATGCACGTTACATGAGGAGCACAGTAATTGTCATGTATGAATAGGCAATACTAGTGTTCATATACATGAAAAATCAATCCATTGAAAGAGGGGTTCACTGAACATCTGTGGGATGGTGATCATACCAGATGGATTCAGACATGTGAATCTCTTTCAGTCAGCTGTGATGTGTTAGGGAATTTGAATCCTTCTGTGGTATCGCTGTTCATCTTTTTTATCTAAACAGATGAGTGTGACTCTTGGTGATGGAGGGAGATGGGTTGGGGGATGGAGGTGTTGGTTGGGATCGTGTTTGAGGGTGGGGGGCGGGTTTCACTCAGAAAGGACAGCTCTCACAGCAGACAGGAGTGTAATCAATCACAGACAGTCTGGGGTTTTGTGAACTCACCCCCACTTCACCCCCTAGCAGATAATCAGCTTTAAGTTAGTCATAAGTAAGGCCGTATTAATGGGGTTAAAGATGACCATGGAAGGGTATGAGGTGACAGTGGCCAAATCTCCCCCGAAGTCATGCCTTCACTGTAATCTGTTGAATCCTGTTTGTTTCTCCATCTCTGCTCCAGGCCATTCCTAAACTCTCACTTTTTAGATGGTGTGTCAAGGTAGCTGTAAGGTCCTGACTGAAACATCAGACAGTTAACAGAAAGTGTGATGAACATAAATGCAAGTAATGGTAATTGTAATAGTAACATCATAATGTGTAATCATAAAAAATTATGTTAAGAAAAGGATGGGAGGAATAAATATGTTAATCAAGCCTTCATATAATCTGTCTTTTGTCCGCCAGTGATGATGTTGATGATATGCAGTGATTACTGAACATTTCCCATGGGGATGTAGAATGGAGAGAAACTGGTGTATGATTTCTAAAACGTGGAACAGTGCAACATAAGAACAGTGAGCTGAATTTCTCCCACATTAACATTAAGTGGAGGGGGAGCAAAAGCAGATGTGCCCCTCAGCTGAAATTACAGTGAAGTATGAAAACACTGAGTGTTGCATGTTACATGATATCATCAGAAATATCTGATCACCAGCTACACAGGTCTGATTGTGTTTCTTAATTAACTAAGGGCATAACTAACACCCTTCAGATTAAGAGAAAGAAGCCGACAACTGGAAATTGATTGTAATGATCAATTTATATTTGGGTTAGAGTTTTGATACTCTGATAATTTTTGATGAAAACCTGTTATGAATACTACTTTGAGATTCCAGTAAGCAGAGATCCACTAAGAATTCTGCTGTTATGTGTCATCATTTCTCCAGTTGTACACCCCCAGTACTGTACAGGCACACAAGGCTTGTCCACCTGCACAGTGATCAAAAGCAAAGTTTTCCCAGGGAGCTGAGAGCAGGCGTGTGTCATTGAAGGACACTTCACCCATGACTCGGCCAATTACATCACACCAGCAGCCTGATCCTGTTACAGTAATGAAGTGAGGGGGAAAATGCACTGCAGACCTGGGCCATTTAATCCACACCTGTTGTATTGTTCAGAGGAAACAATATCGGTCACAACATTTAGGGACTGCAGTGAGCGGGCAGAGGTGACGGACGATCACTCTGGATATAAAAGGAAAGGGGGCTCTGGGAGATTCATCTCTTCCTCCTTGTTTCTCCTCCTCTCTCGTTCCTGGCTGCAGTGAATGTGCAGAGAGTGAGCGAGCTTACAGTGGCTAGGATGCTCTGCAGGGCCGATTTGTCCTTGTTACAGTGAAAGCCCCTCTATCGTGGGGCATGAGGCTTGAGACCAATGAATTTGCTTCACCGCTGAGTTGATGTCTCATCAATTACAATGTGCATTCACACACACGCACACACATTCAGAGAAGTGCACACAGGCACACACGTACACACATAGAATTCATATCCACTACCCCAAATCCATTCTACATGTATTGTAAATTTTTATATTACCACTCTATGGTTCAAATAAGATTTGTTGGCCCAACAGTTCATAGGTAACTCGCAGCTTATCCTAACTTCTCTGACGTAAGGCAGCTTAATTAATTGCTAGAAGAAATACCATAGTGTTAATAAAAAAAAAATCTGTTTTACTCTCTAAACGGTGGGAAAGCGGAAAGGGGAATGAGAAAATCAGGGTAGGAAACGAGAGGAGGAGTGGGGGGGAGGCCATGAGTGAAACCTTCTTCAAGCGGTGATGTCCCCCTTCTCTGTGTGAGAAGAAGACAGGAAGTCTCAGTTAATTGCATTGTAGAGCAGCGTGTCTGCAGGGAAACATGAACTCCTGACAAAGAAGAAAGAGAACCTCTCTGCTCTCCTGGGCTGAACCTGACAGCAGAAACTATTCAGTCTGTAGCATTATCAGAAGGGCACAATAGACACCAGATATCTGTTTCATTCAGCCATTGTCTCTGTCTGTAAATTCCCCTCCCAACTCCCATCTGGAACTTCAAAAACAATCTCAACGCAGTGCCAGACCTAGACGAACTGTTCCTGTGTACGACTACAAAAATTTTCACTTTTCACTCTTAGCTGTTTATGGCATCCCTCCACCCCATCTCCCTGTTTATTTTCCCTGTTTATGATACCCACACTGGAATTCATCAACCTCAGCCCATGGCCAGGTGCAATCCCTTTGTCAAACTCAAACCCTTTGACAAGCTAAGCAAAGTACCGCTATCACCACACCAAACGCAACCTTCATTGACTGTATGGAAATTCATATCTACTGAATGAAAATAACAGGTTTGTATCAAACATATAAGAACGTCACATGCTTTAATGTTCACCACAAATAAGGTGAATCTACACTGGTTTGTGGGAAAAGGCTGATGAAATATGCCCATCTCCCTTTCCCTGCTTCCATCCCTCTGAAACCTGTTAAGTGCTTCAAGAGCCAGGCGAGTGTGAGATGAAAGGGAAAGAGAGATTAAGGTGAGGAGATAGAGGCTGTTGTTAAAGGTAATGTGAGGTTCCTCAAACAATATTTTCAAAGCAGCTCAGGTTGTTCCCTGTGGCTACCTGATAAGCCCTTTTTCAAGAGAGTAACTCTTCTGTGTGCACTGCATAACAGCTAAAATTAAAGACATGCAGGCAAAGTCAGTGCTGTTCAGCTTGCTGCTGTTTCACTGGAATATAATTCTCCTTTATGTAAAAATGTGAGCTTTGTATGTTGTTTATTTACAGTATTTATAATTTATTTCACTTTGTGACTGACAGCGGTGTTGGTGGGTATAACCCACCCTGGGATTTGAACTTGTGACTCCAAAACCCTCACTGCCACTTGCTGCTTTTTGAATTCATCATTGTCCCAGCAGGCCCCCCTTAACTATTATGTGTGGGAAACTTGAAAACCGATTTCAGGACTGGAACCCATGACCCCCTGTCACAGCTTCAGTGCCTGAATGTATATTCCCCAGTGTGGCTCAAAATTGACAGGGACAGTTGGCCCCAAGCCTGGTTTTCTGTGTGTGTGTGCGCGCATGCGTGCATGCGTGCCTGCATGCATACATGCATGCATGCATGTATGTGTGTGTGTGTGTGTCTATGTGTATGCGTGTGCGTATGTGCATGTGAGCATGTGCATTCATTCGTGCCAGTGTGGAATGCGTGTGTGCATGTTGGTGTCTGTGTGCATTGTTTCGCAGATTTGCAACTGAATAGACATTCATTTTCTTCAAGCATCTCAAAGTGCTCTCAGAGCAGTAATGTGAGGCTCTCTTCAGTGTGGAATGCATGGCAGGGTTTTTGGGATAGAGAGGGTGCTGGGCATCAGCGGGAGAGAACATGGGGTACTCAGGCTCAGAAGAGCAGGAAGCAGCTTCTGACTAATGTCATGTTGTTTTTGGAATGGAAAAATAAATTTCATGTGATTCGCTCATATTCTCGTTGGACCGGGGAGCTGTAAATGAGCTGAATGGCAGCAGCACTGCATCTGAAAAATAACACAGATTAATAGTTTCCAATGAATGCACATAGCATACACTGAAGCAAGCAGTTGAGTAAGGAAAGCCAATGAGTCTCTTTTGTTCTTTTCAGACTGAATCAGTGATGATAACCCAGATTGCAAATGAATATGCATCGAGGAGAATGATATTTAAATAACAATCGTCTCTCAGAAAGGTCATCTGTGCTGTGTATTCAGGGGACTGGAAAAAAAAGACCTTTTTAGGTTTTTGTAGGACTAAGCATTGATTGGCTTTCAGACTAGATTTTGCTGGTGTGTAAGTGTGTGCGAGCATGAATGTGCATGAGTGTATAAGTGTATGTGAGTGTGTGTGTTTGAATGTGAGCTGAGGTGTGAAGTAGACTCTTTATAATGACAGAGTGGATGGCAGGCATGGCAATACTGTGTTGTGCAGATTGCCAACTTAAAAACCCATCTCTGAGGGAAAGCTTGACTGTGGGGGTTGGCACTGGCACTGACTGGTCAGGCTCTATAGCTACCTTTATACAGTATGGCACTGCATGAAACTTGTCATAACTTATTATGTGTGCTGGATTGACACATATTCAGATATGGTCTGGGGTACTCTGTATGTGCTGTTATTCTTGTATTAATATGTTAATGTATTATCATAATGTATTAACGTATGCACTTTTGTACCTGTGCTCCATAAGTTACTCTGCATAAGACAGTCTACCAAGTGCTTGCACATAAAGGAGAAAGAAAGGGACAGACACAAGTGGACTGCCAGAGGCAATGGGAGAGAGTGAGTGTTGGAGACAGAGAGAACACAGAGGGTGTTTGGTTCTTTCTGTTTATTTTTCTTATCTTTCTTATTTTTCTTTTTTTCATTTATGAAGCATTTTCCTTCTGCTCTTTCTACATATAATGTATTTTCACTACAATAATACTTCTATTTATAAATGTGTAAAGTACTGTCACCATTATTGTTAGTATTGTAAGTCAAGAGATAGGACTAAATGTTAAAATCCCTGAGTAATCAGCAGTCTTGAGGTGTTGAGTGGGGGATCAGGGGTAAAAATGTCATTGGGGTCATCAGGTGGGCACCCTCTGTCATTGATGTTTCATTAAGGGAAAACATCAAATATATATTTACCATTTGTAACTCAGCTTTGGCAATACTGTACATGTGAAGTCATGTCAAAAAAGCAAAATTTGAATTTGAGACAAACAGAGGGAGCGTCAGAGACAGATAGAAATAGAGAGACTGAATTAGAGAGGGGGGAGGGTATTCTAGTCACTAATCAAAGTGCTTTAACAAGGAGAGGAACAGGTTGCTCCACAGATGGCCGTTCAGCTGAGCCAACTGGTCCTTTCCATTCCGCAGACAGGCCCTGGTCCTCTCAGCCCCTGCCCCCCCACAGGCAGGCCTGGAGGGGGCGCTGTGCTGACCTGGCAGAGGAGTGCCCTCACTGCCTGTTATTCTCATCGCCCATCCAAAAGTGATTCATCTTAGGAGCTCAGCTGGCCAGGGATTTGTCATTTCTGTGGTGTCTGAGGAGGTGGCTCTTCGCTTTCCTGCGCTGTCTGTCTGAGCGTGCGCATGGAATGTGACATGCGTTCTGCCAAGCGGGACACACAAGCTGTTTTCCCATCTCTCCTCAGCATGCCCGCGTGGGCTGGATCTCAGAGAAATAGGGTACGAGTGTCACATGTGGAGGGGGTTCCTGTGCCTGTTTCCTCTGTGTTTTTTTTTTTCTTCGTGTTTGAAGTTTAGAATTTTTAGTTCGCTTAGCTTTAGTTTTTGACAGATACTTTTGAATGCTAACTATAAATATATCGTGTAATTACACTTTAGCACTGTAGGAAACAGTGATCACAATAAAGTAATCAAAACTGTCATAGTGTGCCATAAACACAAACATTATGTCCCATTAAATGGCTGTTCTTCACTATTGCTAGGGATTTCCCTGTATGTAACTGTTGATTAATGTCAGCACAATTTTATAAATATACCGTCACTGTCCTCCTCAAGTGTCCTCTACAATAATTACCTGTCCTTCAGTCAGTCAAGTTTCAGACTGGTGCCTGTTTGTCTGTCTGTTTGTTCATTCACATTCAGCATTAATAAGACCTATGTTTTTTTTTCTGAAACTAAGATAATTGCTGGTCTATGCTAGTTTTTCCTTAGCTAGCTCTCTAAGTGACCTATGGTTACCTGTCTGTCTTTTGTTCTGTGTATCTAAATGTGTTCCACAACTGTCATACATATTTCTCCATTCATATTGTGTCTTTAACTGACAGGTGGCCTTCTTTCCTGAGTGTCTGTTAGTATAGATTTTGGTTTAACCTTTGTCTGTCTGCCTGTCTGTCTATTTAGATTGGGCACGAGGGACCTGCGCAGAGTGATGCGAGGACTGTGATCACCATGCGGCTCACATGGTCAGGCGTCACACCTTTTGTCGTCGTCACCCTCCTCGGACTTGTCTGGTCAGAGCTGCAGGAAGAACCTCTCTCTCAGGGTAAGAGCTGACAGTCCTGAAGCTTCTGTAACGCTGTCTGCCCGTCTGTCTGTCTGTGAGATTGACATTTCTCCTGCCCTCCAGGTTTGTTGGGAACAATAGACAGCAGGCCTCTGGTAGGGGCACTGGAATGAGAACGTGTGTGGAGGAAGATGTGGCCATAATTGGTCAATTTGGTCCTGTGTAGCAAAGTTCATTTGTGTCTGTGAGTCCAGTATTGAGGGTGACACCACCCCCTGTACTCTGTGACTAAAGCTGTATTAACTCACTGTCCTGGGTCTTTCATGTAGTGAGCAAATGGCTTCTTGTCAGAAGCCTGTGTTGCACGGTTGCAAAATTTAAAAGCATGATCTCCGCTCAGTATGAGTACTACAATACAAGTAGTACAATCCCACTAGTCACACCCACCTGCATATAGATAGCTTGGTTCAATGATCATTTGTCTCTGTACTGATACTCATTTTCTACAGGGCTTATTCTCTTATTTTGTTTTATGGACACAATACCTCATGAGGAAGGGACATCTGTGGATTATGGGTTTCTGGGTTTTGGATGACAATTGCTTAATTTGGGGAAAAAAGAAATTGTAGAATGGGAGTCTTCAGTATTTGGACTTGTACAAATGTCTGTTGTCATTTCTTGGAGACATAACTGAATTTTTGGTTTGACATCCTCACAGATGCTCTGCAGGAGTGTTGAATATTGTAACAGGCATGAGTTAAAACTTTCTCTGCAGCAATCTACCTGTCACAGGAGTAACATGCTGGCAGTGTGCAAAAAAAAAAAAGATCATGAAACCACCTGCCAAAAAAAAAAAAGCAGAGGAAAATGGGTTTTGGTGATGACTACCTCATTCCGCTTCAATCTCCTCGGAGTGAAGCAGATGAAAGGACAGGGGCGAGAAGGGTGACAGGGGGCAGCGAGGTTCACACCATCTCTCTCAATTCGGAATGAAATCACCGCTGGCATCTCCATTTCCCTCCTCTCTCTCTCTAATTCTCACCAGGCGAGGTGAGGACTCCAGCAGTCATTCAGCAGTCCCATTCACTCTCACTGCCCCCTCTCCCTCTTCTCTCTTTCTCTTTCTCCACCCCTCATTCTATTTCTTATTCTCCTCCCTATCCCTTTCCACTTCTTGTCTTCTTTTTCCTCCTCTCTCTCTCCCTCTTTCCCCTTCCCTCTTCCTTTCCTGTCTTTTTACCAGCAGGCTCCAGGCTGATTCCCTCCTTTTCATCTGATCCTTATGTGATCACTGTAGTGTTGCTAACTACCCTATTAATATCAGTCTAGTGATGCAGCAAATTGCATGCACACCCTCACACACAGAGGCAACACATACACACACCGAACATGCACACACACACACACACACACACACACTCATACACGCACATACACCTTTAATGACATTCCTCTCTGCCATCACTACAGAAACGCTGATCTCTCCCTCTGCGTCTGTCTGTTACTCTCTCTTCCTGTCACTCTCTCTTTCTTTCTTTCTCTGTGTCGGGTTGATCGAAGTTGGACGTGTTCGAAATGAAGACTGATAGGGCATACAGGCAGGGGCGCTGTAATTACCCCCTCTGTCAGAGCTAGAGAGGGAGAGCGGTGCTTTATTTCTGCCCTGTATGGAGGTAGGGTGCTGCACTAATATATGGCTTTGGTCCTGTCCTGGTGAGTTTATTGGTTCATTTCGCTCAGTCTGCGGTGATGGTAGATTGAAAAAGCCCAAGACCAGGATTATGATTGCTGCTGCTGCTCTTTTTGTACATGACAGACAGCCATGTTTGGAAGGAAGGCTCTTAGGTCTTTTTTTAAAGTGCTGCTTAAGGCTCGCTGGTTTTCAAAAAAACCCCTTTCAAAATCTCTATATGCTGAATTATTCTGCACTTAGTCTGGGGTAGATAAATATGCATCTGTCACCTGACAGTTTGTCTTCTAAACACTGGATTATTAAAATATTAGGGCTCAACAGAGAGAGGATTGCTTTCACAGCTTAGCCTTATCAGCTCCGCTGAAACAGAGATCAAACAAGAGCCCATGCCCTCAGAGAGCAAGGTTCAACTGGGTTTGTTCAAGTTACTAAACTGACATGAAAAATACACATTCCCCAAAGCATGAACTCACATATGGGATGTGGAGGACCAACAACAAAATATGCTGAAGTGTGTTGAACAAGAGGTCTTTTGACATACATCAAAAAATGAATTCTTTATATTATGGAATTGACCTTATAATGACATATATTACCTAGTAATAACAGAAAGAGAAACCCAGTGATAGTCCTAATAGCGGGCTATCAGGACTGAGGTGACAGTGTGTCAAGCTGGTCATACTCCCATAAAAACACCTCCTGCCCTGATTTTGTTTCCACAGGCCTAGCTGTGTTTTTGAAAGCCATCGGTCATGGTACAGTCAGACCCCATGATGATTTTATAGTTAATAAAGAAGTATAAGCATGCTGCATTTCACAGTGCTGGACCCTTGCTGACCTTTACGTCACCAAGCTAACGTTAAGTCAACAGAGGACATTCATGGAGGGTGCCTAGATGAGAATGGATTCCTGGCCAAAAATCCCCCTGGTGTGTCCCTGAACACATTTCTATACTACAGGTTACACACTTCTAGTGCCTGCTGACCCATTTTTAGGATACGGGATGGATTTTGATAGAGACCTTATAAATGTAGAAATATTGCTTTGATGTGTGTTCAACATTTCTGCAATGCACACCCAGTGCACCTCTGGGTATTTATATGAAGGCTGCTTTGACATCTTTTCTAATTGAGGACAGAGGAGTGAAAAAAGAGCCTTATTACTGAGTCTCCGTGGAGCCAGCTGTGTTTTATATGCCGGTCACCTGTATTTCCTCTCCACAGAAAATATGTAATATCTCCTCCTGGCACCCAGCAGACGAAAGCTTTTTTTGTTAAATGAATGGAGCAGGAAAAGTAACTTGACACAGACAGCGTCTTTCCTCCTAGATGGTATTTTTTTCTGTTTCCAAGAGCGATTGCTGATTGCCTGCACGGCTCTCGGCAAATTGCCCTGTAATTATATTGGGATGGAATCTTTCCCTCTGGCTGGGAGTTTCGTGTTTCTCTGACAGAAACACTGGGAGCGGGACAGGACCCGGACTGCAGGGTGGGATTGCGGTGCAATGAAAATTGAGGAAAAATAAATGGTTGTTGAGATAGACTGTATTCGGTGATGTCAGGTATATTTTGATATATTAGAAAATAGCACCTGGTTTGTTGGAACGGAGAAATAGCATGGCTTGGGTAATAATAATCCAGAGTTTCAGACATTTAAGAATACGGGATATGTTCTCAAAAAGATATAGGAGGTGGACCTCTCTCTCTCACGTGCACACACACACATGTGCACACACACACACACACACACACACACACACACACACACACATACACACAATTATGTACTGTACGCAGACAGAAGTCATAGAACTTTAGATCTGACTGTCCTTTGGCTTGACTGTCCTTTGGCTTGATAGAAAATTGCACGGCAATGAAATGCTGAGGTTTTCCCATTAGATTGATCAATGCAGAAAAATTAGTCCTACAGGTTGCAGGTCCCTTTGATTATGCTGAGACAATGCGTTTCCCTGAATGTTGTGGAGCACTTTGATAGCTTTCTGCCTTTTCCACTTCTTTGTTTTGGATAACCCACATAAACCTTTGTATTGATGTGGAGTTGTGTTTGGAGTCTCAACTTCAGAGCTGCTAAGTGAGGTTGCCAGGTCTGTGGTGTGTGAACATTGAAGCAGCTTGTTGGGTTTCTTTCCAGACATAATAAACCTAAACAACGTGGAAGTTCTGTGGAGTTTCCAGGTTTAAGGAGTCTATACAAGGGGCAGCTTACTAGGTTTAAGGTTTTAAGATGCTGTTATGTCGGGTAGGTAAATAAGACCAGAAACAGAATGTTACAGCACACAGTTTCTTCTCCACAGAACAACGTCTCCAAATGAGCTGCTTGACAACAAACTGAAATAGCCTTAGTTTCTTCTTAGCCTCAGCTGTGTTACAGTCACTAATGTGTGCATTGCTTGTCCCCTAAGTTTTTTTTTTTAAAATAAATTCCCTCATATGCATAATGAGTATTACGGCCTCTGTGACTCTATGTTGGACTGATATGTCGGAGTAGAGGAGAGCAGCGGAGTCCAATTATCATTTGCTATCAAGGGATCCTCATTAGTGTAGAAACTTTTAATTAGTCACTTTATCCAGGCATTAATGAGGGTTTATAACACAGGTTACTGCCCTGGGTCTTTTGGTTCATGCAGAGTATTCCGGGGATACATGTCTATGACATACAGTATCAAATATGATAGACAACACATTCTGCTGTTATTGGTTCTGAGAATAATATTCCAACACCATGGTATTGGTGTAAAGTGGAAATTTCTATCTCCTGAAACACTGACTTTCAAATACATTGTTTTCCCATGATGCTCCTACAGAAAGGAATTTTTTAATTTTTTGAATTTGTTCCTGGTAATCTTTCTTTCATCGCTGGTTTTCTGTACTTCAAGGCACAGTTGTCTCCTGATAACATTGTTATCTCAACCTCCTGGTAAGATTTCCCTATGTGCAGGAGTGGTGAGTTAACCACCTCTGATCATGCACAAATTTTGAAAGTGGTTATAATCCGGGAAGGCTATAAACAAATAGCAATAACACTGAAGAGATACATTAGCCTGGAAGAGGAAGCTGCATTAGTTCTCCTTTTAATGTCTGCTACTGTGTAGAGTTAAATAGATGCACTCATGAGTTAATCTGCCATTTCCAACCCGTAGCACTGGTCCTTTTGCTCTTACCTATATCCTGGGCACAAAGCCATGGCTATCACACAATCAAATGCAGCAGATTTTCATTCCTTCTCTATGTACCAAGGAGCAAACATCCATTTTTGTTGCTGTGGTTAAGGTGGCTATTTACTTCACACCAAAGCTGTTCTGACATTGAAGCATCCCAAACATAACCATAATAATGTGGTCAGCAACCAGGCCAATGCTGAACATATCTAAACTCAGTTAGCAGACAGCCAAGGACCACCACAGTGATACAAGATGACATCCAATAAAATGTAACATGTGCATCAATGGAAACCATTTTACAGTACATTGCTGGCAGTCAGACAATGGAGTATAAACCTGCTATACAATCCTTAAACAATGATTTTTAGACATGATTTATCTGTCATGTCTTTGCTCTCTTTACATGAATGTAACAGCTGTTGAAATATCACTTTGCTGTTAATATCTGTTTATTAAGTCATATATATACTCTGCATACCTTGTTGTATACACTCGTTGCTCACCATTTTGGTCTCTCTCACAAAGCACCACAAGGGAGCCTCAGCAAACACAACGTGAAAATAAATTCTAGACGGAGAGACGATACAAAACTGTGGCTGAGCAAAGAGCATAATGACTTCTTTCTCCAGTGTTTGCCATTAATTAATTAAATATCTACATTAATTACTTTGTTTCCTTTTTACATTTCTGTAAATGATCACACTGCACATTTATACTTCTGCTGTGTACTCAACAGAGCTGTGTTTTCAGAGTCCTACTTTGGAAATTCTTTGAGTGTAAATGAATGAGGCCAATGAATAGGATGCTGTGGATTTGGATGGAACACTGAGACGTGAAACCACGGGTACTTTCACCCCTAACTTTGTCACAGGGACAAAACCTGTACCCTCTACCTCACATATCAATTTCATCCCACATCCCAAACACTGTTTCTCCCCTGTCTCCCCACTATATGAGAACAAGAAAGTCCAGCCCTGTGCAGCACAATGCCATTATAGAATGGAACCTGTAGACAGCTGTGTCCACCTTGAGTAGAGGCCTCCCACCAGTTTTCACTATCAGTGTACCTACATCACCTCATCACGGTAATGAGACACATTCTCCAGGTCGGCCTGTACTGTAGCTTCATTTGCTGTGGTGATCACAGTGTGTGCATGCCTTTGTTGCAGTGGCATAATGGTTAATGGGCAACTGAAGGGTGCTGGTGGCTTGCAGGCTAGCACTCCCCATGTACCTGATTAAAATTCCACACTGCCCTGTGCTAAGGAAGTGCTGGGTGGCATACTCTTTCTTGCCAATAACAAGTACTGTTAGTAGAGCTGCCATTGAGGAGGGCTTATGGTTCTTTTTCAGTTGTTGCTGTTTTGGCTATTGAAGTGGATTGAGTTCAGTTTAGATGTAAACAGACCCCTGTCTTCCCACAGCTCTCAGTGAATTAGGTGCGAGGACGACAGCCTTGGGGGTGGGGGGTTGGGAGGGAGGCATAGAATTGCTCCGTCTGTGTCACGCACCTCAATGTGATCTTGGCCTTTCCTTGTTTAACCCATACACTTAGGTGGAGCCTTCAATCAATCTGCCTTCCAGTCACCTTGTAGAGCTGGGAGAGAGGGAGTGCAGAGGACTGATTCCCTGCAGTCAGCACACTCACGTTGGGCCCTTGCTCTATCACCGCCTCCTGAATTGTTCAGTGTAGAGGCATTGACCTCTAACGCTGGCTGCTCTTCCAGTGTTATTGTTTCCTTAATTGCTTTCCTTCACTATTTAATGCCTTTAGATGGGTTGTGCAGAGCATACAGAGGGCCCTGTTGGCTCATGGGTAAAGTCCGCCGAATTGCAGGTCATAGTTATTGGCGTCCAGTGATACGAGAGCTCTCACATTAAAAGGAAGTGCCCGGTGGAGCTCTCACAGGTACTGATGCATAAGAAGAGTGCATCGTGGAAGAATGAGCTTTTAATCTGCTGCAAAATGATCAGTCGTTTTCA
Source organism: Megalops atlanticus (assembly GCA_019176425.1). Taxonomy (NCBI): domain Eukaryota; kingdom Metazoa; phylum Chordata; class Actinopteri; order Elopiformes; family Megalopidae; genus Megalops; species Megalops atlanticus. The sequence goes on from CM032877.1 coordinate 36,402,928, forward strand.
TTAGTTCAGAGGGAGCTGGCAATATCTGGTTCCATTCACCTCTGCTGTTCTCGATAGAGAAGCTAAGCTATAATGATTAGGGGCTGTGCAATACAATTTTTCTACAGAAAAAACCTAAATTACCTAGAGATCTCAGTCATTTATATGGCCACACAGCTCATAAGGCTGCATAATTAATGGCCAAACTTTGACCATTTTGCATTTCCGTGTTGTTTTTCCTTTTTCATAATCTGCTTTTTCCTGTATATCCATAGTTTTATTAATAGTACTATTTTGAATACATTATGGTAGTGTCATCTCTACTGTTATTGTTAGTTCTAGGCATATTATATGCAGCCCCAGCACAGATACAGTATAAATGCAAATTGTATTGCTCCTCGTGTCACAAAGACATGTGTTACAAAAGAAGAGTAGCGTGAATTGTTCTAGCATATAGTGCATAGCCTCAAATACCTTCCACCTAGACTTTCCTGCATTCAGCTGGGTGATCTTACGTTTGAAAAACTACACCCTTTTAAGATGGAAAAAAAAAAATAACATGAAGTCACACAAAAGAATTTAGGAAGAGGACAGTAACATCACTTTTGAGTAATGCTTGTTCAGTTTGTGTGATGTAATGTTACCCATTTTAGAGTAACATCAATTTGATACTGATGACTAATGATTTTAATGATCTTTAAAATTTTTTACTGATGTAGACAATTGCATTACATCCCATTACATTCATTTAGCAGATGCTCTTATCCAGAGCAACTTCTAGCACAAAACAGAAGCGTATCCATTCAAGTTGAATGAGCGACAGTGTCAGACCAGGCTAACAACACTCCCAGACCAGTGTGTCAGGGCTCAGGCAAGGACTCAAGCGCGGACACCAGGGCTTCAGGTTCCAGAAAGCTTTAACACAGACGTCAGGCGAAGTAGCAAAACCAGAACAGGCAGTGTCAGTAACAGACAGGCAGTCCGTGGGCAAACCAGGGTCGAAAACGGGAACAGGCAGGGTCAGTAACCAGGCAGGCAGATACTCAGGCAAACAGAGCAAGGCGGCGAGCAGAACCAAGGTCGAAGAACAGGCAGGAACAAAAACGGCAAGACTTACAGGGAAAAAGCATGGCGGGAACGAAACAGGAAAAACACTGCAACGAACTGGCAAACAGGACAGAGACAAGCAGGGTAGATATAGGGTAGGGCTGATGAGGTGATGGGAAGCAGGTGTGCAGGCAGGCAGGTGGAGATGATCAGGTGGGCGGAGACAGGGCGGAGAGCGGGGCAGGGCTGGAACACAAGGAAAAACAAAAGCACATGGACACAATGACAGATGGGGAGAACATAAACACAACAGCTAGGGGGCCGGAGTACTGACACAGTGAGTGTGAGCATAACACTATTCAAGCCCTACCACAAGTTAACTTGTGCAACCTGACTAGGCAATGGGAGCCAAGTATACTACCATACATCAGTCACTAGATCACAGAATCCAAAACACATTGCAATACTACATGTAAAGACAACACCAAGTAATACAATAGCAGGTGTTAGGGGGTGGGAACTGAGGTGTAACCAAGATGCAGTCTGAAGAGGTGGGTCTTCAGTCTGTGTCAAAAGATTGCCAGTGATTTTGCTGTCCTGACCCCCATGGGGAATTCACTCTACCACTGAGGGACCAGTACAGACAGGGATTGTGTCTTAGAGGAGCGACCCTGACAAGATGGGATAATCAGTTTCCCCATGGTAGCAGACCATAGTGATCTTGGTGGAAGCAATATCTGCTTTGTAGATGGCTTTTTGTAGGCTCACAGCATTTTTGTGCCCTGTTGTCCTCTCTTCCTTTTGTCACGGAGCAATGTGACATTGGTTTTACTGTGACAGCAGCAGGATGGTGGAGTGATGTGTTGGTGAGGAGGGGAGAGAGGCTCAGTCACTGGCTCCTGTCTGTCACAGTGTCTCAGAGATGCTCACTAGTGATCAGGTCGGGTAATGTGGCCATAGGACTGGTACACCTGTCACAAGTTGCAGGTCAAAGAGATAGACTAGACAAACACACCTCGAGTCTTAGAAGAGAATGTCTCCTTTACACACATTCTGACTCACACAGGTACGCACAAATATCCACACATATACATTATGTGTTGCAGACAACTACACAAGGTATAATTGGTCATTTGATTGACTGTTCGAGCAGTGCACATGTCAGGTTTTCCATCTCTGTGGATTTGTGGGCAGCTGGTATTGAACCTGGGTGTGTTCTCAAATACATCAATATGCAAAGCCAGTGTAGGTCAGGTTATTTCTTATCCTTCCAGTCACACATCCTTCTTGGAAACTGCTGACACCCACCCACACACATACGTGCGCACAGACACATAGACACACTCTGTTCCTAGCACATTAACTTAAAGATTGATTGTGGAGGTGGGCGGGGAGTTGGTTTGGGGGAAGGAGTGGGGGTTGAGCAGATGGAGGGTGTCACAGAAACTGCGCAGCCATCAGAGTCAGTGATGCATCAGTTCACTTTTTTCCCCTGTTATCTTCCTGGATTTGTGGCTGGTTAGCATAGGACCAGTGTCGGTTATCAAAGGCATCGATATGCCAAGCCATTGTATGTCAGGTCATTTCTCATTGTCAGTGACACAACATCGTTGGAAATTACTAATGCATGCAATCACACACACACACACACACACACACACACACACACACACACACAAATACACATGCACCAAAGGCAGCAGAACCCTGAATGCTGTTCTATCAGGATCACAGTCCACAGTCAGATCACTTCACCAAGCTGTCTGTATGATACTCCCTGGGTGCAGACAGCATGTGACCACTGGGGAGCACTCGCTCAGACAATTCACCACTGAGAAGGAGATAAGAGGCCTATCCCCTGCAGCTCTCCATGTGTTATTATCAGTAGTTTTACAGTGCTGAGGTGGTGTGTTAACATATATATTCTTTATATTAGAACAATACACCTTTTCTGTCTGTGTTCAATCCATTGAATAACTCTTGCTTTTTATACAGTCGAGAATTTATTCTGGGGCTTGATTTATCTTGGAGTTCTGCGCTGCAGTGCATTTCTCAAGCATACAGACACAGGAGGCAATCACACACACAAGGCCCGACCTGGTTCTCTACACTTCTGCTCTTTCACCATCATATGCAAGAGTTAAAAAACAATGTTGCTGCTAATGTTTACATCACCACCATTATCGCATTCTCACTCTCTTGCATAAGCAATCGGCATGCACAGTCACTCCCCATTGATATATCCCTAACACTGAGATCCACCTGTTGGATATGCCTGGGCGCTACTGTATTTACTGTATTTGCTGTACTGCTTGATGTTCCTTGACCCATCCACTCGATGGGACAACCATTGGAGAGGAATTACAGAAGAGTGTCTCAGAGGCCGCTCGGATTCTATGGTATGTGAGGGCCACGGCATTTTGTTTAGAGCAGGGTTGGTGGCAGGGGTGGAATGGTGTGTTGGTGACCCCAGACGCACATGTAACGTCACTGCTTCCAGTGGATAGGTGACACCTGAGGGCAGGGAGTCAGGGTGGTAAGAGACCCATTTGCAGTCGAAGTCACCCTGCCACTTGTAGTGAAGTGGCAATGGAATACGGCAACGCATCTTTGGAGCCTTTAAATGGAAGCCCTGGAGATAGGTGGGTGGTGGTGTGATGCGAGTCAAGTGTATCTTCTTGGATGTTAAAAGCACTATGCTGCCACACAGAATTTCTACTGAAATCCATCTGTCTGGGTAGGGGCTGTGTTGGTCTTTATACATCAACTGCATGGCTGCTGTTGCTGCTTTTGTTGTATGCCTGTGTCCTTATGAGGCCTGTCATTCTTCTCAGTTCATACCTGATAACTCCCCTTTTGTCACTGTCTGAATGCATTTGCATGTTGGCTCCATTTATAATGATACAGTGCAAATTGTAAACAAATTTATTTTTGTAAACACTGTATACATACAGTGTGTGTGTGTTTGTGTATTTCAGTATGAACTATCTTACTGTCAATCAGCATCCTCTGCTCTCTTCAATTAGTACAAAGTGCAGCAGCACAAATCCTAAAAAAAACACTGCATCATGCAGGTACAAACTACACATGAGGGGCAGTGTTGTCGTACCCTTGAGCAAGGTGCTTAACCTGAATGGCTTCAGTATGTGTCCAGCTGAGCAAAGGGATAACAGGTAGAAAATGTAATATATGCAGACCATTCTGGATAAGGACATTGGCCAAGAAACTAAGTAATGTAATCGAGAGAGGGGGAGGGAAACTGAAGGTCAAATTACCATCTGATGTGCTCTAAAATGCAGAACACAAGTTTTAATATCATACTGTGCTTACTCACTATGAAATCACAGAATCTCCAAGATTCTTAGAGGCACTTCCAGACCCCCTTTCATTTTAATCAACCCCCCCTTCCCCCGCTCCACTACCGACATATCCGCTCACAGCAGCACACAGTGGTGGAGAAATCAGGTGATAGCCAAGGTTATTGACCGGCCGCCTCAAAGTGAGTAACTGAGATTCTTATCATGGACATATTTTTGTTTTTGTTGATTATGTGCAGCCTTAAGACAATAAGAAACCACTGTGGCTGGGGAACAGAATGGTTGCAGGAGAGGGCCAGGGTAATGATATGTATGAGCATTTATCACTGCACTGCTGTCTGTGTGAAATGAAAGAAGCCATTAATGTTGGGTACGCATGAAAGAAAAAATATCTCCAAGATCTCCTTTTTCAAAGACAAATCATTGAATATATTTGATTCTTGGAGAGACAGAAAGAAAGAAAGAAAGTAAGAGAGAAATACAGAAAAAAGATGGTGAATGCATAAAGGCTAAAAGTAAATATTCACTTTAAATGGCAGAACTCTGAAGCTTTGTTGGTTGTTAGTTTTTGTGCATGCCTGCACACGCACATGCACGCATGTGTGTGTGCAAATGTGTGTGTGTGTGTGTGTGTGTGTGTGTGTGGAAGTCCAACACAGCACAGCCTCCCTCGAACGCCTGCACAAGCTGAATACAGATGGAGAAGGGAGAAGAGGAGGATTGGGGGGCAGAGGGGTGACTGCTGGGGAAGAGTCTGAATAAAGATGGAGGGCTAAAGACAGAAGACTGAGAGAGAGAGAGAGAGAGAGAGAGAGAGGTGGAAGTGGTGAAGAGGATTTGAGGAAAGCAAAACCTGAGGTGGAGAGAGAGAGAGAGGAAGAGAGGAATGTTATTAGTTTTCCCAGATACTGCAGCTGCACTGTGTAGGAATTCCGTTAAAACAATATTAGACCAGCCTTATGTTGTGAAATGCTGCATTACAGGGATAGACACCTTAATGGTCATTTCATTATTTATTTATTTTGTGTGTGTGTGTGTGTGTGTGTGTGTGTGTGTGTGGGGGGTCTGTTTCATGTTTCATACTATTCCAGGAACCACCAAACTGTATTTAGGTACAAAACCACAATTTCAGTTCAAATTAATGCATGCCTTCAATGCTGTCATGTCTTTTATCTTATAATAGTTAGCCTGCATCTAATTAGAGTTTTAAATTGATTGTTGGTTCTCTCAGACAAAAATCTATATGTTTGAAACTTAAACCTTGTGGAAGTGTTTGTTAACATGATCCAAACACTGCCTTACAAGGCTGATAAAATGCATATGGGACAGATCCAAGCAAACACTTCCTCTAGGTCTAATATCTCAAATCAAGGTAATCAAGCGAGAGGCAAAGAGACATGAACCTTGACAAAGGTAGTTCAATGACACAGACATTCTTTTAAAGCAAGCACTTTTCAGCATGCTACTTTCCCATTTGAAATATCCTCAAATCACTTGTAATTTTAATGCCAGCCTTGTTGCACCACAGTTGCAAATCACATTTGGAATGTGATTTATTTTGAACATGTTTTGTGCTTATAACCACATTTCCAGTAGTTGAGCAAGTCATCTCTTTGGAATTATGAAGGAGGATCACCCTTCCTATTTATTAGCAGATACCACTATTCAGGGGAACTTACACATCTTGCATTTTGCACAGCTGGATTTTTATTGGAGCCATTCAGATTACAGTGAATACCATGCTCAAGAGTACAACAGCAGTGCCCCATTTGAGAATGGACTCTCCTACCTTTTGGTTACAAAGCAGGTTCTCTAATTTCATCTCTTGTTTCATCCAGCTACCCACACAAGAGCAGTGGCCAATGCCATTGTTCTAAGCTCTATGGTCCGTGTGCTGTATTCATGGCATAAATATATTAAAGTTCAAGAACTATGTATGTTTGGTAAATGAGACCCCATAGGGTTTTGAGACAGCAGACTGGGAGAGGTGCTCTGCTCATAGTTCTGTATGTCATAACCATGTTTGCGTGGAAATGAGAAACTCAGACAATTACCCAGAACGTGCAGACAGGGCCACTAACAAGCTTAACAAATGAACAAATACAGCACTGCCGTACCCCAGTCTAAGTGTTCACCTGAAACTGGCCAATTAGACGAGGCTGCTTCCCTGCGCGGATTCAGCGGGGACATGAATAATTTTGTTTCGCTGTATGATGCTGCTTAGCATTAGTCATTTTGATTTACAGACCTACCCTCTCAGCTTGACGCTATTCTCTGCTGGAATAATTAGTTAACTTTAAACTAGGAAAAATAGGGGGAAAAAAGCTTAACAGAAAAGGGGGAGTTGATGTACTTGTCCTAAACAGTACACTCTTTTTAAAGTGAATCCTGAGGCCTTTGAAGCTCTGGCACTTTTTTGTGTTGCTGTAAGATGTTCGAAGCCCCGCTGGGGGCGTTGTCGGTGTAGGCGCACAGGGAGGGACAGCGGTGGCACAATGACAAGAACACCTGCAGGCGGTCGCCTTCAAATTCAGCCGTGATAGATGGTTTAGCCAGCTCCCGGCGATTTGTAAACTGTTATCATTGTTAATGTGTGGGGATAGTCTCAAAGAAGACATGCATTTGTTTTTCTTCTGGGGAACTGAGAAACAAAGAAAAAGGAGCTGGCAATTTTGGGCTTATTTGCAAATAGTGTCCTTTTGTCTTTGAATACAATTATGGATACTTATTTACTATCTGGGAGGAACACATTTTGAAGGTGCTTTTACACTAGCTTTTTCTGTTGAAATTGATTGATTTGAGAATTCTTCCCCTGTAGGTGTTTGGTCAGAGCACATTATAGTTCTGGCTTGTTTTTGAACAGGGAAAAGTGCTTGAAGGGAGTGAATGGGGTGAGTACAATAGATAAGGCATCTTGATGAGCTGAGCTGCTCAGTCACTTGCTTGCCTGAGTACCAACTCGGTGTTTCGCCTATAGGACCGTTATTCAATCTACAATATAAAGGCTCATTAAATGTGTTTGCCAGCAGAATTAGATCCTTGCTCGAGCGGCCGTGTGATTTAGAATAAAGATGTTTGCCGCCCAAAAACATGCGGGGTTCGCGCAATCGTGGCAGATGGAAATCCATAAATTCAGAATTATGATAAGCCCCTCGCTGGGGAGTGTAATCCAGCTGCCATCGATGCAGCACTGGGGAGGATTAGGGCGCAGAGCTCTCCGTGGTGCTGAAATGCCACGAGACGCAGCCTTGTGAGACTGTCTCCATGGATCCTCTGTCTGTGTGCACATTTCAGATTCAATATATGCGTATGGGAGTATGTGTGCATGTGTGCCTGCCTGTGTGCATGTGTGTGTGTGCATGCTAGTATTTGCCTCAGCAGTGCGAGAGTTTGAGTGATGGAACTAACAATGGTTGTTGTGGAAACTGGAATTGGAACTGGAACTGTAAGGAATACTGGTTGGTAGCACGTGATGAAGGAGAGGAGAGGAGAGATAAAGGAGGGGAGAGACAACTGAGGGATGGGTGTGAAGCTAAAACTGCACACAAGCATTCACTGTTTGTTCCTATCAATACATATATATTACACACAACCATTGTAGTGCCAATAGGTCCTGGCACTTTAACTGGGTCTCTTTTTCACCCTTGCAGGAAAATGTTGATAGCACACCCCTCTCCTGAGGATTGCCTGGTGCGAAGAAAAGGGGTGGGTGTTAGGTGTCATCACATTTTCTGTGTGTGAGATGGATGTTATGATGTCACAAGTAACATAAGAAACAAGACGTGCAATTTTCAGTATTTCAATTTTTTTTTGTATTTCAAAATTGTATCGTTTTGAACATCACTAACTGCAAAATTGGAATTAAAAACACATGTACATTCTGCGCAGTTAAAACTGAAGCAATTTTAATGTTTATAAAAATAATCCATTATTTAAATGCAGTGATCAAATATTTATTGCATGTGATATTATTACCATGTATCAAAGTGTAAATTGAGCATGGTGTAGAAGCACCTGGAAAATTCAGAATATACAGCTTTGGCAATGCTGACCTTGATGTATGCAGCGGAAGGAGTAATGTGACCAACATCCTTTTCAGGGAGACACAATGTCCTAATCTCCAAATTGAGATTCCATTGTGTTGGGCATACAGCAATTAGCTGCCAAACAAACAATCAACACCTGTTCTTCACCCTCCCTGGAGATTCAGCTGGCTCAGGTATCTGACTTGTAACAGTCATCCCATCCAAACTGTACTATAAACACTGTGAGGCTGGTCGTAGTGATTTCTCTGCAAGTGTCCATCAGGCAGAATAATGTCTATTACCTCACTGGTGTAAAGAAGGACATTTTATCAACATGGAGTGCATTCCACTGGAGTTCACTTTTAATGGACATTCTAATGGAGTGCATTCCACTAGAATTCACCTTTTGTGGTCATTCACTAGAGCCTTTTGTAACTTAAGTGCAGTCAAAGCAGCAAATAGATGACAATTGTCTGTTACTGTTTTATGTGACAATGATAATATGTCATCATCAGAATTCAGCAATGCAGCAGTACAGTCAAAAAAGAAAAAAATTCACCTCATCCCTTGGAAGTAGCGTAACCCTAAGAGCAAGCCTAAGGTGAAAGCAGCAAAGAAAAACTCCCTAGCTAAAAGGAAGAAACCTTGAGCAGAACATGGCTCAAAGGGGGAGCCCATCCACCAGTCAGTCAAGCTAGGTCCAATTAGGAAATAGCTGTGGGTAATTACCCAATCTCAGGTGAGTGACTTAGAAAAAGAAAAATACATTAAAATGCATTACAAACAACAGTTCTTGACATTCATTTACGCTCGGTGGTAACCTGAACAATTGATACAGTGATACAACTTAACATCTTGTAATGCATTTTAGCCATCTAAATGATTGGAACCCTTGGGCTTTTGTGTTTTGTGGGAACTCATCCATGTCAAAGTTTTCCCTTTATGGAGGGCCTATGGGATAACATAATGTTATTTCACACACACACACACACACACACACACACACACACACACACACACACACACACAATCACACACAAATACACACATCTCTTTTACGTCTTTCCTTCCTTGCTTTCCTCCACATTCCAGCCAAACCAAAATTAGGGTTGATTGGGGCCACAGGTGTAAAGATGGTAGTAATGAAAGACGCTTCATGCTTTGATTTGTGTATGGCTCTCCCGCATTGCCACAGTGGTTTGGGCATTTGGGACCCCCCTCCACAGATGTAGAGGAAAGTGAGCTTTCACTCCAGGCGTGTTTCTTTGGCTGATTACTGATGGTTTGCGTGGTTTTCTCTTCTCTGATGTTTACACGTGTGCACAGGGACCGTCAGGAGCGACCAGCCATCTGCACACTTTCTGTTCCCCGTCATTCTGTCGGCATGGCGGTGTGCTCCCCTTCCAGTCAAAATGAAAACCATCAGACCGATGTGCAAATACCCCCAACCCCTCCCACGCACATTTTCACACACTCCTTTTGTGCTCCCCCCCTCCCCATCCTCCTATCCCCTAGATCCTAGCACAGACACCGAGGTAGTGTGGAGAAATTCAATAAGATGCGTCATTTACATAGGGTTACACCAGCTGGCATTATTCCCCAGTCCCTGATTAAAGGGATTAGGCATTTTTAATTTAACAATGGATTTACATAAAGCTCTAAAAGGGGGATCGACTGCCTTCCCCTCTACCTGTCCGCACAGCTCCTCTCTCTCCAGCGCTGATCCAGGATCAGGGTGGTCATGATTTTCACAGTGGGAACAGAAGGCACATTTGATTGTACCTGTTAATAATGTGTTAGATGTAATCTGTTCCTCTCAGCCAGTGGTCTGTGCACTCTCCTTATGCACTTGGTCTTCATTCATAATGTCAGGGCTTCAATGCTATGTGTTGGCATCCTTGTACAGTACCAGCTGCTGCTATTCTCTCATATGGTGTGTCTCAGCTGCAAACAAGCAAGACGCTTGTATTGTACCTGTCATGTGTCTCTTATGTAGATCTGCACTTTGCTGATATTGCGTTCAGGTGTTGTCATGTGGCACACCTGTACACCTGCAGTTACAGTTTTAATGGTACCCTTACCTGAATATCAGGTCAGAGGAAGGGGAGATGCCTCTTTATTTTTGCTGTACAATTTCCTAAACAGGAGGTGGAGGCACGGCAATGACTTCTGGGGTTTTTTTTAACAGAGTCACCCAAATTGTGCTGTGAATAAAACCCTAATGTGGGCTCAGATCATGTTAATATGTTATAGCATCAATGGCACAAGAGATGGTCTTGTTTATGTTCCATAAGTGGTCACACAGAGGCACGTGTTCCCTCTCAATGAAGCAGCATGAGAGCTTACAGTTCAGCTCACTATGCCAATCAGCTAAAGTCAAACTATTTTTTTTACTGTTGAAAAACAGAGCTTGTGTCAGGCCACTGCTTCTGAGCCTCAAACATTTCAGTTGGACGTTGGAAGCACTTAGTATGCATCTGGGGACTGCAGAGGGCACAGGGGCTGGTATAAGGGTGGGTTAACAGTGTGTTGAACTGCATCAGTCAGGAAAGCTTTATTTTTGGTGAAGGACACAGTAATTAATCCCAGAGAAATGCAGTATCTCCAGAGTACCTACATTTACACTTACACTTGCATCTTTCTGCCTGTGCTTGCAAACTCACCGTGTGGCTGCACCACCCTCTTGTGGAGCATCAGGGAACTTCGCCTTTTCATTGCTTGGAACAGACGCTCGGAATTAGAAATAGTCAGATACATGTCTGGATATTTAGAATATTTATTTGCATCTGTTAATTGTAATTATATTTAAATTTCAATTTACCCTTTAATCAATACACTCCGTAGAGAGAAATGAATACTACAGCACAGTGGTGCAGTGGTGAGTGGCATTGTTCGTAACTGCAGTTCCAGGATGGGGCACTGCAAAATTCCCTCAGTAAATATCCAGCTGTATAAATGGATGTAAAAAGTAAGCTATGTTATTTCTGTTGGACAAGAGCATCTGCTAAGCTAATATAATGTAAACACATACTTGTTTGCAAAACCAAGCTAAATGTTATTTAGGTTATTTTACTCTGTCAATAGTCATAATCGTAACACTTTACACTAAGTCACACATATACAAATGTAGTTACATTGGCTAATTTGGTAACAAAAGTGTAACTGCATGCCATTACAAAGTAATTGCACTGCCATTGCCATTTATGGGGTTCAATAAATTATTATATACTGTAAATAACTATTTAACAAGAGTGTAACTACATGTCATTGCACACTACAATATAATTTTCAGTTACAGTGTAACTGCACTGGTATAATTCAGTTTAATGTAAAGTGTAACCAAAACATTTTATCTGAAAATAAGTTATTTTGTGATCCCAATTGGCTGCACAGCATAACTACAAAAGACTAAAATAAGAATAAAAATAAATATCATGACAGCAAGATAATAAAGGAAGGATTTCATGTTTTTTTAAAGAGGTCATTAGAATAAGGTGTGCTTCACAGTGAGAAAGATGGAGGAAACCATTTAAATTTCTGAATTTATGAAATGTGAATGTGGAAATTGGATAAAGCTCTAAAGTGGGTAAAGGCTAAACAAGACAAAGCTGTGGTGCAGTTGGAGCCATATGCTGGGTGGAGTTCTGGACTGGGTGGAACTCTGGGGCAGTTTAGAGAATCCAGCACTGTGAAGGAGCTGTAGCAGCACAGACCCACTTCAGTTGCAGCTAACAGTTAGTAATGCTGGCAAAGCATCTGGCCCCTGTGCATTGTGGTATGCCATTCTTTGGGTCTTGTTTCATTTCAGTCAACCTCTCAAACATCTCAAACAGTTCCTCTGTCTCTCAGTGTAATTCAGTTCAATGGTGTTTTGATAGCAGAACAAACTGAAGCAGTGTTGGGAAAGGATACATGTAATGTAAATAATAAAAGTCCAGCTGTGTAGATTTTAATAAAACATCAATACATACAGGAATTCAAGGATGCTTCTCTCTCTTTCGCTCCCCATTGCCCACAACTCTTTATATCTGTTAAGGTGTAAAGCTTTTCTGAAGTAATGTTCAGCTCAAAGTATTTTGTGAATGCCTAATCAGATACAGTTCTCAACACAGCAGCCCTTCTGTAACAGAAAAGGACACCTTCATTTGGCCAAATGGAGATCATTTTGGGTCAGGGTGATAATAAAGGCCTACATAAGGTGAGTACTTTCAATGTTTGAGTCTGGTGGGTGGGTTGGTTTCAGGAGGAAAAACACAGCTTTGATCATGAAATGCACAGAACCCAACCAACCCTCGCATTATAGGACTCTTAAATGTTATCCCTGTGTTAATCCTTCTCAGCCATCCCCTGCAGTGTATTGGCCATACAGCCTTTACTGCTGCTGAGAGGTAGAGCTTCATCCTTATGCCTCATGTACCTACCAAAGACCCAGTGTCCTGATCTATATGGAAACAGTCTTCACTGGGTAGTGCAGTGGGAAGGAGAGCCGATGGTATGCGCAACAATGCCCAGCCAATGGAAGCATTAATCCCATCAGAGCAAGAGGGCCATTATTACCTGAACTTAAAATCTTATTTCCAAGCACATCTCCACAAGATGAAGTTCTCATCCGCTCCGGAAGAATGCAATAGTTATAATGCCCAGTGCACAGGTACATGCATGCACACACATGCAGTCTGTCTCTTCATCTGTATCTCTCTGTGTTGTGTGTGCATCTGTGTGTAGGTGTGTATGCCATGGCAGCTACCAGTTGAAATATGCACACTAACCACTACAGCCAGTAAACCCCATGGCAGGGGAGTGAAATCTCCAGAAATTTGTTACCGTAGGGGAGGAAAGAGAGAAAAAACTGCAATTATGCAGGAGTGTGTGCTCAGCTGGAATCCAAAACTATGGTTTTTACACAGGTTCAAACCCCAGCTGTCTTTCAGTGAAACCTGAGCCGCTTACAAAAATACTGGTTTTAATTTGATCAGTGCTGTCAGTGCTTGATGAATGCTGTGCGCGCGCACACACACACACACACACACACACACACACACACACATACAGTATACACATAATTGCATATATATATGTAATCATGACCAAATTATGTGCATTACTGTTGTTTGCTGTTGTTGAAAGAGACCACAATAAATAACCCACTGTTTTCACTCCGCGTTGACCGCGGATCAGCAGGTGGATTCCTAATTTGTGTGGCAGTGGAATTAAACTGAGTTCACTCTAATGCAGGTGATTTTATTCAAGTCATCTTTCATGGTGTGTCAGCATGCAAAACTGCTCCTCATAATTATTGGATCTGCTCTAACGGGTTGGGATTTAATGAGGTAGTTGCTGTATGTTTGTCTCCACTGGTTGCCTGCAGGAACATATCTGCAGGATTGCCATCAAATATACGTGAGAAAAGAGTGAGTTGGAGAGACAAAGAGTGGGGAGCATCTTTCAGTTCTTCTAATTAAAATCTGCAGACTTTCTCCCCCAGTGATTAGGAGACCTGATTTAGCATTTCACCAGGGTCCAGAGTGTTCTTTTACTGTGTGAGGGATTGTGCTTGCGCTGTCACCACTGTGCTTTCTGTGCCATGTCTTTGTTCTCGTAACCTTGGACGACATGCTCTCTCTTTGGTCAGACAGCAGGACTCCCTCAGAACGCCGGAGGGGGAGGAGAAGAAGTTAGAGATTGTTAACATCACAGGGAGCAGTTTAAGCAGACGGTTTGGATTCTTGGGCTTATGGGGTTTATTATTCCTACTTTAATTCAACTCTCCTTCTGATACAGATTTTTAAGCAGCAAAACCTTCTGAATGAAGAGATCTTTGTTCCATGGCAGTAACTTGTTTTTATTATGCCCATTAAATATATCAGTCTGTAATGAGTGATGACACTATCAATCTGCTCTCCAAAAACTACTTATGACTGGAACAATATGTTACTAAGTGCTTTCAAATGCTTTTTTATGGATTTATGAGTCATAGCTCTGTGAGAACATGGTATAGATCCATCTGACATTAATCATAAGGTAAGTGAAATGAGGTGAATTATGCTTAGCAATTTTATGATATGTAATATATTTTTCCAGGATAACATAGAATTATCCTGTTCTTACTCGTAAGGCTCATTGACAGAGGAGCAAGTATATCCGGGGTGAATCTAATGGTGCAGCGGCCAGTGAGACAATGCTGACATCACAATGATTCATGAAATGGAGCTGGCTAATCGTTAACTTGTTCTTTGCTGTCTTTTTTGTCACAAAGAAAATAACTAAATTTCAGTCTGATAAAAGAGACCATTGCTGACACCTTTCGATTCATATCTCTTACTATTTCTACATTGTTTTTTTCTGTCTGTTTGTCATTATGTCTGTTGTCTGTCTGTCTGTTTGCTGCTTTGATTTACTCGGCTTGTTTCTTGATCTGGTGTATCAGTGCAGGCCTAACTGAAAAACAAACCAGGCTCTGTATCATATAGGCCAACAGACGGAGCCATACCTGCATACTGGTGATAAAGGCTGTAAACTAATTTGCTCCTAGATCCAACCTAGGTTGTTTGAGGAGAAATCAGAGAGGCCCTTGGTGGGTTAACTGTACTATCACACCTGACTATGGATGATAGAGAAGGTTAGTCAATGTACACTTTAACCTCTCCAGCAGATGAGCAGATGACGAGACAGCAGTATGGTGTACTGCAGTTGTTAACACTGGAGACTTTGGACGTAATGGGATTTGCAGGTGTGACGTGTTATGACATTGAATGACCTTTTACCTTAGATGATTATTTTTGATTGCAGTTTCAAAAAATACTGTCGTCAGTTCAGAGGGACTGAGAGGTATAGAGTCAGAGATGAGCTAAGGTAGCAGGTGAAGTGATCGATGCGGTAAGCGTGAATCCTGAACCCTGCATAATACTGGCCTTCAGCTCTTCCTGGTTAAATATAATACAGCTACTGAAAAACTCACTTTGTGATAGTCATAAAGACTGTCATTCACTGTCTCAGTCAAATTGAAAACAACAAGAGCTCACTCTGTGACAAGTAACAACGTTTTCCAAAAAAAAATATTCTTAAACTGGGAGAGAAAGCCATGTGTAGCTGTGAGCCATATGTATGAAAGCTATGAGAAGAAACACTAGAGTGCCAGGGTGAATCTCTGGCCCTGCTCTTACCGTTGAACTAGCTAAAGCTAAAGTACTGTTGCTATAGAACAGTACAGTGTGGTACTGCTTCTGCTTATTACGAAAAGGGGCCCCAATTCGCTGCCGTCATTAAAATCCCATGACACTTACTGCAAAAAGCTGGGATGTTCATTGGCATTCTGGCCCAGTTCCCAATCCAGCTATTTAATCATTCCCAAGTTAAATTGACTGAATAAATCCCTCCCTCTTTGCTTCAGCTGATGAGCACTCTGGCACAACATTGTTGCTGTGTGTCAGCAGTTGGGTGCCACATTGGTGGTGGTTAAGGTGAGGTATCACCCTCACTGTATAATGCTGCTGCTCCTAATACCATTAGCTCTATTAATGCTGCTCCCACATTGTGATCACACATTTACTGCCATCTTAGTAGTGGAAATATCATCAGAATGAAAGAGAGTTAATCAGCCCAGGCAAATGTAAAGCTTTCATCTGTCCAACAATCACAAACCACAAACTGTGATTACATTTTGGTCATAAAAATGAATGATATGCTGAAAAATACTTAATGCTCTTTATCTGAGGACTGGCTAGCAGTGTGTTTTGAAACTGATTTAGATGCTTTCTTTCTCTCTCCTCTCCCTCTCACAAATGTCATTCTCATCAACAGTTCTTGAACTATGCTCTACAGTACACATATTTTCCATCAAATGAAGAGCCTCTTCATTATTTGTTAATCCTATCATCAAGGAATGATAATTAGACCATGGACAAAAAATTGCATTGAAATGTAATGTGGTTATTTCAGTTTACAAAGATACTATTAAAGCATTTAAAGTATTTGATGGCCCACTATGTGCAGTTTTAAATCCATAATTGTTCCTTGTTCCCAGATTTAAGCTTGTGTTTTGAATGCAGTTCATTTTGTTTGGGACAAACAGACATGTTAGAGATAGGCAGACACATGGAATGTGTCTGTTTGCCTCCAGTCTGTAGTGCCTGAGTGGAACCTGTTGTTGAACACAGTGTGCTCTGCACAGCTTATGCATAATGCTGTTTGACGCTGTTGCCAGTTATTTTATTTTTGTACATAGTATAAACAAATAGAGGAATAGCACAGTGTTTTTTTCAACAAGGACCTCTTAAACTGTGACATGCGTATGACAAGTGCAACACTACATGACAAACTGAGAGCATATTTATCTTCATTAATGTGTAATCTCAACTTCATTTGGAAAGGATCTCTTAGGTTACTATCACCAATTTACTAACAGGTTTCATCTGAATAATCACTTCACAAAATGGTACCTATCTTGTGTGCCTCTGTTTATTTCACATGGCTCAATGCTTTAGACCATGGCACATATATAGAAAAATAGAAAGGAGAAGATGATGTCCTCCAGTTGGGACCTTCAGAGAGATTATCGTCTTTCTCTTTATAGTTCCATGACCCACTGTTGCTGATGCCAGGTCATACCAAACTAAACTCAAATGATCTGCTGACAGTAAATGTCAGTGTGGCACAGATGCATTTATCCCATTCCAAACAGATTCTTCTGTACAGACTTTCCATCTCTCCTCTCATCGCCTGCTCTTGCCTCCATCCTGGTCTCCTTGACCTCCGTTTTCCCCCAGTTGTCTGAATTGGTTCTGATCCTCTGCCCAAACCAAGTCAGTCGTGGTGTTTTGGGTCTTTTTTCCAGGCAACAGATTGGACACCCCTATAAGGGTAGTGAACACAGTCAGCACCTCTGGTGCAGCTCATGGGACTGAGGAGAAACGTGGGTGTGTTAAGCGGTCTCAGTGTCATTTCCATTGTTTCTGACAGACGCAGGAGGGAAGAACGGAGCCAGTGACAGAGCCACACCCACCCCCACCTCCGAACACGAGGATGACAACTCACTGGGCTACACAGGTACTGCTGGACCTTTATTTTCTTCTGAATATGGGAGAAAAGAAACATTTAAAAATTCATACATAAGCATAACATTTGTATAAGGTACATCAGTCTATGTGAAATAATTTGTGCCTTTGACAGGATCTGAGAGTTATTTTTGAGTTAAAAACACTTTGGTGTTGAACCCATTCTACACAATATTTGTAATCTAATGTAGAGGAAGATGTAATGATGTGTCCAGTTGGATGAATATGTTTGCTGGATGCAAGTGTTTGATCCTCTTTCCTATGAATCAATATCTGGCAAAACACATAAATGCTTTTATTGCTTTGTTTTAGGCAGGTAGAGGGCACGGTGAACTGTCTTGTCACCCCTTGAATTCTTCTTAGTTCTGTTTGAAGACAGTGGAAATGAGGGAAGTAGATGTTTCCCAGCCTCTGAGTTGGAAGGGAGACTAATGTGCTGTAACAGCGCAGGCAGAGTCTGACAAGAGCCGCCAGTGGATGTCAGGAACTCCGTATGTGGAGAGACTGTCTTAAGTTCACAGAGGAGAAACTTCAGGGATTAGCTCAACAGCTGCCAACTTTTCAAGTTGTGGAATTTAAGTTCACCTTCTAAAGCCCATGTCAAATTATCTGCTGTCCCCTCTCTCTCATTCTACTTCTCTCGTTCAACCTTTTTACCTGGACACTGGGGAAATTACAATGATTACAGTAATGCTTATAGTAAGAAATCATGTTGGTCAAGGATGTCTTTTTCATTTTTATGTGACCATAAAGATCACAGAGAGGATTATAACAGTTTAGTCCAGCTTAGTCAAAGTTCTTACCTAAATGAGTCCAACTGACCAATGCTTATCACAGGCCATTACTTATCATCCTTGCTATCTGAAAGGCTGTCCTCTACTTTGGCTGCTCATAGGCTATATCTTAAAATATATACCTTAAAAGGTCCTATACTACTGTTACAGAATCCTTGAGTGTGTAGAAATGGAGTGTGTTGAAAGAAGAAATGGGGAACAACACAAACATCTCGTGACGCAGTGGGTGGGAGGAGAAGAGCCTACAGGGAAGTCTGCTGTATGGGCCATGTTTCAGGTATATTCGGTGGGTTGGATGGTCAGGTAAAAATGGAAGTCCCTGCAACACACAGCAGATGGATTGCAGTAATGTATACCATGCAGTCTTTTAGTGGCTCGGCCTGGAGTTTGGAGTAGAAGAGCATATGTGAAATTCTGTTAAATTAAACGTATGATTACATGTAACTTTGAAACATATGGCACAATAAACATATAATCTGACATGTAAGAACATGGAGTTAAAAGACAGAGCTGTGATATATAACTCCTGTTTTGGCATTTATTAGAAAATACATTCCACGTGTTTTTATCACACGCTTTGACAGATGTTTTTGCGTCAGGGAAGGCTTACGTCCATCCAAGCTGTTTCAGTGTAATACAAAAAACAGTTCAAAAAGACAAGCAGGTTTCTCTTTGAGGAGGCCTCCTGAAATGTAATTTCCACCCCTCTTTAACCCTGAACCCGTTTGATTTCCCACTGAAGATGTAAGATGAAAAGAGCAGAGAGGAAATGACATTCTGTTTTTTTCCTTCCTTTCATGTTTCAACAGGAGAAAAAAAAGAATTAGGTTTATTTTCTGTGTACAGAATGTGTTATATAGGTGTATTATGAAAGTGGCAATAATTGATACATTTCTAAAATACACAGAGTATAATATGCCATACAGTATATTAAAATATATTCTTTAAATTTTGGATTCTATTTTGTACACAGGATTTTCTCCATCATTATAAGAATCTCTGTAGTTTTTTATACCCAAGTTTCTGTGTGGCAATCTTTGTCAAGAAAGGCAGTTGTAAGTATGTTTCTGTTGGAAGGAGCTGAGAGGTTCACATGAGCAACAGGCCGCTAAAAGAATGACCTCCGTGTTCCGCATTTAAGTGTAACACCTGCACACTCTCACAGTTTTTGGCACGCACATGGGGTCAGCGTCAAACAGGCCATCAATCATATTTAGCAGATTCACTGCTCTGCATGCTCCATTTTGGCACCTGATCACGGCACTGTCTTTGCTTTATCAATCATTTGGGCCCACTAACAGAGATCCGTCGCTCTGATGTGGTGTGAGGCCTCTCTGTGCTCTTTCAGCAGTTTCCAAAATGCATTACATCCACTTTCAAGTGGAAGCGGGAGGTAGTTCAACATTATCCTTTTGGCGGAAGGTGAAAGAAAAATGTCCACAGCGAGATTTATACGCCTGCCTCAGTTGTGATCTGGGCTGCAAACCTTTGTCGGAAAGGAATAAATGAGTGAAGAAAGTCCCTCTCATTCCGCTGAGTTCATGTCATGATTCTGTGGACTGGCTGAAGATCCCTGCTGCGCCAGTAATATAATGCCTTATGACACTCATGATTTAGCAGTTTTCACAAGCTTCAGACTGTGGAGGTGAACCCCATGCAGTGGTCACGCAAGACGCTGTGGTTTCTGCATGTATCAAATCCACAGTCTCTCTGTCTGGCTGGAACCGACTTAGGGAAACATGAACTGTGACTGTCTCATAACAATTGATTACCTTCTGTCAAGTTAACAAATAATGGTCTGAGAAATTGCTCAGCGTTGGTTCATCGGTTTGAAGGGAATCAGGTTGTTCCTATGTATCTCTTAATTTTTATTCTAAAGGATAAAGGAGTACATCCAATGTTATTGGCAAGGACGAGGGTGCTTTAGATGGGACATAGAGGGATGGAGACAGGAAGAGTGAGAGAGGGAGGCTTGGGGGCTATTTTTGGACAGCTGTCAAAAAGACAACAATAAACAGGACTACAAAAGATTTTAAGATAAAGCATGAAAATAAAATTTAAAAATAATACAAAAACAAATTACACTAAAAGCGCTGGGGATGGGTGCACTGGCCTCATTTTCATTTTGTCCACCAGTGCAAATAGTTCTTCAAAATTCCATTGGCTACAAATATTTAAACATACTGAACATGTGGCATGTGTAAGGATATCTTGTGTTTTAAAGGACAAAGAAATCACATGACAAAACCCTCTTTAAACTGAAACAATTTCCTTGTGGGACTCTTTCCAAATATGACAACACTCTCTGGCCCCAGCTGTTGTCTTGAAGTGAGAGAGAGGAAAAGTAGGAGAAAGGAGAAATATGGTGATCATCATCATGATGGCATATCTGTGTTTTCCTGCCCATGTACAGTGCCATGCTGTCCAGGACCCATTCAGCGAGGCTGCCAGGGGCAGATTCAGAGCAATTAAAGGATTTGCGGCAGGAAGAGGAAGTGGGGAATGGTTTCCATCACTCCAGGAGAGGGAGCGGGAGGGGAATGGATGGAAAAAACGAAAGAATAAAAGAGACTGTGTAGCACAGGCTGGTCCTGTTGAGTGAGAGATTGCCTCTCGGCTTGTGGAGGCAGATTTGGGTCAGGCATGTTGCATAACTCAGCAGAGGTGTGTCCACTCCAGAACGGGCCAGCGGGATGCCCATAAATACAGACTTCATACGGGACTTTTCCATCTCCTTTTTTAGCCTCTTAAATTTAATCGGTATAGCAGAAAACCTACTGGAGCTGCATGACTGACCCTACCAAAATAGTCATGTTCAAATTGCCTGCAGATTTTTCTAAGCTTCAGGCATGCTGGGAGAAAAAAAAGTGAGCACAGATCGCAATTCTTCCACTTCAGAATTTTAACAGCATTCTTCCACAAAGTTTTGCGGACTGGGTGATACTATACATAAACGCAGTTTGTGGAGAACATGTAAGGCTTTTGACAGCCCTTCACATTCTTGCTGGGGGTTGCACCTTTTTAATACCTCCCTCCCCCAACCTTGTCCCTCTGTCCACCTGCAGCAGTTGGCCAGCAGAGGGGGTACTTGTGCAGATTATGAAGGCAAGCCGCAGACGCCAACAATCTGCACATTTTAAAAATGATGTGCGACGAGGGTGTTAGGCTTTGGTAATGTGTATCATCCCTTATTTTTGATGTTCTTAAGCATGTTGCTTATCAAAGCAGAATGTATATGCTCAAATTAGTCCCATTAACAGTTTGCAAACTCTAAAAAAGTCAAAAATTTGCGACTGAGTTTGTGCTGTTTTTGCTGAGAGGTCAATAGTCCAGCGTTAAGGTAGAAGACCGCTGTGATCGACTTCCGTAGACTTCCACTGTACTCAACATAGCAGGGTGAGTGGGCGTCTTGGTAGTCAGATTGCTCCTGTAATGACGAAACGCTTTTTGTTTACCGTTTTCCTGCCATTCGGAACACAAATAAATCCAATAAGCCCCCAATGTCACAAACACCAGTGAAATAGCCGCTTTGCAGCTTAGACATGCGATAACTGACTTTTACGCTGGAGCGTTCATTACGGAATTGTCGTAAGTAGATTACATCCATGATTATGAGGAGGGGAATAAATGCTACCAGCTAATCGCCTCTAAAGTGACTTTAATGAATTTGTTAAAGTGTTATCTCGCGCCTGAGCCGAATACACCCGGGATTTTCCTGAGCGCAGCGCTGCAGTGAAACCACACCGTCTCAGCAAACAGGTTACATCCTTTGCGCCTCTCAGCTGTTAGTAACTCCGGCAGCTCACTTTTTTCCCCCTCTCGTTGGTAGCGCTAAATCTCCCCTTTCCCCATCCATCTTTCTCTCCTTATTCCACGTTCCCTCTCGCTCTACCTGCTTTGCTCTTTTTTCTTTCAGGTTTCTATTACTTTCCGTTATAGCACCAGAATTATTATTATAATATTTCAAAAGAACACACGTATTTTCATAATTTAATTCTAAGTACATTGCGATAAGCCTTCGGAAGTAAGCCAAGCCTGATACCTTCCTGTCGATTATCTTTAATATTGTATTTGTGTAATGAATCAATACGTTGAAAAAAAAAGATAAAGTACTCTGCAAATTGTTCACGATAATAATACGCCTCCGATACAAAACAAAGGCGACAGTTTAAGTCAATGCAAGCATTTGCATTGTGTGTACTAAACCTTTGTGGTTATGCTACTTCCATAAATGCGCTGTCTTAAAAGAGTCCGGCCTGTAAGAGGTTAACTTTGCCTTTTGGAAAACCCCATTGTTTGAAGCCGGAGAGGGGAGAGTGGCACATACCATTCTGTAAATCACTCTGATCCACTGAATGGAGAACAGGGTGTTCAGTGTACAATCCCCGCTGACCGAAGCACGGGTCCGGGTGTATACGGGGACTTAAGAAGTTAGTACTACAGAAAGGAGCTTAATGTGGAGAAATCTGACTGTATGGAAAACTTGATTCTGACACGCAACTTTAACAAAAAAGTGATGTGCAAGTGAGAGTCATCCACTCAAACTAATGCATTTAGCAAAGTCTACATAATACTTCTGTACTACGAAGAAGACCTGAAAGGTATTGCTGATCGCAGAGTCCGACAGTTATATTGGAATGAACGATGTGACTTTGAGCTTTGACGTGCGCAGTTAGAGGGGATTTTTTTCCACAAATCATCGGAATCCCCTTTACACAATTCGGAGTTTCACACAGTCGGAACATTTTGGATGTATTATTTTCTATCTTCTCAAGACCGTTGATGCCAGTCTGCTGCAAACTGAGCAGAGACAGCATGACGAACTGTGCGATAAGCGCTCAACTGGCGATGTTTGAGAAGCACTGAACTTTTTTGCTTCGCAAAACCAAACTTAGATTTGTTTTAATATTAAACAGGAGAAACACAAGGAAAAAAACGCCAACACATACACACATCTCAGATTTATAGGAAAACTTTCAGGAACGAAGACATTCCTGCGTGCTTTGCATTAGCCTACGATTTTTTAAGTCCACTACTAATAGGTGGATGATGCCCATTTAGGGATTTTAAATGAAATTCGGATTATCCGTGTTTAGACATCATTTAAAAGGACCAAGAAATACAAAGAGGAACAAACTAAGTAACTAAAAACAATCTGGAGAAATCAACACAACTTTTGTTCAATATTAGGATTATGAAAGGTCGACCAGCAACTTCCATGCATTAATTATAAGTGGAGTGCAGAATCATTTCCTTTCTGTAAAACATTGGAATGATGTCTTCGAGTTTTCTTGGAATATATCTTGTATTCGGATGTCTTCATATTTGCTCAGGTAAGATAAACATACCGCCATAATCTTTAAACATTTTTAGGTTGTGTACTAGCAGCTGGTTTGAATTGGCAGTTGAGTCCGATCTTCGGATTCGGTTTCCCAAAATTCAAACTGATATGGTATTGATCAAGCATTTTCCTCCCAACGAACTTGAACTTTTATTATCACAACCGCGTAATAAAGACATACCAAATTATTAGTTAGTAAAATAAACATGCGAATATATTTCAGCTACTTTAATGTCACGTATGAAGAGCGAGTTTGCGTTCATTTCGTTATTTAGCTTTATAGCTTATATTTGAATTAGTAAACACTAGCCCTAGCTGCCGTTAATAACGTTGCTCTGTATTATCCAGAGAGGCGCTTGGCTGAAACGAGACTTCTAGGCTACCTTCTCATTAATAAAACTCGTTATTACAAATTATTAAGAATCCGTCTTCTCTATAAGGCACGGGTAGGAGGGTACCTTCTGTCAGCGAGTGAGGTGCCAACCCTGGCTGGCAGGAAGCAATGACCTAATTAGTGCAGGTCATATATTGGAATTTGGAATTATCTGCAATGTCGGTCATAGTGTGTGTAGCTGTTTGTCCGCTGCGATGCCTACATATACGCCACATGCAGGTGATTAAACTTGATTACGCTGAAACCTTAAGATGTAGCTTATTCATCTTTAGTTGTTTGTTTTCTGATGCTTACAACCCGTGGAATCTTTGCAACGAGACTACAAAAAATATTGTCATCGCGGCACTGTTGACAGTGTTGAGCTGAATCGAAAGAGTGTGGACCGCAAGGTTGGCTGACAAATACGTCAAGGCAGTGAACAATACCTGGGAAGTATTTTTTCAACTACCAAAATTAATATCGGCGCTCCCCATCCCACAAACAAGTTTTTGTTCTTAGGCTAAAAAAACATGCGAAAGTGAAGCAAAGTAATTTCCTTTTGAGGATTAAAAAATACATTTTCTACTTTACAGTTCGGTTCTTGAAACGTTGTTTTGTCTCAGCCTCGTAAACGCATTTCCATTTGTCACGGTTCACATTCAAAAGGCGTGAGGGGTAAACCACGGTCCTCCTCTCACACATTAAATTCCATGACTAAACTTTTTCCTTTTCTTCTTTAAGGAAAACACAGTTACATTTTGAATACAGTGTATTTAATGGTTTGGTACATTCTGACATAGTTTTAAATTCCTTAGTTAGCAAGCAGCTCGCATCTCCAAATGGAGCCCCGTGTGCTTTTGTGCAGCGTCCTGCTCTGTGCAGTGGGCACGGCCTGTTTCTGCTTACGAAGACATTTTTTCTAGGGTAATTGCTAGTTATGGTGGTTTGTTGATTGATGAAAGTACTGTATGGTTTAAATTGTCCTATTTTAAAGCTTTAATTATCGAGAGCTGCAGCCGGACAGCATGTACAATTACACTATTTCGTCGAAGAATAGCTGTGTGTGCGTGAGCTTGCGTGGGTGGGGTAATGAGTATCCTCGGTTGTAGATTTTATTCAGATTTATCACAACATTTTTGTCATTTTGTAAGCAAGAAACCGTTGTACCATTATTTGACCTAAGTTTTTAAATTGCATTCAATGATAAATAAATGATTAATGATAAATATGATGTAAGTTATTAACATTAAAACCATTGTGAGCATTTTGATATGTATGGTCTAATTATATCCTGTCCTGATACTCTTGTACCTCATAAAATGAAGGGCCGGTAGTCAAAACTTCAGACGGGTAAATGTGAACAATCTTCTCATGATGATGATGGTGTGTGTGTGTGTGTGTGTGTGTGTGTGTGTGTGTGTGTGTGTGTGTGTGTGTGTGTGTGTGTGCGTGTGCACGGCATGTGTGTGTGGAGGGGTCCAGAACCTGCCTTCAGCTGCATCAGTGGTTGGTGCACTGCGAAATATAGTGAAGGAGCTGTTTTGAAGGGTTGCTGTTAGGAGGGGTGTGGTTAATAAGGTGAAGAGAAAGGCAGCTTTTTCTGGATAGGTCTGAGAGAGACTTTCAGATTAATGTGTCTGTGAAATTGGCATCAGGTTTGAGTACAGTATGAGGACAATGTTTTAGTTTGATGAAGCTTTCATCAACAGCTGACACTGTTAAGACTGGTTCAACAACAGAGCACTTGCATGTGCAATCAAACATGAACATACACACCAAACAAGACTCATTGCTCATCGGGCTAGACAATGGGCAAGTACCTTTTACAAGTGTGTAACTGCGTGAGAGCACAAGTACCAGCAAGTGAGATGGTGAATGTTAGCGAGAGATGTGTCATTGTTGTAATATATGGAGGAGAGTGGGAGGACAGGGAGAGATATAGTGATCATTAGCCATTAACTGGTGTTTGAATTGTGTGGTTTAGCTCCTTATCATCTGTCCAGATTACAGGAAGACTGAGGGTAATGTGTTCATGATTGCTAGGGGGCCTGCATACCTTCCCCTCAAAGCCAGCACTGTTTACTAAATAGAATGTTTTCAGGTGTGTCACTTGATTGATTTGACTGCTTTCTTCTCACCAGGAGACATTTGAAATATGTTGCTTTGACCTTCCTTCCCGCTTAAGAAAACAATATTGAAACAAAAAAATACTCCTCTAAAGGCAGAGCATACCTGTGTGTCTTTTTTTGGATGTGTTTATTGTGAGAGCAGTGTTTAAATAGTGCTTTCATGTATTACGTTTTTAATCATGTCTTATTCACGTTGTGTCTCTGGAGTACACCACTGAAAGGCACTTAGTTTTAAGGAACTCAAAAGAAAAAAATAGTGACTCAAAGGAGGGGAATTGTTTGAACAGGAGTTCTGTCTCTTAATACCAAATGCCTCATACCAGGGGAGAAAACCATGTCACTAAATGGCAAATTTTAATTTAAGGCTAACTCCCTATGGGGAGAAAAAGGTCCAGAAATAAACTAAAATGGTGAAACTACTTTGCTGTCTCTCTCTTTCCACATACTCTGTTACCACCTGTAACAGTTCTTAACACTGGCAGCAGTGGCTCCAGTCTAACCGTAAGCCTGAGACTGCCTGAGATCTCCCTAGCACTAGCTGGAGCAGGGTAGGCGGAGGGGGACAGCTGTAGGGGAGATGTGACTGCAGGGAGAATATTAACCATAGGTCAGGAGAAGAAAAAGAATGGAGTGAAATGAGCAACAGAGGAAGTGATGGGAGACACCTGGCCCAGCAAGGACAAGCAAACAAGAAGGACCCGCTGGCTGGCAGCTGGAAGTCCTGGTTCGCTGCAGACCCATTCGGGGGACGGGGGGGTACGTGGTTTGGGGCAGAAGTGGTTACAGTGGAGGAAGACATTTAAATTTGCCTGTCATGCATACATCTGAATGCTTGTGTGTGAGAGTGCATGCATGCTTGCCCATATTTTCTCTCAGGGGTCTAAGAGTTCTTGCTGCAATATTTCAGTTTTTGACACTGCCACACTTCTTACTGCGTTAACGAGGCTCCCCACGGTATTTCATAGCTGTCTGTTCTCAACCCGTTATTCCCAGGAAATGAGGTGATGAGTAAGCCAAAGAGAGTGTTTGCAAGATATAGGTGGTGTAATCAAACATGCAGTACATGGATGCCTGCTGTTTCACAGATACAGGGCTCTGTAAATAAGTAATTTTCTCCCAATGCTGTCACATTTGTTTGTCTTCTCAAACAAAGCTAAACATCCTACTTAGGCTAGTCCCCGTACCTTCTTGCCTAACACCCATAAAACCAGAACTTGGACAGAGGAGAAGGAGGAGTCAGATTGTTTAACACACAGTGCTGCAGCAGTAATGTGATAAAGACCAAGGCTGAAGTGCAAACAGGGCACAGTGAGTGTGTTTGTACATGTTTGCCTCATCACTTGATCGTTGGCACTGCCGTTGGTCCCATCATTCCTGTTTCTCTGTGGTTGTTGCATATTTGTTAAAATGAAATGCTCTCTTAGTGATACTTTTACTCCCTTACTGGTAGTGATTTGGATAAAGCCTTTTCATTTGTTTCTGTTTTGCATCATAATTGTCAAATATGTGGTTAAGACAGTTTATTTAAAGTACATAAGGCACATTGTCTTAAAGCAGGATCCCCTCCCTTTGATGGGAGACGAGCAGTTGGTTGACTGTTTCAGGGCGAGAGTGTATGTGAGCTTGCATGAATCTGTGCGTGTGTGCTTGTGCATACAGCACTCCGCTGGAAGTTGCTTTTCCTGATTGCTTTCCTTATCTGTGTCCTGGTTTCCTGCGGGGCGAGTGAGCAGTGTGCTGAAGCGTGGTCAGAACGCTTTGGTGAGGAAACTGTGGAGCACTTTAACAAGTGCCTGTGGGCCAAAAGGTCAAGGGTCAAGCCTAGCTGGGGGGTATGGGGGCGTGGTGGGATGTTAGGTATTGTGTCTGCACTGCATGCTTCTTAAAGTGTTTCATTCCTACAGCTCTTACAGAGTGGCTCTTAGGCTCGCCCTGCGGGGTCCCGGGAGAACAGATGACCCTCAGGCTGCTGTTCTCACGCCCTGATCACATGACGGACCATGTGACATGGTCCTCCTCGGTAGAACCACATATGTGATGGACTGAGAGCTGGAAGTGCTTGGCTGTAATGCTGTAAAGACTGTTAACTGGGCTTGGACTGTTATGGCTATTACCTTTTCATTTGTTTCCTGCTTTTGAGTACTGGTTCACAGCTGTGTGCTGCGAGAGGGGGGAGCATCTAACTAGCATGCTGAATACACCATATGTATTCACCTTATGTGAATGTGTGTGTGTGTGTGTGTGCATGGGTGTGTATTTACCCATCATGTGTCTATAAATGTTGTAAGAGGTTGTATAAAATGTCTTTTTGTTTTACTCAGGATTTCAGGCAAGCTCTAACATAGTTCAACAGTAAAGTATATCTGAGTGGTCAGATGGCCGTTAGTGACTCAGGTATCAGGTATAATGAAGGAAATAGTGGTGACAATGGTAATATGGACAATGGCTCTACTGTACTTGTAAAACCAGCACCATTCAAATAAGCTAACAGTCTCAGCCTATGTGCCAGCTGTGCCTGCTGAATTAGCCTCTGGGTACAAGGACACAGCAGGTCCTGCAGTCACGTGTGTTTTGTTTAGTGTATGGAGTGATTTGTGCTCTGCAGCGAAGCACGGTTGGTCGAGTTGTTTCCATATCACAGTGGTTGATTTTCCAGGACCTGATAATGTCGAATTCATTGGGGTTATTTTGAATTCATTGGGAAGCAAGTGTCTTTATTGGGGGAACAGTAACAGCCGGAGCCAGAGATCGGTGGAGCGAATCGGTGTGAATTGAGGTTACTGTGAGGTCACAGAGTGTGAATGACAGTGAAGGGCACGCAGAGCCGCAGTCACCACTGGGTAGGAGGTGCGGAGGCACCTGGGGCAGAGCGAGGCCATCCTCATTCATCAGGGCTGTGTGAGCAGCCCAGAAAATACATGACACTGGCTCATTACTGCTGATAGAAATGAGCTAATCCCATCCATTGAAGGTAAAAATCATAGACTCTACTTTTTGTATTAGTGTACATATCATAAGCAGGAAATAACCAGCAGACTTGGCTGACCATGACTACTTGTGCATGCACACACTTAATCTGGTTCAGATTAGTGGTCCTTACCCTGGTTACGGTCATATTCTGGAAATGACGTTTATATGCCCAGTGAGATACAACTATGGCAAATTACCCTATTAACATGGCAATCAGTGTATCTTGAATAAGCTTTGTAAAGGACAGGTGTGAATTTTCCTCCTAATCTTACTGGGGAGAACAACATGGAAGATAATCACTGCTGCATTGTCTTGTATTGCTCTCTTAACGCTTTGGCAAATTACTAACTGTTATGAACAGTTGTCTCCTGGTTGCTCCAAAAATGCAAGGCTTTTTTCGTTAGTCGTGTCAGCTAGCAAGTTAGTGAATTATGACCCAAGATTGCTTGCAAAACATTGAATGTGTGCAGATGGAAGCTTATAGGAAGAATATAGGAGTTATAGGAGGAATGGGGTTTTACACAACTCAATATTCCATTTAACAGAGGATATCCCACATGTCTTATTTGGGTGTTTTATAAACAAAATGTTGTCTTATTTGATTATGGTTCATAGTCATAGTCATAATACTTATAGTCAGTATAGTCATACTCATAGTCAGAATACTTGAATATTCTGGTTTACATTAAAATATTAATTGTGTGTGTTAACATTGTCAGTGACATGGAAGTAAAGTTATATCTCCAGGAGCTGCCCTCATAAACATATACATCAGGATTATCATGGCTCCTGGACTAATTAAGACCCAGGATTAGATTTTATCAGGATCTCTGAGACCGCTCCAACTCATGGCTCATTAGTGAAGAAAAGAGAGAAACGCACATTATTCCTGCAGGACTGGTATGGGCGAAGTCATCCTGCTCTCTCAGTCATTAGCGACCAGGGAGATAAACATTTCAACGCAGTTTGTTTAAAATGAGATAAATCACAATTAGACTCTCAATGAACTGCTTCCCCACAAGCGCTCTCCTATTAACAAGCCCAGAAGTGCATTTAATCGCTGTTAATTTGCAGATCTGTTAATCGTCGGTAGTAATGCGCAGGGCTGGGTTTCCATTGATGAGTGCTTGTAAGGAGTCGGGGCTCTGACAACGCTGAATATCATGTTGAATTATAGAGCCTCTCTCTCCCTCTCCCAGGCTTTAAATAGTATTTTAAAGCAGTGCAGCCATGCCATTAAAGTCTAGAAGCAGGAGTACAGAACAGGGGGGAGAGGAGAGAAGTGTAGCAGGGGGCATGTGAAAGTCTGACTGTTGAAACCAGGGAAGTTAGGATGGGGAGGTTGACCCCTGAGATGGCAGAGGTCTCCAGACTGCTGATCCTCTGGGATGCGAGAGAGGCACCACCAGACTGCCATGAAGGGAGTGTCATCTGTCCATCGTGGCTGATTTAAGGGCATGGGGATGCTGGACTCTTGTGATTAAATGGGGTGCACTTTGGCCCCAACCCCTAGGTTTCCCTGCTGTCTCACACATGTGAAACACCCAGAGCTTTAGGCCTTCCTGGGCACTCCTGCACAACACCCATGTCACTAAGGGACTGGGTCCTTGCTCTGCTCAGATGCTGACGGGAAACACAGCTGGACACATGGGAATAATTCTGTCTGCTCCACATGTAGAGCGCCGGGCTTCAGGAAATGGCTGTGCTCAAGGCAGCGTGTCTCAAACCACTGGCACATTTTCTGTTTATTTCTTTAGGAAGAATGTATTGAAATGAGTTAATTATCCTAATTTGGGGTGTATTGTGTCACATCCTGACATCTGATCAGCACACTTCTGTTCACGGGGACTGCAGTTTACTGTCTGCTCTGTCTGGCTTATTGAACAAATTATAAAAATTAAGCCCCTCATGCAAACAGGCCATTGGAGGCGTCTCTCTGCCGTGTGTGTGCAAGGCGCACTGTTCGTTGTTTGAGCCAGAGGGATGAGTTGGCACTTCCAGGAAGCCCATCTAATTATCTGTCTGGGCTGGTGTGTCTCCCTCTGTGCGTGTGTGTGTGTGTGTCTGTATTGGGGAGTGCTCCGGAGGTGGTGCGTTCATTGTCTGTATTGTGTTTGAGGGCTTAAAAATGCCTCAACCCCCTAACAGAGCAAGCTGGGGTGAGCGCTGTGTCTGCAACGTTTCCACTGTCACAGCCTCTGTTAATGATTGAGCGAGGTATGTGCCCTGTGTTTAACAATAATCGAATTTCAAAGAGGCGGCACTTTATAACCAGGACAGGAGAGGCTGTAATGTGTTTCTGGTTGGCCGCCCTGTCCAAGGTGTGGATGTTGGGAATCCTTGTCTTTTTCCTGCTCGTTGACATAGGTTACTGGGCCTGTGCTGCACACCTTGTCTATAAAGGGCAAGAAATTGCAAGACTAGACCTGAAGTTTTATACAAGTGAACTAGCTGTTGATTCAAATACCAAGAATTAGATAGGAACTGATCAAAGCACATTATGTTGAAATTGTGTTTGTCCAACTGGCTAAAAAATCTTTGTGTTTCTCTTTGCCAGGAGACTAATGGTTACCTGTTTTCACACTCTCCAAGTTCAATGATCTTTCGTTGGCTTGGAGTGAGGGGTCTGGCCTCGTTAACATCCTACTTTCCTAACCTGCCAGAGAGAGTAAGGGGGGACAGGGAGAGGGAGGGAGAGAAAGGGGAGGGGGAGAGAGAGAGGGACAGGGAGGAAGCAGGTTCCCTTCAAAGACATGCTCCTCATGGGCTTAATTAACCAGGAGGTGACCTTGTAACACATCTCGAAGGGCCTTGCCATTGGAGAGACTCAGACTTTAATGTAGCCTGTAACCATGGTGAGGAGATCTCGGATAAATGAGTGAGTAATGTGAAACACAATAAAATAATACAGAGAAAGACCTTACTGTTCAAATGGTTCAGTGTTGCATGAGCTCCAAATGTTGTAGTGAAGTAAAAAGGTTATGAAGGTGTGTCTGTATACTTGCCACATATACATGGTGTGTGTGTGTGTGTGTATGTGTGTGTGTGTGCTTCTGTCAGATCTTGGGATGGGCATGTCTGCTTGTTCAGCTTATGCCTCTGAAAGCAGTGGATACAATGGCCATTAATGTCAGCAAGCGGTCTGATACATTTCAGGAATATTTTACTCATGACTGCTGGAAGGCACGTACTTCCCAGCCCCCGCTTTACAGTAAACAGCACCCTGTACTTCGACGTTGAAAGCCCTGATGGTGATCGTTATTACCACTCATCAGTGGCACCTCAATCCATCTCTCTCAACTACATCAGAGTCAAACTGCAAGCTGGAGTCCCCCCCAGAAATAAAAGTCCTGCTTGAATAATGACAGGGACGTGTGGCAGGCTGCCAGCCCCTTAGTGCTGACAGATTTCAGTTGCTACTTCAGACCGAATCTGTCTGGTCCCCTGCCCTATTTGTCCCAATCTAAAATTGAAACCTTACCGCATGGCAGAAATTGCAGTGGTGACGGGGCGCGGGGGCGTGTTATAGAGACTATGACAGTTTTTTAAATGTAACTTTCATTTCTTTTGGGATTAAGGGCTCATGAGAAATCTTGGCGAAGGCCTGACATGCACACACACACACACACACACACACACACACACACACACACACACACAGCTTGATGGTATGACAGAAAAGTAGTATCTGATCCTGGCTGGGCACTGGCAGGCTCTGTTTATCAAAACTTGTTTATAGCAGTGCACTGCGCCTCCCAAAGCTCAAAACACTCTTGATGATGTTGATGATGATGATGACGACGATGATGATGATGATGATGATGATGAGAAACAGATGCCTTGCTTTGGGCATTGTGCTGTCCCTCCATCTCAAGTCTGGAGGCCTTTCCTCAGGTAGAATAGGTATGGGAGCAGATTGTTTGGCTGTCAGCCCATTGTGTCAGTGTTACAATATAGCATTGTGGTAATGTGACAGAATAAACTGTGTGGCTGCGTTCAGCTTAGAGTTGTGTTAATGTGACAGAAAGGACTGTGCTCAGTACCATGTTGTGTTAAGTTGTGACAGAGTTCACTATGTGGCAGTGGGAAGTGCAGTGTTACTTTAATGCTTCAGACTCAACAGTGTGGCTTTGTGGGGTAGAGAGCTGACAGAGTATACAAAGCACTCTGCGTCCTCTCTGGTCCTCAGTGTTTGGTGATGTTTGAGCTGCCTCGCTGGGTGGGGCTGTAGGGGTTACCCTCTGACTCAGGGATGGGGAAGGATGAAAGACCTTTTTCAAAGAGCCTCTGTGGTCCTCTCTGTCCTGCTGTGACCTCCCCCAGCTAGGTGATTTGGGTGCAACAGGGGATCGACACTCATTTACTCATTGTTCTTTTTTGTAGCAGGCATATTAGCCCATCAATGAATGAATTTACTGTGCTGGCTTTGTGTGTGTGTGTGTGTGTGTGTGTGTGTGTTGTCACTTTCACAACAACTGCACAATAAACAGAGAACCCCTCTGATCTGTCAGTAACTTGAAAATTTTGGCAATATGTGCAGAACTGTAGTTTATGTCAGTGGAGCTGTTTGAATTCAATTTAAGAGAGACAGAGTCAGGGGAAAAAAACAGAGCAAAGGAAAGAGAAAGAGAGGTGGTAGGGATGGTGAGGAAACAACAGAGAAGGGGAGACAGAGAAGAGCTCTGTTTTGACCTGGCTTTAGGGTGTCAGAGTGTGCTGAGGGTCTGACAGGGTGGAAGCCTGCCTGCAGTTTAATGAGCGGATTTCTGACAGGGGTGCCCATCGCCAGGACCCTTATTGGGTGACAGTGCTCCCCCAAGCTGGATGCAACCAGTCTGTGGTGACAGGTGAAGCAGGGTCACAGGGCTGCTGGAGCGGAGCAGTGTGGGACTTAGAGCTGGCCTTGACCCCTCTGTGATATCATAGCCCATACCCCGACAGGGCATTGACGCTTTGAACATGAGTCCACCCCTTAGTTGGCGAATGTACTGGTCTCCCTGAATGCCTGCCCTCCATCACTGTGCCATCACTCTGTTTCTGTAGTCCACAAAATATCCCCTGTGCCTCTGGGGGCTCTTTCTGGTGCAGTGTCTTCAGCACTTGTCTCGATGACAGCTGTAAAACAAGTCCAGCGTCCTGCAGCTGGGGGTCACACAACGCCTCCGCCTGTGGGATAAAAACCACCAGCGCGTGGAAACAGCAGGCGTCTGAGGGGGAGGCGTGTCCTCAGGGGATCATTGACGTGAGTAAAATTCCTGCGAACGTGTCAGGCACTGACAGAGCACTGGGGAAAGCGTATTCTTGGCGATAATTGATGGATGTCTCACAACCACGTGTGGTGTTATAAGGCAACGCTTCATTGTCCCGTTCTCCCTCAAGCCCTCCTTTTTCCTCTTTCCATTTTGACTGAGAGCCTGGAAGGTCAAAGGCTTTTGCAGATGTGTAGTTTTTTTGAATGCTATTTTTTTAAGTGGAGAATGAAATGTAGGAGCAGGAACCGATAAATTTCAGAAACGGAGAACATAGGCTGGCTCCACCCGTCCTCGCCATATGTGCTGGAGCAGGACGCATACATGTTGACCCGGGTGGATTGAGGATACAGGGCAGTTCTTCACTTAGGCAAGGGATAGGCAGGGAATGTAGACAGTAAGCAGACTGCTGCGCTCTGTCTGTCACGGTGAGGCATAGGTCAAACAGTCAAACGCAGTGTTACATACATATAGCGGCATGTGGGAATGGGAAGGCAGCTCCCCATCTCTGAGCCTGCAGTCCTAAGAACGACTCGCCCCAGCCCAAATATCGCTCTGCGGAACTTTCCGTTGGGAGTGGACCGTAGATTGGATTAGTGCAGTGCCGAAATGAGCCTGGCTCTTCACAGCGGCAACAGACAGTCTTCCTGTTAGGGCACAGTAAATGGATTAGGTGCCGTGCAAATGGAGCCTTGTTGTGTTTGTGCTCAGAGCCCATTTGTCGGGTGTGGCCATGGAAGAGCTGTTATATTGTGTATTGCAATCTCCTTCTACGTGAGCCCCCTTGATGAATCGGGGAAGGGGTGCTTGACTGTGGACCGTTTGCGATCTGTTATCGTGCTGAGCGGGAAATGTCTTTTTAATGGCCCAGACAAATTTCTGGGGATGGCTTTAAATATGCCCTCTGGCAGAATTTGCCCCCTCATTAGTTTTCCCTAAATATTTACATTGCCATGCAAAGCATACGTGAAGCCCCAGTGCTGTTTTTCTGACAGTGTTTTTAAAGATCAGGGCTATTTTCTTTCATGTAGCTCGTCTAGCTTTTTCTGCCCCTGGTTCCCTGCCTTGGATCATGTCCTCTGGTAAGATGCAATTTCTTGAAATCATAGAGCAGCTTTGATTTGGGAGTCCCTTTAATCCTCTTTCAATCCAATTACATCGAAAATATAGACCATCCATCCTAATTTCATCAGTGGCTTTAATGGAAATAGCTTCTTTTCAATGAAAGAAAAACTAAAACCAACGTCTGAGTCCTGTAAACACACAGATGGGACCTACACTGAGAATGGTTGATGAGTTCTTTTACAGTGCTCCATTTCTGCTTGCAGTGTGAGAGAGAATTCACATCTGGCTGCCCTTTCCAGAGGAGCGGTAGACTAGAGGGTTCAGGAAAGAGTTAGGAGCTGGAGTATATGCTGTTCACCGACACACATACACGCACACTCACATGTATGCTCATACAGAAACACCCGTGCACAAAGACGCACGCACACACACATCCGTGCTCAAACACTGAAAAATGTGCAAATTATCATCATGGTGCACTTCATGTACACTGAGGAAACCACAGAGGAGATGAAGGTCACTGGTCGGAGTGTGGCTTTGTTCCTTTGGCAACCGCCTCCAGTCTGGACTGCTCCATCAAAAACAAAGCTATGTTTGTAGACTAAAGAATGTGTGACAGAGGAACTCTGGTCATAAAAGAATGAAATGCAGCTGAAAGTTGATATGCCTTCTCTTAAATAACACTGGCAAGGCCAGGTTTTGCCATGTCCTGTCTGGGCTGTCCCTGATGCGTTTTGGCAGAGTTCCTCTTTTCCTTGGCACCGGTCACCGAGTGCACTGTCCTTTTGGGCTCCACCGAGCCAGCGCAGCACACTGTCCATGTCCGTCGCTCCACGCAACGTGTCACATCACATCGAGGGGAGTGACAGTGGAGAGAGCACTGCAGTGCACTGCAGCAGATGTGAGATGACGCAGTGAACAACTACTTACTGTCGTGACAAACAGCATTGTCATTTAAAACTTGAATTTGAATAAACCGGGTATCATGTTTTAGACTTTTCAAGTGGGCCAACATAAGGGTGTTTATTCAAGGAGCTCAACATGCTCAGGGGTGAAGTGTGCTCAGGAACTGCAGTATGTGTGTGGGTTCTTTTGTGTATAGGAAATGTTGTGTATTCAAGGTTATAGTATGTTTTGTGGGTGAGGTATGTTCCAAGACTGTATTGAATAGTTTATTAAGGAGCTGTAGTGTTTTTAAGGGTTCAGGCTGTAAATAATGTAATTTTAATATGATTTTGATAAAATAATAATATTTAGGTTTTTTTTCCACACACATAGGGTGTTTGGCCATTGATAGTACTATTTTGGGGTGCTTTCCAGTGGTGGCTGGGGTGCATGAGGTTGAAATGACAGTGTCTGCCTGGGCTCTGTGGAAGTACAGTGTTTTGAGGACCAGCAGCTGTTCTAAACCCTATGCAATGCATAGGTGACAGTTTTCCATAGCTGCAGACCACAGCAGAGATGAACACAGGCCACACGCACACATTCCTCTCACTCATACCTGGGGGAATCTGTGTTAAGTGACTTCCTAATTGCAGTTTATGTAGTCTCGGAAAAATGCAAAGAACTTCAAGCTGCTCTGTATTTTCATGGAGTTCAGAAGCCTTAATTACAAACCTCCCTGACTCTGCAGTGTGTCTCCCACAGTGAAGAAACTGTATCAGCTTGCAGCCCATCACATAAAGGTCAGCCTGGAAAGATGGAGCAGTTACAGGCATTGGATATATGTGTGTGTGCGTATGTGTGTCTGTATGTATACTTATATATAAACTTTAGTATTATGAGAGATATTGATGGATTCTTTTCTACTTCAGATGCTGTTTGTCATTTTGCTCAAAACAAGTATTCTGAACCATTCAAAAACAATTGGTTGTAATACTTTATAAATGTCACTTATCACCACTCCACATCCCTGTGAAGAATAAGTACTCCAACGCATGCTCATCAGAGGTTCTTTGAAGTCTCACAGTATCCACTGTGTCAAAACTCGTTTAAGAAATTGGCTGTTAGTGCTACTCCTTCTCTTGGTCTCCTGAGTTTGTACGTGACCTCAGCTTCACAGCACATGCCCTCACTCTAGTCCAGCCTGTCTCCCGAAGCCTGTCTCTTGCCACTTTAATTACTGCTTTGTGGACTTCTGGCCTGTGGCAGGTGACGTTCACTGTGTCACCATGGGCTTTTTTGCTTGGATACCGGGCTGCTTTGTCAACTAGATGAGAGAGCTGTTAGATAAACTCTCAAAGCTAGATGAATGGGTCTAGAAGTTTAGAGAGCTGCTGGCAGTTGGGCACTGTTTACTGCGTTTCCCATTGTTTGCCATACAGCTATCCTGACTTCTCCTTTGCCCTCAAAGGCTTACACATTCATTTTTAAAGATTCCCTGTTGATTAAGTGTAGAAACAGAATGAAGAAATATAGAATAATTTATCGTTTACTTAACGTCATGAATCATCCTTAGCTCCCTCTTCTGGGGCTCCACTGAAAAATTCATATTTTGCTGTTGTTTTTCTGCTCTTTTCATTTTTTTTGTTCCTTTGAGTCTACACTGTACTTGTCTTTCTGACACAGGGATTTTTTGCAATTCTACATGGAATGCTAAAATCCCCTCTGCTTCCCCTCCATACTGTTTGCCTTAGATTTCTTACCCTTCCCCAGACAGGCGATCTCATTAGCGGCACAACAGCAACGACAACAGCTAGAAATGAATGCCTTTTAAGGCCGTAAAAATAAACTATACTAATCCCTGCATCCATTCTGTCACTCCCTAGTACTTGCAGCTTAACTCACGGCTCAAGCAGGCAAGTGACAAATCATGGACAAACAGGATTTCCACCAAGTCCCCTGAATTTGTTTTTATAATGCCAGTCTGTACAAGAGATACTACAGAATTTTACCACTGCAGTAACTGTCAGTCTCAGTCTAAGCTGCATATATGTGGAAGGACAGAGGGAGGGGAATAGGTGCTCTACAACCAGTTCCCCTGGTTCCCTAGCACCTATAGATGAGATTAAATGCAACTGACACAGTAAATTAACATGCCATGTCTCCCCAGACCATTCAGTGAATACTGAGTTGGATTGGCTAAAACACTCCATGTGATGGCAATTCCTGACAGTTGTGTTTTTAAGTCCTTTGATCACCTCATTAAAAGAGGTGTGTTTTAGAGTTTTATTTGAATGTTTTGGTAGAAGTAATGGTTGTAGTCAGCATGGCTGCCTTGGTCTCCTTTTGTCGTTCAGAGTGTATGGACAATGCCTTTACTACAGTGTGACAGATAGGTTAAAGTACCTCTCCGTGGTACTTTACTGAAAGAATTATACCCTGCAATTAGACCTCTAAGGAAAAATCAGTGGACAGTGTCAAGCTTTGTAGTGTATGTTTTCATCTGTATGAACTGCATCTAAAACTGAACCGTAAAACAAAGGCTGTTTACTTTGAGTGTTGTTTCTGCTTTTTCGTTGGATCAGATTTAATTGCCCATTCCATTGTATGTGTGTGTGAATGTGTGTGTGTGTGAATGTGAGTGTGTGTAGAGCTTTATATCTGATATATGAAGAGGGTTATTTTACACCATGAAATAAAAGGTGGTGTAATTTTATCTTCTGCAGTGGTTTGGTTTTTGATTGACGTCTCATTTTAAGTGGTGTGTTTATATCGCCTCAGAAATTATATCTCACTTTGTTTAGCCAACTGAGACAGGGAGAAAAAAGAAAATAATGTGGTTGCACTGATACTGACTCTGGGTCCCTCACAATCCCAACCGTACACATAACACAAACACACAGACGCACACACGCTTGCATTTGGCACATACAAGCACACACACAGGCATACAAAAAATGTTGAATAGTCTCTTGTAGGACTGTAATGGATATCCTTTTGTAACATTAAAGAAGGCAGAATCTGATGGAACTGGCAAAGGTATTCATGTTGAGCATTCCTGGGTGGGGCCTTTAAGGATGAACCACTGTAAGATAATGTTACAGTTTCCTATCAAAGGGCAATCCAGGGCCACATAGCATATATCTCTTCTATCTTCAGGCAGATTTCTCCTTTCCCCCTCAAGTTCTGTCGGCTGACGACAGCTGTAAAAGGGTAGTTTCCACTCAGGCCTACTCACCACCCAACCCCCGCCTGCGGCTGTAATGGTTTCTCCAGCGCAGCCTGGATACTGTTTCAGGGATGACTGACAGCTCGGTACAGGAAACTCATGTTTGCAGGATGTGTG
This sequence comes from Megalops atlanticus, assembly GCA_019176425.1. Taxonomy (NCBI): domain Eukaryota; kingdom Metazoa; phylum Chordata; class Actinopteri; order Elopiformes; family Megalopidae; genus Megalops; species Megalops atlanticus. The sequence continues at coordinate 36,442,498 of CM032877.1, forward strand.
TGGACTCTGCTACATGTCAGGTCTTGCTGGGCCTGTCCGATTTTATGCAGCGCAGTAGAGTGGCACAGCTCACCCCACCCGCCCCCATGGGTGCTACCTGCAGGCTCCTTCCCACAGCCCACCCTCACACTGCCACAATGGCCAATTCATTCCACCTCTGACACGCGCCAGCGTCTGAATCCCTCATCTGTGGACAACGTCCCTATCTCTCATCTGTGTACAGCATCCATATCTCATCTGTGGACAGCATTGGTATCTTTGGGTAGGACAGCATTGGTATCTGAGTGTAGCACGCAGTCTGTGCAACCTGTCTGGCATGCTGGGCCAAAGGGGCTGTGTGGCCTTTCAAAGTGGTGTGCAGGTGTCCATGGATTGCAGGGAACACCAGCATGGGGGCAGGGTCATGGATTTAGATGAACAGAATCTGAAGCAGACCAATAGACGTATAGGATGCACACTCTGCGATGGTGCAGTCAGCCAGAGTTTGGCTTTGGGAGAATGGGAAGAAGCAAGGGAAGTGAATGTGAGCGCTCTTTAGCCGTACACACCCATGCACATACTTGCACACACACATACACACACACACACACGCACACACACCATTTGTGTCTGCATTTGTGTGCATTTGTCTGTGTGTGTGTGTGTGTGCACACGCGTGCATGTGTCTTGCTTACTTGGGAGCATGTTTATTTGTGTGTGTGTGTGTGTGTGTGTGTGTGTGTGTGTGTGTGTGTGTGTAGTAGTAGCCTGGCTGCTGGCTCTTTGCAGATAAGGTCCTGTCTTCCACAGTTAGAGGCAGACCCACCTGTATCAGAGTGATACCACATTAAAAGCAGAGCTCTCACTGCAGTGTTGTGCAGTCTGTCTCACTCCTGGCAGGAAAACAACAAACACAAAACAGAACAGGAAGGACTTGGGCTGCCATTCTGTCCTTTATTTTCTTGGTCTCTCTCCCTTTCTCTCTCTCTCTCTCTCTCATGCTTTCTCTCTAGACTATGAGGCCGTAGTAAGGTATAAACCTGGCCTTTCTTCCTTTTGGAGTTTGTGAAATCCATGGAGCTGAAACTGTGATAGCTACTGGGTGGCACTTTTTAACTAATCCTAATTAAATGTGTATTGTGTCCGGAGGGTACACATTCGGCCCCTGCTGTGTTTGATGCAGGACTTTTAATTGCACCCCACTGAACTACGACAGACTCTGTTCTTTCAGTGCTCTGCGGAGGTAAGATTAAGGCTGAGACCACACTTTGCTTTATTGATAATTATTAACTCATTGCTATCGATGAGGAAAATGACTTACTTTTGTGACCTTTTTTTTCAATTAAAGTTTTTTTTTAATTCTGCATATAAATCCATCTAGAAATCAGTTGCCAATTCAAAGCAGTCCATTTTTATAATTCAGCTGCAGAAATAGTTTCACGTCAGCTTGAAGAGACATTGAGTGCCCTACTACAGCTACCTACCAGCTTGGCGATAGTGCCTTCTCACTGAAGAGGTGAAAATGCTACCTGATATGTGATTACATTTTGTAACGCTGGAGAGTCATAAATTAATAACTTGCAAAATATGTTCCGCCAAACTACCATTTTCAGGGAACACTACAAATTCACAGGACCACTTGAAAGATGGCATTCTTCCTGGTGTCGCTAAGACTCAGGTTCACAGTGACAAGTGTTTATGTTTTGAACCACAGTGTCACCCTAAAGAAAACCAAAGATGTGTAGCTAGCAACCTAGCTAGTTTGTGCTAGCTAGTAGCATTGTTCTCACCGTGACTTTTTTCCACAGCAAAAAGACCACATTTAAGAAAACTGTTTTCATGTTTCCAGAGAGCTTTTCTATTTGATTGTAAGCACAGCTCAATTGTTTATGACTAGCTGGCTACCAGAACTGTTGGGAGATTAGTCAATTGTCACCCTTTAATGCTTTCATAAAATAATAATTTAATTAAATTTAATAAAGCCTATTTTGTATTTTGAGTCAATAGTGAGTTATATCAAAGTCTGTTCCAAGAACAGTTTTATACAGCTAGTGAGCAGTGGCAAACATTTGAGAGGATTACTGTTAGTTTTATGACAAATATGTTCTGTAATGTCAAAAGATTTGTCACCCCCCTCTAACACAAAGAAGAACCTAGGATGTGAACTGTGACATTTTGGAACGTCTTGCCACTATGAGCTTTGAGTTTTGACTTTAAAAGCAATAAAATAAGAAGAAAATCAATTATCAATTATTGATCTATCGATAATTTTGTTCATATTTATCAATTCTTTAATGTGGCCTGTAGTGTCAGCCTTAGTTAAGATACAACACCACAGGCTGCTCCGTCACTTCATTGCAACTGAAGCTATGACATCACAGAGACCTGGGTAGAGCAGGTCAAATGACTGTTTGGTGGGTGAGGATGTTGTAGCTGTTTCTGTTGTCGTCATTACTCCCCCTTTGTTTGTGATGTAGGGATTGCCTCATAACAGCATCTTCTGGCCTGTGCTACATGTGGACTGCGCTTTATTGAAGAAAACATCCTTCTCCTTTGGGTTTGTCCTCACTCTCTTACTCCTGAGTATGAGGCTAAGCATAAGTGCAAGGTTGAGGGTATACAGGATGTGGTGAGGGTGAATGTAAGGTTGAGGGCGGGCTCAAAGGTGAGCGGTGTGGGGACAGTGAAGGTTGGGTGTGAGGATGAGAGGTGGGTGTTTGGGTGAGGGTGAAAGTGAGGATGAATGGGTATGTGAGTGAGTGTGAGGGTTGGTGTGAAAGGTGAAGCTTCCAGTTGTATTCTTAGCTACAGAAATAGACTAGGGCACAGCTGCGGAGTGGAATTGGTGCTTGCAGCATTGGACTGGGCTGGTAGAGAGTCAGATCTCTAAGATTGGGGGGGTTCTTTCATGAAATCCCACAGGGAGTTCATCTGGCATTATGTTACAGGAGGGGTTACAGTGTGGGGGTAGTGCTCAAGATAAAGATGAATGGAGGGGGTTGGTGGAGATTAGTCCTCTCTCCCTGCTCCTGGGGGAACATCTTACTGTGTGTGGGAGAGAGAAGAGGATGTGGTTGGTTTATTGACCCCCTCAGTGAGATCACCTCACTACCTCCAGCTCAGCTTCCTCCAGGCGCGTCTCTTCTTCTCATTAAAGAGGAAAAGAGGGGAATGTGCACTCTGTGTGTTGGTGAGTCAGATAGGGAATAAATCTGACTGGAAGCAGTGATCGATCGATTCCACCTCTGCAGAAAATTTCCCAGAATCCCACTTGGGAGCTTGTGGATATGATATGCCTGTGAGTGTACATGGAGCTGGGAGACCCATGGAGCTCCACTCTTTAGCTGTTGTGTAGAAGGCTATCCTATTACCTACAATCCAAGAGATAAAGTTCAAGTTTTCTCCAAAAATTGAGAGAAGTGCATACAACTGCCAATATCTAACAGTCAAAATAGTTACGTTTTGTCACCTTTCTTAATGAGCAATTAAAAAATATCCCTGAATTTGCTGTGGAGAGATGGCAGACTGGCATGCAGGACCAAGGCTAATGTCAGTAATCCATCCAATGAAACTGAGCATGTAAATGACGTAATTTACTATAAATGAAACAAGGCTGGTAATGCTGCCCAGCCAGAGTGCTTACAGGCATTTTCTCCCCAGGGTGCAATGGGCACAGCTGCAATGCTGGCCATCATCTTGTACAACAACATGATCATTGTTTATTTATAGTCATTCTTTCATAGTGTTTTTTTTTCTCATGATAAATCATCTTGGAAATCTACTGTCAGTAATACACGTGCTGTATTTACATGTGCTAGATAATAAGTTTTCCATTGCACTTGTCTTTTTGCCTGGTTAAGACCTGGCATGGCCTGGTCTTAATGTCTTATGTGTAAATTTTATTGCATACATATCAGTGGTAGAGGCATTTTGGTTGGTGTTAACTTCTTTGATGGCAGATGTCAAAGGTGTTTAAAAAGCTTCCAGCGTCCACTGTTAGGCAGCTGCAAGAAATGGAACTTTTCTCTGTCAGGGTTGGCATCACATTGACTGATTTGCATGTCCTTTCCCACAATGCACTGAAACACTGATTGAGTTTGTGTTCTTATGATCATGTCGCCAGTTGGAACATTGACTCAAGTCAGTGACACAAGGACACAAGTCACATTGACTCATCTTCGAAATATCATTATCTCATTGAGAACTTGCCAACGTCGATGCGAGGGACATCTGTGTTTTATTTTGTTTTCTGGAGACGGTGAGGATGCATGTGAGAGATAGCTGTACATTTTCGTTTTTCTAATAGCAGCTGAGCTTTAGTGGAACCTCTGATGCAGACATGTGGGGAGGGTGTAAGTGCTCATCATGTGGATAAAGCCCACCTGCACATGGGAGTGGATCACCCCACTTTTTTGGTTGTGTGCAAACTTCACATTAAATTAATGTCAGCTGACACCACTGCCCTCCCTCACTTCCTTTTCTGATGAACCATTGTATTGCAGTTTGACCGTGCAATTACCGCAGTGGGTGCTGGGTACCCGTGGGCCTTGCTTCATCTATTTCTGAAAGAGCCGGTATTTACAGTTTGTTAAATACATTGATTGGGAGGAACATGATGCTCTCAGATACCGCAGAGTGTGCTGCGCTCACCTTACGAAAGGCTGCTTCTTTGGCAAACTGGCTGTACTAGGTACAGCCCCAGAGTGTGCAGCATGGTGAGTAGGCATAGAGCTGGTTTAATAAGGGTGATGGGAGGCTGGATTGAGGCTATGACGCCGCAGCTCACTGCACCCAGATCAGTAATGAGGAGCAGGCTCTCTGGGGTAGGTCGTCATGTTTAAATTTTATAACTGTATTGCTACATTATGTCCCCAGTCACAGACACATTAAAGCACCAATAAATCGCCATGGTGCTTTCTTTCACATTAAAAACCAATAAAATAACATCCTCTCAGTTTTTAATGGCATAACACAGGTAAAATGCCACAAATGGTAGCAATTACTGGACAGCAATGTTTTATTTCTCCCCCTCATCTGGTTTTATTCATTTTCCCCCTCTCTCAAATTCTTTCAGAAGGATGAGCACAAGAACACACACACACACACACACACACTCAAGCCCACTCAGCAGAAAATGGATCCAGCCGGTCTTTAAAAGTCTCCACAACGTCTAAAACATCCGTAGTCAGAATAATAAAACATTGAGGTTAGATCTGGAATAGCGTTGTCTCTCATATGGGTTTACTTGTGAGGATTTGTTGTACATCAGTGTGTGACTTCCATCCAGTCTCTTGTTATCTTTTTACTTAAGATTTATCACAGATTTAACTTCTTTCAGCCAGAGCATGGCTTTAGTAGGAGCTACAGTGAGTCAGACGTTTTGCTTAGTGATTGTGTATGTGTGTGGGGTAGCTCAGTTTCTGTCCCACACACACACACACACACACACACACACACACACACACACACACACACACACACACACACACACACACACACACACAGAAATGACTTCACTGCAATGTCAAATTACAGAAAATAAATTGAGGCCAGGTGAAATGGCTTTTGGACATAGTAAGATATTAAGTAAGATGTCTTGAATATGTAAGGTGTTATGTGCCTACTAGAGTGTATCTACAGTACCAGTCAAAAGTTTGGACGCACCTACTCATAGATGGGTTTTTCTTTATTTTTTCTATTTTCCACATTTTAGAATAAAAGTAAAGACATCAAAGCTATGAAATAACACAAATGGAATTATTCAGTGACCAAAAAAGTTTTAAACAAATCAAAACTGTTATATTTTAGATTCTTCAAAATAGTCAAAAAATACTTTAAATTTTTTCAAGAATTTAAGCATACGTCTTGAGATAAAAATGTTTTTCAATGCATATCTTAAGTGTTTCTAAACTTTTGACGTATTGTACAATGCAATACAATATGGAGTGTAACATTGTAGGTACACTCTAGTAGGCACCATAGGCGCGACCAAACGCAGACACGCATTGCAGCGACTGTAGACTCACACAGAGAGCCTGTAGCAGCTCTTTAGTGCAGTGCAGTGATGGATTAGCGCCAGCAGCTCCATGTGTGATGTTTCCACGTGGAACAGTGTATGCATAGCACGCCCCATGCACAGTGTCATAATTAATCTACCGAGATGAAAACGTATCATATCACGGGGCGAAGCACAAATCCGCTTTCCTCTGCAACTCAGCTATTAATGCAGAATTTAAATTTTAAGATTCCCCCTTGAGGAAGGTCCCGGTATTTTGCTTGATAGATATTAAAGAAGATGTAATTGAGGGTTTGTTGGGGGGGGGGGGTAGATAGTGGAGCATGGGAGCACTTTGAAGCCGCCTTTAATAAAACATGCAGTCGGCTGTGTTTTCAGAAGGGCGGGCGGAGGTGGCCTTGGGAAGGCACGAGGGGCGTCCCGTCCCGGCCTGGCTGTGCGGTGGGGAACAGAGGGCCTAGCCGAGAGAGCAGGCAGGGGGCACGATCAAAGGCTTTAACAGGGGCTGCTTTCAAACCAGGGTTAATTAATGACCAGACCTCAGCGCCTCTGTGGAAACCTCGACCTACCACGCACAATTAAATGTAATTCTGCTTTAATCATATCAGATTTTAGGCAGAGACCAGCATTCTATGCTGCGCTCCCGTCCGAGGGGTGTATGTGTGAAGGAGCAGAGATCACAGTGCGCACAGCAGAGAAAAGAACACCAATGCAGTGGGATTTCTAAGGGTCTTCTGTTTTCTTTACTGTTTTCCTTTAGAGCTGTAAATAGAGTGAGCCGCAGTGTGGAGTTTGGGTTCAAATTGCTTTACTGGAAAGCGTAAACTGTTTTATCTGCGTTCTTTTGTCACCACCAGATTGCTGCCAGGTTTCAATGGGGGGAAGGTTACCAGCAAGGGTTAATTAATGACCAGGCCGTGTTACCTCAGTCCACTGAAAGTAAAAGTCTTTAATTATCATTCACTGTTCAAGGGCACCTTGGATTCCCTGGAAAACCAATCCTCAGAATTGATAACAGAATTGCAGTTTAACAGTCAACCAAACACTTTCCTTAGGTGTAATGTTTTTTTAAGGCAACTAAATGAAAGGGACATCTTTTAGAAATGATGTTCTGATTTCTCTCTTGCTTAGGTTCCTGTATCTCTACAAAATAACTCTCCAAATTTCTCTCCAACGCCAATCCTGAAATCATTTTACAAGATTAAGGCAGCCATATATACTCACACACAGAGTGGCTTTGTACTCACTTGTCAAGACTGTCAACACTAAAGCGCTTAGTTACAGGAAAGTGCCTGAACCCCTGGAGTCATAATCACTGTTCATAAAACGAGGGCAAAAATCACCAAAAAACACAAAGTAATGGTTTATCAGCAGACACCCTCATAATCTCAGGTGTTTGCTTAAACACATTTACAAGGCATGCTCATTACTGAGTACTTGCGCTGCTTAAGCTCACGATATCTGGGATATAAACCCATGACTGGGGTGAAGAAGGACATTCAAACATGGGAATCAAATTTCATGCTGAATTTGTGTTGTGTTTGCAGGCATTCAAATTATCAGGCATTCCTTGGAGCAGGGAGGGAGGAGTCCTTTATATCCTATTGTTGTTGTCTTTATGGTCCCGGGTTCAAAAGAAAGCTTTTCTCATAGGTGTCTATTTAAGGCCCTAATCCCTCATTTTGGCTGTGAACTGCAAACTGATCTCCTCTGCGGGGGTGACACCGAGACCTCATGTTCCTAACCACAAGATCGCCCTTCCCTCAGAGGGCATCCTCTATCCCCTGGAACTCACTGTTTTAAAACCCAGCCTTCAGACACCGTGATTATATAAACTGAAACAGGGTGGTAGCAGTTGCGATAGTAATGATGAAGATGGTTATTAAATTGGCAATTAAGTGCCGTGTGTGCGTGTGTGTGCGTGCGTGTGTGTGTGTGTGCACCTCAGTGTTAGTTAGCATGTGCGTGAGAGAAGAGGTCTAATTAATCTTGCGCTCTCAGGGTGCTCTCTGTTTGTCTCCAGATGATTAATCTGGTGTCTGTGTTGCTTCTTGTTCCCCTGACGTCCTCTTTAATAAGCCAGCTCAGAAACCAGCGCTCTCAGTGGACAGATTGGCTGGGGGCAGACAGGGGCTTTCGGGGAGTTTTGGAATGAGGGGTGAAGTACAGTGAGCAGCCAATTAGACCAAACCTTTTTTTTTTATTTGGGCTGATGGCAAATCAGAAAAATTAAGTCAGCTTTAATCCCACTGTAAAATCATTCCCTATCTGTGCTGTTGTGAGCCATTGCTTGTTACTGCTTCATGTTTGAGGGCAGATCACTATAAATATACACATTTGCATTTAAGGTTTAAAGTGGTAAGTGTAATGTGTATAATTAAAATTATTCTAAAAGTTTTCTGTCTTTTTGTTTTGGAAGTAATATTAAATCTGTCATTTGGGCTTCCACTGGATCCAGAATGTTTTGCCCGCTAATACAGTTATAGTTATTGATCAACTGAGTGCAATATCCAGGTGGACTTGAAGTAAGTACTTCTTACCAGCTTACAACTGCTTTTTACTTTGTCTCCTGGTGCCATCCAGGGATGGAAGCTTACTCTTAAGTGCAGCTGTGGAGTCCAAGAATCTGAACCTGTAAACTAATGTCCCACATCCTTCTCCTGTTCTCTCCACTGTCAGGGTCGCGTCTGCGCCAGGAGGACTCCCCTCCCCGGATTGTGGAGCACCCCTCCGACCTGATCGTGTCCAAGGGGGAGCCGGCCACCCTCAACTGCAAGGCGGAGGGGCGGCCCACCCCGACCGTGGAGTGGTACAAGGACGGGGAGCGCGTGGAGACGGACCGGGACGACCCCCGCTCCCACCGCATGCTCCTGCCCAGCGGCTCCCTCTTCTTCCTGCGCATCGTCCACGGGCGCCGGAGCAAGCCGGACAACGGCAGCTACGTCTGCGTCGCCCGCAACTACCTGGGGGAGGCAGTCAGCCACAACGCTTCGCTGGAGGTGGCATGTGAGTGCTGCCCTCTTCCTTTATCTTTGTCAATATCGCTATTGGTTCCTCTGTGTTGTTATCAAGGGAAACAGCTTGGTTATGTTGAGTAGCAAACTCCAGTGTCCATTCACACCCATCCTCTCCCGTGTGTTCACTGACTTGGACTGCATGATGGAACCTGTTAGGATACATAAGTACACAGGTGGCCTTGGCTTCTGTGGACGGTGTCATTGAGCCATGTGGGAGGAGTGTCTGTGTGCCATTGTCCTGTGCTTGTTTACCGTGGTGGGGGCTTGATGTGGAGGTGGTCAGTCATGTCATGGCTGAGCACTGTGATGAGTGAGCCACTGCAAATCAGCAAAGAAAGCAGCGGCCCAGTATTGTTTGTTTTGTTTTTGGGCAAATTAGTGTGTTATTACAACCATGTATTGTGTGTGTGTGTGTGTGTGTGTGTGTGTGTGTGTGTGTGTGAGCACGTGTGCAAATGTTACTAATTTGGGTTATACCCACATTAGGAATGTGGCTGTTTCAGCCCTCCTCATTCTGTTTCTGTCACACAGTGTTCTTTTAGGCGTAACGCCTGTTGGAGAAAAAAGAAAATACTTCATGTCTTCTGCTTCTAAAAGTTGCTTTTATAATACTCTGCACTGAATATTTTGTGAAAAGAGATACAGCATTTATGTTAGACCAAGGCTGCTTGGCAGTAGGATGTGTCCTTCGAGGAGAGAGAATCCACACTGCTCTGCCACTCGTACTTCCGTGGCTTCAGACGGCGCTGTAATGACACAGCCGTGAGCCGGAGATTCAAACAGAACCATAATGACATGGTCTAGAGCCTGAGAGTCAAAAAGAACCGTAATGATACGGTCCTGAGCTGAATATTCAAACAGCACCGTAATGACACGGTCCCGAGCCTCAGGTTCAAACGGAGCCATAATGACATAATTCCAAGCCTCTTGTCGTGGGCTACCAGGGCTGGAATCCTGCACCACAAAATAGTCAGAAGTATACAGTAGCTGTAAGTTCTTACAAAGTTGTGTCTGCGCTTGTGTAAACTTCAAGGGAAGAATGTTTAGTGACAGTGTTGAATGTCCTGACTGGTTCACAGCATTGTGAGAGTGATCTGGTTTACACAGCCTCTTGCCTGGATGCATGCTTGTAGCATTCATTATGTACTCCACGCGTTAGCTTGTTTTCACTGTGCTTCACTGTGATTTAGTGTCATATTTACTGTACTTTCATCCTTTTGAATTTTATCAGAGATACATTGTTAAAATGTATCAAAATGTATCCTTTTTTAATGATTATAATAACTGAAAATGGTAGGCTCCAGTTTTTTATTTTTATTCTTTTAACCTTTATTTAGACAGGAATTTGTCTCAGTGACATTTAAAATATGTTTTCTTAGAGGATCGTGGCTACATAGTTGCACATACTATATTTCATCACACAGAACAATGAATGGCCATTATACAGAGTGGATAAAATGAAAAGGTCTAAGTCTGAAGCTCATTTGTCAAGGATTACAACCATGCAGACTAAATGGTTTGTGTTCCAACTCAGTTAAACTTAAATTTATCTAATGTGATGTGATGATCCAGTTTTGCCTTATATACTGATATGTGAAAGTGAGTCTCTAAGCAGTCAGTGACACTGATATTTGTTCATGCCGTTATTTCTTATATCCTCTATTTTAAATGCTCTCTGGTTTAACAGGAAATGATCCCTATGTCCTCATATAAGAATATTTGTTCTGCTTTTCCTATCATGGAAACAGCATTTCCATTTTCTGATTGAACTAGCTTTTTGAACTGTTCTGATAAGGGGCCAGCTTTTTTACGATTAGCCCACACGTAAGCTAACTGTAAGCTTAGTCTAATCCTTGTTTCAACAGCTGGGGGTTGTTTTAGTAGGCCAGTGGAGTTAACCTTTTTTGGGCTTTTTCAGGCTTATCTTTGACTACAAAAGTAGTGTAAATCTCAACCTCTGTGGAGAAACCAATCCAAGACCCACAATCCTGTTAATGCATTTGAAAGCCTGCATGTTACATGTGCTCTGATTCTGAAATGACTGTATATAAAAAAAAAATATATATATATATATATATATATATATATATATATATATATATATATATATATATATATATATGTATTGTATATATATATAAAATATATATATATATAATTTATATATTATATGGTATGCCTTAATTATATATATATATATAAAATGTCAATGGATGTTAAATTATTAACTGAAAACTAGACATATAGTAGTTGTTTATGTATCTACCAGATTGTTGTGCTGTAATTATAGAAATATTGGTTCTTTTATTTGTGCAGTTGCCTGCATACATTGTTTCTACATGATGTTTTCACAATCTGTGAATGAAATGACATGTGGAAAGGTCTGATATTTTGACATACCTTTTTGGTAGGACATGCATTTTCAGAGTGTGATAACAAAGACCAACAGTGGAGTTTGATGGAACCAGCACAGTGTTGACAGTCTTTTGAGTTGAGTTGAGTTGAGTTGAGAGTTGCATTTGTGAGACACAGAAAAGCCTGTTTTTCTTCTCTCTTCCATCCCTGTAACTGTGAGCTGAAACATCCAGTGCGCAGCTGAAACAACAGGGCACAAAACGTTTTTCATCCATGTAAAGAAAAACAGGAAATCTTGAGATACTGGACTCGGAGGACATCAGAAAAATGCTTTCAAGTTTTGGGGATTTTTAGGTTAACAGCATGTCTGGAGTTATACCTGCTGGCTTCCGACACTGAATGGATTGTGGTGACGTACAGCCACCCAGACACCATGCACAGGTCAGACAGGCACGGTGTGCTTCCCAGCCGTTTGTGTGGTATGAATGTGTTTTTCATCAAAGCTAATTTCCCACAACCAGTGCTTCATACAGACTTCACCAGATCTAATAATAGGCTGCGGCTGGTGTTTGATCTGTTCCTGCAGGATCAACTGCACTGCTGCAGAAGCAGTCCACTTGCACGGCCTTGCTCCTGCCCAGACTCCAGGGCCTGAAAACCTCAGGCCCTGTACCTGGAGGGTGTGCAGATGGCTCTCCACTTTGTCCATTCTCTCTTTCTTTTTCCTTGTTGTTTTTTTTTTCTTTCTTTCCTCCACTTTCCCTTTACTCTCTTTACCTCTCTCCGTCTGTATGTCTTTGTGCATTTATTTATGTTTTGGATCACTTTCTTTGACTTTTCCAGATTGTGTGGTGGTGTGTATGTGAGGGAGGGAGGGAGAGAGAGAGAGGGTGAGAGAGAGTGGGGGAGGAGTAACGCTACAAAGAAGGGACTCCCCCAGTGGGCTGTCTGCTGAACCAAAGACAGTTGTCATTCAGCAATAAAAGTTGTTTGCAGACCCCTCCAAACACTCAACTGTGTCTCTGTCAGTCTCACAGGAGTCCTCTTGAACAGCAAACTGACATCTGGTGCCTCGTTTTAATGTTACACCGAACCTCTCATTCCACAGAGTATGTGTGCGTGTCCAGACTGTAGCCATCCACTGCCCCCACTCTCAGAACCCCCCCACCACCACCTCCATCCTCTGAAACTGAGAGGGCCTCACAGTCAAGCCGCACAGAGTAGAATGAGCCGCTCGCTAGCCAATTTGCGCTTCATTACCTTGCTACAAGTGTGCCCTGATACACATCACATGCTGTGTGGTCCTGTGGCGCTGCGGGAGAAAAGTACTCCGACTCTGCCGAGAGCCCGTCACTCCTTTCGCTTGTCTTGCGCTCTTTCCAATTCTCACCGCTATTGTAATCAAATGGTTTTAAGCGCGGTAACTCTACAGAAGGGAAAGAGCAGCGGTGAGACAGTGTGGTGACGCCTTGGCCCCGTCTTCTGGGGTCATGCCGGGACCCAGCTCGTCCTTCCTGCTGCAGCTCTGTGGCGGCGGCTGGTCTCTGTCACGGGAGCCGGTGACAGCTCCCAGTCTGCTCCCTAACAGCCAAACATGTCACACCAGACATGTCAGAACCTCATAGGGTAGCATGGAAAAAAAAACAGATAATAGCGGTTAAGGGACTGTAATTTTAACTGTATGCAGGTTCAAGTCCCAGGTGAGGTACTTCAGTTGCTCCCTTGACCAGGGTAATTAGCCTCAGTTTATTCAAAAGGAAATACCCCGCTGTGTGAATAGATAATGTGGAAAAAAATGAAAGCTATCTCAGCCCTTGATAAGGGTGTCAGCCAAACACAAATATTTTGAGGTTAAAAAAAAGAGGTGATCCATATATTAATTAATAGGTTAATCTAAGAATAAATTAATGTGAATGAGATAAATTCCTATCTAATTAAACCAATGAAACAAATTCATAGCTCATTAAAAACATCTTTAATGGAATTGTCAGTGTCATATAACACATATCTGGGACTTTTACCTGTACCAAACAGATTGTCTCTGGTCGAGGGTTCCACTTCTGGGCCTGCCCTCTGTTTACCCATGACGCACTGTAAATCATGGCCCCACAATCCCAGCTGCCCAGGGTCAGCCTGCTGCTGGCTCGGCTCTGTGAGCCCACCTGTCAGAACATGGCAGGGTTCCCTAACAGCTCGATGGTGGTGGTGGTGGTGGTGTTATGTGTGTGGTGGGGAGTGTTTATTTGTGTCTGTGTCACGATGTCCCACCTGTTCACATAGCACCCCTGTATTTTTAACAGGTGTCATTTCCTATTGATTCCTGCTCAGCTCAGGGGTAAACTGCTTGAGGCTCCTGTTAAAGAAGAGAACAAAAAAAAGAGAGCAAAAACAAAAACCACACAGTTGTGTGATAGCAGTTCTGTTCTCAGTTTTATGGGGTGAAAGATTCATTTAAGAGTCTGTACCTCAGCTGTGTCTAGCGCTGCCTTCAGTGAATGACATGCAGTCGCATGTGCGGTGTTTGTATGTGTTTGCCTCCAGGTCAAGCCCTCGGCAGTGTCCCCAAGAGTGAAGTTTAGCAGGGTCAGATACGGAGCTCAGCCTCCTTTCGTTAATCAAATTCAGTGTTAACACGGTGTGGGTTAGCAGCTCTCTGGGGCCTAACTTCCCTGAACCCTGATCAACGACTTGAGTCACGAGGGAGACCAGGCGTGACAAAGGGTTATCATGGGACGAGAGGGAGGGGTTAGGGGTCAGACCTGGCAGGAGGTCACAACACACTGGCTTCAGATGCTCTTCTGGTCATTGGCAGGGGCAATTGGAGTGAACAAAGGTGCTAGCACCAAACAGGAAAGAGAAAGCAAAGAGGCAGTCCTGTAAGGCCAAGAAAGAAGAGCGGGTGGAGTAGGTGCCATCTTCGGAAAAGACTGTTCACCAAGGGATTTGACCAGGCTGTCAAATTCAGGGTGTATTTGTGAGAGTGAGGGTGTGTTTGTGAGAGTCAGAGCATTTGTGTGAGAGTCACAGTGTATCTTTGAGTCCTAGGGCATGTCTGTGAGAGTTGGGGTGTTTTGTGTGTATGTCATTTTCATGCACTCATTACATTACATTACATGCATTTAGCAGACACTCTTAACAAGAGCAACTTCCAGTCCTTGTGTTTATTTCTCTGCTACTGTTTGAATAGTACCTCGTGAATGGCCTGTGTTGGATTGATTTGTCACATGGTGCAAGCGTGCGAGGAGGTCTGAGGAGCTGATGCGGGTCAGTCACGCAGGGGTCGATTAGCATCTGATAGCCTTTATAATCAAGGGAGTCACCCTTGCACCAGAGAACACAGCTTTCACTGTCCCTCCTTTATTTCTTCCCACTTATGTTAACTACCTCGGGGTTCAGAGGGAAAGAAGGACAGGATCTTCTGATCATGAGGTCTGAGAGTTCATCTGATGTTTTTCCCCTGCTATGTTTCCCATTCATCTTAATTACATTAACATGGGTCAAGATTCAGGAGGATAGCATGCATAGGGCACAGCAAGCATTTAGCCATCCTGTCTTTAAGGAGGAGTGTGGATAATATGAATGAAATGCCTTTCTGTTACACCTTTCATCCCTCTCTACAGTCTGAAAGTGCTGTGCTGTCAACGGGTGTAATCACCTCAACCACCACCAACATTTATCTTGGGTAGGTGATAAATGCTGGTGGCGGTTGAGGTGACTACACCTGTTGACAGCGCAGAGTTTTGAGTTAGGTTGTATCTGTGAGAGTTGGGGCATGCCGTTTTGTTCTAGAATGCATGCCACACATCCTTTGAGATGGAAAGAGTATATTTAGCCAATGAAACGAGGATGACAAGATGGCCTGACTGACGGAGCCAGACTGTAAATATGGCCAAGACACCAGGAGACACCGTTTATCTTTGTCATAAATTCCTCTGGATGCTTAATGACCACTGTGGATACCTCAGAGTTCAAGAGACAATGTCTACCCATTACTACAATGGGGTTTTAGACTCATACCATGCTGGAATGGTCCAGTCACACCATTTCAAGGAGCAATGGAGTTTTCTCAGGACGTCTCAGATCCAAGCACTATCCGAGGCCAACCCCACTAGATTTCGGCCATTTGACTAGATATCACAGACAGGTAACATGAAGGAAGTGTTCTTTGGTCCTGCTGGGGTGAAGTGTACTGTCAGTGCACATGAGATGTTTTTACAAGCAACTTCTCCTTAAACACTCCTTAAGAAAAAAAGGTCTATGTAAAAACATAATCAAACGTGATGCGTTTATCATTAAGAACTTGTAAGATGTTTAATATCTTTTAATACTTTGTATTGGCCCTCGTGCAGAAACTTGTGCATGTTTACATGTGCATCTGTGGGTGTGCGTATGCATGTTTGCGTGAACGCCTGTGCTTGCGTGCATGTGTGTGTGCTTCTGTATGATTTATCCAAGAGTGACCTCTTCCCCCCATGTCTTGCCTGACTTTCGGAGATGAACTGTTCACTTCTCAGCATGGGTCCCTGAGAGACTGGGACGTGCCCTCCAGATGCGTGCGCGTTTAAGCCTGCTCTCTTGGCCCTGTCAGACCGAGTGCAGGGATGCGGCGCAGCTCTCAGTAAACCCAGGTTAAGCCTCCTCTCCCAGACCTTGGCTCTGTGAGCGGATCAGTGACAGCACAGGATGGAGGGGATTATGCTGTTTGGACCTTAAGAGGCGAGGGGGATTTAAGGCTGCATTTGTCAAAAGTTGGAGCTGTCAGAGGTGAACTTTTCTCAATTTATTCATCGTCTCTTTTTTTTTTTTTCTATTCTTACCCTGCAGTGGCCACTTTTTGACACTGGCCATTAGATACAGGGGCTGGGGCGTTTATATGCTGTCAGTGTTCCTTGAATCTAATCAAAGTAGGTCTTAATATTGAGTCTCCCCATTAAATGAGTCATGTCTGCCATTTCTGACACTTTTCCTCTAAAGATGAGAAAGCAGTTTTGAAATCCCCTCAAGTGACTTTCTTGGTCCTGTTGCTCTCAAAGCAGTGTGAGGAATATTGAAGAGGGATTCAGGTTGTGGGTTTGTTAGGAGATCTAGGGAAGCTGCCTTGCCTACATACCAAATACTGAAGAATTAAGTAGAGCCTTTCAACAGTGGCACTGGCATGAATAAGGCTCCTGCAAGAGGCAGAAAGCCTCAACCTGTGCTCCTCTAAAACCCGCAGAGGTTAGAGTTTAACAGGAAGTCACGGCCTCACACAGGGCTGGTGAACTCTAGATGCCCCCTCAATATGGGCGACCGTATGTGAGCGGAACCTAATTTTCAAAATGATCTTTTGACTCCTTATTGAACTCTGAGTCAGAGTCCACCTCCTGTGTACTTGATGATGTCTTTCATACTTATCTCTGACTTATCTCTGACTAGTCTTTTTATAAGGCCCTTGCTGTGCCTCTGGAAAGTGTATGTTTATCATGCCATGAAGAAGAGAAGGATGATGAGGATGATGATGATGATGATGAGGAGGAGGAGGAGGAGGAGGATGATGATGATAAGAAAAATCAACTATAAATCATTATAACAGAATTTAGATCTCCTCTTTCTCTGGATTATTCTTATGTACTGTTCCCTCATAGAGCTCAGTACAGCAGTGAGTACACTTCAGGCCTGTGTGGACACTTCAGGATCCCTGGGACATGAGGCAGGCTGGCTCAGTTGCATAAGGTCCTCCTTTACAGAGAGATGGCTAGCTACTGGACCTCTCTCTCCTTTGTCTCTTCACTGCTTCTCTCTCTCTGGAAAAGGGTGTGGTATTGAAACCAGAGTCGTCTGCAGCAGTACACTCAGCACAGACATATGTAATGGATCCAAACAGAAAGAGAGGCAGGGAACAGGAAACTCACTGGGGGGGATGGGTGGAGGGAAGAGAGAAAGCAAGAGATTGAAAGATTTTTTTTCCCTCAATAACTGAGTGGTTGTGGAGATAAGAGAAACGGTGTGGCTGACGTGTGAATCAGAGTCTGAGGATTCTTTGCACATTCCTCTGGGGGGTGGCAGAGATGGGTGGTTTGTGAGCTGATGTGCACAGCTCTGTGACTTGCGGTACCTGAGGGATACACTTCTACCCCTCTTCTCCTCCCTCTCCTGCTCCTCCTCCTCCTCCTCCTTTCCACTCAAACTCTGACCTTTCAGAGGAGGAGAGAGAAGGAAACATCCTTCGGAGGGGGCAGGTTCAGTGACCCCACCTCGGAGCTGCTGTCCACACTTCATTACTGATGTAAAAAATAATGGTGCTTTTCTCCAGGCTAAAGGTGTTCAGCATATTTTATCTTCACTTCTTTTTTTAATTACAGTCTGCTCATACGTATGAAGTGTGCCTGGGCCCAGCTGACCCCCTGAGCTCTGTGACCTTGTGTGCATTAATACATTTCTGTCATAACGCCCAGTGTCTGAATTATACAGGGAGAGGCAACAGTGCACGGTATCAAAGTGACCCTCTTGACCTAAGTGTCTCCTCACTGCTCTGCCAGTTCCAGGTATCATTAGAACTTGGGGTCAGGGCAGAGTGCATTCATATCACCTATAATTCAGCACAAGGATGTGCATTTCAGTTTATATGATATTTGAATATACTGGTGCTGGCAAGATCAAATATTCAAATAATTAAGCCCTGCTTCCCCTTCACAGTTTGAATGGATTGAAGTAGTAAACCAAGTTTATTGTTCGTCAGAGTATGTTTCAAACTTATGTTATTCAGTGCATTTAAATAAAAATAAATTTGGAAAACGATTTACCTGGTTAGACAGTTATATAGTTACCAAGGCACCCATGGCATGAATTATGATTCACTACAAAACCTCACTGGTCATTTATGCTTTCAATCAAGAGTAAATAAATAATCTGTTAGATAATTCAGGAATGTTCATGATAAATAATAAAATAGCTCATTCACAAACAGCCTAATTGTCAATCAGTAATTAGTGATATCAGTATTGAATATATTATTAGTCACATATTTGGACACAGAACTTATTGATGGGGGTGGCACAGGCAGGAAGATACTAAAAGATTATCATCACTCAGATAAGCATCAGAATGTAATCAGATTTTCGTGGTCCTCTGGCTTCAACATATCTGTGCAAAAACAGTTTTGCTTCATGTATTAACTTTATTACATTTAAAAAATTAAATCTCCCTTATAAGAAAAAACAACCACTTGTCACTATTTTCAATGTAACATTCATGTTCATATTGATACATATATTCGAACTACATTCCTAATATTATTATTAATTTTTTTTTTTACATTTTAACATGTAGGTGTGTTTGAGTAGTCTCTTGTTAAAGGAAGGCCCTCTCTCTATCATTATGTAAGTGCCAAATGTATGGAACTGAATCGCCTGATTTGACAAGCTATTTGCTGATGTGCCCTTACTCGGCTGCTGTTTAATTGTGTTTCTCGTTGATGATCTCCGTGATGGATGGCAAAGTTTATTTTCCTTAGCCCTCCCCTCTCCCAGTGTAGTTCCATTATGGGTGGTGTAATTGACATATGTTTTTAGGAAACATCAGTCAGTCAGTCAACACTCATAAGCACCCAGGACAGATGTTGTACGCATATGGAATCCAAGACTAATTTGAGTAAACTGTAAAAAAAATGCTGTCTGAATGAATTTTTCCTGGTTCCTGTAAGCTCACAATTAATGTGAAGTTTGTGCTGATGTATATCAATGCCTACTTTTGGAAAAGAGAGAGTTTTTGGGTTGAACCGTAGTTTGGGTTGTAAAGTCAGAGCAGGGAATGCTCTGACTTTACAACCGAGGGGAATGACAGCAGAGCAAGGAGCATTCATCCAGCTTTGCGTAGAGTCAGCCCCTGCACTGACACTTGTGGCTGTGGTTCTGGGTTGTACGTGTATCCTTGTTTATATTTCTAGCTGGCCTACGTTTTGTGCTCTCTGTGTGTGCAGTGTTTGTGTCACACAAGCTCGTGCTGATTGAATTTTGCATTTTGCTGGGCTCTGTTTGCAGAGAATAAAACCACATGAACTAAAACTGAGACAGTTATTGGCTGTTTACAGTAGGGATGCACGATGATATCGGCACGAAATCGGTATCGGCCGATAAAAACTTAAGAAGTTAATTATCGGCATCGGCAGATATGAAAATTTCTGCCGATGTGCCTGGCCGATAAGATGACGCGTTAACTATGCGCACTTATGAGCGCCAGCAACAAGCTTCAACATGTTAGCTGTATGGAAGTATTTCAAAATATCTGAAACATAACAAAATTGCTATTTGCAATGCTTCTGAAGCAACAGTGATGCGAGGAGGGGTAAAATAAAGGTTATAGCTATAGCCTCACTCTGGGAGGATCCTAGCTGCGTGCTGCTAAGCTTTTCTCTGCTCCTGGAGGGGCGTGAGACCATTTTTAAATAATGCAGCACACACACACACACACACACTATATTGGTATCGGCATCGGCAATCGGCCAAAATGAGTTTGAAAATATCTGCACATCGGATATCAGCAAAAATCCAACATCGTGCATCCCTAGTTTGCAGCCATAGTGTCTCCCAGAAGAGCGCTGGGCCGGGTGGCATGTGCCATCCGCCATCCCACCATGTCAAATTGTTTGTTTGCACATGTTTCGTTTTTCTTTTGGCGTGCTGTTTTTCCTGCCCTCATGCCAACCATGGCGCCTGCTTCCCCTCCCTACCCCCACACGTTTCTGGTGGCATCTGAAGAACATGGCAGGGGTACGGGTCTCGGACAGGGGTGGGGGCAGGGTTACAGACAGAGGAGGGGTGTGCATAAGTTCCGTGCTGCAGTGTTTTCAAGATTTCGGTCTCTGTTTTCCCTCTCTGTTCCATGCCCCCCTCTTGACTTCTTTTCAGCTCTTACTTCTGTCTTTTCCAGGAACAGAAAAGAAAATAAAAAGGCTTATGGCTGGGTTTTTTTAAATATTTTTGTGGAGACAAATGAGATGAACACTCTGGAGGAATTAAGTGCACATTTCTGCAGTTCAAATGGGCCCCACCACACATTTAATGAAGGCAATGTATCAAAAGACAAGATGCCACCTGTGGCGGTGTGTTTTGTCTTGCAGTACTAATTGCTTCTACTACACCAGGGGGGTGTGTCAGACATTATACTGCATTATTTAATTGGTTGGTTTTATAGTCTTTAAGAATGGGGGCATGAGTTGAGAACAGAGAACAATGTAAACGTGCATCTGCTGGTTGGTACACTGCTGCTTACA
Organism: Megalops atlanticus; assembly: GCA_019176425.1. Taxonomy (NCBI): domain Eukaryota; kingdom Metazoa; phylum Chordata; class Actinopteri; order Elopiformes; family Megalopidae; genus Megalops; species Megalops atlanticus. The sequence goes on from CM032877.1 coordinate 36,463,115, forward strand.
CAGATACTAAATAGAAATGATCCCAGTCATTTTGTTATCTGGCTACTGCTACATCACAATAGAGTCATTGTTACGTGGCATCTTTTATTATGCTTAATCTCAGAATAATCACTGTCTTTTGTGCGGATTTGGAATTTGAAAACAGAATTTGTCGTTTCTAAATGGACTGAAGTAGTTTGCGTAGCTATCTAATTGAATACAAGTCTGCTGTCTGAATGTGGTATAAACAGGAGGAGCAGTTCATTACTTTAAATTTTCAAAACTAGGGGAGGGGGTGTACATGTTGGTTAACAAACATTTACAACCTATGCAAGGCATGAATTAATTTGCCATGCTTTCTACATGCAGCCTCTCCTCAGCCCAATGAGTGCTGATGCAATTATGGAACTTCTTGACAACATGCATACTAAAATGAACTTTTCTGAATGGCTAGAGAGACATGATAGTCTTAAAACCCCTGCAAGTTTTCTGCACTGTAGAAGGTGATTGCAAGTTCAATGCCCACTGATTAATATTATGCAGATGGTTATCGGAATGAAAATGATTGCACCAATTTACTGTTTTAACATTACTGGATGAAAGTCTGTGTGGAGGGTTTAAACAATTGCTTTTTTTAAAATCTTATTTCACTGCATTCATTCTAAGGCGAGTAGACAGGAGAAAATAGGAAATAGAAGAAAAATGGGAGGGTAAAAAAATCGGAATTTGCCATTTTGCAAAACAAAATGTGCCCTATTTAAAATATTGTGGCCCAAAGTGCAGCAGCATTGTAAATGGTGAAATGCTCGCAGCCTAGGAGAATAATGTGCATTATGCCTTATCTGTTGGAGTGGGCCTCATTACATATAGAATGTGCTGTAAAGGTGTATGGCTTTGTCAATCCTTTTGTGTCCATCTTTTCAGAATAAATTGCTGACATGAAGGGAGGAGTGAGTCACTTGGGAGCGGATATGTGTAAGGAAAAGGATTGCAGCAAAAACCAGGCCGGGGTATCTAGCCAATTAAATTTGACATAGTGTTCACAGGCAGGCACACATGTTTGTGTGCGTATGCTGTGTGTGTGTGTGTGTGTTTGAGAGAGACAGACAGACAGACAGTGACAGACAGACAAAGGTGATGACTCAGGGTGACTTGGTTACAATCCTTTTTCTTTTCTCACATAATAGATAACATTCAGATGACATAACCAACAGCAGACTGAATATGGCCATTCAGCTGACCCTGGGATGAGGTCTGCCAAGTGGTCAGTTCTGCTTCCTGTTTAGAAGAAAAGGGTTAGTTTCTGTAAATGCTTAACATTCTCCATGCTCCTCTTTAAATCTGAAAACCACAGGAGGCTTCCAACCCAAAGGGCATTAAAAAACAGACCTGCATCCATCAGTGCAGGTAATGTATTCAGCTGTAATTGTTATCTTTACATCAGTCTTGATCCAGGCTCACAGCGCCTGACAGACACATTATTTATTTCCCATGCATTTTCCCTTTTTTGTTGCCAAATTGCAATTTTTCATCAACCACCATTTCCCTCCTGTCTTTTCTTCCTTCCCCTTCTCCCTCCTGTTTTCCCCCTTCATTTCTTTCCTGAATGGTGCTAGGTGCCATTATCTGCAGATTGAATGACGAGCTGACATGAGGGAAAAAAAGAAACGGAATGAATGAATGAAAGAAAGAAAGAGAAGGGAAAATGAAAATGTAAGAGAGAGAGAGTGGAGCGTCTGGTCAGTTTTATCAGCCAGACAGAAACCTGGAGCCTCATGCTGGTCCCGGCTGGCCAGTAATCACAGCACAAAAGAGCCACTGTAAATGGCTCTGATATGGACATTACACTGTTTTTTTCCGAGCAATAGGATTCTGTTACAAAGGCAAAAATAGGACTTTGAGTATTCTAAAATATCTGATCCGTTAAGACCGCTCAGTGTAGATTGTCCTGCTCTCTCTTCACACTGAGCGCTTTAGCCAACTTTAAACACAGAGATTTCCTCTGGCGCGGAGACAGCCGTCTGCGTGCTTGGTGAATGTGTTTTTTGTGGGTCGTGTCTGTACGGAGGTGGAGCAGTGGCTCCTTTGGGCAGAGTGTGACAGGGGCTTGTGATTTTTGGGGGGAGAATCTCACCCTGTGTACGCAGTCAGGGCAAGGACCAGCAGAGCACGGAGGCAAACGAGGCAGAGCAAACACAATCTGCTCAAACACTCTGCAGTCTATGCTCCCTGTTGGGGAGAGTATCGACTGGGGTATCGCTCACCTACTGTACAAATGTAGAGCAATTTTCTAGTGTCTCTGTGAGCGTCTGTATGTATACTTGGGTTTTTTGTGTGTACATGAGTGGTGTGTGTATGTATACATATGTTAATATGCATTTGTATGTGCTTACCTGCATGCATGTATGAATGCCTGTGTGTGATTGTGTGTGTGTGTGTGTGTGTGTGTGTGTCCTGCTCTCTGTCTGTCAGCCTTTCTGCTCCGGCCACATTGCTCTCTCTCCCTGTTGTTTCTGCCGTAGGTCTGCGGGGTCCTGTTTGAGCAGGTGTTTATGTTACTGCCTGATTTATTGCCAGGGAGGTGAGATGAAGCCCCTGATCGCTGTTCCCCCCTGACACCAGTGCCTGATTGATAAGGTGATGTCAACTACCTATCTGCATATGCCGGCATTGCAGCTCACCTCCCAGGCGCGCCTATCGGCCACCCCCAAACCTGGTAGATACAACTGGGGGTCGAAGGTCACCCCCCTCAGGATATTCCCCGAAAAAGAAAAGAAACACTGCTCGGACTGTAGTGCTGTCTTTGGTTACCTAATGTTCCTTATGTCCCCCTTGTGTTTTCCCTTCTCCGGTCTGGAAAGCAGTGATGTGTTAAGTGTCGAGTGTTGAGTTTGGTTTGCTCTTCCAAAGTCAACATGGTCAGAGCCAAAAGTGGGAGCCCAGGACTGGGAGCTCACCCTTGGCAGAGAATTCAATATATACTACTGTAAGGAAGCATAGCTTAGTCACAGATTTTAGAATATTATTGTAACTGACGTTTATTGTATGATACATGTATTACTCTTGCTTTTTAACTTTGCTGTACTATTTTGGAATTGTGTGCATAATGCTGAGGATGATGCAGAAGAGCTTGCCTCTCTCTTTTAGCTCAGGCTGACAATAGAGTGCCTTTGTGTGGAGGGGGGGGTGTAAGCTGCCAGTCATCCACCCGCCAGTCTCGTAGCAGAGACACAGTGCCGCGTCTTATCAGTGATGTTCAGCATCGCTCTCATACGCTGACAACAGAAATCCTGTAATTGCCTAACAGTGAGATAGTCGATTGTCTCTGCACTTAAAAAAACCAAAAAAACTGTAAGGGAAGCAGCTACGATAATAGCTGGGAGGCTTGCAGTCTTTCTGTTCTCTCCATGTTAGTCTCAGCCAGACAGCAAAAAAAAAATAGCTGATAGAAAAATAGCTATTTCCACTGAGTGACTATTTCACACATATAGTGCCCTCCATAATTTTTAATATTTTATTTATATTTATTTATATTCTTGAATTTCAACAAGTTTCAAAGTTTTTTGCAATAAATGCATAATGGGCTCATTTTTATCACTAACAAAATGGTCAGAATTATACATACCTATACCGGTAAAAAACCCTGTGTAATTAAATCTGGTTGAACATTATGTTGTCTGTGCATTAATAGGAAGCTTGTGGAACATTACTTGTGTTGACACAAGGTATGGTAGGAGGCTACCAGAAGTCTACCAGAACCATAGAAATATGCTGCAAATTCTAGCAGGAGCAATGTCCAGTACTAGCTTACGAGAAGTGTCTGTTTTGGTTTTGATTAAAATTTGAATTTTTAAATGCAGTTATCGAAAACAACATGCTGTTGCTCTGTGTAGTTTTGCGGTATTAATGTTATACATATTTTTATTTAGGTTTAGACTTATCTTTCTTCTGTTAATCATATTTTGTTACAGTTTATGCAGGGTATTAGTAAAGCATTTATACATACACTTATACACACATTTCACCTATGTAACCGGTGACCAAAATAAATAATATTAAGAAAATTGCCACCACAATGATAATATGTATATTGTCATTAGTTGAAAAAAGTGATACCACTACATTAGTTATATGAAACTAGTTTCATTTTAGTTATATGAAATTTTAAGTGGAAAGTACTTGCATATGTGTTAATTGAATTCTTGTAATGCAGTACCAAAAGAAGATAAGAACACCATCTGAGATGGTGAAAAGGTTTTTCCCAGTGAGGAGTTATACATGAGCTTGCAGTCACCGTGCACTGCTTGCAGTATAGACAGCAGTAACTCGTGTTTCTCTAGTTCGTTATCCGAAAAAGTGTCACCACTCTATTAGTGAAATAATGGGGAATATGGGGAGAGTGTTAATGAAATAGCATTGTGAGGGACTTGTTGATAAAATGGTCTTCGCTTCAGTGGAGGGCAACCCGTCATCAAGATATGACGCATCCCCATTTCAGTCACCGTCATTAAGCACCAAACTGAGCAAGATGTCATCAAGGTCATAAGATCTGACTTGTGTGACGTCTAATCAAAAAGAGCTCCATTGCAGGCTTAATTTCTCTGTTCCGGAGGAATACCCGGGCAGCACATTCTGCAATTACTGAGGTATTCATCCGTGTATTTCCAGCATTGTAGCTTCAATGATCACTTACCCAGACTTTCCCAGAATAATCCCTTCATGACCTGACCATTATTTAAGGGCGTTGTTAGCATTATAGAGTGGAAAGGAGTTTTAGCAGACACTAATGGTGCTTCTTATAGGAGCATTATGACACTTCTAACGGACAGAACATAAAAGCATATGTGAAAAGTAGACTATGAATGACTCCTTATTCTGAGGCCTTGCATCTCCACTCTGCTGCTTCTATACGCAAAGGTGTTGGGTGGAATACCCCTCAATTTACTAGACAACAGCTGTGGTATTAGTTGTAATCACTGCTGACAGCTTTATTCTGTCACCTTACAGTCCACAACTAGTTCCTCCCTTATCTATTGATGTCATATTACTGACAGAGAAATGGAAATCTCAGAGAGTGTCTGGCTTCTCTCTTATTAGCCTTCACAGTGCTTTCAAAGCTGTTAGCTTATTTCAAGAAATGGAAAATATTTTCTCCTGCTGGAGCAATTCACAGAAGTGACTGTGACTGAAGGACTGATTGGTCAGCATTAAAGAACTGAACTGTGCAGAACTGTGCTTTCTCTGTCTTTTTCACAAACATTTACAACCCTCCCCCCGCCCTCACTTGTCTTTTTGATTAAATATTTACTTTATTTTGACAACCAACACAGGAGAAAATTTTTTTTTTTTTTTGGTAAGATTATGACCAATAGGGAGTGGGAAAGCTTAAGAGACTCTCTGAAACCCATTGTAACTTAGGCTTCAGTGACCTCTGACCTCAGCAGTGGCAGTGGTCTGTTCTCTGTCCCCACGGTTGACTGAAACTGAGGGAAAGTGTGTTTGTTTAATGTTCCTCGCTCTGATCCTGCTCCATGCAGATTTGCATAGGGGGGGGAGCAGATCCAACAGACATACAAAGGGCTGGGCTGTGGATCAGAGGGACGGGGTCTGGAACGTGGCTCCCTCAGAGAGTGCGCCGAGCGGCACCCATGCGCAGGCTGTCCGCCCCGGTTTTTTTCTCTTTGTTTAGGCTAGCTCTCTCCCGCCGAAGTCTGCCCAAGAGAGCAGAGCGTGTGACTAAGTCCAGCGGAGCAGGAGAAGCAGCATAAAATTACATTTGCTTCAATCCTTCTCACTGAAAGAGCTCCTTGACTTTGCAGATGCAGTTACCCGGAGGCTTTAAAATGTTGTGCTATACTCATAATGGCTGCACGTTAGGAAGTGTAAGAACTTTGTAAACATCAACAAAATGGGTAAGCTTAGCTTCCCCAAAGTGACCTACATATGACCCTGAAAGATTTGAAGGCCAGACTTAACTGATAGATCTCATAGGCAGAGACCTGGAGGTATGAGCTTGTGAAATAGAAGTTGCATAATTGAGGACAATGGAATTCATTTGACTTTGATTGTGTATCACAAATGAAAACAAAACCTTCCCACATCGGCTTGGTCTAGCCCCACTCATACCTCACCAGGTCACAGTCTTAAGTTACATTCGGCGAGACAGCCGGGGGAGGAGAAAAAAAAAGACATTGTACCGGGAAACAGAAAACCTACTGAATTCACAGTAGACATTGAGAAAGAAATATGAACACATCTCTTGTGTAAATAACGATTTCTGGGATATGAACTTATTTCCCAGAATGTTGTGCAGTTATGAAGTGCACAAGGACAAATGGAGTTTCATACATATGCAGGTATATACATAAAACTGCCCAATATCAACCCATTTAGCAAAATCATATTTGCTGCCATCGTATTAATAAAAATATAATGTAATATAATATAATATAATATAATATAATATAATATAATATAATATAATATAATATAATATAATATAATATCGAGGGCTAATGATAAAACCAGAGCTTTGGGGATTCCCAAGTTCTTCAGGCAGCATGTTCACTGATAGTGTGGCATCCCAATGGTGCAGGCTTAAATCTTACTGTGCCATTTGCAGACAATGACCAGGGACCCCCAACAGCAGAAGAAAATGGCTTTCTTCTGCCAGTGTGGGGTTAGGTAGGGGTGGCTACGTCAGCCAGGTCCTCCCCGTCCCACTGCTACTCGGCAACCTGTGTTTTGTCAGGCACCTATGTGTTGCTTGGGTGACATCAGTGGAGTAGCACCTATCTTTCAATAAGAACCCACTTCTCTGTGGTGCACTGTGAGACCTGGAGTACAATAAGTAGTCACATTGGTGTGTGTATGTAACAGTGGACTGCATTCATCTCATCTTACGATCCTGAGTTACATTATATTACATTAAATTACATTTATTTAGCAGACCGGTGCAGAGCAGTGCAGAGCTTGTCATGATGAGGCAAATATACTATACAATTGGCTGATCCAAACACGGTTGCATAAAGGGGGACAGCATGAAAAAGTGGGGTCTGGTCTTATTGTGGTCTGAACAGACACAGAAACAATTGAAACCAGGCTCTAGTAGTCAATCAGATGATACTCAGCATGCAAATGGCATGACACTGGTAACAAAACCCAGGTGACAACGCCAGAGAACAACCCCAGGGTGAAAGTGAGGCAGAGGCAGCGGAAATTTCCGGGCGAACAGCTGCGGACACGCCGTGCCCCATGAATAGTGAATTCCTGGCCAACTCTGTCAAAGTATTTGATGAAAACATGCTGCCTATTATCTTGAGCATGCGCTGCATTATGATGGTTCATTTGTAATTGTTTTCATGTTTTTTTTTTCATTCAGCCGGCCAATCATCTTGAAATTCTACAATGGGCAACACATGTCATAATTGGATACACCGGTTAAGCAATTGTTCTGTCATTTCACTACGCTCTTCACCTACTTAACACCAGACATGTACTGTTTTTTTGTTGGGGTTTTTTTTTGCAGAGGAAGTACTGTCCTCTTATGCATCAAACTAATTATATACAAATCAGGAATAAGATTGTCCTCTGTGTTAATGACAGCAAATGCCAAAGCCAAACGGTATCGTCACTTCTGTCTGGGATAGTGTCATGATATTTTATGCATACACCTGATCTTGCCCCCCTCAGTTCGTCCTAAGGTGCTTCCTCACATGCGGTCAGAGGAAGAAACCGATGCAGCTCCTGGCTGCTGAGGCAAACCTTAAACACGCTGCTCCCCGCCGTTCTCCACCGAGACCAACCGTCCTGTCATCTCCCTCGCAAAACGTAGTCTGGGTGATTTATTATATGCATGCACGGTGGCCAGAAGGAGAGCAAATCCGCTGCGCAGAGGGGGATCTTAAAGGAGGACTCTAATTAGAGGGACTCTGCGCCTTTTTTGTTCTTTGCGTCTCTTTCTCCTTGCGCAGGGTATGGGAAGAGATGAATCGCATTAGGGGATTCAGAAGTCACTCTGACTGCCTGTTTGCAATTCCCCCCCTCTCTTATTCCGGCCCTCGCTTCATATCCCCCCTCCCCAACCCCAGCTCACTCCCCTGCATTTGAGTCTGTTTTTCTGTTTTGTTGATGCCGTTGTTGGATTGCCAAGGCTGCTAATTGAAAGCCTTGGCAACCAGGTAATAGCACGCTAGGAGAAGTGCACAAAAGGCCTAAAACACACACACACGCGCACACCATCATTAAGCCCTCGGATCTGTCTCCTCACAATCACCTCGATTCCCTCTCCCCTCTCTTTTTCAGTTTTTCAGTCCTGCTGTACTTCCATTCTAGGTGACCCCCCCCCCAAGCTCTTGGCTCCTCCCTGTCGGTCCGTAGGGAACACGTCTCTCAGGTTTCCTGGTGCAGCGGAGGCAGAGGCCAGCAGCCTGCAGTAATAGACGCTCCCTTCTCCCTGATGAGTAGCGAGAGGAGAGACGCTGAAACTGAGAGGGCATTGGGAGCCCATGGAGGGGTGGGTGGAGTGGGCTGAGTGGGGGTGGCTAGGGGTGATGGGGGTAGTGGGGGGTGGTAATAATTTGTATACACGTTCATTTTGTTTGCCCTGAATCTCCACCGTGTCTCCCCTAGGAACAACAGAGCAGAGCCTAACCTGCAACCAAGCCCCCCATGTGCTCTCCCAGTTCAGTGTTGACCTGTGCTGTGGGTTCTTATAATGCAATGTGCTGAAGGCTTACAGTATGTGAATTCAAGATCTGTGCTTGTTGTACAGCGGGGCATATTTCATGGGGCAGTATTGAGTGTGTGTGTGTGTGTGTGTGAGTGTGTGTGTGTTTGTGCGCGCACGCGTGCGTGTGTTCACAGAAAGTGTGTTCGGTGCATGTTTGTGTCTGTAAAAAACTGTGTCTGCGTGTGCGTGAGAGAGCAAATGCATATGAATTATATATGAATATGAATTTGTGTTAGAGAGTGCATGTGTGTAAGAGAGTTTGTAGAGGTTTGTGTGAGAGGGTGCATCTGTGTATAAGAGTGTATTTGTGTGTTAGAGAGTGCATGTGTGTAAGAGTTTGCATATGTAGTTGTGTAAGAGAGTGTGTATGTGTGTGTTTCAGTGGGGATGTATGTGGCAGTGTGGGGGATGCCTGTGAAAGTAGAAACACGGAGGGGGAGACAGCGACAGATTTCAGGTTGAAGAGCAGTGTGTTATTAGTGTAATTTTGAGTAATCTGTGTTTGGGGGGGAAGGGGGAGGGATGGCAGGCGAAAGCGAGGAGGAGAGAGCAAGAGCGAGACAATTGCTGGTTTTCATTGTGAACGCGCAGCAGAGGGCAGAAATAAAACAGGATGCTTAGATTGACATCACATTAGAAAATACTATTTTCAATCATGCTCAGCTTCCAGTCTCATCTAGGAGGGTGATAATCCTACATCTTTTTAAATGGACATTACTGTTTCACACCACGGTGCTGGGTGATGCCTTACTGAGTAGGTTCTGTCGCTCTCCGTTCCATTACTTTTGGTGACTGTTATGTGATGAGGTGTTCTCCAGACAGCCGTGGGGATGGGGGTTCAGACTTGAACAAAGACCGTGCTGAGGACCAGCAAAATAAACAATGCAGTAGGGATGTGTTCTTCTCTCCCTTTCTCTCTCGCTGTCTCTCTGTCTTGCTCACTCCCTCCCTCTCTCTCTTGCTCTGTCTCTCTTGTTCTGTCACTCCCTACAGCCTAGGGAGTGGCTATATCTCAAACAATAACCAAAAGAACACAGGTTTAACAAAGAGAGAGTTGCTGAAAGGTAGGCAAAGGCTTGTCGGCTGTGTTAAAAAATAAGAGGTTACAAATGGAGGTAATTACATGTCTCTCAGTGACAAACACTCCAAAGGCCTCTTAGCTTTTTATTGGAATCTGTCCATTATACCAGATCATGTTTTGTGGAAAAACTGGGACAAAACGAAGAAACATAATACCATTATGAGCAACAGGCTGCAAACTGCAACTGTGAACTGGGAGTTTTAGTTGGACCTCATAAAGTGCTGATGGCATTGCTCCTCTGTTTAAAATCTTTTTTTAGTGGCGTCTCTGATTTAGAAATATTAATGAATAAATTGAAACTGATGTGCATACATTACATTAGCATTATAATGTATAAAACAGTGTTGAGCCTGGGGTGTAAAATTGCTTTTTGTACATTCATATTTCCATCCTTGACATCGAAACTGGCTGGCTAGTCTGTTCTCATCATTAGAAAATGTTTGATGTCCTAGACTTTTCCCAAATACTGTCCCTGTCAAATGTTTGTGGGCCCCTAGCCTCCTACTCTGCAAGGTTGCGCACAGGTCAGTGGCAAGAGGGAACAGTGTCCCTGGTACAGCTGACCCTGGTGTAGCCGGCAGACTGGAGCCAGGCACAGAGATGGAGGCATACAGAGAGAGATAAAGATAGCCACGGCATCGGGGGACTGACTTCATTATGCATGAGCCTAGATCTCCTCACAAAGCTACTCTTGAGATGAGAACCTGTTGGGGAAGTAACAGGCACACCAAGGAAGTTGTGAGAGTATGCGGCGTGCGTCTCTGTTTGTCTGCAACTTTTTACCTTCATGTGAGTCTGTGTGTGTGTGTGTGTGTGTGTGTGTTTGTGTTTGTTGGTGTCTGTGTGTCTGTGTGTGTGCGTGTGTATAACTGCAACAAGCTGACTCTGGGGAAAAAACTGTGGGCTTTGCTCACCCGGTGGAGGGGAGAAGAGGGGCTTGACTGGGGTGTTCAGTGGAACTGCAACATGGGTTTCCGCTGGTGCTGCTAGTTTCATTCGGAGCACTGCACACATTAATTATCTTCTCCTTGCAGAACTCTCTTATCACCATTTGTTTCTCCAGTTTGTTGTGGCTTCAGGCACCTCGATTCTCGCTGTTTGAATTTCTGCTCTTTTGTTAAATAATTTGCCTTAGCATTAGCCTAGGGGAGGCAGGAAGAAACAATGGATACAAAAAACGTTTACTGTCAGTGTTTAATGGAGAGCAAGAGGGACTGAGAGCTGTGTGTGTGTGTGTGTGTGTGTGTGTGTGTGTGTGTGTGTGTGTGTGTGTGTGTGTGTGTGTGTGTGTGTGTGTGTTGGGGGAGGAGGGCATTGTTTCTCTCCACTATTTGCTGTAAAGTTAAAAGCATTGTAATGAGTTAAGGCCTTTTTTGGCACCACGGATTCTCATGGGTTTTACATTCTAGATAAATTTGGCTATATTTAAGCCTGATATATTTGTTTACCAAAAACTCTGTAGCAAGTCCCACTGGTTTTTAGGGTCCTAGAATGATTTTTTTCACCAAGGCAACCGATAAATCAGTGATATCATTAATTTAAAAGTAACATCCTTAGAGAAATTAATTAAAAATCTAAAATACTTCAGCAAGGTGCAGTTAAATTAAAATGACAATACTCAGGAGCTGTGTGTAGATCCATCTCATAAAATGCAATACTTGATTAATATATAATCGGATCGATCAATACAATGAAGGATGAATAAAATGCTGCTAATGTGTAGCACTCACCTGGGCTATGCAGAGCAGCCATTTTAAACAAGAATTACCACCGCTCATCAGCTTAGGTGGGGAGGCAAGTATTTAATTTGTGGATGACTCGGATATGATTATATGGCTAGACTGGGAATTTAGCTAGGACACCAGGAAGTACCCCTGGTCTGTGTGATAACTGCCATTGGATTTTAATGACCATGTAGAGCCAGGACCCAGGTTTAACGTCTCCTCTGACGTTATCTCAAGCTGCAATGTACCCATCACTGCACTGGATACTCAGTTTCCATTTCGGTCTAGAGGGAAGGCCGCCCCCTACTGGTCCACCTACACTACTTCCAGCAGCAAACAGGCTTTCTTAGATGGTCTTCCATCCAAGTACTAACCTAGCCCTTAGCTTCAGCCAAGAAAAGACTACAAGGTGGTGTGGCTGCTGACCAAGTAGTTATATTGACTAAAGAGAACATTTGTAAATTCTTCAACAAAATGTTACACTGCCAAACAAGCTTGTGGTGACATATGCAGTGCAAACAATTGGCAAATGAAGAAGAAAGTTGAAGAAATAATCATTTTCGCTATGATTGCTGATTCTAACAAATTATCATTTGTCAGTCGGTGAAATGGTGAAGTACACAGAGTCTCCCTGCCCACCTCCTCCTCCTTCTCCCTTCAACCTCTCCCCTTCTCCCTCTCCCAGTCCTCTCCTCTCCCCCTCTCTCTTCCCCTTTTCTGTAGAATTGACCTGGGTTGGGAATGATGTGAGTTTGAGGAGACTGGAGGTACAGTAGACTCAGAGATTTCTACATCAACACATGCCACTGCCCACTTTCAGCTCTACTTTTATTGCACTCATTCTTGTCACAGCACCCCCCACCCCCTTCCTGTAATCTCTGGTTTCCTCATTCCCCCTGCGCTGTCCTCCTGCCACTGCTGTTGTGAGTTGTCTGAGGAGATTGTTTTCTGGCCTAATGCTTGAAGCTGTAGGCTGCCTCTGAGTGTCTCTTCTTCCTTTTGTGGATTTTGTGCAGGGGAGGTCTTGTTGCAGTTGGCCAAAGTGTATCTGGGTGAGTCCCTCTGGCTTGTGTCCCTCTCACGTACCCTCCCACAACCTGGAAGTCTCATACATTTGAATAAATACGGGCCCCTAATAAATACTTCTGCAGAACAACCTCCCCCCTCTGTTGCCAGATTCCTGTGTACACAGTTTTACTCACTTTTTAGGTTCATTTCTTTCCCCTACTTTTCATTTTCAATACCTCATTCATTACAACTTATCGTTTCTGTAGTCGTGTTTGTTTGTTGAGTCTTGTAGACATGATCTGCTTTTTTGATCTGAGAGATTTCTTTTCTGATCTGCACTCTGAAAGAGTTGTGCTCTGAAATTAATTTGGTTTTGAGGGCAGATAAACACTCACTCATGGAATCGGGGTCAGCATGCTATTACCAGTGTGATAGTTTTATCATGCATCTCTGAATATATGTCTGGAGCAGAGCTCAGATCTATATTTGGTCTTTAGTGCAATCTTTTATGAGACCCCGACTGCGTCCCCCCATTCAGATTCACATCCTCATCTCGGTCTGGCTCGTCTGAACCGGGTCGACGAGTACCGTGAAAGCATAGAGCCCACCCTCCTCTCCTCTACTCCTGTCCCAGTGCTGATGACAGGGCCTGTCTGCACCTGGTCACCACTTACAGTCTGCCTCCAAGTCTTACATCGACAGGAGGTGTAGTGGGGTTTCCAGGTTCTGCATGCAGCAGGTTTTTAATTGGCAGTTTGGAAAAAAGAGGAGGTTTCTGTGTGGGTCTGTGTGTGTGTGTGTCTGTGTCTGTGTCTGTGTGTGTCTGTGTGTTTATGTCTGAATTTTTTTTTTTTCTGAAATGTACAATCCTCATGTCTGATTTAGTTTAGACAGAATCATAAATCTTTTGTGCCTCTGACCCTTAAAAAGTGTGAACCCTAGCACTGTTCTCCTGAGAATGTGTACAGTGTTAAACAAATACTTCAGAGCCAGAAGGTTCAATGCTGACTTCACATTGAACTTCACACTGAAGTTGAAATGAGGGGAAAAAAGTGCTGGTTTCAGGAATATGGCACATGAAGCCAACAGTAGTCTTCACCAGAAGCAGAGGAGTCACCCTACAGCCTGCTGCAGCTGTTTCAGCGGAGCGTTTGTGGGCGGAGCCTGTGGTTTTGGTTATGGTCTGGTGTGGCATCGAGGGGCGTGTCCTGGGGCTGGGGTGTCTGCATTTGGAAACAGAGAAGTGTTGCTTGCAGTGGTTTATGAATCCCTCGAGGCAGACCTTGTTTATTATCTTTCCCTCTCTTTCCGTCATGGCGAGAATAGAGTAGGTGAACTCTGGATAGCAGGCACGGTTGGAAGGCGTGTGATTAGGGCGGAGGGGGGAGCAAAAAAGTCCCCCGTGCTCCTAATTTACAGGCTGCTGTTACGTGACCGTTCACTCAGGCGCTGTGAGGGTAAAGGAGAAAAGCACGCCCTTCAGACTAAGAACAGAGGAAGGAGCCAGTGACTGCCTCAGAGTGCCAGGGCAAGGGGGCTGCTCTGTGATTGGTGTTTTATTGGTTTCGTGGGGAGCAACCCAGTAAGGCTACAGGCATGCTCTCAAGGACATCTGGGGGAGGGGGGTCTCTTTAGGGGTCTGCTCTCGCTCCCTTGCTCTCTCTCACTCTCTTGCTCTCTTTCTCCTATTCTCCTATCTCTCCCTTTACCCTCCATTTCTCTTTCTCTCTGCCTGACATGGTCTGTGTAAATATTTGCGGTGCTTATTGAGTCAAGGAGAGTGGATTCTCCTTCATTAGTGTGGGGCCCTGCTGTGTCATTGTGGAGCTGAATAGAGTTTTCATGGGCAAATACACAGCTGGTCTTTCTTTCAGATTGATCATATTAATAATGGCAATATATGTCTTTCTAACAGACTGTCTGACTTCATTGCTGGGCAAATGAAATGTTTCCAGCAAAAGCAGAATGAGTAACCAAAGTACATATTTTTCTACAGTATAGCTGCTCTAACCTGGGTAGGAACACACGTGTCTTCTGTGTCCCATGCAGTATTGTCAAATTGTATTGCTACAAACAAGTAACTGACACAATAACAACAGTAATTGTCTCCCCCTAGAAATCAAGTGTGACTGATAGTTCGGCAGCGCTTCATTAACGCATAGTGGAGTGATAAGAGAATGCTGTAGTTTAGCGAGGGTCTTGTTCCACTCAAGTCTTATTCCATTACACTCTTTGGTGGGCCTTTGTTCTCACTTACTCCTTAATCAAGTTAAGCCCTTCACCCACAGCAGCGTGTAATCAGAGGTTAATTGAGTTAATTATGGTTGAATGGAAATGCTGATTTGGAGCAGGATGCTGGCATAGCATGGGGGTTTCTAAAGCCCTGGTGTCGTGCGTGGAGATTGAGGTACAGGATCCCCTCTGCTGCTGTGATCCACTCTCAGAGCTCAGAGGTGGAGCTGTGGAACTCGGAGGAGGGCATGTTCTTTGCTCTGTGTAACGTCTCTGCCTCTTTTCCAGCTGGCTTGTCCCTCAGTCACCATGGGACCGGTATTGGTTTTCTACAGTCTTTAACATCCATAGAAATAGCAGCTGATAATTTTATCTTAAGTCTCTGTTACAATATGTGATGAGGACTATTTCAGATAATAAAACTTCAGTTGCCACCATTTCAGGCTTTGTTATCATAGCTTCAGTACACAGGATGATAGGATTCACAAACCTCCTTCTTTATTTGTGCTGCTGGGTCTGTCTCCTTAGCCATAGCTCTGTGGAACATAATTCCTTTTTGGTGGAACTGAAAGGGGCCACTGGAGACATGTTTAAACTGTTTGGTCAGCTGACCAAGACCAGTGGCATTTTTGTGTCTGTCTCTTTGGATGATAGCCTACAGCCTTTTCATCAAGGTAATTGGCCCTGGGACCATTTCAACTGTTAGACTTGAGATGCACTGCCAAGGATGTTGTTATTCAGATTCAGAACTTTATGTCTGAGTAATTTCTGCTGGCTGTTGGGGGATATATAAAAGTGTGTGTGTGTGTGTGTGTGTGTGTGTGTGTGTGTGTGTGTGTGTTGAAGAGGGGGGGTTCGATGCTGGTTTATCTAAACATACCTCCTATGTGAAGAAAATGAATGGTAAGTTAACTGAAGTTGCAGAAGTCCAGAGGGATTGTACAGAGAAGTTGTTCCAACTGGCAGCTTTCCTGTTGTCTAATCACTCTGGCTCCAAAGAATATTTATCCTGTGTTTATAACTACTGTCTATATTTTTCTATATTATTATTTATTTGCATAGTGGATGCTAATCGTCTAAGCAGAGAGGATGCTTCTCCATGTGCTTAACAGACAGACATAACTTTCATTTTACATATTACCCATTGTACAGCTGGGTATTTATTTAAGTGATTTGGTTTAAGTTCCTTTCTCAAGGGTACAGT
Organism: Megalops atlanticus; assembly: GCA_019176425.1. NCBI lineage: Eukaryota > Metazoa > Chordata > Actinopteri > Elopiformes > Megalopidae > Megalops > Megalops atlanticus. The sequence goes on from CM032877.1 coordinate 36,479,074, forward strand.
GGCAATGTATCCCCAAGAATTTGAGCTGGAGTGGCGTGCTCCACAGCTTGTGATGCTACAGCATCACCCAATGATGGGAAAGGGTTTGTGTTAAATCAGGAAGCAGGGGCCGTCGTGATTAAGTCTAGAGCAGGGGGCAGAGAGAGGGTGAGATCTGAGGTCAAAGGGCTGGCTGCTGCTCGTTCTGGGAGAAATACTGCAAGACGACATCTAATTGGTTTAGAACCAAAACACTAAGCATGCCACGTTTGTGGAGTCACTGATTAAGACATATGTACACACACAGACACACACACACACACACAAATTGAGGGGGCAGAATAAGCTGCACGCACACAGATACATGCTCACATTTTTTCTTCCTCATTTTTCTTAAAGATTTGCCATGCACATCAAAGCGTAACGGCAGTCGTGGATAGCGTATACCGGGGTACCTTTATTCTGCTTGATTCTCTCTCCTCCGCTCCACACCGCTGTCTCTTTGTTGTTCTCTGATCCCCTTCAATTTCTCCTCCGCTCCGGCACTACCTGGGTGGGGCCGGAGGGGCTGCTCTCTGCTGCAGCACCACTTCAGGCCGCTCTCTCTCGCCTTCTCCCTCTAATCTTTTTCGGGCGGAATTAATTACGTGACTGTGCTTATCCAAGGATGCAGGTTAAGCGCTGTGTTTTGATTGGGAAAGATATATCCCTTTTCCTGTAGGGATTTTCACATCCAGATCCATCTCAAACATGCATAAGCACTTCTAAACGGTCACACCGATAGGCCCGTGCCTCCCTCCCCATCGCTCCTTTTGACCGGAGTCTGAGCGTAATCTCTTCCTGAGGAAGGATCTGTGGTCGCCAGGGCTCAAAGGCGGTCTCTTTTTGTCATGTTTGTATTATTCCTTACTTTATTTCCGTGACTGAGATATCCTGGATTCCCCGTGGGGGATGAGGGTGGGGGTGGGGGTTTTGTGTCCCGTGGCTTTATTGCCATGAGGGGCATCTCATTTCCAGGGCAACTCATTCAAGCTTTAAGGCTGCAGAGAGTCACACACCCTGTCTGGAAGCTCATGGGAAAAATATGCATACACATGCATACACACGAGAACATACATATACATGCACACACAGGGGTTTACCTGCACACATGTACACACACACTCACACAATAGAATGCTCACCTTTAAGGGGGACGGGGAGGACAGGAGGGGTATTAATATGGAAGTATATCTGTCTGTAGGATGGAAGAGAAGCAGAGCCACAGAACCACAGCTTCCTCTTAGAGGGAGAATTCACTTTTGATTTAAATTAAAAATGAAAAGGCTTCATTGATATGAAAGCCATTTGCAAATGTCTTATAAAAAATTATTTCACAAAGAAGTGCAATATTTAAGTTAAGAGGAATGGCATCGTCTTAACTAGCACTACTTACATCCATAGCATTCTGGTATGACAGCATTTTGGTAAAACAGATGAAATAATGCTTTTTTCCATGTATTTATTATTTTCACTATTGATTCTCTGTCTCTCAGGCAGAGGTCTCTTTTCCCCAAAGATGGCCTTTGAGCTGGGAGATTGTTATTTCTTCCCCCATCCTCCAGCTCAGCGCCTCATTAAAAATCGGAGATTTCTCTCGAGGATCACAGAGAAGGCAGATACTGTTACAGGCAGAGGAGGAGAAAAATCATTTGGTGTTACTAGATATGAGTGAAATCGAATCTGTTTGATTAGCCTTTGGGCTTCACTGTTTTTTTTTTTTTCCAGGAGACCTGAAATTGTTAGTGTTGACTGGCTGAATTTATTTTGCTGAAGCCCTTTATTTATTTTGCTCATGTGCAGGCAGATTAAGATCTACGGTATTAGACCAATTATTATTAATAACAATGATAGTAATTATAATAAATGCAGAACAACAACATCGGTTATACAAATGGTAATAATAATAATAATAACCATAATAGTAGTAATATGAATTGTCAGTTTGCATCCCAGTGATGAGGTTAACTCAGCTCATCCTAACATATACAGCAGTATTTCATAGTAGAGTAGTTTGGATTTTCAAACCTCATTAAGAATCACAGAATTTCCCAAGGTGGTGGGATTGTGAAGCTTGGTGGTCATTGGCTACAGCAGACCTGCAGCATGGCAACCTTAGCATACAGATTGACCTTTTGGAAAATTCATTCATATGGTGAGTAGAAGAGGAGGTTTGTTGAGGAAACCTCAAATCCTCTGGGAGGCAAGTGTCCACCAAGTGAGAAAGGAACCTCCTAGATCAACGTGCGCTCTCTGCAAACCTTCCCGAAAGTTCTGTTTAAATTCATCCCTCAAAAACAGTCCTATTCTCCTACTATACCTGGTGAAATATAGAGCTACATTGTGGAAGAGTGTATGTAGAGAAGAGGGGACTGTACTGTTTATGTTGAGTGCACTGGAAATGAGGTATTCCTCACGTACTGTACTTTTCCCTGGTGGGTGAGATGTCTGTGTCAGGTGGAAGCAGTTTAATTTACGCTCTGCCACATTTCACGATCTGATAAGCACTCTGCAGGTGGGCAATGTGTGACTGACATTTACCAATTACAATACATGTTTCGCATGTTTCTCTAGTATGCCATTTCTATGTTAATCAGATGTTTTCCCTTCAATATTTTGTTTTCGACAGGGGCAGTAGTTGTATTGCCGTCGGGGAGGCTGAGAATTGTTAAGTGGAGGTTTGTGTGTGCGTGTGTGTGCGTGTGTGTGTGTGTGTGTGTGTGTTGGGGGTGGGGGTGAAGAGTTTTCAGAGCTGCTGGCATTGTGCTCAGTGAGCACATAGCTGCTGAAGTAGCTGTCTGTGTGCTCACCGGGGGGCGAGACCTGGCTAAAATTCTCTCTCCCAGCAAGTATCCAAACAAGACCCTCGAGCATCTTCTCACCACCCCCCATAGTGTGACATCCAAACAGTCGTTCCAGAATAAGATACATATTTTGAAGCACGGGACTCAATGTTCATGCATCTGTAAGTGTGTTGTGTGTTCTCATTCAGTTCACATATTCCCCTTTTCCAGCAATTACCATTTGATTAGAGAGAAGAGCTTTGTGAAGTGATTTGTCATTTACTGTGTGTTCTCAGGACTCAGTGGGTGTGGGATGTGTGTGTTGCAGGCGTCGAGGCAGGGGTCAAGGCTAAGGGTAAGGACACATAGACACTGATATGTACACACACACACACATACACACACATGCACACAGTCTCTCAGTTAAAGAAACCACAGATTCTGTGTCAACCACTGAGGCTGCAAATAGTCTCTCACCTCAAGGGAACAGAAACAGTGTCTCAGCTAAAGTGACTGTGAATAGTTTCTCAGCTAAAGGGACCGCAGATACAGACGTCTCTCAGCTAAAGGGACTACGAATAATCTCTCAGATAAAAGGACCACAAATACAGTAGTCTCTCAGCTAAAGAGGCCATGAATAGTCTCTGAGCTAAAGGGGCCATGAATAGTCTGTGAGCCAAAGGGGACATGCAGCGTAGTTAAAGCCTCTATGCTCAAGGCATCACATCTCCCCAGGCCAAGATGGCTGAGCTGCGCTTTTAAAAGCAGAAAGTGTTACCAGCTCTGGACTGAGCGCAGACACTGCTGTAATCCAGCACCAGCCAAAGGGTGGCTGGCAGGCATTCTAATTGCAGGGTGCTCTTCTGAGCTCTCTTCATGTGAGGGGATGCTGGAAATGTTAATGTGAGATCCCACAGACTTCATGTGAGATTAGCAGGGTCTGTAATCGGCAGAGTCTTAGGTAGAATTTAGTGGTCCACAAAGCCTGCTTCTCATCATATGCTGTTCCACGGCCCTAATAGTAGCTCTTACCCTTTCTCTGGTGAGCTTGAGTGGAAACAGAGTCTGTAGGTCTGGGAGAGAAAGAATAGAGAATGACAGAATAAAAGAAAGAGAGCGAGAAGATTTCGAGTTTTAAAATCTCCTTATATGGATACTATTAGAAAAAAAAACTGGCATTTAATAAGAATGACTCAGAAAACATCCCCGAGTGCAGACAAATCAGTGAGCATTCTTATTTCCTTTATTGTCTCCTTCTTTTGGGAAGAAATATTAGGCAGCATTTGAAAAGGGGGGAGGGGTTGCATTGAAGGCCATGCTATGATAATTTTCCCTTTTCTTTTTCTTTTTCATGATCTCTCTGCACTTGAGAGTCAGTCTCTGCTCTGTGGTTTTTCGATGATGGCCAGTGTTTCTGCATAGGTGGAAATGGCTTCTTGACAAGCATACAGGAGGGGGGCATATCCAGTGCCATTCCCTTCTCGCCTTCATCCCCTTCCCCCAGATATGTCCCCACAGCTGAGACAAGCCCCTCTGAGGCAGTCAAGCATGCTTTTTAATTCAGCCCTCCAAAGCAGGTCTCACATAGTACAGAAGTGTCTCGTCCGACAAACTAATTAAGTATGATAACATCTCGCCACACCGCTTCTCTCTCGCCCTGGAAGGAGGTGTAAATGTGCAGATGTAAATGTGACATAATTCGACTGGTCTCGGCCTTCTTGCGTTGGGTAGCTATTGGAATGCAGATGCGTGTGTATCGGCAGTGAGCTAATTAAAACGCTCTATGTGGGCCAGGCGTGCTCATCTTGCTGCTGGACTGGCTGTCAGATACACGCAGGTGTGAGGGAATGCAGGGTCTTATGGAGTGGAGGAGGCTTCAGAGACAATAGGAACATCAAACAGCTGAAGCTGAGGGGTCCCCCTCCCCGTGTGTGTGTGTGTGTGTGTGTGGCTGTGCATGTGTGTGTGTGTGTGTGTGTGTGTGAGAGGGACATATCCTTTTTATTTTCATTGAATTATTTCAAGCATACAGACCTTTGTTTTGATTCTACATTGATGTCATATGAAGGCTTCTGTCTTGAGATATTGTTTTAAACAGGGCTTCAGATGGATACTCTCCTTTACATTATGGAGACAGTGTTTGTTATCTCACAGAGCAGAGAAGCTGATGGGACGGTGGACATTGGAGTTTCTGGTTCAGAGGCATTTAGGGGAGTCCCAGAACTCTGGATATATGGTGTGTGTGCGTGTATGTGTACTGTGCATGTTTGTGTGTGTGCCTGTGTGTATGTCAGCCTTTACAGTAATTGAAACAAAATGCAATTCTCCAATTCCTCAACCGTGACAAGGGAGTTCAGTGAGCTGTGTCCTTATTTTCACGCCAGGCTGTCCCAAAAATAAACTGTATTAATGTGTGTTTGCTCTCTCCCTTCAACCCTGTCACATCTGTCATGTCCCAGCGTGACCATGGCAGCAAATGACCTAATAATGGACAATACCCCCAGCCTTCCAAGAGCTGTACCGTGTGCGCGTGTGCGTGCGAGCGTGCGCCTCGCTGCGTGTGAGAATGATACGGAATCTCTTGATTTAAGTGTCAGAGGGAGAAGGTTAACACAATGAAGATTAATTTGACGGGAGCTGGGGCCACTCTTTCGCTCGGAGATAAATGAATGGAAATTGGGAGCATTTGTCACTGCCTAGGCGGTGGGAAGGGGCACACTGGAACACTGGGACTCGGGGAGGCGGTCCCCAGGGCGCCAGTGACCTGCCATCAGCTGAATCTGTCCGGCCCTCATAAATCCCTGCCTTCCTGCTGCTGCACTTACATAACCTACTGTATCTGAGCTGGGAGAGAGAGAAAAACCGAAATTGTTCTTTCTTTTAACGCTGTGCTCATTAGTTATCACACTCTTGTTGGCACATTTTATGTAATACATGTACTACTACTGCCACTACTACTACTACTAGTACTACTACTACTACTAATAATAATAATAATAATAATTATTATTATTATTATTATTATTATTTACATGACAATGCCTTTATACATGGTAATTCTCATAGACAGCTTCCACTCTTTTCATACAGTGCTATCCAGTATATACAATATATACAACTGAGGGCACTGCAGCCTTGCCATTACCTCAGTCAGGCCTCCAGGTTTCTTATCGTCAGACTATTTCCTTAAGCATTACACTTTACTGCCACCCGATGGGTTTCTGTCATGGTGGGTATCTTAATACATATGCATGTGAGTATTTCTGTTTTCGCATGTCTGGGTTTGCTTCCAGTGGACTAAAAAAAGTCTGTCAGCTGTAACAATAGAGATAACAGTGAAACTGGTCAGGGTGTGTCAGACAAAAATGAATGTAAAAAATGACACGCATAAAATGTGTGAGTACTTTCTCTGCAAAGGAAGTGGATGTTTTTTTCTTTGTACGTGTTTCCTTGGTAGAAAAAGCTTTTGACTTACAGTAAAAAAAACAGTTAGGCAGTGTGGCTGATGGGGTGTGTTTCTAATCAGAGCGTTTGCTGTGGAAGAATTGAAGAAACACTCCCTTTGTTAGTCAGCATTAGAGGGAGAGAGGAGTAGGGGACACAGCGGAGCCTGGGTGTGATTGTGGGAGGAGATGGAGGGAGAAGAGTTGGGAGGCTCTCTTCTCCTTTTTCCATTAACTTTAATTAAGTCACCCCTCCATTTGCTCTTTTTCATGCACCCCTGTTGTTTTTTGCATGGCCGACGCAGGATGTGCCATTACCTGTCTCGGAGCAGGCTGCGCGTGACTGAGGACCGCCTGCTGATATTGAATCAGGGGGAAGTGAGATGCTGGGTAATCGCAGCACCGCTTTGATTTCCCCCCCTCACACACAAAGACACTCCATGCAAATGGGTCCCATTAGGGCTGTGGTAATGGAGTTCCCACTTCTCATCTTTCAAGTGTATGCTCTTCCTCTTTTTCACTTTTATACCCCCCCCTTTTCCCCTTCTCTGCATGCCTCAAAGAAGGACCCTTAACATATATTTGTCTCTGTCTGTCATATATGCATACACACACACACACACACACACACACACACACACACACACACACACATACATACATGAATTCATTGTGACTTCAACATTTGAACATCTAACATTTGTGAAAATAATGTGTCAAATATTATTTGGATGAATGTAATCAAAATTTGAGATGCCAAAATTATTTTGGAATACCTTTTTCCCAGAACATTTTTTTTCTGAATTGGAAGACTTTTCTGAATTAGAGACTCCTTCTCTGCAGGCTCTTGTCACCACCAAAATGAATAATTATGCAGGGTATGTGAACAAAAATTGAGATGTGTACTGTGTCTTTGACAGCTCTAGTGTATCTCCGAATAAAGAATAATAATAAATGTTTTTAGAGTGTGTGTTTGCATGTGCGTGCATGAACCCCCCCCACTCTCCATCAGTTGACAGGCCCTTGGCTTTGATGCTTCAGGATGCAGTTAGAAGAGAGCTTTCTTCTCTCATTTTAATTTTGGGGGAATTACCATGGCTTTTCTCCTCTCTCTGTTCCTTTATTGCAGTTATTTTTGGCAAGACTGGCCAATCCTGTATGTTGATAAGCTAGTGTCTTAAGCATAAGTTTCTGTTTGCTTTGCGGGGCATAGCCACAATTCCCAAAGGATTTAACAAAATAATAATTACTGCTTCTTTCTCCAAGGAAAAATAAAATTGTATTGAAATGCAGTAAAGCAAGTTTTACTATTTGGTTTAAGTGTGTCATGGATTTTTAGAAGACCAGTTTATCTGGCAGTATGTAGGGGACTAGCCTTGAGAGGGTATTTATAGCCATCCTGGTAATTAGGTGCTAAGTGCATGTTATTCTCTCTTCCGCTCTGTATCCATCTTTGTTTTTGATTTAGTTCTGTGGGAGTTAAGGAATAACATGTTGAAGAAAGCCAGCTGCCAGAGATCAAACGTTCAGTGATAAATACTCCTTAAGATGAAGTCTTCATTGCTACCCAGAGCAGATAGCCCCTGCCTCTAGAACTGGATTCACTTCATTCATAACTGTTAACTCCGTAACGTCCTCGCCATCGGTGCTCTAATTTTTATTGATGTTCCTCATTTGAATCTCCCTTCAGCACGTTATGAAAACAGGCGGCCACTGGAATGATTCATATACAGAGCCGTTTGTCTCTGGGCATTAGCTTAAGGCTGTGTAATTATCCAAAACTGCTGTACTCTGCCACTTCTTTCTTTCCTGTGATTTGAAAAAGATGGGGTCTGGGGGATCTCCATCAGAAGTAAGTGCGGGTCACCGAGTTCCAGCTGTGTGGTTTCAGGAAGAATTCCAGACATGTGAGAGAGATGAGCAGCAGCAGAGGGAGGGATGGGAGGCAGAGGAGAGAGGGGCAGAGGAGGAGTAGCGCGAGAGCTGACTAGAAGGGGTTGAGTCTGTCCTGCCGGGGACTGGTGGGGAATTGGAGCAGCACAGATTGGCTGCATTTGTTCCGTGACCTGCAAAGCAGAGAAGAAGAAATGCGGCCTTTGCAGTCCGGACCTTCAGCCTTTGACGCACAGACTGGCACAGCCACATAAAGTACTGTATAATGTGGACTGACACACACGCGCAGTTCCAGCTGGCTGAAGCGATGAGTCACCCAAGGGTAAATCACATCCTCGAATGCACATCGCATGCCGTTTTGTTAGAGCCGCTTTTGATTCTCTGTAATGAATAGGGTCCAGATTGTTCGCTCGGGCGTTGCTTTAAAGTGCACGTTTTCCTTAGTTACTGATGTGTGATGGGGGTGTCAGCCTTCACAGAAGACACATTACTCCATCCTCCTTTCATTGACTTTCGATTCCCCCATTGACAAGGTGGAAATATTACTGCTCTGCTGCTCAGGAGTAAATCTTCGGTGACCCTCTCTCTGGTGGATGTCGCCGTGGCTGGCTCCATAGGAACTGACCTCTGAGGCATCTTCAGTGTCAAAAGTCATAGCCTCTTGACCTGTGCTTGACACCTCCATATTATGATGTATTTTACCAACAAGGTCCCTAATAGGCCCACATGCATAAAACATGTAAACTGCTTCCTGATCAATGAAGGGCAGAAGAAGGATAGCTTGAACTGCTACTTGATTTCATTGCTCAGCAGAAAGGAAGTGACATCAGTGTCACTAGTGACAGATGTACAAAGCTGAAGCTATGGGGTCTGGCTTCCTAGCGCCAACTGTGATTTTAGACTGCCCAACAGCACACCAGGGATATGATGCACTGTTCCCCTCACATGATGAAAGAGCGAGGCTGAACCACATGTGATGGTTAGAACAGGCCCTGAGGATTAGGGTTTCGAATCCCATCTCTGTTTTTTTGTGCTGTACCTCGATTGCCCCGGTAAAGATCAAACTGCACTGCACAGATCACTTACCGGAGGTGCAAAAACGGCAAGCGTTTTACATTGCCTTGGAAACAGCCAGCTATGGATCAAATAGGTGGTAATAATTATAATCAAGATTAAGCACAGAGTCTGCTGCACCCGGCATTTAGTCTCCATTCCTGCGGTCGCAGGAATGACATGATTCAGCTGCGAATGGATACTTCGTTGCAGTGACTCGACAGAAAGGAGAGTCTCAGTGCAATGAAACCTGATTGGTATGCTGTGGCGCACATTTGGAACATTGATGTGAAGGCAAACAAAATGTTGGGCAATGAGTGTAATTATCCTGACGGACATAAATGCAGTGTGTGTTGACTCAGATGCAGAAAATGATGAGCACAGGCAGGTGGTCGAGGCGAGGCGGAGGTGTGGCCCACCTCAAATATGAATGACTTACTTCAGGCTGACTTGTTTCAGGTTCAGACTTACTGTAGAAGTGTCATTGAATTTGGTGTTTCTCTTTTTTTTCTTAAACTTGATAACATATAAGTTATATTTATGTTTTCAAGAGTGTTGGTACCAGGTTTCCACACCCAGATCACTCCTAGTGCCCATAGCGTAGACACTGCACCCTTTTAAATACCATTATTGAGACCATTGATGGTTGCATTATCATGTTTTACACATTAATTTCTTCCAGTTGTATTATGTTCAGAATGGTTTCATTTAGAGAGTTCATCATTTGTTTCCTGAGTAATGAATCTTTACTTACCAATGAGGTCAGCTCATCTGAAGTCACTTATAAAATAATTCTGAAGACCTGTAACAGCTCCACTGTCAGCCTGAGGCTGGTAGTAAGGATGTAATTTAAAAGTACCTTACGACAGAAATCAGAGTAATTATGTGTAATCAAATCAAGGCAACACAAATGCCACGCTTTATGGGTATGTGAATGAAGAAACTGTGATTACCTTACCATTTCTTTACTCTCTTGAGAATTATCTCCAAGGTGAAAGGGAAGGGTGGAATTACAGCAGCAGATTTTCTAGGTACTTATGACAGAGATAAAAGACCTCTTAGAACCCACTAAGAAAGGCGCCTCATTACAGGGTGACACTTCCATGTTTTCACTTTGATTGACAAGCGAGGATTTCTGCATTTGAGATGATGGAAGTTACACCAGAAAGACTGGGGAATAAATGCCATTGTAAAAAGGTTTTTTTTGCCATTTTGTAAAAATGCTTTTTTTGTCTCTAGTCATTCCCTTTAACTATATAAGGCACCTTTTGGTATTGACTGAAGGTTTGAAGGAGATATTATCTTTCTCTTTACTATCGTCCTTTTCTTCAGTTTTTTCTGAAACTGCTATTAAGGGTTTTGTGTTTGGAAAATGTCATTATGTAGAATTTATCATCCTTAACACATCAAATGCAATACCACTGCAAGCTGTGAGTTTATCAGTGCATTTTTAGATATGTCACCTTACTGGACAGACGGTGGTGTTGTAGGAACCTGATTATTTGTCTGTCTGAGCTTATGCCTCTCTTTATTTTATGTATGTAATTAGAAGGCAGGTCCACTCACCGCCCCCCTCCCCCACCCCCACAAACACCCCATCTTCAGCCCTTCTGCACTGTCCACATTCTATATCTCTGGATCTGAGCGCTTCCCAATCTGACAGTAATCACAGCTGAGACTCCTTTGACCTGAAGATAAAACAGAATGCAACATCTAAGATGAGACAGGAGGAACATTCAATATTTAAGGCATCATTTGATTTTTTTTCTTTATATTATATTGAATGGTTTTATATGTGTGTATTTCTGCATCTCCCTGTTTCCTTTCATGTATGTAAACCCCTCTCCCCTGAAAGACAGATTACCCAGTGGACTGGCCTTTACTGTGTACACCCGTGTAAGATAATCAGTTTGGAGGGAGGCCTTGTGGAATTATTCATTAGGGCACTTCTCTACCTAGAAGCAGAGGCAAATTCTTTCTCATCTTCGAGAAGGGGGGGAGGGGCACACAAGGACAGTGGAGATGTGGAGAGCCCGTAACGAGTACGGCTGTGAACGAATATTCTAAATTTGAATATACATGTTCGAATTGTAAAAAAAACCCAGACATTCGATTGTGAAAATTAATATTCGATATATGGGGGACAGCACTACCGGGGTTCTCTGCTTTCACACTAGAGCATTTGGTGTGGACCCAAGTCCACTTGAGTAGTTAGTTTGATTCGTTTTGTTGATGTGAAAGCTGTTTTCCAAACTCGGGGGTTTGGGGTACGGTTCACCTGACCTCCAGTGTGGTTCGCATTTGGTGTTAAAGCTATACTATTTAAAACCAGGAAGTAAACACTATTGATGACGTGTAATTTGTTTGACGGTCGCACAATCATGAGCGGGGAAGGCGCATGCAATTTTTAAAAATGCTAGCAATCTTAAAAATAGTGACTATAGGACAGCTACGTGGCAATTCACTCTTGTTGTATCTAAAAACTATTCAGGAAATAATTGCAGGTAGCCACCCTGTTCGCTCACCTTGAGGGTATGCATGTATGCTCTGCAAACAAAGCTGCAAATTCATTTCTCATTGCTGCCTGTCTCCGCAAAAACCTCCTTATCCAAGCAGCTCGTATCACTCTCAGACAGCGGGACGCATTTATGGCATAGTGAAAATGCCGAACACGGTTATTTTGGTGCTGACACCATATTAACAAAAAGATGAATAAGAAAACAAATATAATGTGGCTTTCCATTTTGCCTCCCTTGTGCGTCGTTGCCTAACGACATTGGTAAATAAAAGCTGCACGTTCCTTACGTGTTGATGGCGTAACCAGTGGGGGAGACCAGCGGGGGCAGGGGGAAGGGGGAATAATCACACTCGAGTTCGGACCAGCAAAATGGACCCAGTGTGAAAACAGCCTTATGGACATAATGCGCAAAAATAGATATTCGAATGGTTCGAACCTATGTGTTTTTTTAGAACGAATAATCGAACGTCATTTTTGGCCAATTTTGACAGCCCTAGTAACGAGTAATAACAAGACCCCAGCATCAGGGTTCAAAGTGGGAAGAGTATGAGGGACAGCCATGAGAAAAATACAAGGCTGATTAATACATTGAAAAAAGACTCCCAGACATGTGTTTCTGGCCTGTGCCGAAGGTCCATTAGCTGCAGGTCGGTCTATGGTGTCAGGAGGTTGCTGGGTATAAAAACATCTTTATCGAGAATGCCATGCCTCAGCATTCTTACAGGAGAGAAAGACAGGTGCTGTGATAATGTGCTGTGATCTGTGTGCACAGAGGTGTGGAGCGTTGAGTGCTTGTTTGACCTCTCCCGGTTATGTGTGTGCACCCATGCGTGGGTCCAAGTGACTGTGTGAGAGCGCATAGCTATGTATGATCTAATCTGACCAAGTCATCTTTGGAACTGTCTGGCCACAAAGTTACAACAGCATCTGTAAATCTGTCCCTCTTTCCAGGGCTGTCCGGGGGTTGAATTGTTTCCACCCTGGCCTGTGAGTTCCCCTAGGATGTGAAGCCTCCTGTTTCACTCAGCTTTTTCATCACTATGCATTGAGTTATAAAGTACCACTCTTAAAAAGTCTGAATTCAGTGGTGCAAGAAGGAGTATAATTACTTGAACCTTGGAGGAGGTACAGGCCAGTTAGAGAGAAAAGTGTTATTGAAGCACTTGACTTCACTTTCACTGAGATAATTAAGGTGGCATTATGAACATCTCCGGAGTCCAAGAAACAAAGAGTTGAGGATGAGCCAAACCAGAGAAACAAAGGGAAAAAAATCATCATGCATATTCTCAATAATATTCTCAAAATATTCTCAATAATACAAAACAGATGCCTGTGCCCCGGACAGACTGTTTTTTTGCAACGCGTTCCTCTGAGAGACTTGCAGTGCCATCGGGGCAGGACAAGGAGAAGCAGCTACTGTTGTAAGAGAGGACCCCCAGAGAGTTCTCTCAGCAGAGAGACGGCAAACCTGCAGGGGGATGGCGGAACACAATCGGCCTCTTTTTTCCCCGACACCATTCAAATTGGAAACAAGATGTTGCGGAGGGGGGTCAGACACATTGGTGCTGTCCTTCACCTTAGTCGCTCAGCTGGAAGAGAGTCTGTGGCGGTAAAACCAGGCTGAGAGGAAGACGGACTTTTCCATTTAATTCACTCCTTTCCACTGCATTAACTCCAACCTATACTACAGTACAAAAAGCAAAGCTATTTATTATATGTAAGCACACCTGTGTTGCAAATTATGAAGTCGAACAACAAATTTGTGCTACTGTTCTTTGTTAGTTATGATCCACTGACTGCCTCTGTCAGAATGCAATGTATTTATAGATGTATATACTGATGAAAAAAATATATCTATCCTTGCGTGTGTGTGTGTGTGTGTATGTATAGACAGAAACACACACACACACACATACTCATGCACACACAGAAATACTTTTTTCTGCAGTCTGGCATTATGCTGCTTAACATCCCAGTTGTGAATTGTGTGGGTGAGGATTGAGGTCAGTGAATAAAGTCTGATAGGGTTTGTTCACAGAGTCCAGTCAGCTCCAGTCTTACAAGGAAGCCTCTCTCTCTGGAGATCTGCTGCGGTCAGTCTGGTCTGTACGGCAGGATGGGGCGCACAGGAAGGCTTACAGTAAACGTGGTTTTGCCAACACAGGGTCCCTCCACTTCCCTCCACATCAAGGGGGCGGCCACACTGCGGAGGTCCTTTCCTCTACCCCCTCTGTGACTCAGCCCGAACACACCGGAGCGCTCACCACTGATGCGCCGCAGTGGCCCGGGTGTAAAAAGGGCCAGAGTGGACATGCCTGCAAGAACAGTGGTAAAATGCTGGGCTGCAGCTGGATGGCGCTTCTAAACTTGTAATAGAGGCTGCTTTGATTCTGTTTGGTTTTCCAGAACGTCAGATTATAAAGGCATACATTCAGAACACCGCACCGGAAAAGGGGTTTGAAGTGCACATCACACAGAGCGTTGTGTGTGAACTGGAAACTGTATGTCTTTGGCAATGGCTGTCCCCCGGGAGGAAGCCCCTGGTCTTAACCAAACATAGACGCGATGCTCCCTGCTGTGAATTTGTCTCACAGAGAGCGCTCACTGTTTACCCTTAAATATCCGCTGATGGCCGTTTTATTATTCTTGTGGTTGTGAGGCCTGGCCATCGTCCCTACTCTATGACTGTGTGTGTGAGCCTGAGCAGGAAGCAGCTGCTTTAGTAATGATATGTTTGGAAACTTTAAAGCAGAGAGGACTGGAAGTATGCAGGGACAATTGCTTGCAATGCAGGTGAATAAGATATGGCTAGCATGACTCAGCTGTCTTTATCCCTTCCTTTGTGCTTCAATAACTGGTCTGATTATAATGAGACCCTTTTTTGAAAAAGAAATGGATGTGAAATATAAATTTAAGGTAAACAAATCTATTACAAAATACATTACCTTTATATGCATGCATGTACTGATATTTTTCAAAATGTATTGTGACAAATTATAACCTGTGTAAGCTGCTCTAGATAAGAGAGTCTGCTAAATGGTAGTAATGTAATGTATATGATATACAGTGCCTCAGTGTTTTAATGCCATTACACGCATGAAAGAGGTAGTTGGGAAATTTAAGATATGCCCAATTTTAATGTCATATTTGATTATACACTAACAATAAGGGAAGTCGCACAGGTCAAGAATAGACCACTGATTGACTGAATGAAGTGTCCTTGCTCCATTGAGCATGTAAGGAATTATGTTATTCAGAAATGAGTGACGAATGATGAAAGCAACAAGAGAATAAAAGACTCAAAGTTGGGGATGATTGCACAAAGGGGAGAATGTTGAATGCTCCATATCCAAATGCTGGTGGTACACCAGCACACCTGGCCTCCTGATACACCTGTACGTGTGTGTGCGGGCCTGTGTGTGTGTGCTCGGTGAGAGATGGTTGTCTGTTGTCACACTGTCTCAAAAGTCTGTCGGAATGCCACTGCATTGAAAATGCACAGTGTGTGCAGAATTGGTGTTGGTTGACACAGTATATTCCTTCTACCCATATTAAGGTAGTAGTGTGAGAGCTGGCCTTCCTTTGTGTGAAGAATTTCTGTTGACAGATACAGACAAAGAAGGGTGAGAAGTAAAAGCGGTACATTTCATGGTGTGTTTGTGATTGAAGACTGCATTGTTTGCGAGAGGCATGAGCGTGTATCCCATCAGGAGAGATGATCGATCTACTGTGTAAGCTCATTCAAAATGAGCGAGAAATGCACACTCGAGTACACATGCGCATGCATGCATGTGCACGCGTGCACACACCATGGAGACGAAGCTGCGACACCCCTTTATTTAGAGGATTCTGGTGACCTTTTCCTTTCGCCGCGGATGATAAACAGATATGAAATGGATTTGAAATCCCTTCCCAGGAAAATGGTCAGGTTTATGGCTCCCCTTTGAAGCCGTGCAGCTCGTTAACATTTTCGCGATGCGCTGCTCACCGGAGCGTGAGACGGTGATAAATGCATGTGTGTAACGCAATGATACACGCTGCTCGAAGCCTCATGA
The DNA here is from genome assembly GCA_019176425.1 of Megalops atlanticus. NCBI lineage: Eukaryota > Metazoa > Chordata > Actinopteri > Elopiformes > Megalopidae > Megalops > Megalops atlanticus. The sequence continues at coordinate 36,494,837 of CM032877.1, forward strand.
GAGCAGAACTTTAACCCCCTCTATTTCGGCCCTGCCATGACAGGAAAATGCACCATAGGCAAAAGAGCAACTTCGCTCAGGCCTGGAAAATACAGAAAATACAGACCATAATTCCAGCAACTAGGGGCTGCTGAACCTAGCACATCTTTTGTTCGCTGCTCCAGTCACATGAACAGTGTAGAATAGTGGTTAGGGCAAAGGCCTTGTCACCCGACAGTTGATCGTTGGATTCCCGTGTTTTGCGCTGCTGTTATAACCTTGAGCAAGGTGCTCAACTGAGATTACTTCAGAAAAATATCTAACTGTATGAACAGGTCGTATGTATAACCATTTATTTAGTTGCAGATAAGGTCATCTGCCAAGCAAATGAAAACCTTAATGAATGGAAAATTCCTTCCTATAGAATTGATGGGGTGAGATATGAATAGAATTGGATGGGCTGTAGAATTGCGGAGTGAAGCAGGCACTATCGTTTCCTTCATTCGTCTGCTGTATTTGCTGCTTTTTGACACAGATAGTCAGGGCCCTGTGTTGCTGGGTCAGCATTCTATCAACTGCAGCAATACTCTTTCCCGGAGTGTTCTCTCCTTTCTCTCTCATTCCACCCTACCCCCCTTCCCCTCCCCTGTATCCTTCTCTTACCCTCCCTGTGGTATCTCACAGGGAGTTATTTTTCAAGGTCTCTCTCTCTCTCTCTCGCTCTCTCTCTCCCTGTGTGTACTCCTTCTCCTTTATCTGATTCCCTCCACCCCACTCTCCTTCTCCGCACCCAGGTCCCACACCTTCTCCGCTCCCTAGCTTCCCCTATCCAAATGCTCCCTATTCAAATGCTCAGCTCCTCTCTGCATTTTGGTTTATAATCTTTATTTGCCTGCCACACAGGGCCAAGTGGGCATAAATGTTCTTGCAGAGGGCATAGTGAACCTATAATGACCCTACAGACATGCACGGGAAATTGGGATGTGTTGTTCTAATTAATGTTTGTGAAGAAATTGTTTGATAAGGTTAATGACTTTGGTTGGATTTTCAACATTTTTTGCCAGATTAATCTGTTGGGTTCATCTCTGCAGTTCTTTATTAATAATTCAGCTGGTGAGAGTATGTGACTGCACGTGTTCTTGCGTATTTATGTCAGCCTGTCACTTCTTTGATACCCTATCCCCAGCTATTCTGAACGCACGTATCTTCATCTGTCATTTGATCTCTCTTGGGGTAGACAGGAAATAGTAACAGTCTGGTGCTGTGATTTTTCACTGTCTGTGTGTGACAGAATTTGCCCCGCATGCTGGAATGGACACGGAGGGTCACGTTCAGCTTGTTTCAGCCTTTCACACGTTCACAGCTGCAGTGAAACGAGAACGGCGCAGCCAATTAAACTAATTATTCTGTGCCTTCTGAACGCTGTGCAACAGGAAATGTTTGTGGGCGAGTCATGTTCATATTCGTAGTTAATGAACATTTGGTAAATTAATATCCTTTCATATCATAAATAAATATGATGTCTTTGGCCATAAAATATGTATCATATTTATATTCATTGATATTAATGAATATAATTAATTTCCATTCTTATCATTTCCCTGTGCTCAAACAGTGGTTTTGCCTTAAAAATGCTGACCTGAGGTAATTTAGCAAATACATGCTGTAAAATCTCCTGTTTTATACTACTTATTTATACTCCTAAGGGCAGGTGCCCATACACTCACATCCGTTGCATATGTAAGTGCAAAAATATCACCTCTAATGCTATAAATGAAACCAGCTATTGTTGGTATCATACAGCAACCTCTTCAGCAGTAAAGGTGGTGTCTTCAATAAAGTTCTGCCTTTAGGCAGTGAAGGAGTTTAATTGTGGTCATTTATACCTTATTCATGTGTGAGGTACTTGTGTGTGTGTGTGTGTGTGTGTGTCAGCCTTTACAGTAATTGAAACAAAGTGTAATTCTCCAATTTCTCAACCATGACAGGGGAGTTTGGTGAGCTGTGTCTTATTTTCACACCAGGCTGTCCCAAAATAAACTGTATTAATGTGTGTTTGCTCTCTCCCTCCAACCCTGTCACATCTGTCATGTCCCAGTGTGACCATGGCAGCAAATGACCTAATAATTGACAATAGCATCAGTTTTCTAAGAACTGTACTGTGTGTGTGTGTGTGTGTGTGTGTTATGTATAAGTGTGTGTGTTTATGCTGGGGGGTAGTCATTCTGGATGCAGTGTGATTGGATTTGTTGCTGATCTGTTGCAGAACCCTGCAGTACAGACAACACTGTGCCTTTGTCAATGTCCTAATCATTAGGGGATAAGCTTTTTCACAAAGTGAGCCAGTGAGGACATTAAGCCTGTCATATGAAAGGGGTGTGGTAGAGTATTGTGGATAAAGGACCATAGTTGAAGCTCCTCACATCCGTGACACATGGAGAAGAAGAGTGAACTTAGCAGGTCATCATTACATTGGGTCTATTACAGTCCCTCAAGCAGCTTTAACAACCTGCCTGTCTTCCAGCTTCTTCCTTTCTCTCTTGGAACCATTGCAGTGACACAGGGCCACGTGCCTGAGAGCGCCCTCTGTTGGCCTCATGGGCCCGGCTGCAGACGGAGACGGGCTTGATTGACAGGCGACCAAGCAGGTGGTGTGCGTGAGCGGGTCCCGGAGACCTCTGGCCAGATACAGGAGAGATTCTGGAGATATTCTCTTTGGCCGTTCCAGACTGCCCCGGAGCACAAGATGAAAGAGAAGGGAAGAATAAAGACTGGCGTGGATATCTGAGGAGGGGGGGATCCGATGACACTGGAGAAATGCGGCAATGCTCACAGTCTTTAAGATCAGGTTGTGCTTTTGGAACAATGGCTGTGTCATGCGCCTGAAGCCTGAAAAAAGGATAACGCTGCAGCTGCCCAGCTGCTCAGTATCGCTGCGAGCGCAGAGGAATGTCTTTAATGGAGCTGGCAGCCAACTGACAGTGATGCTTCCTGCAAACATTATCGCTTTTATCGGGCAAGGCACTTGAATTTATTGCTGTTGGTAGAAGAGAGCGATCTGCGTGTGCAGACAGCCGTTGATACAGGACAGTGACCTAGGTTTGCCAAGCACAGCTGGCTTGCCCAGTGGACCACTTCGAAAAAGCAGTGCATGTCCAAATATAACATCCAACATATAAGAAATACATTTTGCATGTATACAAAATCTGCATATATTAGAAAGTATCTAAATTGCCCACTTTGTATTCATATGAATGCATAGACTAATGCAGCATTTGATAGACTCCTAACATGAAATAATTTTACACAGCTTTATATTTAGTTTTTATGTTTATGTTAATTATATTTTTACATCTATAATTTTGATAGTTTGACTTAAAACAGTTTGATAGTTTGCCATAATACTAATACATTTCATGTGTCCTGTCATACATTGGCATGCATTTGTTTTGTGTGCTCTACCAGTGTCAGGGAATGCATGAATATTGGGTGCCTTGTTCGCAATATTAGTGTTATGTTTCAGCATGGTGGAGGTTTCAGGGTCTGATGCTGTTAGTCACGGTGTCTGGTGCTGAGCGTGCAGTGACACGTATGAATGACTTAAAGTCCTGTCCTGTGTCTAATTTTCCACTGCATTTGTTGTCACTTCAGTTCAGGTTTTCCACTGAAAAACACAGGGAGTTGTGGTCAGATTATCCAAGCAATTTTGTTCTTCCAAAGCGCAGGCTATGTGCATTAGTTTAGCTATTGTGCTGTGCTAACAGTGCTATTGTGCTGTGATCCTGCATAGGGTTGAACGTGTGTGCATGGGGATGGCTCTCTGGGCCCGGGAAGGGATGAAATATTTTGTGAAGCTCTGCATGCTTGGCACAGTTTCTGTGCTGCGGTTTCCCCTGGTCCTCCCTCCACTCTGGGTGTAGGGAAGGGCAGGTAGGAAGTGATTAGCTCTATTCTGTGGGAAATCAGACATGTTCCTCTGGTTGTGTCAATTTGCCGATGATTTCAGTGCTGCTGCCAAGCAGGGAAATGGTCCAGCATTCTGCTGGAACAGACTGCCAAAGACATTCATGGAAGGAGTCTGGCCTTCTGCTATGAGAAACAGGCAGAGAAATACAGGGAAGGAGTCTGGCCTTCTGTTATGAGGAACAGGCAGAGAAATGCAGGGTAGGGGTCTGGCCTTCTGCTATGAGGAACAGGCAGAGAAACACAGGAAAGTCTGGCCTTCAAATGCAAGGATCAAGCAGAGAGCTGGAGGGAACCGTTCAAGTCTTTTGGAAGAAACGGGCAGAGAGATGCAGGGGTGGGATGGGGTGGGGTTAAACCGTTTGTTTGGCAGCGGGTGTAGTGGGGGTTGGAGCAGCGCTGAAGAGGAAATTGAAAAGAAGCAGAACATTCAGAGTTGGGTTTGGTCCACATCCATGACAGAAATAAAAAAGAAAAGAAGGCAGGAGAGTTAGTCAGAGAGAAAATTGACTTTCCACAACCAGCCCCAAGACAGAAGGGAAAAAGGCACCAGATAAATATATCAAGACGGCAACACTGTGACATTATGCGTTCTCTGAACCAACCTGGTTTCTGTAACATAATCATTGTGCCTTCTGCCACAGCTGGTTAGATGGGGAATGTCTGAATCCAAATAATAGGCTCTGTTTCTGCTTAGTGGTCCTGGGCAGTGTAGTTATTACTGTTTTATTTCCTCCTTTTGAAGAAAGGGCATTTAAGCAGAGAGGACTCTCAAAGGAAGGTGCTGGCCTGGGATCATTATCTGTGTCTGGGCCGGCTTGGAGCAGGGACTTGCCAGCCAGTTGGAGTCAGGGGTAACCGAGATAGGTGTCTCTGCAAGGGGCCCCACGGCCAGGGGCTGGAGGTCACCAGCTGGGCCCTTGCTCTCTGCTCTGCCGTCGGACACATAATGATAATGGCAGCCCACAATCCAAAGTAAAAAGCACAATCATAGAGGGAAGTGCTGTATCGTATAGTAGATTGCAGTAAAGTGCTCTCTCTCTCTCTCTCTCTCTCTCTCTCTCTCTCTCTCTCTCTCTCTCTCTCTCACTCGCTCTCTTACTCGTTGGAGTAGGCCCGGTCCATTTCAGATTGATAGTGTTTTCCCATGCATTCGTGGAGGGTTAATTACAGACCTGTCATCGCCGGGCTGCTATGAGCACTCTGTGAGTTTCCCCTCGGTGTTCAGTGTTCCTCAGTAGGGGGAAGCTGGATTTTAGCCGGTGTCGACAGAAAGTGGAGGGCTCCTTTGCTCATATCCAGCTCTCTCCCCTGTGGATGCCTGCGACTGAGGTAATTACATTATTTATGCGGCCCTACAGTCACCCTGATCCAGGGCCGCATAAGGTGCCTACGGTTTAGCAGTGTGCGTATTTACACGCCTAAACGGTGGACCCCCTAGTTGGAGGGTAAGACTGACACAGCCAGTAGGATTTGTGTTGATGATGATGATGGATGATGATGATGATGATGACGATGACGACGACGTCCGCCGGGCTCTCGGTTACCACGGCGCAGTGAAACGCAGACACCCCTTTCGCTCCAACTCAAACAGGAGCGAGAGACGTTCCTCCATCCCCAGCTTCGCCAACACAAATAGCAGCTAGTCCGTCTAGGACTGTTTATTTTCAGCCATTCCGTTGTGACATCCAAGTGCAAACACTTCTCCACGCCAAGAGTTGAGACCAAATGAGATTGCCTTCAGCTGACTGAAGGGAGTGATCCATATCAGATCATCTAGACAGCTCGCCCACAGTTTGTAGCGCCTTCAAGGCCAAGCAGCCTTCCACAAAGCACCACAGAGACCCAGCTGAAACCACAAACTTATTTCCCTGAGGACAGAAAGGAGGATGGGCAGCAGCTTTGTGTGTCTTATCCGACTCTTCGTCCGCACTTCAGAAGCCGGTGCAACAAGTGACTAGGACTTTTGTGTGGTCACACAGGTGCTCGCTGTCCGCTAGAAGGCACACCTGGGTCCCTGCCAGAAAGCCTGTTAGTAATTTCTGTGTAATCTAAGACAAGGTGGCAGACACAGCAAGTATGTGTATCTGGAAAGGAAGCAAAAGAAAGCAGTGAATGGAGGCTTGACAGGATCATGAACGAGCCAGCAGTGGTGAGGACGGCAGGAAATTCTGCCCTCTTGGGTGCTCATGGGCAATGTTAAAGACGTTAAAGTGGGCAATGTGCAAGATGTGTTGCATCTTGCACATTACTATATTCATTTTTTGCTGTATATTAGTAATTGGTAATTAATATGGTAATATATCGGTACATTGCTGTCATTATGCTGTTATTTATTTGCATTGTATAGATGTGACACTTCACTCTATTTCCAGCACACTCCGAATGCACAGCATTTCAGTTCCCTGAGGACTTCTCTGTCTGAATTTGTCTTCACAAACCGGGTTGTTTTGTTGTTTTGAGGTGAATTTGTTACTCAGTGCCCAGCTCTGTAAAATCAAAGGTGCATGCAGAGACTTGCACATTCCTGAGCATAGATAATGCAGGAGAAATGTGTACAGACACAATAATATACAAAGCACACACACAAACACTTACTTTTGAATGAACGGGGAAGAATGGGCACTTTCTACGTTTTTACAGAATATAATCATCTTCTGTCTTCAAACCTGCATTTTAAAGAATAAAACGTCTACTGTAAAATGATTATCTATGGATTATCTCATGTTCGGTCTGTGAAATGAAGAGAGAAGCCTGAGGCGTTTTATTCATGTTGATGTATCATTTCTTCTCTCATTTCATTCAGATTTCTCCCAATTATTCCTGTGTTTAGGAATTGACATGAGGTGTAGGATGTCCATGTCTATACGTATATTATTTATGAAACCTGCAACTTAGACACTTTCAGATAACAAGAATGCAGTCTCATGTGAGTAGACATTACTATGCCTTACATTCTCATGAATTCCCTCCTTGAATATAAATGGACCTAAACTGACTTTAGGAATGTGAAATATAATATTTTACTTCACGTATCTCACCTCGCATACATGGCATAGTATGTGAGGTATGTTGCATGTTATATATGTACCTGTATTCCATGCATAAAACTACATTACATTACATACATAAGAGAGTGATGATTCTGGCTTTCTGTACACCTGAAGAAAAACAAAAAAAATGCCCTCAGTGCCTTAAACCACATTTGAAGTAGATTAAAGATGAACATCATTCTTAAATGCCTGAAAATGTGTCCACACAGGGAATGTTTGGGACTGATTGTTTGGCAGGAAAGCTACTGTACATCTCAGATGGTGAACCTGATATAGCCTGTCGCACACAATGAGAAAGGGCTGGAGGGATGGGTTGCCAAACCTGTCTTACAGTGCCTGAACGAGAAGAACGTGTCCTGGTTTATGTCACCACTCTGCCAGTCACAGCAGATACAAGAGAAGATTCCTCTCTTCAGTGAAGAGTGAAGGTGTTTCCATGCATGCAACATTAGACATCTTTAAAGTTCTCATAAGGGCATTACATTCTGTGGCACACTACTTGTCCTTCATATCATAAATGCAGATTTTTTTTTATATATCAGAGCATGTTATCAGGTGGTTGCTGTGGTCCTACGGTTACATCATACGGACATCTTACCCATCCGTTTTTAATATAGAAGCAGAAACAGAGGAAATGGCGCAAACAAGCTACGAGGACATGTGGTATGAATTTCTATCTACAGAACGAGAAAAACTCAAGAACAGGAAGTGGCACCATATTTCTCCACAAGACAGCCTTCCTCAGTCCAGCTGTCCTTTGTGCACACAGGCTCCCCTTCTAATATGTTCTGAATTTCAAAGAAATAGTCATTGTCATTTTATATGTGTATGTCTATGTGTGTATATGGTAGCCTATACTGTGAAATTGTATACATTGTAAAGTACATTCTTTATATGCATAGACATTCCTTATATTTCCCAATAATGAATCCTGCATACAGATGAATATATTGTTCATGTGTAACATATATCCCTCATTAGCTCTAACCCAAAGTGCACTGTGTCTGTTGGGGCTACATTTCACGATCACTAGCCGTACAAAAAAGGACGTAAACTGTACATTTCCTCTCAGGGTTATAAATCCTGTTGATATTTTGGACGCCGCTGTCCATTACTGCAGCAGACGCCGGTTTCATCAGCGTGGACCTGCCTGTGTGTCAAAGCAAAAAAAAGGCTGTAAATCACTCTCTGGGATGTTTGCCACCTGAACAGTAGCAGAGAAACCCATAAAACCTAAAGGAGAAACGATGTGTGCTCTTTATCCATACCCCCTGCCATAGCCGTAAGAAATCTGTGCATCCCATTAACGGTGAACATTTTCCTCCTGTTCCGGATCTGGGGCCGTTTGTAGGCACCATTGTCATTTGACTTGCATCAACATCGAAAAATGGACAAGCAGAGCAATCGCTGCTAGCCGTCCCTCCCTTTCTTGCTTCCCTTCTCTCTCTCTCTTTCTCTCTCTCTCTCTCTCTCTCTCTCTCTCTCTCTCTCTCTCTCCTCTCTCTCTCTCCATCTCTCCCTTCTTCAGATGCACTCCCTGGCAGGGATTAGGAGAGCTTTCATTCCTCATGGGCCATCTGCTAGGGCTTAATGGCTGTGTTGGAGCATGTGGAAGCAATCTTCGCAGGGTCCATCTGGAAGGGTGTAGTAGTTGTAGTTTGGCGTAGGTGCTGTAAGGATTTAGTGGAACTAGGCTTTATTGGCCCTAGGGTTAAGTGGCCATAGGATGTAGTAGCCTTAAGGTTTAGTGGGCATGAAGTTTTCAGTGTTGTAGCGTTGTGTGGCTTTTAGCTGCCTGCAGGCTTAAGTGGCAGTAAGGCTTAGCGACTGCATGGCGCATATGGAAATGGTTGGTGATGGAAATGTGCATGCTAATTAGGGGAAGAAATGCAACCATTTAATAGATACACCAGAGTCTCACACATAATGTCTCTGCCCCCTCATCTCTCCCCCTCCTTCTCTTTTCTCACTCCCTACCTGTCCTCCAGTGTTTTGTGAGCAGCATGTACCAAGCGCGCTAACATGGCACATGTATGGATGGTAAAGAGATTGGAGGGTGCCGATGGTGTGATGAAATGGGAGTACCCACGATGAAAGACTGAATGATCTCCCATTTCTTTATCCCCGCCTGTTTTTCTCCTCTCCGCTCTTTTTCTCTGCATTCTCTTTCTTTAAACAGCCAGTATCGGGTTACTCTGTAGTTTTAAACATTGATGTAATGCCAGCTTCTCCTCTCCCACGGCAGATTGCCAACCCCCCAACCCCAAACTCTGTCCATCATTCCATGTCTTTTTTTTATTTTTGCAAGTAAACATGTGAAATGCCTTGCATTAAACTACATCTACCATGAAGCAGAAAAAAAAGATGAAAGTAAAGTCACAACCTTTTTAGTTGGCTTTAATTCCTTGCTCTCCCTCGCTGTATGTATACATGCACAGAGGATTAGAATGTCAGAAATTTCAGATGTACAGTTTTTCAATGAGGCCCTCTATGAACTCTCATATGGCTGCTCAATCAGAGAGTATTAAAACTCATCTGTGCATGCACATGCCAGCACCTACACACACACACACACACACACACACTCATTGGCAGGCACAGTAATATTTCAGTACTGCCAGCATGGCAGGATGTTTTTATAGTATCTACAACACTGGATATAAATGTCAGATAGTTCAGATATTTATTTATTTAATACAAGTAAAGAAAATGGTTGTAAAGTGAGAGAGATGTGTGTTGTAAAACTGTCTTATGGGCATGTGAATTATTAAAGTTTCTCTGTTTTTTTATTACTGAACATGAAAAGCACACACACATCTTGTGATGGCTGACTGAGAGGGGAAGCTTCAGTAGCTAGCTCTTCAGTAGCTAGAAGTGGAAAGACACCGCCACCATACACCTACCATTGAGGGGTATCTTGACAACCCCATTGTAATATCACAGACAATCATCTCCTGACAGTATTCGTTCCCTAACTGATCTCATAGAGGACAGACCTTAAGATGTGATCACTGTTTCCCGCAGGGTCACCCAATCTTCACATGCACAACCTTCATTTAACTAAATCAGATTCATTAGAATAGTATATTATTGCTTTTTATTTTTTCCCCCTCAGGACACTTCATGTCTGTACGGTACTAGATAAAGAAAGTGATAACAGATTTCTGGGGACTTGAATGCCACATGTCTATTTGCAGAAGCTTACATCCCTCTTTCAGGTCACATCTTTTCTTTCCTTTTACAAACAGCAACAGTCAGGGCAGGGGCTGCACTTGTTGTAGTGGATCCCTGTATCAGTGCCTTTTCCTTACCTAGTGGTAACATTGTGTTATGAGCAACAGTGTCAGACCACGCTAACAACACTCCCAGACCACTGAGCATGAACATAACACTATTCAAGTCCTACCTAAGTTAACCTGAGCAACCTGCCTAGACAAGGGAAGCCAAGTATACTACCATACATCAGTCGCTAGATCACAGAACCCAATCACTGTAATGTATTGTATATGTGCTTTATGCAGACTCTACACACACAAACACACAAACACACACACACACACACAACTTCAGAAAAGCTTCCTTGGCTTCTTCAGTTATGGAAAGGAGAAAGTGTTGATACTTTTGTTTTATTTATTTACTCAGTCTCCCTCTGTGAATTTCCACCCTCCAGGCGATAATTTGTGTTTTCAGAAAGACGTCTCCACAGCATTTCTCTTTAATGAGAGGGACTCCATGTAAAGGGGGGGAGGGGGTGGGACAAGGCTCTCTGCCTAGTGTTGGGCAAATCTAATATCTGCCATTTCAGAGCCCCACCTTAATGATCAGGGTATTATAGAACATTTGATCTTAACATCAGGGGCAATGTTTCAAAAAGAGTCACATGATCCCCCTCTCCCCAGGACCAGCATGGTAGTACATTGCATATGGCCAGCCTCAGAAGTCAAATTAGCCTTCCTGAACAGCTGCTATCAAACTATACTGGCTTCTGATTGGTTTCCCATATGGATGAGCACATCAGTACCTTCACTTAATAAACATGAAGTTTCAGTCATGCCGAAACTTTATGTAATATGCTTTTGTGCAAAGAATGACATGCAAATGTTCCCATGTTTGCACATGTGTATCTTTAAGGTGAGGAAAAATTATCTGTGGTCTAGTAAGAGAAGTGAGAGGAGAAATGTCACGGTTCTGAAGTTGAATTGCAGGGTGGCAAGTGTTTGTTTGTAACATTCTTCCTTGTTACATAGATTGTCTGTCATGCAGGCTGTGAAATTAGGGCTACATTCCCAAATAATATAGATCCCATAGTGTGGGGTGGTAGTTGGGTGACCCCCAGTTACCCAGGAGGGCTGCAACCATCGCAGAGAGAAGGGCAGATTTTCAGGACCGCTGGTGAGACAATCCGCCCTCGACCAGAGAGCACTCCAGCGGTTTCTTTATGTTGGTCCAGCTCCCTTTCTCCAGCACTCCAATCAAAGAGGCACTGTTTATTGAACTTAGAGGTGCCAAGTCTCTCAAACACACAACCACTCCCCCCTCCCCTCTCCTTCTTACTCCATCTCTACTGACCTGATGAAAAGTGTTATGAATATGAAAATAAACACATGCAAATGAAAGGTCCAACTGTCTGTGTAAAACAGTCCCTCGTGGGGGCGGGGCTCCCCCGCCGTGATGGTGTTTGGGAAGGGGTAGGGATTTGGGGGGGTAATGGAGTGTTGCGCTGCTGGTCTCAGGGCTGCAGTTTCCCTGGCTGAGGGCCAAGTCTCGCTGGCTGCCGTTGGCTCCTGGCTCGGGGCCTTAATCCTGTTGGCCTGGGAAGCGGGGCCCTTTCCTCTGACGGGTCGGACTGGCACGGTGACCAGCGGGAGCATGCCAGCCTAGTGCCAACTGGTGTGTTGGACAGGAACAGGTCACTGGAACAGTGGCGCTTCGGCACTCCAGACAGCATGGGGCTGACTCACAGGAGTCCATACAGAGCGCTTAAAATGCAGGCGGTTTTGACCAAACAGGTAAAGTGGCCTGCTGGTCTCTGAATATGCGTAGAGGTATTCTGTCTGGAAACACTGAAACTCAGAATTAATTATTTTAATGTGGCATTGGTAACATAAAACCAAAGTCACCTTAAAGTAATTAATTTTGAGTTTCAGTATTTTTGAATAAAATGTCACACAGAACAAAACTTCAATGTGTCATTTGTAATTCAGTTAAATAAGAGAATTGCTCAAGGGTCTGGATACCTTTGCAAGGCACTCTGTTTATTTTTCCCAGCAAGTCTTTCAAGACTCAGGGCCCAACCTGTGATGTCAGATCTGGAAGTGGTGACAGGTGTTCCTTGTTCCTACAGCTCTGGTGATCCTGACCTTTGTCTCTTGGGGGTGCATGTGGCTTCAGCCATCCGCTGCCAAGGGGATATTTAATGCTGCTGTAGGCCTCAGCACAATGGGATGCAGCAAGCCAGAGCGGGGATGCTCTCACTTTCACCCCTTCTCAATCCTGGAATCTCCTCTCACACTCTCCTTATAAATGATTTAATCACAAATATATCCTTGAGCATCTGATCCATCTCTGTCTCTGGGAGGGCCCACTGTCCCACAGCCAGCTTCAGAGTGAATCCCCAGGCCATGGAGTCTAAGACTTGTCTTTGATTTCCCCTGGCTACTCTGCCTGAGGTAGCAAGAGCCAAATGCCTGCTCTGAAGAGAGGATTTTTACAGCACTTTTAAGGCAATTTTTTGCTCAGAAAAGTGTAGCAAATTCATTCCCTAATGCTATTGCAAGTGCCAGCATTACTAGAGTGTTACAGCGACATTATACAGAACATTGTAACAATCAAAGCTGGGCTGTTCCTGTGCATGGGGGGAGTGGATCCAGTCAAGGTCTGAACAAGATCTTTATACGGTTCAGCCAACATATTGATCAGAGGCCCCACGGTGTGGCCTGTGAGTGCGTAAGCTCAACTGACCGTAGCTGAACATTTCGCATCTCAGGAGGAATGCAGCTGATCACGTGACACAAGGCAGACAGCTGTTTCCCATCATCCACCAGTCAGCTCCAGCGTGATTGACAGGACCCCCACTGCCGCCCCCTCCCTTTGATCAGGGGAACAGAAGTGTACTGGTGTGGGAAAAAAAACGCTTACAACTACAAGGTCATTGTAATTTGTTCTGCTCGTCTGCACTGGTCATCACGCATCTTGTCCTCCTCTGTGAAGAAAAAAAATGAGAAAAGATGCTGAAAAACACTGGGCAGGAAGAACATCTGGGAGTGATTAATCATGTCATATTTTCTGGTTGTTCGTGTCTGGTTACAGTTCCAGATTCATGGCTGGACTGAGCACTCGGGCTTTTAATCCCCAATGTTATGCATGACTTGCTGGGTTTGGCTTGCGTCAGAGGAGCCTCATCCTCCAAATTAGTGAAATTTGCCCAGTTCATCAAGAGCATGACAATACGCTCCCTTCCTGGGCACTCTACCTCTGTCTCCCTCTCTCTGTGTACTCCTTTTTCTTTGTCTTTCTCCCTGTGTCTGTCTGTCTGTCTGTCTGTCTCTCAGTTCCAACTCAGTTCAATGGTGCTTTATTGGTAGGACGAAAAAAGAAGTTTTCCCAAAGCAGTAATGAAAATGATATTAAGAAAAAATACATGTTGGGATGCAGGGTTAAATGTGATGTAAACAACATACGTACATACACACACACCCATGCATTTCTCTCTGTCTGTATTTTAAAGTTGTTATTTTTTTGTAATATCTCCTGGCCTCTTGCTGTTACACAGCACATTTCCTATATCACACATTATATAGGAAAGATTTCAAATCTTTGATTATTATTGATGGTGAAAATCCTGACATGAAAAAGAAATGATCTCCATCTGTGAGTGTGTCTTTTTTTTAACTGGTCAGCCCTATATTTTTGTGCAAGGGAAGGGGGAGCTTATTTGTATTCTCTAGGAGGCTTTCATTTTCTCCAAACACAGCTTACTTGATTGTGCCTGTGCAGGCCAGTGTGGTGCTAAGCCTTCACTTTCATTAATGCCTGAGCCGTGCAGCTGGACAGGGATCTCAACGTTAATTTGACAACTTGGCATCTGTTTCCCATTTCCATTGGAAGAAAGGAAGAGGGGAAAAGAGAAGAATACCCTTGAATCCGCGAGCGGAGAGGACTTCCACTGAGCCGTCATGTGAAAAGAGCAAAAGACAGTAGTGTCGTAGTAGGGTTCGATTCGGGGGTCTATCTGTGTGAATCGTTGTCCTAGTTCAGGATTCCCAGACCTCTGCCAAAGTTGGATCCTGTGAAATGGAAGAGCTCCCTTTTTTTCCTGGCTGCTTTGGTGTCCCCCATGGAGATTTTACCATAGGCATGAGGGAGATGCGGAAAAACGGGGTGGTAGTATGGCGTCAGTATGCAAAAACACATGCGGTAGACGCACCACAGCAACAAGGCCGCTATTAAAACCACGCGGAACTCTGTGTGTGAGCAAGGGGAACGTGGAGGGGGAGCATGTGGAGATGATTTTTTAAAATTTATTTCTTCTTTGTTACCAGGAAATTTCCCATTGAGATATGAAATAACTTTTGCCAGGGAGTCCTGGCCAAGGGGCAGTATCAATTACAATACATATAGCTTTTACAGAATATACACACGAAAATACTATATAACAAGTATAACAATATACAGTACATACTTGGAAAGCATGTAATTCAGGATAGAGCACAGTTAGAAATTGGAACATTCCTTGGTTAAAGTATTTTGGCTCATGCTTTTAAATTCATTAAAGGCAACAAGGAGAGCTTTTGCAAAATAACCTGTGTTTTGGGACTGAACGCTGGAGCTTGTTTACCCTGTTCAGTTGCTGCTGTGTTGTGTTCTGAGGCAGAGTCTCGCAGCTTCTCAGAGAGATGGGATCTGTCTGACGCCAGAGGCATGGCTGTAGAGCCCATCTTGAACTCCCTAACAGGATTACGATTCCCAGCTCGGCGCGGGAGAGGGGCTCCGTGTGGTCAGGGGTCAGCTGGTGTCCTGTGATGTGCTGTCATCAGTGGCACTCTGTCTACCCAGAGAGAGGGACTGTAAGAAGAGGAGAGATGGGAGGAGGGGCTGGTGGAGGGATGGACTAGAGGTCAGCATGTAGTTTTGCTCTAAGCTGTGATGGCTACCAGCCCCTGCTGGTCTTTCACAACCCAGTGCTAGCCAACATGGAGTTTGAGGGCAGGAGTGTTTTCAGAGAGCACAACTAGAGTGGGGCGACCTTTGGTTTTCACCTCAGAGTGAAACGTGTCCATCCTGTGTCAGAGGGCCCATTTACATCACATGCACGCCCACACACAAGCATAATGTTGCTTTTATGGCTTTCAAAAGCTCCAGCACTGTTGATCTGTCCCATTGTGCTTCACAATTTGACTGGATTTGCAATCCCTTTTTGCATGGCTTATGTACACATGCTGAGAGCCAGGCTATCTGTGCGAATACCTCAGGCCGAGGGAGGCAGGTAGGGACAAACACCAGCTGAAAGACAGTAGTCAAAGCAGACTGCCTGCCAGAGCGGTGAGAAAGGAGCTGGAATGTGACAACTCTCTCGGGACTCTATAATGGAATGAAGTCTGTTGTTGCGATGGTGACATCTGTTTCACTCTGCACCTACCTGTTGTTTAATGGGTGTGGCAATGTGCTAATTACTTTAGTTTCATTTTATTTGGTGACATAAGTGACATAAGAAAGCCCTAAGTCTTATTTCCAATGTGGTCCTTGAGATTGAAGGTAAAATTTGACTTTATATATGATTATATTGATTCAAGGCTGCAGTCCTAACCCCTGACTAATATCTTAGTTTCATTCTTTCTTAAACAAGCGGATTCCATAGAAAACTCTACGTAACTGTATACTGCATTTATACGTGTTCAGTTTGTCTATGCATCCATGCACTGCCAGGACAACACATGACGGTCAGGGGCAAGACATTTAGGGAACAGTGAAGGTGAGGGAGAGAGGAGAGGAGTGGAGGAATTGGGTATAGCCCAAATTTATGACCACACACAGCTCCCAGAGGCCTGGCTGTATATATACACTTCAGCTGGGAAAGCAATTATTGGCCTAGTGCCTCTGCAGGAAAACTGAAAGGGATTGCACATCATTAGTTATACATCAGTGTCTTTCTGCTCATAAAAGGGGTGAAGTTTCTGTCTTTCACACCTCCGAGGTAACATTCTGCCAATCCCCTGATACGCTGCAGCACCAGCTCTGGGGGTGGGCTGCCATGCAGAAAAGAAAATGTCCAGGAGCAGGTTTCTGACCAAGTAGTTGTTTCTACAGACTAAATGTGGCCTTGCAGAAGTCAGTAATTGCCTTTGGTGCCTCAGCGACATGTGTTTTTTCTGAAGCGTTTCTCCTCTTTGCTAATGGTTCATCTGTCTTGGTAAATGTTCGGAAGATATTTTCCTATAATGGTTTAAATGTTCATATGGCCCAAAGTATTGGGGAAGGAGACACTAGCCTGTGTGCTCAGGCAGAAACTGTTTTATTCCCTGCTCAGTTCAAACAAAGTCAGCAAATCTTTACTCTAATTGCAATACAAATATGTACCTCTGTTGGTTTACTGCTTGAAGAGAAGAGCGAGGCTTTAGTGCAAATGTTGGATTATGAAGACAGCATGGCTGATCTCAAAGTTAAACAGCAGTGTCCCCCTGCTAGGATTCAACCTTTGCGATGCCAGTGGCCAGAGTCAACTAATTCACACTGCTGCCCACTGAGGTGACCATGGTGACAGTCCCCTGGCAACTCCGTGCCTTCGACTATGCAGTTGGACCTTGCTCCTGGGTCTTATCACAGTTTTGATCCTGCTTTGAATCTTGGTTCAATGCTTGGTTTTGATTCTAGATCTGAGCCTAGTTTTAAGCCTGGCTGTCATCCTGGTTCTGATTCATACTTTCACCCTGACTTTGGTATTGGCTGTGTTCCTACTGTAGCTCTGATCCTGGCTGCACTGGGAGTGCAGGTCTTGTTCGTGGCACAGAGCCCTTTGTGTTGAACTAAGCTTTGGTCTTCTGCCTTTAGTACTAAAACAGTACAGCACATGAGTGATTTTTAATGTCTCCACTGGTACAGATAAGCAACATTAACCCTTCCACCCCCCTCTCTCCTTCTGCAGTCTTGCGGGACGACTTTCGGCAGAACCCATCGGATGTGATGGTGGCGGCAGGGGAGCCTGCGGTCCTGGAGTGCCAGCCCCCTCGCGGGCACCCGGAGCCCACCATCTCCTGGAAGAAGGACGGCGCCAACATCAACGACTGGGCCGAGCGCATCACGGTGAGGGAAGGGCGGGGTGGACCGGCATTGGGCGGGGCAGGGCAGGGTGTACGTAAATGAAGAAGCCAGACAGGAGAGGGGGGTTGGGGCTGACAGTGGGGCAGATGTGAGAAGTAACAGTGAGAGGAGAAGGAGCAACACTGACGGAGTATGTGCAGGGGAGAGATAGGGCTCCACGAATATCACAAGGGGATGCATCACCTGGAGTAATGCGTCTAAATGAAATAAATATTGATTTGTGTGTGAAACATCTCAAAGTTAACAGCCTTCCTTATATGTAAAGACTTTATATATGGGATTCAATATGAGGTGCAGTGTATCTCCGTGAACAATTAAGTATGGAAATAAATGTGACCACCTGCTGCATCTGTGTTTGCTCTCTCTAAAATTGAGGCATCTCTTTACAATTTTTAATGATCAATGTACATTACTGGTCAAAGTGCCAAAAATGCAGCACTTTATTATTTGTTGAGATCCCACCCATGCAATTTGAAGCACAAATATTGTCTCTCAGGTCACAGAGATTGACTTCATGAGATACAAATAGAACAAAAAGCAGGCGCGGTGGCCTCTGGTTGGAAACAAACAGGCTGGATGTACTCGGTAGCTGGAGCAGAGCCATCCGGTCATCTGTTTTAATTAAGCAGGTCCTTAGTGTCATTCTGTCTTGGCCTTAGAGAGGCCAAACCTTGATGGTCCTAGAAACATTCTAACAATGTTGTAGCACTTTGAGAAATGGTCTTGCTTCCCTCCATCCCACAACTTCAAAGAATGTCCAAAGATGTGCACTGAACAGTCACTTCTCCAGTGACTATTCAGTCCAGTGTCAGCAGTGGTTTGGGATACAGTGCCGTGGGAGCTGTAGTCTTTCAGATAAAATGAACTGTGGTTGCTCGAATGCAACAAAGAGGATTGCTGTCTGACATCTCTCTAGTTCACTCTGGTCTATTGGAATTCAGGCAGACCACAGAACAGCTTGCTCAGGGAAAATAATAAAAAAGCCAAATTCCCAGTGGGCTTTTAGAGATCTTAGTCAGATCTTTTGATGTCGCAAACTGTTGCTATGTTCAAGAGCATTTTCTTGCTTCCATCTAAACAAAAAGACAAGAATGAGGTCTTCTGAGAGCTGTGCTGAAAAATATATTTGTAGTCACTAAGCCATGAAAAAGTAAGATTCTTTAAGTTCGGTGTGTGTGTGTGTGTGTGTGTGTCTGTGTGTGTATGCATGTTCATATATGTATGCGTATGTGCATGTGAGATAGAGAGAGAGAGAGCGTTGGGCCCAAACACACTCGTCAGCATCACCACCATGTGTCCTCATTCCCTGTCTGTGCCTGCCTGCGGCCGTCAGGAACATTAAAGTCTGCTTTTGGCAGTTGCACAGCCCCATTAAGGGAAACAAGGGCATAATCTGTTTTAAATGCAATCGAATCATGGCATCTGTCTCCAGGTACACACATCAATTCCTGATCGGTGAGTAGATTGGGGGCGTAATGACGTGTGTGTGTGTGTGTGTGTGTGTGTGTGTGTGTGTGTGTGTGAGTGAGTTTGAGAGGGAATGGACGCGACAGCAGACTGATCTGAAGCAGCTCCTTCTCTGTACCAGCGTTCTCTGCTGGCACTCATGATGGACAGCCTTGATCAGTAGGGACGGCTGTCGGCACCAGCTCAGAGGATGTTATTCTTTTTGTACTCTCCAGTCTCCTAATTAATGTCTATATTTCAGACTGTAACCATGACTGAATAACAGCTTTTCTCTGTTCACTAGAGCCTCTCAGGGAATTGCCACCCCATCCGCCTATCTGTCCGTCTCAGTTTATGTCTTATCGCAGTCCTTTGTCATGCTGTTGTCTCCCTGCTTCCAAGCGGAGAGTGCATTTACATTGGTACACGAGACTGCTGGGAACTGTCACAGCTGGTATCATCTGGAAGTGCGCACCGATGTCTCTCCAAGGGCCAGCTATAGTGTGTTTACTCTGGTGTCAGGGGAGAGAAGTTTGGGGGAGTCCAGCTTCATTTCTGCTGCGTAAACATCGTTCACTTCAGCTGAATAATGGGATCACTGGCCCACAGATATCCTTTTCCTAATTGGACTGGCAGCCCTCTAAACAAAGGCGCTCTTTGGCTCAGTGTCCTCCTCATGCACAGTTTCAACAATAACATCCGCTTTTGGTTTGCTTTTGGCTGTGCTCAGTTCAGCTCTCCCTGAGGACATCTGTGTGATTTTTTTTTTTGGTTGTAATTTGTGATTTTGTTCAGTGATACATGAAATTGTGGGTGTAAACCCATTAGAGTTTGCGTGTTTAAACATGGGGAAATTCTGGAAGATTTTTGTCTGGATGCTGGAGGCAGCATTTTTTTGGAGAGCTGTGTGCCTTGGTGACAAGAAGAAAAGGGACAGGGGACTCACTCCTCTCCCAGTCAAGGGTGACCGGGGCCAGGACACATGTTCACAAGGATCCCTTCTGAACACTAAGCAGAGGAGCTGCATGGAAGTCATTAACTAGTGCCGGTTAAATGATGGGGCCAGCAGATGGATGAGCAGATGCATAAATGAACAGAAAAACAGACCGGGGCACAGGAAGACGGGGATAAAATGAGGCACATTAAAGCAGTGCGTAAGTGACGTAATTAATTAAAAAGCCTGTTTTTGAAGGCGTAAGAAACAGACGGGTTGGGCTGGAACCTCTGTGGACGAAGCGGGGGGGGGGAGGGGGCTGAGATGGGGGGCGGTTGAAGGAATGTGATGGTGTTCCGGAATGTAAAAGAACATCTGAAGAATCCTCTTCAAAGGACTCTGGGTGCTTTGTTCTAGACTGCGCGGTTCCAGATGTCGGCTCCATCGTGGCTTCGGGTCTGGTTTGAGTGACATTGCTGGGTACACGCATAGGGCAAGCGAAGGAGAGAGCATGCACTGTCGCTGTGTTGTCAGTAAGCCATGGAGGTGGGGATGTGGTGAAGTGGCTAAGGAAGTGGACTTGTAACCAGAAAATTAATGGGGCACTGACATGGGCAATGAGCAAAGAACTTAAAATGAATTGCTTTAGTAAATAGCAAGCTGTATAATTAAACAGTATGTAACATTGCAGGCTATGTAATTTACGCTGCACTGCAAAGCAAATGAGTACTGTATTGCAGTGTTACACAAACACACAGACACACACACATACACACACTCCTCTCTGGACTGCTTCACCTGCCCACTGTTTGTCCAAACTTGCAGTAATGTGATGACACAAAGCCAAATGTTCAAGCTTTGATTCTTCTTTGTGAATAATATCTCGCTGTCTCAAAAAAAACAAAGAAATGCTTTCAAACCCATGGGAAACCATAAGACAGCGCAGCGGGCAGGCATTTCACAGAATGCCCCAGGCATCTCTGGATGTGTTAACTGAGCCAGAGGGGGGAGGGGTCTCGAATTCTTCCAGAGGGTTGATTGGCTGTAACACTGGGACCAATTTTCACACACGTGCACACACAGACACACAGACACACACACACTCTCTCTTCCTCTGTCTCTCATGTGTCACATTACAACCTGTGTGAAGGACACCTTGGTACTTGTCCCTTTATTTTGTTACATTCCAGTGTGAAGTGCCCTCCCATTGACACCACCTCTAATACTCACACACAAATTCGTTAATGACAGTGTCTGTTACAGGGTTGAGGCTAAGGATGGTGTTAGTTGGTCGATATGTTTATGCAGACCCTTAATCCTCTGGAGTATCTGTCTGCAGTGCTGCCATTGTTGTCCTGGTCATGACTGACAGGGCAGGAACACAGGGGCTGCTGGGAGACAGTGGATCATGATTATGCCTCTTGAGTGCCTGCGAACAAAGTGCCTCACCTGTCCTGTAATGGAAGCCCTAGAAAACGACAGCTACGCCCCAGTTGAAACAGACACTCATCTGGCCTGGCTCCCCCTTCGTAATTTGGCAGGGAGGTAAACGCTCCTTTAAGATGGGTTTGATACTCAAGCACTCACTCTTTCCTAATGGACCGATGCTCTGAGGCTGTTTACTTTGAGTGCAACTGCTGAGATCATGCAAATGACTTCACAGCTTATGTAACTTGTTGTATAGTGCCCCCGGTGGTGCCTGAGGGTAGTGCGGCCTTGCAGGTTGAAAGTAGCGAACTTGGCTTGGTCTAGCCTGAGGACGTATGAGCTGACAGACTGAGCGGAATAAACTTGTCAGGTACAGTGCTGCCAGGCAGCAGGAGCAGCTGGGAATGCAGTAATAATTTGCTTTTGAATGTTAAAGCTTGTTAACTGTTTCTTCTTTCTGTCCACTTGCGAAGGACAAAAATGGTTGTCAGACAAAGTTTCCTGGTTCTGGCCATTGAAGTCCTCAAAAGCCAAAGGTTCTGGAGGATACTAATTCCCCTGAAGTTATTTTCTTGATAAGAAATCCATCACTTGCAGGTTGGGCACTTGACAGTTATGGTAAAGGTAACTCATTCAAATTGGCACTTTGCACCTCTACTGTGTAGACCTTATTGGACTACAGGTTCTACACTTAGCACTGGTTTTTGCTGCAATTCATTGTACTAGACAATTGTGGAGTTCGAAGTAGTTTTACTCAATAGTAAGTGGCTGACAAAGACAAATGATTCAGTACAAGACAGAAGGAGTGAGAGTAGGAGGCCTTTTTGCTCTGGAGGAATACTCTTAGCATTGATGTTTCCAAGCCTAGGTGACTGACAGAAATTAGCTTGCTTACGACACACCATCAGTGCATTCTCTCTATCTGAGTGTGTGTTCTGCGCTCGCCTTCCTCCTCCTCATTCTGTTCTTCCTCTTCTTCCTCTACTCATTCTGTCCCACAGATCCGAGGCGGGAAGCTGATGATCACAAACGTGAGGAAGAGCGACGCAGGGAAGTACGTGTGTGTGGGGACCAACATGGTGGGAGAGAGGGACAGTGAGACCGCAGAGCTGACCGTCATGGGTAAGCCCTGAACCTTTTTGTCTTCTTATGCCTCTGTATTACGTACATCCAGTCTATCACCCCATCTGTGTGCCCCCAGATATCCTCCTGCCTGTTTTTCTCGTCTGCCTGTGTGTCCTTGATGATCTTGATCCTTCCGCTTGTTTTGATTGTCCCTAGAAATCTTCCTCCTCTCTTTTTCTTTTTGCCACTTGTCCCCAATGATACGTCTGCATGTCTGTATATTTCCAGTCATGTTCTTGTCTGTGTTTTGTTATGTTTATATTCCCTCATAAAAAGGGTGTCGGGGGGCAGGTGGGGGGGGGACCAGCACTATTACACAAGACCAGCTCTGTGTCTCACATCTGCATATGGACCCCCCCAGTATCCAGCTGTGGCCCAGCCACCCCCACCCCCCATGCAGTCTGCCCCTGACCCATAGTTCAACTGCCCAGTGTCACGGCAGCCACCAGACCACTGACCCCCTGGCCCCCTTCTTCTCATGCTCCACATCCTGTCTGTCCAGACTCCTTATCACATGATCCGGTGGGGGCCGGCACCAGAGCCCAGATATTTATAAAGGAGAATAAAAATATATAATGCTAATAGAATAATAATGCTGATGGAAGAAACAGGTCAGCAGAAATGGGTCTGTTGGGAGCTGTGTGAATAAATGTTCTGACTTTAACAACCCAAAAGGTTTTATTAAGGCCTTTTTGCTATGTATTTTGTGGGACCTAAAATATGCAGAGCTGTGGAATTTCAGATCCCAGGGAGGCATTAAAACACAAAACATGAGCGAGTTGGAGGAGACGAGAAAGTCTGTGAAATGTTGCTGGGGGTGAAGCTGTGGTGTGTGTGTGTGTGTGTGTGTGTGTGTGTGTGTGTTTCAGCCGGTCGTTAAGGGGGGTCACTAAGATTTGTATCTTCTGACTTCTGACTTAGCGACGGGGGGAGGGAGTGAGGTTTAAGTATCGGGTCACTTAGATGCATATCAGGGATTACTTTTCTAAATATTTTCTCTAACTTCTGAACTCCAGTGCTAGCTGTGATTTTGGAGACAAGGGGTTACCTCCAGTGACCTCCAGAAGTTACACTGGGAATTCTTAGACATTTCAAATGAGACCAGCGTGAAGGGTCTCTGATGCAGTGCAGTAAGCCCGGCTGGCAATAAACCCAGTAGCAGTTCTGTGACGAGATGAGGATGGAGGAGATGATGTCAATGGTGACAGAGCTACGTCTGTGTGCAGAACGTCCCACTTTCACGAAGAGACCCAGTAGCCGTGTGGTTCTGGTGGAGGGGAGTGCGGAGTTTCGCTGCGAGGCAAGGGGGGACCCCATTCCCACGGTCCGCTGGAGGAAGGAGGATGGGGATCTGCCCAAAGGGAGGTAGGAGGCGCCCTTTCTTCTGTGTCATTTGGGTGACCTTCAGAAATTGTGTATCTGTCTCTGTGCTTTCTATGTATGAGTTTGTTAAAGCAAAAACAAGCAGGTTCATCGAACAAAATTATTGCAGCTCTTTGTGGAGAAAGATAAGTTTCTTCTAAAATAATAAGTTTGTCCTTGATTTACTTATGCTGCTATTCTCACGCAATGCTTCCTTTATGTGTGTGTATGTGTATGTGTTTGTGTGTATGTATGCTAATGTCCTGCCGCCACAGGTATGAAATCCGAGAAGACCACACCCTTAACTTGCGCCGCGTGATCCCCGCCGACGTGGGCTCCTACACCTGTGTAGCGGAGAACATGGTGGGCAAGGCGGAGGCGTCGGCCACGCTGACCGTTCACGGTATGAGTGCTCCCATCTTCCACCTGTATAAGGCTCTCGCCCATCCCCTCAAAGCGTCCAAGTGCACGCATGTCACTCAGACACCTGGCTTGATGGAAGTGTCCGGAATGTGGAGAAGATGAAGATTGTCCTAAAGGGACGGGATCTCCTTCTCACCAGTGTTTTGGACCAGATGTGGAGCACTGATAAATGGCAACAAAGCTGTCCCCTAAATCAGCCACCCCCTGCTTGCCTCTCCCCCACCTCCACCCCTACCCCACATATTTCACACCTTCTTGTTATACAAGTCACCTTAGCCTCCGAACTAACCAGTACCAGTGAAGCATGAGCGATGGGTATGAATGTGTTCCAGCTGAGTCTGTTTTGTCTGAGACTCTAAGATGAGTGGTCTTAGAGAGCTGTGTCAGGAGGTAGCAGGAAGTGGCCTCTGCTGGTTGGCGGTCAGGGGAGGGCCGATGGTCAGGCGAAGAATGGCCTCCTCTCTCAAGGAATGCCAGGGAATGATTGGGAACATATTTTTAGTGACGGTTTTATGAGGGTCTATATAGACAGAGCCTCTCTTTCAGAACCCGTTTCCTCTGCACCCCCCACCCTTCTCCAGGGACACAAAGACAGGGAGACGTGGAGGAGCACGGTGTAATTAAAGACGATGTGCCCTCAGTCCCACGCCGGGAAATGGCACGTTTCTAATTACAGACTGGCTCCAGGACCCGGGAAGGAGAGAGAAGTGGGGTAATTTCAGAGCCTGAATGGGAGAAAGAAAGAAGACAGGGGGTGGGGGGAATTGGAGGAAGGGAGCATCCAGGTAGTGCATTTCGCTCTCTGCTATTTCTCCCTCTCTCTCATTTTATCCTTTCATTTTCCACGCTGATCTTACCTGGTGCTAACCAGCTGGGACATGAGAGGGGAAGGGAGGAGAGGAAGGAATGAGAGGAATAGATTGCCCCCTGAGGAAAGGAGACATAACAAAATTTCTGTCTGACAAAAATGTTATCTCACGTGGAGTGATACTTGTATCATCAGATCTTCCTGATAAGATGACAGGAGTAGAGGCACAGAGAATCTCAGTGTTCAGTGAACGCTTCTGTCAGTCATTTTGCTTTTTGTAAATTCTTCAGCCGTCAATCTGTAAAGGCTCAAACCACTTCTGAATCTGAATGGGCAGAAAGTTCAAAAACGAGAGGGATCCCAATATCTTGTAATGATTCACTGATTACAGCCTCACTCTTCCCCCTCTTGAATAGACACACAGACACACACACACACAGATGCCCAATTTCAACTCACATTAAAAATAACTAAATGCAAAGTTCATGTCTATTTGAACACACAGGGTATGAAACAGTGGATGACTAGCTTCTTCCTTCAGCAGAGTTGCTCTGTGACACCGGGAAATAATCCGAATTGTTTTCTCTGAGGAATCACTCTTTCAAAGCACTCCACGACATCACTGACTTTTCCTGTCTCTGACCAGCATTATGTTTTTGAGCTCCATACTTTACCAGGACAGTTTCCATTGCCTCAGTTTCACTGTAAATCTGTCATCTCCAGTCATTACCAGAACCTGCACCCTGGAGAGTCTCTAGGGTTTAATGCTCCTTTGAACTGGTTTCATGGGGTGAGGCTTATCCCTTTTACATGCACCCTCACCCTGCTACAAACCTGCTAGTTCTGCTGTAGACACCCTTTCCCCACTACACAGACTTTCACCCTGTGACAATCACTCTAACTATGCTACACACCCCCTTACCCTGCTGCATAGACCTTAACTCACTGTTATGTGCGCCCTTACCCTGCCACCAAAACCCTAATTCTGCTGAAAGCATTCTAACTCTGATACACACTCCCTTACCCAAAAGGTAAGGGAGTGTGTATCAAAATCCTAATTCTACTACAAAAAGACCCTCACCGTACTACAGACACCCCACCTCTGCTATACACAGCCTGTTATAAACACCCTCACCCTGAGTCATATTCTTGTAATACTGTGTGTACATTTCGATTCACACAGATACACACACTCACAAACTCAAAGACTCTCTCTCTCTCTCTTTCATATACTACCATACACATGCACACATGCACACATGCACACACGCACATATCTCTGCCCTTCACTCTGCCTGCACTGACCCATGAGCTCAGTTACAGCTACATCTATGTTCATCTCTCTTTTAATCACTGCTCCCCACTGATGCATAAACATGTCACGTTAATTCATGCATTTAGGCACCCCAGTGAAACAGCGCTAAATGTCATATGGTACAATTCCACAGTGAGTCGTGTTTTACAAGAGCAAACCTTTTCAAATTAATACCACAGAGTTGAATAAAATTAGATTTATTACTGAGCTCAATATTTTCTTTTGTGTCGTTGCAATCCACTATTAGACTGTCTGAATAAAATCATTCAGCAAAATCTCTTGACTGAGAATTACCAAAACCTACTCAGACAGAGAATATATATAATATGAATGTGTGCATTTTGATGATAGCTTTTATTATGTAAAAAATCAGAAAGGTTGAAAGGAATGACATTTACTGCAGAACTCTATTTTACCAGGTCTGTTACAACACTACATCAGATTATTTCAATGAAATTCTCACACAGAGGATGGTGGAACTGTCTCTATTTTGTAGTATCTTTTGTTGTATTTTTATTTTTAACGTATGAATGCATACATTTTTAAGCTATGGGAGTTCCCCTGTGTTTTGCCTAAGCAAATACAGGCTCCAATAAACAATATAGTTCACATTATCAAGAAATCCAACGTTAAGAGTCTAAACACAAAGATCAATATTTGAAAACCCATCCAAATGCTGTGGGAAGGTTTCAGTCTGCTGTTAATTTTGATTTTGCGTTAGAGTTATTTATTGTCTTGAGAAAGCGACTGGTGCTTTCCCCAGGGCTGGAGTGGGGCTGGCAGGAGCTGCCAAAGCAAGAGAGCGAAATAGCGACAGGGGCTGCACTGACTGTACAGGCAGCAGGCAGGGAGCCCTGAGCTCTTTGATGTCCGCTCCTCACATATTAATCAAGTCTCTCTCCGAAAACAAGCCCCTGTAATGGTAGATGCAGGCAGATCGAAAAATGCCACCCCCCGTCCCTCCTTCCCTCCCCAAAACGGAGGATGCGATCGTCACCGTTTCCGCTTTCCTGATTCTTGCCCTCGCGTAGATGCTCCTGATGGTTTTTTTGTTCATAGTATTACTCAGTGCAGGCTGATGTGCAACCGTCTTTTTCCTGTTACTTGTGTAGGCTGATGTCACTCTGACGGTCAGGCGTTAAGGGGAACACGTGGGTTAAGGGGGGGTGGGTGGGATGTATTTACAGGAAGGCACTCTTAGTGAGACTCCCCACAGAGTCCTTTGTCCTTCCTTAAATAAGCCAAATTCAAGCCATGCAGTTTACTGCACTTCAGCTGTTAGCCACTCGCTTCTTAGCTAAACTGCTGTCATTCTCCTGTAGGTGTCCTGCAGGTGAGTATATAACTATAGTGTGTACTCAGTAGCTATAGGTATAGCTATAATTCAGATAGAATTTGAGTGACAGGTGTGTGCACGTGCCTGCACAGGAGTGACGAATGACTGATGAGGATGGGCGGGGAAGGGGCGGGGTTCCTGACTTCACCGACAGCTTTAATGTACCTGCGGGAAACCGTTGAACTGTGTCAGTTAGATAAAGTAAGCGGTTTGTTGGGGAGAGATTTACGAGCAGAGAGTGACCATTAACATTCGCCTCACGTCCCCTCCGCAGCCAAAGCCGATGAATGCAACACTCCCTGCATGACTCAGTGATCCAGCTGCAATCATCGGCACTATTACCTGTAATCCCAGTCGCTGTTAACCTCATCAGTTTGGCATATATCAGGCTCTGTCACCTCTCCCTGAGCGGAAAATTAGACTTCGTGGAACGCTTTGATCTCCGTTTTGCACCGAGTTGTGTTTGCTAACACAGTAAATGCAGATTGTCTTGCTTTGCATGCCGTAGGCCACAATTCCAGAGCATTTCTTTTCAACACTCACAACCAATCCATGGTTCCCATACAAGCTTTTCATTAAAGAGGTGTAAGACCTCAATTATTGTAGAGCACAATCAGGAAGTGAGACAGAAATGCTGTATGTTGTTAGCTAGTTGCAATACAGGTAGCCATCCCCTGGTTGGTGTGTGTGTGTGTGTGTGTGAGAGAGAGAGAGATCCCTACACCTTGTTATCACTGTACTCTAGATACTGTCTGCCTGGAGACCTTGATTGAGCACTGTAGAACATCAGTAGCTCACATCAGTTCATTGACATGCAGTGTTGCTGCACTTTGCCGTGAATATCGGATTGGTATCTGTAGTGTTCCTTTTCTGTTTTGATGTCTTGTATCATGCAGTTTATTTATGCATTTACTCATTCATTGTTTTCGTGTTTTGTGTTTTTTTCTTGTAGTTGTGTCTGGTAAGTCAAACTGTCATTCTTCACCTGTTCACCACATTGGCCACAGAGAGACGTTATCAGAAACCCTCCCATCCTCCATCACCTCCTTCCATCTCCACCAATGAGTGTTCATGTTTCATTTATCAAAGCCACCAGCAACACAAAGGACATTAAAGGGTAAAAAATGTCTGAGCTACCAAGGTAAACCAAAACATTTTTTTCTTCTTACTTGTGTTGATGGATTTATTTCCAAACATTCCATTTGATCTTTTGAAGTAAATTTTAAAGTACCGCATATGAATTAAAAGTGTATAATGTGTGTATTATGCACTTGATACTTGGGTGTTATGTGATAGTTTGGTGTGATATATGATATTGGGGGGCATAAACATTCCTCCTCTGGCCCAGTTAGAGCGCAATGCTGCAGGGACCTGGTTAGTATTACACAGTGGCCTCACATGTAGAGGTGTGCAGATGACTCGGATAAAACTTTCTCATAACATTCCTATGACTTTAGAAATAGGACACTTTTAGTAACAGGACATGTCTCAGTATGTTGACTGATTATTATACTGTTTGTCTCAGTAGATTTGCTACAATAGTTTTTCTTTCTCTCCACTCTTTTCTGACTTGACCCTCTCCAACCAAACAGTGCCTCCAGTGTTTGTGGTGCGGCCACGGAACCAGGTGGTGGCGACGGGTCGGACGGTCACCTTCCAGTGCGAAGCAACAGGGAACCCCCAGCCTGCCATATTCTGGCAGAGAGAGGGCAGCCAGGTGAGCCGTAGTGTATGTCACACGTGTCATGACCCGTATAATGGAATCGGTCACCTAACCAGTCAGTCACCTCCTCCAGGTTGATGCAAGATACAGCACCTTCAGACCCACCTTACCCTCAGTTTAACCCGCTCTCCTTTATCCTCCAGAACCTGCTCTTCTCCTACCAGCCGCCACAGCCCTCCAGCCGCTTCTCCGTCTCCCAGACGGGCGACCTCACCATCATGGATGTCCAGCGCTCGGACGGGGGCTACTACAGCTGCCAGGCCCTCAACATCGCAGGAAGCGTCATTACCAAGGCCTTACTGGAGGTCTCCGACGGTGAGGAAGGGGGCAAAGACCCTGATTCGGCCCTAACCATACCCCTGTAGGGCGTGTCGTCAGGACCTGCATTTCTGAATGCCTAAATCCAGGGGAGGGGAGCACTGCAAATGCACTTTCAAGCAGAGTTGTCTTGGACGTTTGTGCTGCTCTAAGCCAATGAATAATTCTGACCAGGTGTTCAGTTGTGTGGGAAGGCAGCCAGGTGGTTTCCCCTGAGTCCTGTTGGATTTGGCTGTTGCTGGAGCTGGGTTTGGCTCCTAATTGTTGTTGGAATGAATACAGTAGCCCTCAGGCACAGACTTCCTGTTGGCTCAGCACCTGTCATTCCCACAGTGACAGAACACAAGGTTGCCGCCCCAGTGTCCTTGCTCCCTCCCCTTCCCTCCCCACCGCCGCTGCTGGAGATGCTCTCTCAGAATGCCATGGAGAGGCTGGTGAAAGCAGAGATGGATCGCAATAATAGCTGTTATTAAAAACTGAATTAAAAGGGAGAATATGCCCTTGGGGCCTGTAAAGCAATTACACTTTCACCAGCGACAGAAGTCGGGAGGACCACAACCTAGTCTATATAAATTACATGTGTGTTTTCATCGCATAATTTATGGACTTTATTAATCTAATTGCCTGCAGTTGAAACACACACATCTCTCCTCTCTCCTCAACTCGCAGTACCGAAAGCTCTTGGTTATCAGTAATGCTGCTGTAATTGTAATATTAATAAAGATGGTAATCTCCTCTAGCAGAGACATGAGTTTCACTCTTGACGCACTCTCAATGGTACTTAACAGGAGGAAAAGAGGAGTGATGTGGCGTGTTTGATTCAATCTGTATGAGACTCCCATTCTTCCATCATTCCCTGCATGTTGATGATCTCACACAGGTGCTGCCTCCAGATATTTTCAGGTGTTCTTTTTTTAAACATCCTGATCCCAAATTGCTCATTTCCAATGTGCTCATACCGTATCACTCTGGTATAAGGAAAATGATGCCAATTACCAGAATGGGGCTTTGACTTAGCACTGCTTTGTTTGCCTGAGGTTGGAGCATGCAGCTGAATGATTAAAAAATTAGTTTCAGTTTGTGAGAATCAGATTTTATATTAGATTTTCCTGTCCCTACACACACACACACTCACACACACACACACACATACACAAACATACATACACATTCATGCTTCTTTCCCTTTTGTTGTCTCCCCTCTTTGTTTCTGCCTTACTTACTTCCATTGTACCATTTCTCCTCTCAGCATCACTTTTTCCATCCTCTGGCTTTCTCTCCTTCATTTCCTTGCACATCTTTCCTTCACTCTCCCTGTCTGTCTCTTTTTTTCTTTAATCTCTGTTGTCCTTTACTTGATTCAGCTGTTTCATACATTTTTCTTCTCTCTGGCCAGTGGTATCAGACCGTCCCCCTCCAGTGATCCAGCAAGGCCCAGTTAACCAGGTGGTGTCTGTGGATGGGATGGTTGTTCTGAGTTGCTTGGCGACAGGGTCTCCTACCCCAACCATCCTGTGGAAGAAGGACGGGGCACTGGTGTCAACGCACGACCCCCGCATCAAACAGCAAGACTCGGGTGCTCTGCAGATCCGCTACGCCAAGGTGCAGGCGGGCGTCGTCCCCCACACACATCATCATAATTATACCCTCACACAGCTCACGGAATCTAAACACAACCTACACACAACCCTCATACAAGCTACAAACAACATGCGGCACTCACAAGCCTCACACCACCTAAATTCAACCTGTACAAAACCCTCAAACAAAGCTGTCCTCTCACAGACCTCATACAACACACTCACAACCTTAATCATCATTAGACAATCCTTACATGCAGGCATCCAGTACACACTCGGGTCTGCCTAGTTCTTATCATTTCATTTTGTTCTCACTCACCTCACCAGTTTTATCCATAGAAATAGTGAAAGTGCTGCTGTCTTGTTCATTTGGATCAGCTATTAGGGACAGGGAATAAGACTGTGCTCTTATGAATGTCCTTTCCGTCTTGCAGGTAATATTTCAGTGTGTGGCCTTTTGCTGTCCTTGTCCTCAGATTTGGTGCAATTCTGTTTCCCTTCTTTACCAGCATCTCCAATAATATACTCTCATTCTTCAGAGAGATCCATATTTTAATACCCCATTCCAGGAGTGGGTGACACATAAAACACAAAGCAGTGGGCCTGGTTATAGTGGGGAGAGTGGGTCAGGTGGTTATGCATTCATGCAAAGTCAAATGTGGAGGAGATGTGTTGTGACTGCTTCTCCAGGCCTTTCACTCTGTTTGTCTCTCTCCACCTCCTCCTCTCTCCTTCCTTTCAGCTGGTGGACACAGGTGTATACACCTGCATCGCCTCAAACCCCAGTGGGGCGTCCTGGAAGGCGTACCTGGAAGTTAAAGGTAAGACAGCAGGCCATTCTCAGTGAGGGGTGGAAGCAGGAGGGACCTATCTTTGGAACTAGATCAGAATGAAAAGGCCTATCAGTCTGGAATGGCTTTTTTCTGCTCTTTCTGCTCCTGTACAACTGCTGCACACACACATGCGCGTGCACACACACACACACACACAGACACAAACACACACGCATGCACGCATGCACCCATGCACATGCTTACATGCACACACACACACACACACACACACACACATATACTTTCAATGTAATTTACAGTGTACAGTAACTGTAATGTAACAGCAACATCAATGACAGGTTGCATTTTTCTTCTGTGAAAATGTACAGGCATCGCTTTGAACATCTTTTGAGACAAATAGCTTTTGACACCAATAAACCCATTGTCTGTGTTTCTGGACCTGTTCCTTTCTTTTTTTTTACCTTTCCCCTGTTTTCTCTGTGATGGTTTCACTTTTTCTTGCCCTCCTTCCTTCTGTTGATCTATGTCTCCTCTTCCTTTCAGAGTTCGGAGTAGCCGTGCAGCCTGGCAGACCAACGGACCCCAACCTGATCCCCAGTGCTCCCTCCAAGCCTGAGGTGACCGACGTTAGCCACACCTCCGTCACCCTGTCCTGGAAGCCCAACCTCAGCAGCGGGGCCACGCCCACCTCTTACATCATCGAGGCCTTCAGGTGAGAGATGGAAGCATGGCAGAAGTGATGGACAGGGAGACAGATGAGAGATGAGAGGTAGAGGAAGGGAAGAGTGCATGCATGTGTGTCCAGTGTGTGTGTGTGTCAATATGAGAGAGATAGAGAGAGACAGAGAGAGGGAGAGAGCAAGTGACAGTTTCAAGTCTTTATAAATTCCCTCCCTCTGACTCTTGTGTTCTTTCCCTGTCTCCCTGTTCCCGCTCCCTAGCCACACCTCTGGCAGCAGCTGGGTCACCCTGGCAGAGCATGTGAAGACAGAGACCTACGTTCTTCAGGGCCTGAAGCCCAGCGCGGTCTACCTCTTCCTGGTGCGAGCCGCCAACGCCTATGGCCTAAGCAACCCCAGTCCCATCAGTGATGCGGTCAAGATGCAAGGTACGCCCCTATACCCTCATTTGTTCACAGCTTCTCAATCAACTCTTTCAACTGGTCAGGTCTCCACTCTGTGTGTCACCATAGGAATAAGTTATCAAATTTAGGCAGTTGGCAGTTTGGCAGTTGCTGTCCTGTGTGTGTGTGTGTGTGTGTGTGTGTGTGTGTGTGTGTGTGTGTGTCTGTGTCTGTGTCTGTGTCTGTGTCTGTGTGTGTGTGTGTCTGTGTGTCTGTGTGTCTGTGTCTGTGTCTGTGTCTGTGTGTGTGTGTGTGTCTGTGTGTCTGTGTCTGTGTGTGTGAGAGAGAGAGAGACAGGTGAATGTATCAGTATCTAATGTGCCATGTTGATGTAAATACGAACATCTGAACCAATGCTGAGGAACTGGTGCAATCTCCCAGTGTAATTTTGAGTTGTTCTTGCAGACCCCCCACCCACCAGTCAGGGTGTGGACCATGAACAGATCCAGAGGGAACTTGGAGACGTAGTTGTCCACCTGCACAACCCCACCATACTGTCCTCGTCCTCCGTTTGGGTCCAGTGGACGGTAAGTGCCGCGTTTTGTACTGGTGTCTGTGACCCTTCTGGTCCTCGACAGTTTTCGCTCAGAGCTTCGAACCCGGAGTTTTCCAGCCAGGAGCCTTGACAATCTCTACGCAAGAGTGATTGTAAAGTACGCAAATCACACTGGAAAACCACACATTTATTTTGTAGAAAAAATCTGGTTGTGTCATTCGGTATCATGCAGTTGGAGTCTGTAATTTCATTACAAAAGCCTGGATTCTAGCATGGAGGATCATGGAATTCTGGACCTCTGTCAGCTGCTGACTCTGTTAAATGTCCCACTCTGAGTATCCAGGGTCATTCCCGGCCAACCTGCAGGAAGAAGGCCCTCCTCCTCAGCTGGCTTCACAGTACCAGAACCAGTGCAGAAGAGCCTGTCTGGATGGATAGCCTCCAAAAATGAAAATACCTCACTGCTGTTGAAATGATGTAGGGGGTGAACAGAAAGATGTAGGGCTAGCATACTCTGGGAGTAGTGCCTTTCACATTTAGAGAGAGGAGGAGCAAGGGGCCCGTGGTGATGTGCCGAGTATCTGGGAGGGCTGATTTATGATGTGCACGGCGGTCCTCTACGGGTCTCACCCTCACTGTGCACTGCTGGTTAAAGTGTGTGGCCCTGGAATTTGGCCCCTTTTCCCCCAGGAGACAGAGGAGTGCTCTGGGTATTACATCCACCTCGTCTTCCACGACACTCCATCCAAGTGAATGCAATTGCATTTTGATTGTTTGCCCCGAGATGTGATGAGTTATTTGACCAGGCATGTGAAACCTCATAGGGTACCTACTGCAAGGGAACACATCCAGGGGAAGCTGACAGAAAGTTTCCACAAGATGTCCCCCGGGCCCTTGGGTTTGACAATGCGGGTGTTGTTCGGAGGTCCCCCTCGGACTCTTTTCTTTAACTGTTGAACATTAGTTACAACACAGTACTGCATTTTGCCGCTCTCCCCAGAGTCCGTGTTTTTGAGAATGAGCAGGAGAGGGGGCTGCCTGTCAGGTTGCGCATTCTTTCGCAGAACACCCCAGCAGAACCTACTCCAGACCGCCTGGGCCGAGGAGTTTTATTGGAAGGAAGGAGTAAAACAATCCTTAAGCGCTGACAACCGCGCACTCATTTCTCTCCCCCGGAGGCCGAGTTCAGGGTGACGAATGGGCCAAGAGACGCGCGTGTCGGAGGCTAAATCAGAAGCCCAGACGTGGACAGTAAATGGCTCCTCTGTGCCAAGTGCAGTAGAGGAGTACGGTGTCTGAGTGGCCCGTTCCCTGAGATATTTCCACTATGCTCCTGAGCCCAAGGAGCAGATCATTTTCTATTTTACTGAGCTGTGGTTTGTGTTTGACATGGACCAAACAAAGCAAAACACCGTCCAGCCATTTATAGATGTTGCTGCATCGTTGCTGCAATATTGAGAGATGTGATCGGCATGTGGCAGGCAGTATGATTGTCTGTACTCAGGTACAGATCAGGAAGACTTGTGACTATGAAGTAAGCTTTCTCATCCCACAGGTTTTTGAACATGTAAATATCAGCAACAACAGAAAAGGAATACCTATACCACCACTGTCATCCTGACATTATTGGCATTTAGCAGACATTCTTATCCAGAGCAGCTTACATCAATTACAGGTTTTTACAATTTTATCCATTTATACAGCTGGATATTTACTGAGGCAATTGTGGGTTAAGTACCTTGCCCAAGAGTACAGCAGCAGCACCCCAGTGGGGATTTGAACTGGCAACGTTTCAGGTACAAGTTCTACTCCTTAACCACTATGCTATGCTGCCGCCCTATCATGATAGCAGTGTTTCCACTACACTTTACTGTTGCAGATTCAGCTCTTGTAGAGACGTGTCTCTTGTAGAGACGTGTTTATTGCTTGTTGGAATCACCATCCTTGCAATTCTACCATGCTAAAGTGACACCTCACTTTAATTTTGTGGCAATGCCTGTTGTGCTCAATCTCACCTCCAGGTGGAGCAGCAGTCTCAGTACATCCAGGGCTACAAGGTCCTGTATCGCGCTTCCCCAGAGGCGGGGCAGCCGCGCGGGCAGTGGGGCGTGTTCGAGGTGCGTACACCGGGCGAGGACGGCGCCGTCGTGCCCCAGCTGAAGAAGGGGGTCACCTACGAGTTCAAGGTGCGGCCTTTCTTCGACGAGTTCCAGGGCGCGGACAGCGAGGTGAAGGTGGCCCGGACGCTGGAGGAAGGTGAGAGGGCGTGGCAGAGCCTCGCATAGCGGAGACGGCCCGCGTAGCTTCCGCCGCTTCACTATCATAACAGGAGTGGTGGTGCCGATTCCTGCTGATGTGTAACAGCTGATCCGCAGGAGTCAATTAATTGTTTAAATTCACGAACTGGAAGTGTCATGTGGTCAGGTTTTTGCATGGGAAGACATGAACTGGAATTAACCAGTGTGAACTTGGGCAAATAAGAGCAGTGTGAGTAAGTTGAGAAAATGGAATTGAACTTTGTCTAAAGCTGTCCTCTCAGAGAAAAACAACCAGAAAGGGAGCGTACATTGAACTGACTGACACACAATGTGTAGTTTGCTAGACTGAGTGGTTCAGAATGTGTAATGTACTGGATTGGTTGGGTATGCTGGGTAATTGCATGTTGTAGTGGGGCAGGGGCAGGTGTTACTGTGGTAAAGTACATTACATTATTTATTTGCTCAGCATTTTACATTGTACACCTACATTAATGTAGCTGGATATGTACAGTAACAGTTTGGGTTGCTACAGAGGGAGCTGTAACAGTGCGTGATTGTTGCTGCACAGATCAGGGTGGTGTAGCATGGTAGTAGTATAGGAAAGGTTGGAGTATTGTGGCAGTAGCATAGGGAAAGGCGGAGTATCATGGCATCAGTGTAGGGAAGGGTGGAGCATTGTGGTAGTGACATGGACCAGGGTGGAGTACAGTGGTACTTATGTAGGGGCGGGTATTGTGGTAAGATAGAAGGGTGCGTGGATGGTTTTATAGCCTTGTAATAGTTAAAGGGGAGTTCTGTGGCCTGGTGGCAGTGGCCATAGAGGAGGATGCTACAGTGTGGTACTTGGTGAGGGTTTGGTAATTGGGATGCTGTGAAATCCATGACAAGGGATTAGGACACGTTGAAAAAACCAGAGCATAATCCTCAGATCTTGCTGTGCTAATTGTTTCTAGGGTGGGGTGATGATTGTGGTTCTGGCTGTGTGGTTTGGGAGTTACCCGGAGTTCAAAGCAAGTGTGAGTGTGGTTGTTTGTGTGTTGTGTGTGAGGAGAGGGGGAGCACTGTATGTTGCTCTATTTCACAAGAGTCGTGCCCTGAACAGACGTTTGACCCATAGAGATTGTGGAGGCAATTATTTTCTGAGCCCATGCTTGGTACGTAGTCCCTGGTGAATAGATATGCTCGCCTTCAGTACATTCAATAAGGGTGTGATTAACCAGTGAATGTAGTGCATAATTGAAATTGACTGAATTTAATTACTGTCACGCAGCCACAGAGGTATGCAAGTGCTTTGTAATATGGTAATTATTCATTTTTATCAACTTGCAATGCTGTAAACAGTAAGAAGTCCTTCACAATCATCTCTGTTTACACACAATAATGTAAAATATGTATTCGCAATTCTTTTTTTAACCAAAAGCCCGCTGAGCTATATAAAGGCAATCATTTGTACAATATAGTAATTTGTAGAGTAGTGCCCTTTAAAAGTAGAATATGTCTGATACCTTGGCAGATTACAACACAGAGAGGTGATTGCAAGAAATCAAAGTTTCAAAACATCATTCATTTAAGATTTCTTGATGGTGACAGACAAGAGAGTGATATAAACAACACATGCAAGAACAAGCAAGCTGTTATAATGAGCACATTCACTGCCTGTCTCACCGCCTCTTTGTCTGTCTCAGCACCCAGCGCTGCACCTCGTGACGTCACGGTGACGAAGGGCAGCGGCAATGGGACGGCCATCCTGGTTGCCTGGCAACCACCGCCAGAGGAGGAACATAATGGGGTGGTCCAGGAGTACAAGGTAATGGCAGCACCCCCAGTTTCTTTGCACTGTGTGCATGTACACTGAGCACTCAAAGAGAGGATAAGCAGCAAGTGAAAGGGAGGGGGAGGGGGAAAAGGGGAATGGGAAAATGCCGACAGTGGTCCAGCAGCAGAAGCTAACAGTGATGTTGCCTACAGCCAAACATCACGAAATACCTTTTGCATGCCTAAATAATCTACGTTGGACATGTTTCGCCCACAAACATTTTGCAAGCCACCAAGAAGCTGAGAGAGTGGGGACCTGTTGACCTTGTTGTAGTCAGACCTTGAAACAAACCCTAAGTCATTACCAACTACTGTTTCTTACTGTTACTTATTTTTCTAGCGAACACTTGTCCAGTGAAATTTGTGCTTTCGCTGGATCAAGTACATTGCTGTCCTGTCTATTAATTATTCATTTATTTAGTTTCTTTGCAGTGATTCAGGTTAAGCATGTTGCCCAAAGGCACAATACCAGTGCCCCGATAGCAGTGCTCGGCTTCTTAACCACTAGGCCACACTGCCACCCTGAGACCATTCCTTGTATCCACATTAACAGTGGTTCACTTTATCCTGGTGGGTGATTTGTCTTGAGCTGTGATTTCCTGCAGCTTGGACTTAGTTCCGCAGGCTGCAACAGCTTAATAACGTGTTCAATTGAAATTCAAAAGGCATGCATGGGTCTGTCACTGTCACTCTCTTTCTCTTTGTCTCTCTCTAAAATTTACTCTTTTGGAGGTAGAAGTAAAAATAAGTCAATCAATAAGATGTTTGTGTGTTCATCTGCATGTATGTGTCTGTGTATGTATATGTATAAAGGAAAAGAAAATAAATCAGAAATTCATCGCCGCCTGCTGGAGGCAGTCTTATTCATTCTTATGCTTTTCGGATTTTGGACACTGATAAATGAAAGACTAGAGCAATGAATTGAGGGAGTCAGAATAGTTACCTTTTCACTAATTAGTTATTAGTTAACTACACTACATAATACAAGTAGCAAAAACGCAAGTGCAGTGTAGCATACAACTGCCCAAATGGCAAAAAGAACAGCAGTCAGGTCAGCTTCAGCTCTCAGTCAGGTGGACAGTGAGCCTGTCCACCCTCAGCAGATGCTTTCATGCTTTCCACCAGATGTATTGATTTGCATGCCTACGTTTAGAGCTTTTGTGCATTGTGTGTGTGTAAAGGGGGTGAACGTGTCATCATATTCAAAGGTTATCTTATTCCTGGTATTCAAGGCCTAAGGCTAGTAGTTTCAATACTGTCAGTACAGATAATCACCTTGCCCACACACATTATTGTTCATCAGATGAAACCCATAGCCCTCAAGTCCAATGTCCCACGTTGTAATCACTACCCTTTGTCCACAGTGCATTATTCCCCTCTCCATCATTTGTGCACCTTCCCCTCAGCCTTTCTGCTCTGATATAAACTGCAAAAGATGTCCTTGTAGAGGCTGTCATTGACAATGAGACCAGAGCCATCCCTTTCAAAGTTACCTGCTTTCAGTTTTTTTGCCCGGAAGGTTGTACTGTAATTTCATGTTTGTTAAATTCAGAGCATACGCCATTCGCACAGGAAGTGAATGTCCCAAAGACTGCTGGGTATTTCAGGGGCCTGAGGAAGTGACTCCACCTCCCAGCATCCAGTCTTGTCTCTCAACCTCTTCCCCCCCTCTCCAGATCTGGTGCCTGGGGAACGAAAGCCGTTACCATGTCAACCGCACCGTGGACGGGTCCACCTTTTCAGTGCTGATCCCCAGCCTGTCTCCTGGGATCCGCTACAGCGTAGAAGTTGCCGCCAGCAACGGAGCCGGCCCGGGGGTCAAGAGCGATGTTACCTTCTTCCAACTCGGTGAGTGCGAGGATTGGGCAAGGACGCGTCCTTCCTTTTTACACTTTTCCCAGATTCTGTCCTACAGGGAAATGGAGTGATGTCACCACACCAATCCTTTCCCGTCGGTGCTACTCTGCTTACCTCCTGCACAACAGCATCCCCATTAACACTCTCCATTTCACTGCTCCTGAATTCTGGCAGATGAGACCAGACACTGCATCATTGGATACATGTCGTTGTGTGAATAGTTGTGTCACTGTAGCCATGGGTGTGACTAGTTGTTTTTTTTCACAGTAGCCAAGGATGTAAGCATTTGTTTGTATCACTGTATCTGTTGGTGAGTGTGTTTTTCTATACCTCTGGCACTATATGTGGCACCTCTTACATGCCTGAGCTTGCTTTTCCCTCATCTCTCAATGCTAGTCTTTAAATGAGTAATCAAATATAATTACAGTGCCATCCCACATTTCACAATTTGGCAAGCGCAAATGACAAGGCACCTTTGTAATGGAAACAGTTTTTATTAATGTGTCTATCACTGGTCCCGTGTAACTTAAATCAGCATCAAAATCTGTCATGCAAGTTTCATTACGGTATTTTATTTATAACGATGTA
Organism: Megalops atlanticus; assembly: GCA_019176425.1. Lineage (NCBI taxonomy): Eukaryota > Metazoa > Chordata > Actinopteri > Elopiformes > Megalopidae > Megalops > Megalops atlanticus. The sequence continues at coordinate 36,534,878 of CM032877.1, forward strand.
CTGCAAATCCAAGATAGATACAGTATTCATCTGAATGAATCTCACTCATGCCGTTCTGATTGTTCCAGACCGAGAGACATGCATAAAAACACAAGCGCACACACACATGCACACACACACACACACACATCCAAACACCATTACAGAGCAGAGGGTTAGCCAAACATTCCAGTGATTTGGGTTCAGTCTCCATTTTACACGATCACAAGATGTTCATATTCATATTCTTGTGTAAAACTGTTCACATTCTGTGCATTGGCCCAAAGTATTCCCACGCAGGCAACTCTTCTGGAGCTTTCACTGTACATTATGGCAAATGACCACAGTAACACTCAGCTATCTACACTTTACATTCCACTCTTCACATTCCACTCTGCTCTCATCACAGTCCACTCTCCACATTTCTCTGAGCACTGAGCAAACCCCAATGCTCTACTGTGAACTCACAGTCAAGGGGTGAACAGAAGCTCTTTGGGAAAACTTTCTGCCTCAGGGTGAGTGTTATTGCTTTGAAAGATTAAAGTGGCTGCAAAGTGGACCAAAAAAGAAAAGATGAAAAACAGAAAGAAGTGAAAAGAAAGTAAGATGACAAGGAGGAATTTCTGAGGGAGGGCAACTGATTGATGCAGTTATGTAGATGAACATGGAGAAAAAAAAGATAAAGGATAAAAGGAGTAAAGAGTGTGAGAGAAAGGGGAAAGGGGAAGACATCAGTGCCTTTTTGTATGTGCCTCCATCTAGATGTTGACCAAAGAAATTTAAGCAAAATGTAACTTTATCTCTTCTTCAAGCTGTAATATAGGACAGACAATAAGAACACAAGTTCCATGCCATGAAGTAAAATACAATCCTCTTATTATTTAAAATTCAGTATACATCTTCCTCTTTGTCTGACTGAGTGGTTCTGTTTCTCCAATTTCTCTTAACATGTCTGTTACTCTCCTCTACACCTCTCTCCCTTTCTTTCTCTGTCACTGGGCCTTCTCTCCTCCATGTACCCTGCTCACATGTGACTTTCTTCTTCCTCCTAAGATGCCGAGGGACGTATGACAGAGAGCAAGGTGGAGTCAACGGGCACTCTGTCTCAGCATATCTCAGATGTGGTGAAGCAGCCGGCCTTCATCGCGGGCATCGGCGCCACCTGCTGGTTAATACTCATGGTGTTCAGTGTCTGGCTCTACCGCCATCGCAAGAAGAGGAGTGGACTCAGCAGTAACTACGCTGGAATCCGCAAGGGTGTGTGTGTGTGTGTGCTTGTGTGTGTGTGTGTGTGCGTGTGTGTGTGTGTAAAAGGACTCTAAGTGTACTCTATGTCGGTATCTCTGTGTTTTTCCTTTTCTGCTTTTTGAAAGACTACAGCCAGACACAACATATCTGACATAATATTTAGCTATTGACTGTTATTCAGTGCGGCCCAGCCAGCACTCTTAAGCCTTAGGTTGAAGTTGTACTGAGGGAAAAGCAGGATCATTTCTTCCAGAGCCAGGAGTGGATCCTGTGCCTCACCTAATTGCAAGTGAGTTCTGGGTAGATTCTGGCTCTAATTACTGATCTGGGTTTAGTAAACTCAGCCCCAGTTCTAACCCTGACCATTTAACTGAAAGCCAAAACTTAGTGCTGGGGCGGAATCTGTCTTGACCTTGCTAGAGGACCCACAGAGTCATATAAGGGGCTCTGTTTGGTAAAGAGGGTCTTTGTCAAGAGGCGCAGCCTGCCAGGCAGTGGAGGGTTTGTGGGGGTCCATGGCTCCAGGAGGTTGGTAGAGTTCATCTGAGTCCAATCTCCTCCTCAGTACAGTTAGGGAATGGAAAGGACAATTGTGTTTTTCCTCCCTTGTTTAATGACCAGCTTCAGGCGATCCAGCTGCCTGCCAGTTTCTGCTGCCCTGCTTTCCTTTTCTCTGTGGGTCAGGTCTGGCCCTGACTGCTCGCTGTGGGTTCACACAGAGCCAGGAGTGGGTGGGTGCCGGAGGCGCTGTGAGCAAGATTCGATACTCGGTTATTGTCTGGCTGCAGTGCGGGCATGCGAGTGCTGGGTTCACCAGCCAGCCTCTGTAAAGGCCACCGAGAACGGAAGCCGCACACCTGCACTGTTGCCTCATCTCAGTGCGTTTGCCTTTGAAAGCGTGTTCTTGAACCCTCCGTTTCTCAAAGCCCAGCTAGTGGTGGAAGTCTTCTTTCGTGTCTGTGATTCACCCCGATGACAAGAGAGTGCACCAGGCAAGCGGAGGCTCAGAGAGCTCCAGAGGGACACGTGTCAGATATTCGTCACCCAGCTTGAAATGAATTTCTCATTTTGAAGCTATTTGCTTTCATGAGCTTATGGTAAGGAACTCAGGGTTCAGGAATGATGTATATTGGTCATAAACATTTTGATTTGAATGACTTTTTAAGCACTTTAGCAGTTATTTTTCACATAATTTTTTTTTCAAACCCTAATTTGTTTCAGCGTTTGTCTGAAAATATAAAGAGCAGCCAGACTGTTCATGGATTGCTGACACATCTGTTTCTTGCAGAGTTTATGTCTCCATGCTCATTTTAGAGACTGGCAGAGCTGCTCAAACTCTGTGCTTCAGATGAAGCAGAAACTGTATTATTACTGCTAATGCTTTCAAAGCAGCAGTTTTGTGAGAAACTTACAAAAGGACTTGGAATGCTCTGAAATACTGTTTGCTGCTGTCTCTACTAACAAACACCAAGTTGTGCTCATTTGAACCATTTATTATTGGCTTGGAGGCATACAAACATTTCCATTAGCATAGAGCTGTTCAAAGTAAAATGCAGCAAAAGGCTACAGTCTGATAGAATATAAGGTCTGACTGAAAAAGGCATCCTTGTTAGACCTCATGATCTGATATTTAAAAGCCGCTGTGGTGTTGGGTACAGATGATATTACTTTGATGTGAGTGCCATGACAACTGAGACACAGACTCGGGGAAGGGACGCTGTTGACTCTGCCTTCTGTGTCTCTGTGATTACATTAGATTGATCAATCTCTACATTGAGTCCACATTTTTCAACGGAGCGTCTGGCATGACTGACATCGGTCTCTTGCAGCTTAGGTGCAGGTATAGGCTGACGGACAGATAAAACTATCAACCTTCCACACCCCCCCAAGAATGTTTTCATCCTAATCTCCTTTGCAGAGTTTTGACTTCAAAGGAGGACAGGAACGAGAAGCCAGGGATAGCCAAGATTGCCGTGACATTCAAAGGCTGACATTCTGCATTTATTCTAAAGGTTGCTTTCCTCTGAGTAAATTGAAATGCAGTGGTGATGGCAGGCTTGCCTCCATGTTAAAAGGACATGCATTCAGTGACTTAGTCCTCTCCCTTTTATTGTGGCCTGGAACTTTATCTCACTTTGTTGAGCCAGAGGCCTCCAGTCCTCTCCACAGCTTGTGTTCATAGCTTGTTCTCTGGTTGAAGCTGTGCCTCCCCCTCTCTGATAACTGTTTAGTACTCATGCAGTGTATGCTAGCCTTTAGCGTTGTGCAGCACACTGTCTCCTTTAGTGGAACAAGCTGAATTTGAGCTTAGCTCTGGGACCTCTCAGTCCTACCCTCTTGTCCAAGAGTGGTTAAATGAGACGTGGACATGTGTGATGGAGATACCTCCCTGCTCCCCTACGTGGCCCTCACTCAGCAAGCCTCTGACAGCCGGGGTCTGGAGGTGAAACTGCAGCTGCCCCCAGACTCACCTTCCCCAGCAGGGGGTTCCTGGTGAATTGGGGTTAGATCAAAGAGGTGCACTTTACTGAGCTGTAGCAATGTAGGAGTGTGGGAATAAAGACAGAGAGAAACCGACTGTCAACCCCACATAAGAGGATGCCAGTTTGTAGCAAACATAATGGTGTTTTTAAGAAAGCTGTTTATTACAGATACAATTTCCTGTTCACTTGTGTGTGTGCGTGCATGTTTGCATGTTGGCGTGTAGAGAAGTATTCCTTTTAAATGAGTTTACAGTCCATTACTGTGTAATTTATGTAATTTATTAATGACAGCATTTCTCTCTCCCTCCCTGTCCCTGTATTCCCCCGATTGACTCCTGCAGTTCCGTCCTTCACCTTCACTCCAACAGGTAAAGTCTGTGTATGTGTGAATGCATGTATGCTATGCATGCAGGTTTACTGATAGTATATGCATTGTATGTAGATATGCACCAGCCAGTAGTCAGTCCAAAGTTCATGTAAGTTGTCAGGGTGTGCCAGATTGAAAATGGGTCACTGAAAAGCTGTTAAAACCCCAAGTGACCTGATCAAAGTGCTGCTGTTCGCCTCTGTTCTTGTAATGAGATTTAAAACCCTGACATACGAGAACCCAGATGTCCTAGTTAGAGCTGTGTGTAGGGGCGGTGTGCGTGGGGTGGAATCAGTGTGAACCAGTCTGACTGCCTGGGGGGGGTCATGGTGCCCCCCCCAGCCCAATGGTGTGAACTCCTTGTTGGCACTTGTTGTGCCCCCCAAGCTCCACCCCTGTAAGAGGTACAATCAGCTCTTCAAAGCATGTGGTCAAAATGACTAATGGAGAGATGATTATGTATCTAACCTAAAGGGTTTGTGTGTCTGTGGGAAGTCTGCTGCTCTTTGATTTGGCACACAGTTGTTTAGACACCTTTGGAGCACTGAATGCCTCAGGTGTGGGTTACTGATATTAACACTATTGTCTGGTTTTAGACTAAGTCTGCTTTGCCTTCTGATAGAAGGCTATTTTCCTCTCATTTAAAATGTGTTTGTGCATATCCTGTTTATGTAAATTATTATCCAAGAGGCAACATTTGACTGTCAGATTTAAACATTTGTTTTCAGCACATACATTACACACCTACGTCAGAGTAAGGCCCACTGCAATTACTTGAAACACAATGTGTTTGTAGATATTACACTGTAAAATATTTATATTTCAAGCTTTCAGTCAGTAGAACAAGATGGCATAGGTGTAAGTTAGAAACATAAATTTCACACGGATTTCCAATTGTTTTAATTTACAAGGCTTCTTAGCGGAAGTAATGGCTCTCAATGCTAGATATTCCCTACTGTAGGTAAAGGGATGAGCCCATTTGGGTTGTAAGATCAGTTCTCAGTATCACTGAATCTGGAGAACCTTCTATTTCCTTGATAACCGTAACTGCCACTATATAACCACATGCTCCCACTCCATGGGCCAGTTAACCTTCACCTGTCACTATTGAAATGTTTGGGCTCAGAGTTGCAAGTTCCATTCCCAGTTAATGTACCATTTGTAGTGTAGTAGTATATTGTAAGTGTTTACTTAGTGTCTTTCCTTTGTTTTGTTACAGTAGCCTATCAGCGAGGAGGAGATGCTGTTAGCAGTGCTGGAAGGTGAGATACATCACATCCAAGTCTTTGTATGTGTGTGTGTGTGTGTGTGTGTGTGTGTGTGTGTGTGTGTGTGTGTGTGTGTGTGTGTGTGAATATAGGGAACACCGGCATGTAGTCATGGATGGTCCAAGCGCTGCTGCAGAGGCCCATCTTTGACCTTGGAGCTGCTCACTCCAGAGGGACACCTAGCCAAGTATACAGAGCTACCCCCGCTGTCTGACTGCTGGATCAAACACCTGGCAGCGGTCATTAGCGCTGGATGTTGTACCCCTCTGTACTTTTCCGTTAAAGATAAGACACAAACACTGTGAGAAGTAGGTGTGCCTTGTGGGATGAATTAAAAACATACCTGTGTTTTCAAAGACTCAAATTTTACCTAGCTTTCATGAAAGGGAGGATATCCTGTTTTCCCACTTCTCCTGTTGTTGTCTTCCCCCATCTCTGATGTAGTAAGCGAGAGCTAAACTTTTTCCATCTCTGAGGTTGTTAATTAGTATTTTGCTTCCCCACCTCTGCCGTGATTTAAAAAAGTTCTGAATGTCATGTTTTTCCTCTCTATAGCACTAAAGTGATTTTGTACTGCCCTTATCTTTAACACTACCAAAGGCGCCATTCACTCTGATTTATGGCACCATGCCCCGAGGTGTGAATTAGTGAATGGGTCTGAGGCATTGAAGGTACACCACCTGTTGAGCTAACTACCACATAACTGTCCTAGAAGCACTCTACCCAATTTTTACTGACAGTGAGAGTGGTGATTAGGAGGAGAACCAGGAAATCCCAGCAAAGTGTGAAATCATAAAGACTTTGCAAAGAGCCTTAGGGTGAGGCATGTGAGCTGTTATTGATGATGATGTGATGTTTGTCAGCAGTGACTCAATGGGTGCGTGGTTACAGTAGACATTTTCAGAGAGAGAGGGATGAGCGGGAAACCATAATTTGTCAGTTTTCCCGGTGGCTGATTAAGGTGAGTGGACAGCCCACATACAGTAAACAAAAGGTCCTGTGGGATTTACCCTGGTCCCTGGGGCAATATCTGTCACTAATTCAAGGTAGCTGATTACAGAAGAATCGGTAAACATCTGAAGACTCTCACATATGCACAGTGCAGGGGCAAAGCCCTGGAAAAAAGTGGTATTCCCCTAGAGCCCATTCAGCAGTAGCTCAAAGACAGGTTCACATATCGTACCTCTAATACCCGCAATAATGTGCGTGCATGTATAATTCGGATTTTACCTGGGTCATTAGATGAGAAACAGAAGGTACATCAAAAAGTCAAGTGAAAAAAATTGTGGTTTCATCAAAGATAGTGCCATTCAGTGATGAAGAAATGAACGCAAATCAAGACAAGACTAGTAGAGACTATTGGTCTACTAGAAACAGTCATGAATTTGATAAACTGAAAGACTTGTATACTAATAACACCTAATAACTTAGTGGGAGTTTGTATCATATGCCCCAATCGCAGTCATGTGTTAATTCCAGATCTACCTTTATACACTTACGTTTGTAATAGAGCATTACCAAAAGCAAGTATCTAAAGCTGTAACTGTACTAATATGCCTTCTTTTAAACTGATATTGGGACCACATATTTTCTTAAATCTTTTGTACATTATTTTAATCATCTCATTTGTTTACACATAAGCCTGGATTCTGTTTTGCTATCATCACCCAAAAAATACTTGCTATTTACAGTGTTGCTGTGATGTTGCTAATAATAATGCAAGTCTTTCTTTTTGTATAAACACACAAGTTTTAGTCTTTTTGAGAATCACACCACCAAGCCGTAGCATGTGGGATAGATTGTGTGACGGTGTTTCACCTTGTCACAGACACTAGGGGGAGTGCTTTCACTTCTCAACACATGAACGAACAGGGTCAGTGGGAGAGAATCATCCCTAGCCAAGCCACCATCCCATTCTCCCAATGAGCCGGTCCCTTTGCTTCTCCGTGTATGTGTTGATGTCATTTTTCTGGGTGTGAAAGGGAGGGGACCTATAGGGGAGAACCAAAGTGAGCAGGCAGACAGACACACAGACTGGAAGGTCAGCAGACGCAGATCTGGTTGGGTTGTCTCAGTTTGGTTCCTGGTCGGCTCTGTGTGTGTGTGTGTGTGTGTGTGTGTGTGTGTGTCTGTGTGTGTCTGTGTGTGCGTTTGTACGTCTGTGTGACTGTGTGGAGTGACTTTTTAGAAGGCTGTATTACTCATGTAATGTCAGAATTTCCAGGGGAGCCCTTCAGTGACACACAAAAATTTCTGTCAGGGCCGTGTTTATTTATATTTCATGTCTAAATCTTATAAATGTCAATTTGGCTCTACCTATTCTGAAGAGAAAGAGTTATGGTTCTATCACATCAGAATTTCCTGTTTTTCATAACCTTAATGGGGGGAAACCCAAGAGATCTGAGCATAGATGAAAACAAACACCCTTACTTCCAGCATATTTGTTCAGGAACAGTGCCACCTACTGGCAGGACAGTAAGCTCTGTCTGCTCCTTTTTGTTGCGACCATGCACAGAGACCATGCACTTACTTGTCCATCACAAGCCTTTGACTGTACTGAGTTCCAGATTGGAGGGAGCCCCCCTGCAAGCTGGTCTCAGAGCTGGGTCCTAGTCATGTCAGTGCTGATCCCTCTGTTGTGCTTCCTGGTTATACAGGCCTGGACTGCTGAACATGGGAGAGAACACCACCCAGCCCTGGCTGGCGGACCCCTGGCCCAACGCCTGTGCCAACCACAAGGACTGCAGCATCAACTGCTGCAACAGTGGCAACGGCACCAGCGACAGCAACATGACCACCTACAGTCGCCCAGGTGAGTCATCTGGTCCTTTTCCAGTGTTTGGTGGACAGGGTGCACTCAAGTTTAAACCCAACAAGATCTGCCGGAGGGTTGTGACTTCCCCTGGCAGGACAAAGTGGGAACTGCATCTGAAATCAGATGTTAGGTCTGCATTATAAAATGTGGTTTCAAGGCTTGATTTTCAACATTTTAAATGTGCAAGGAGTTGTAAACGTAAGGGACCAGGAGCAAAGCAGTAACAGACTACTGCTACTTGAGTATACTATATAGGGATATGATACAGTAGACACAAATTGTATGCATGTTAATGTTTGAACTTCAGGCTTTGAAAAGTTAATTTAATGTATGGATTGTAATTTATTTATATTAATTGTATTAAAACTCTGGATTTTACATCACATGTACCCAAAATGTCATTCTGTGGGCATTGCCTCAGCTGACCTTGGTATTCATTGCAGTGCCTGCTGCTCTCAAACCTTTTTTGAGTCTGTGAATATTTTACAAGCTTTGGAAAGTCTGGGATTTGTGCATTAAACACTGCTTTTTAAGGTGCGGCTTGTTCTGGTTTTTGGTACAGATGCTTTGAGGTATCCTCAGGTAAAGCCCTGGCAGGAGGGAAACTGAGTCAGAGGGCTGCTGAGGAACAGCAAGAGCTCATTGCTGTGTGTGTGTGTGTGTGTGTGTTCCTGTTATGTTAATGTTCCAGTCACATTCTAGACACTAGACTCACACTAGATATGAATATTTCATTTAACACTTGACTCACAAATGAAATTCATATTATTCATAAAAAGATAGGCATCTCTGTGGGACAAAAGGATACTATCGTTTGAAAGGTGCAATGAATTTAATTAAATTGGTTCCATTTCTTTGGGAAGTATCCATCACTGGTCTGCCATTGTTGAGTAAAATGGCTCTCACATAGGCAGCATGAAGTAGTTCATTTTTCAAGCAGGTAGTAAACTCATTTGCAGTTTATAAATAAATACATAAATACAGTGGCAAAGCTGATATCTCCAAGGGCATGCAGAGGGAGTAGGGTTTATTTTTCAGATTGTGACATTGTTAGGATTTGTTTATGATATAAACTTATGGTGATGAGTTTATAAAGACACTGCAATGTGGTCAAACAGAAACCTCTACTAAATCTCCCCTCCCCTTCCATTTTGCCCCAGCTGACTGCATCGCCAACTACAACAGCCAATTGGAGAGCAAACAGCCAGGGCTGATCGTGCCGGAGTCGGGCGTGTACAGTGATGTGGACCTCTCCAACAAGATCAACGAGATGAAGACTTTCAACAACCCCGGAATGTGCTTCATGGGCCCTGGGGGCCAGGCATCCCCCTACGAGCCCACCCCTTACGCCACCACCCAGCTCATCCAGTCCAACATCATGAGCAAGAACCTCAACAGTGGGGGCGGGGCCAGCGAGTTCGGAGAGAAGCGCGGCTGGAAGCCCCCGCCAGCCCTGCAGCAGAAGCAACAGGACGTGACATCGCAGCTGCAGTACAACATCATGGAGCAGAACAAACTGAACAAGGGTGAGTGTGTGTGTGCAGGGGGGGATGGTTAGGTCGCATTCTGTGGCCTTTGCTCCTGTCTCTGCAGGCCACAATGAGTCAAAGATCCATGTTATGCGTGGTGTCGTTAGCAGTCAAAAAGGCGCAACATGCCAGTCTTCACGCCTGTGCTTTCTCTCATCGCTCTCTTTAACTGTCTCCACTGAACACATAGGCCACCAACAGCCTCTTGAAAATGAATATGCCAACACCTAACCCCAACCCACAAATCAGCTTGTCTGTTTTAAGTGCAGCTCATTTGGACACAGCACAACAGCTTGGTTTGTTTTCTTCCTCTTTCCCCCTTTTTTCCATGTTTCTCACACACTGATACAGTTTATACATCCAGTTCAGACTGCTACAGCCTGACTGTTGTATTGTGGTGTAAACCTCCTCCTCATCTCCTCATTGTGCTGTGTTCCTCAGACCACTACAAAGGAGGAGACGGCACCTCACCGGCAACGATCCCCTACAACCAGGCCCATGAGCACAGCACTGGAGGCTCCTACCATAGCTCTGACCGAGCCAGCAGCAGCACCTCTGGTGAGGAGGGCATGGGTCAGCAAGGCAGGCAGAGGCGGGGGGTGTTTTAGTGAGTGGGTTAAGGTGAAGGAGTGGCATCCAGCTCACCATCGACACCAAGCTGTATAGGAGCATGCCACTCACTATGTTGAGGCGTTTGCTGACATCATATGGAGTGGATTGGGAGCAACGGTGAGAGGCCAATACCCTAAACTTACTGAACTGAAGACATCTTATTGAGCAATTCTGTCATAGAAAATTGCATTGGCCAGTGCAGAGCCCCAGCCTCAACCCAACAGAGCATCTATGGGATGAATGGAATGCAGAATTAAGGAAAGGCCAAGACTGCCTTCTTCAATAGTGTAACGTACTAATGTTCAACTTCGAACATAAAATTAGTAGATAGTCTTTCATGCTAAATTGAAGTGGTCATTAAGACCACAGGCAGGCCAACATAATAATAATTTCTTGGATTAAAGACATGTTTTATTTATAGTTACCCATGTCCCATGACCTTTGGTAGGTTACAGTTACTACCACCCCCCTTATCTGGTACAGAGGGCATCATTAGGGCATCAGTTATTGTGTCTTGACAAACACAGATTACACAGAGGCCCCTAGACAACAAATAGCACTGTCACACTCTGTCATGTGTTTGAGGTTCAAGCAATTAGAGACTACAGTTCATTTTTCTGAATTGTGATACATTGTTGTTTCATAGTGTTACATTGTCTCTGACACATTTTCATTCATCCGTTATAATTTTCTATTCACTGTGTGTTATATCATTTAAGGAAGTCACCAATGCAGAAATAATGTGTACATGCATGATAGCACTTGTAATGAGATGGTGTGTATTTCTGCCAAATATTTTGCACGTTTTTGAAAATCTTTATCACTGAAGTTAAATGTTCATGAACCTGTTTTATGGTGTGCTGATTACTTGCTTGTTGATTGAGTGTCTAATGGTGTCATCCATGTGATTTTCCAGGGAGCCAAGGTCACAAAAAAGGGACCCGCAACCCCAAACCACCAAAGCAGGGCGCAATGCACCTGGCCGACCTTCTGCCTCCTCCACCTGTTAACCCTCCCCCCTGCCAGACCTCCGAGGAGTACGCCACGTCCATGGAGAAGAGGTGAGATGCTAATTTACACCCATACTGGCTCTCACGCAGTCATACAATATTGAAGCAACGTCTGAGGAAGGCGCTCGTAAAAAAAAAAAGCCAAATCTGTGGTCGTCCCAGGTATGACCTGGATGCGGCGTGTCCCACGCTCCCAGCGAGGATGTACCTGCAACCAGGTGCGATGGAAGAAGAAGAGGAGGAGGAGGAGGGGGAGGAGGGAGTGGAGAGGTGTCCTACCCCGCCCGTCCGTGGAACAGCCTCGTCCCCCGCGGGCGTGTCCTACGGCCACCAGTCGACGGCCACGCTCACGCCCTCCCCGCAGGAGGAGCTGCAGCCCATGCTCCGTGACGGACACGACGGGCGCAGGTAACCGGCCCCACCCCCTGCACGTGAACCGTCCAGCAGAGTCCAACGCTGATTTCACTTCCTCTGTGGAGTCAGCTGACCTGATCTGAAGTAATGTAGGCTGTACATGTTCATCCATGGTGCTAGTTTTGCACCAGGCTGCAGATAATGGGGAGTTACAACACAACATTATAACACATCATTATTATGTCATATATATCATGTGTTATGTATGTTATTATGTCATATATATAGGTCCCTAACTTAAGAGATCTTTTGTACTTAAGAAGCCGTCTGCCCTATTTCAGAAGGCACACAGTGAGCCCCCCTGCCCCCCCACGGCCACTGTCCCCCCCACACACCTATGGATACATCTGCAGCCCCTTGGCGCTGGACACCGATGGGCTGGAGGAAGAGGAGGAGGAGGAGGAAGGGGTGGAGACGGACGCGGAGGCGGCCGAGGCACAGTACCTCCAGCAGCAGCAGGAGCGGCCCCCGGGCGGGCTCCACCTCCGGGGCCTGGAGCAGACGCCCGCCTCCAGCGTGGGCGACCTGGAGAGCTCCGTCACCGGCTCCATGATCAACGGCTGGGGCTCCGCCTCGGAGGAGGACAACGCCTCCTCCCGCCGCTCCAGCGCCGCCAGCTCCTCCGACGGCTCCTTCTTCACCGACGCCGACTTCGCCCAGGCGGTGGCCACCGCCGCCGAGTTCGCGGGGCTCAAGGTGGCCAGGTACCCCGGGGCCCTGCCCGAGCAGGCCGGGCCAGGAGGTGAGAGACTACAACAAACACAAGCCAAAAGCCGCAGCATGGTTCTCAAGTATTCAATTCAGTTCGGTTCAGTTTTATTTATATTTTTTTATATTTATATATATATTTTTTTATCATTTTTACCACATGAGTGGTCACAAAGCAGCTTTACATCGATATTCCAGGCCTGATCCCCCTTAGAGCAAGCCAAAGGTGACAAGTAGAAACCTGTCTCCTGTTTCAGTTGCTCGGTTTAGTATAAAAAACATACTGAACGTCCCCACTCCGCAGGCCGAAAGTACCACGTGGGCCATCGTCCCAGCAGCCCCGTGTCCACCGACAGCAACATGAGCACCGCCGTGATGCAGAAGCGGCCGCATAAGAAACACAGGCAGCACGTGCCTGCTGAGCAGGGTCACCAAGGTCACCAGCCGGGAGAGCCCTACACAGAAGGTACACAGCCTGCATTAGTCATTATTGTGCCGGAAGCACTGGATAAAGACTTAATATCCTGCAAGCAGAGGGCCCAGCCACTGCACCGGCATTCCCCTGCCAGTGCCCTCTTCTTCCCTAACCCGGGCAGCCCTGTCAGGCCTGACTGACATACGTGATGGAGCAAATTCATGTCAGTCTGGTTAAGAGAACAGAGGAAGGGAGGCAGACAGAGACACTGCCCACACTTGTAATCTTTCAGTACTTTTTCCACTGCAAATGAAACAGCTCCCAGTCTCTCAGGAAGGGCAGGAACGGGGAGACTGGCCTGACGTCTCTGCCCTGTATGTATCATCTGATGTAATCATCTGAAATATAAGGATATTTTCACTAACATCATGCAGGATCTTAGAGTTTTATGTCCCATTTGGCTCTTGAGAGATTAGTTGCTGGATTTATGACACGACCTTTGAAAAAGTATGCAGGCAAGGGAGATTGTAAGAAAAAATAGATGTTTCTGCCCTTGTCATTTTGACAGAGCGATGTTACCTATTACCATGACTGTTTTGGTCCCCTTGCAGATGCACAGTAGGGGACTTGAAAAAGTATGCAGGCAAGGGAGATTGTAAGAAAAAGTAGATGTTTCTGTCCTTGTCACTTTGACAGATTGATGTTGCCCATTACCATGACTGTTTTGGTCCCCTTGCGGATGCGCAGTAGTTGTCTGTGGTGTCTTCGTGTTCCTTTCATTAACAGATTTTTAACTTTTTGCCTCTAATCTTCCTCCTCAGACCTGCCCGTATCTGTGACCGCCCAATCCACAGGGCCAGTGTCTTCTGGCCAGCCTTCAAGGTCCAGCCTGGAGGGTCGGGGGATTATGCCCCCGAAGATGGGCTGCGGGGACAGCAGAGACAGGAAGGGAGCCACAGGGGGCCACCGGCCAGGGGAAGAGGCCCAAGAGAAGCAACGGACCCTGAGGGGAGGCAAGCAGGAGGGCAACGGAGGTACTAAGCCTCGCCAGCTCCCAGGTATGGAGCCCAGGGGGGAAGAAAACTTGTTCTAATTTGGAAATGAAATGCAACTGTGTGTGTAACCTTTCTACTCTCTCTCTCCCTCTCTCCCCCCCCTCCATATCCCTCTTTCTTGCATCCCCTCCCCTCTCTCCTTTCCTCTTCTCTCTCTCCTTCCCTGCCCCTTTCCCTTACTCTCTTTCCCTCCCCCTCCCAGTTTCAGAGGACATCCCGCCATACAGTCGTCCCACCTTCCCCTCAGTGCACAGTCCACGGGACCCCAGCTCCTCCAGCTCCGTGTCCTCCCGGGGCTCAGGAGGGAGACGGCGAGGGGAGGGGGGGCCTGCAGGCCGGAGGGTCCCCCCCAGCACCATGGGAACCATTCAGCCAGAGGAGGGTGACGAAGAGGTGTGCTAGCATTACTGACATACAGTACATCTGTTATCACTTCCATTGTTGTTCGCACTTTAGACATCCCCATATTAGAAAGTCACAGAATCATTTGTGTGTCTTTGATTCCCGGCCTTTCCATCTGAGAACTTGGGGAGTCACTCAAATGCAAGGAACATTTTATTTCAAAACATTTGCTTCATTACTCATTTCCTGCTCACTCTGTTGAGAATGAGTGGAGTTACAGATGGGTCACTGGACAGCAGACCCGAGGGAGGTGGGTTTGGATTGGAGCCCTGCCCCTGTAGTCTGACTGCAGCATTTTTAATGTCTGTGAATGTGGACTAAGCTGCTGTGTTATGCTAAGTTGCTGTAAGCAAGACTGGGTTAGTGAATCTGTAAAGGAAATAGATTGATTGATGGAATGTGTGGTGAGACTCTCTTTTGTTCCCACAGCTTCAGGAGAGCTGAAGACCAGGTTTATAAGAACAGGCAAACAGAAGATGTGCAAGAACACTTCAGGATAACCATTTGAACATGCAAGAATACCAGACCATTACTTTCCAGGAAGGGAAATCGCCCTGATTTCCTGATTTTAAAATGTCAGAAAAATTGCCCTAATCATTTGGTTTCAGTGTCTCAGAATTCCAGACCACCACTTTACAGGAGAGAAACTACTCTGTTCTCCTGATTTTCACATGTCAAAATACCAAGCCATCAATATAGAATATAAAGCTGTCACATTTTGATGATAATTATGTAAATGTTCCTTTACAAATGTTTCTGGAAAAATGACCAATACTTGTTTATTGTTTGTTCTAATTTATCATTTGATGTCCATTCAAAGGAAAAAAAAGCAACACAAAACGAGAGTAACCAGAATGGTGCATTCAAAGTTAAAAAGTGGTACTTTCTCTTTGCAATATGGGGGCATCATTCACCTGACTTGATAGAGCACAGCTTACCCCGATGAGAACTGTCAAAGGTCCCGACAGCTTACAGTCACGTGTTACTGTAATAAGATTAGTTACATGCAGATGGGGTGGACTCTCTTTTATATATTTTTTTCTTTAATTATCCACTGTGGTACTTTTAATTAGTCTTCCCTGTTTATTTTTGAATAATTATTCAATTGCAGATGTTGTTTCAGTCCCTGTTAATTGATCATTTAATTGCCCCAAGAAAGTGCCACTGTGGGATTTTATTTTTTGTACTGCACTGTTATATATTTTTTTGTTGTCGTTGATGTTAATGTTTGTTATTTGTCTTGCATTGGTTTAAAAAGCACAATCACTAAACTTTATTTTAAATCATTTTATCTATGAAATGTTCCATCTTACTGGATGAAAAGTGCTGTAACAGAAGTGTCTTGTTGAAGGTGAAAAGTCAGAAATGTGACTCCTCTTGTACAGCAGCTGAATATATCAGGTTTCTTAAAAGAAATACACAGCTCATTCCAGATCAGTGGATAAAGCCAAAAAAAGCAGCCAGTCAACTTGACACAATGTTACATAACAGTAATTCACATACTGTAATTTCAAAGTCTAAAAATGCACTTAAATGAAGGCAAGAAACAAGAAGTGGGCTGCACCTTCACAACAGGAAATATGTCCAAATGCCCTTTGGTGGAAGTCTCCTCACCATGTCTAGGGGGAAGGGGTGGGTTGGGTGAGAGGGTAACAAGTGCTCTTAGTGCAAAGGGGTGCTGTGGTTCGTTTATCAGATGTCTTCATACCTATGACCCGCTGTAAAAAGAAGCTTGTGCTCCAGCTTCTGAGAGACTGTGAGTGAATAGTTATGTTTTTACTGCTGGTGTGCAGTGGGGAGTCAATTATAGGAGAGTAAACAACCTAAAGTAAAGAGACAGACAGAAGGCTCGTCAGCTCTAAGGTGCTGTGCTTCGACTCTCTACTGGTACCACAGCTGTGGTTCTGGGCAGCATGTTTTAAGTGCCATCCAATGAAGCCAGTGTTTGGTTTTGTGTTTTTGTACTGCCATTGAAGAATGGAATTGAATGGAGTTGAAGAGTGTGTAGGTGTAATGCACTTCCTAATGGACATTGGTGTTGTCATTCTTCATTTTGGATTTTACAGGATAAAAAAGGCAACTTTTTTATCGCTGACCATTCTTTCACATATTGAGGATCACGTAATTGGAAAACATGTAATTTTTTTCCACATTATTTATTAAAAATATCATTAAATGCCAAAAACGTCAGTGTCTGCTCCTTTTCTCAACGTGTTGCAGAGGCCACAAAGTTACCTCAGGTCACATTGTGATGGCATGGTATCATTCTCACAACTCAGCTGGAATGGCAATGTTATTTCAGCGTCAGGGCAACATTCTGAGTCCACTATGTCTTCCTGGCTTGGTTGATGAGTTGTGGTGATACAGTGCACACATTTACAGACTATTAAAGTTGTAACGGGGTGGTTACATTGTGACTCATGGTAATTAAATAGCACACTGTCACTGACTCCTCCTGTTCCAGCACACATGACCTCACTTCCAGCTGCACCACGCAGTCATGCACCCAACCCATTCGTGTTGCTGCAGTAGCACGGACGTGAAGTAAGTCAGCACTGAGGATAGATGTGGATACATTGGGAATTCATTTCAGAAGAGCATCCTATAGAACACTGATTCTCAATCCTGCTCCTGGGGGCCCCCTGCTCTGCTCTTTCCCTGCTCTACCTACCTGACTGAACTTATCAGTGGCACTTTTGATTAGCTGAGCACACTTGATTTAATCAAGAGCATGTTAATCACACTAATCAGGTGTGTTTGGAGCAAGGATAGATAGAAGATATGCAGGACAGTGGGCCTCCAGGAGTAGGATTGAGAAACACTGCTACAGAGGTAGCGATAAGCCCCTGTCCACTGTTTTAGTCCATGCAAGCCCTGTCGTACCAGAGACTATGTACCATGCAGATGTCAGTGATGTGACTGTTTCAGTAATTGCTGGTCCCAATGGGAGCACCTGCTAAGGCTACCCATTGTAATGTCTGTGTGAGTCACATATGTCCAACTAACTGCTGTTGATTGAAGTTGGATTAGATTACTCATTCTTATTGCACTTATCAGAAATTATTGCAAATTTACTTCCTCGCTCTGTGCCTGTTCACTGGAACAAGGGCAAGAGAACTGAGGAAATGGCACTTTTTATCTTCTTTCCTCACAATTCATAAGACATGTTGCTTCATTAACCTCACTTCTGAACTCTGGGAGTTAATTAACATAGCATCTGGGGTGTAGCTGCAGAACCCACCTTGGATGATTTCTGAGCTAGAGGGTGCAATTGAGTCGCAGGTGCGTGACTTGAGCTTGCCTTACAGTGAAAACACAGTTAGCGGATAGCATCTGGCAGCTGCACTCTGCTTATTCTCCTCTGTCTTCAGGCTTGTCATGGAAAGCTAAATATTTTAATCCATCAGAGGTCTCATCAAACATTTGTGTTAATCCACTTAATATTTGTACCGTATCTGACCTTGTCTTACCAGAAGCTGTAACTTTTTGCTGTCTGACAGCTGGGGCTAAGTTGTGCTGGGCTTGGTGAGGGACACCTCATGGGAAAACCAGGTTACTGCTGAAAGTAGTGGCAGCTGGCCAGTAAGAGCGAGTCTTCCTATCCAAGCAGAAAACCAGTGTAGTAATGGAAAATTTACTGAAGGAGTTAGCATCTTTTGGATGAAATATTAAATTCCTGGCTCACCATGATCCTAAAGATCCCTTGGCTTTTAGTGGGAGATTCCCCAATAACCTGACCAATCAAATCATCCTTCAGTCTAATTATTTACATACTGTAAATAGCATCTTCTCCACCTCAGATGATATGTGTTGAGTGTTCCGGTGCAAAATGGTTCATTATGGCGACAACTATAAAATCATATCTGCAATAAAATGCTACTTTTCTTGCCTGTTCTTGCCAGTGTAAGGTTTTTAGTACTAAAACTGAAATCTGAGTATAGTTAATATAATCATAAATGTTTGCAATTCATAATTATGATTTTACTTGGAAATTCAGAAGTATAGTAATCATCATTATGACAAGTTGGAGATTCTGTAATGTCACAGAGGCATACCAATCTCTTTAGAATAATCATTATAGTCATTTTCTGAAGTGACAATGAAACATTCCAATAATCATGACAGATTGTTTTGCTGAGTTTAGAAGTGGACCAGTCCTCAAAAGTACCAGTAATCTCAATGAACGCAATGGTTAACACAACAAAACCGTAGTCTTTGGTGTTTGCTCTGTGCCGGTGGGGTCATCACAATTGACCCAATGCAGACCATAGGGTCCCCTGCATCTCCCCACAAACCTCTCCCCTTTTATGTTACTTCCATCTTACAGCAGCTGTAGTCTGATGTAACCCTATTTCTCCAATAAAAGACAATAGTAGGCCTTGTATGTCTTTTACTAGTTTTATTTGCCATTGAAAGAGCTATGAAGTGACTGGAAAAAAATTAACACACTAAAGCATTAGAGGACCGCTCTGCATGAAGTGCCTGTCTAGAAGATGCACTTTGGAAGGGGTCAATTCAATTTGTTCTCTCTTCTGAAAAGAACCAAGGCAGTCCTCTTAAGACTGATAAAATTTTCTTCTTTCAGTTGGCACATCCTTCATTGGGGTCAGAGTCTTTCTAGCTGTAATACATAGACGGTCTACTTCTAGCCTTATATGCCAAGTTAATAAAGGTGATTTTTTTATTAACATGTTAAGAGGAGTGTCTTGGTTCTTCTCCAACGATGAACATGCTTTATTGCTGTTTCATTATGGATATTGGACGTTTAGGAAATACTGTTTTCTGTGCTTACAGAGCAAAATCAGCCACTATTTGTCATGACATGCAGTTTGACTGTTAGCATGACAAAATATAGAGCACAATATAAACGACTGTTAATGCAACACAATAACACAATATAAACCAGTCAGGCATTCTGAGTAGTGGAGAACTGAAGTGACATGTCGAGTCACTTACATCTGTAAGATTTTTTCTTGCCTGAAATCGGTTGATGTGATTACAGATTTTTCTCTAATAAGCCTTTTTACGACTGGATTAATTGCAATGCTGTGAGAAGTTTACATGTTCAGTGAGTTATATGCAGAACCCTTTGTGTCATGGAGTGAACCGCTTTTATTGCTATTGCCTTAAACCATATAAGAATAGACTGTTTGTTAAAATGTCCATTAAGGCTCACAGATCGAAGTATAATCTCCAAGGCTGTAGTCCTTCAGAAGGTACTGACAAACTCCTTCAGCCTTTCGCTAAGCACCCCTCTAAGCATTGATGAGCGACAACAGAACAAGTGACTGATCCTGAAAGCGGGCAGAGTGGAAGCAAGCCAGTTCTCCGAGCATCAGTAAATAAACAGCACTGATCCATCTTCATTACGGCGGTGTGCTGACGGGCGCATAGACCCGGGGGGGAGATGAGCAATGGGTCTGAGATGCATTAGCCTGAGCGCTGAAACGGCTCGCTGTGTTTCTCCGCCCTTCCACCCAGCAGATGCTGTGAGAGTTCACTGCTGAGGACATGAGTTTCCCAAACTTGGATTGCTCAGTCCGGTGTTTTCTGCATTATTCAACCTTCAGATTGGCTACACATCATATTGTGGTATTACTCCTTTCTGTATCTTTTTATGCAATGAGCATGAACCTGTCTTGCCCATCTAGCCTGTCTAGCCCTGTTTACATGTAGAAAAAAATGTTTAATTGGAACTTCTAAGCTTTCTACATAATACTACAGGTAGGACATTTTAATAATGGTGCAGAACCCCAAAATCAGTGGAGCCATCATCAGCCATCATACTGTCAGTCACTGATGTTTGACAGTAGCATGCTGTTTGTTTCAAATTTGAACCAATAAATACATTACTGCTGTAAATCAGTGATTGACAGTATGAGATTGATCCATCCCTCACAGGGTTGATAAATACCAACTCTCCCATCACTAACTCCGAAGTTCTCTCAGAAATAAATAAAAGTGACCACAGTGGTTTTGCATGGATCAGGGCCTGGGTCATCTTCTTTCGAAGACTGTTTTTGTTTCTGTGGTGAGGAACCACCTCTGTTCAATGGCTTATGAATGGCAAGACAACCTGATTGCTGCACATCTCATGACACCCAGCTATCACAAGTTTGAAATCAATAGAAAACAGTCCACATTACATTAGTAGTGAAAAAATATGTTGCTTTTGGACAGTTTCAATTTAGCTACTGAATAATGATATCTTATAGTAAGGTTTACCCACAAAAAAGTTTCCTTCTGCCACCATTTCACAGTACATACTGACCTGCTAGTTTCTAGATAATATGAGGATTTGCTCCTCTTGCAGCACATGTTTGTGTCCCATTTAACTAACGAGTCACAACAGAATCTGAGTGAATCTGATGCACAGTGGGACTCAGAGTCCTTTCAATGCATCATCTCTACAGCCCACACAATTACACTCCCAGATTAAATATCCCCTGCCAATTACTGCTCGATACCCTGACTCAATTAAACACTGACATGAGAGATTAAATACCCCCTGCCAATTCCTGCTCAATACCCTGATTCAATTAAACTTGCACGAAAGACAAAATTACATTAATTGTCATCTCAGTTTTCCACCCACAGCCTTACAGCACTAAGCCCTATTCATTGTGATTTAGCATCAGCAATTACCCATGTCTGTCCCCTCTTGTAGCAAGCTTTGTTATAATGGTCTGAACAAATGAAGCAGCCCTGCATTCTGTGAATATGCAACAATTCCAACAATTCACCATTTACACTCCCCTGGGTTTTACGATGTCACACAGAGGATGATGGTCAATCACATGACAAAACCAGAGAAGGAAAGAGAAACTGATGCCTGGGGTTGTTTTGAAGGTAATGTAACCGTGAACTGATGTCGCCAAAGGGGTGTCAGAAAACACAACAGCCAGACCAACTGTAAACGTGCATTACATTGGCTCCAGGTATTTTCTGCCTCTCATAACCAGCCCAGGAACATTTTACACAGCAATAACCTGCCATCTCTCTGAAGTCATTATGTAATAAGCTGCAACTGATTCCAGATCAGTACTGCTGGAGTCACTTATAATCCATGTAGGCTATTCTATTTCAGCAAGAGGAAAGGGAGGGACATGACCTCCCAGCTCTGCTGAGAATGTTGTTTGGACAGTTCAGGACGATTATACTGTGGCTTGCTAATCCCATTCCATATAAGCTGTTTTTTTTTTTTTTGTTCATTTGTTTTGGGGAAGAAAGATGTTTTTCATTTGAAAAAAAATCTATTGAGGTATATCTTTATCATTTTGGAAATGTTTTCAGTGGGCATCTCTCTCTCTCTCTCTCTCTCTCTCTCTCTCTCTCTCTCTCTCTCTCGCTTTATCATCTCTCATCTCTGCCTTTTCTCTCCTTAACATGCTAGAGTCTACTTGTTAATTTGCTGCTTCACTGAGATGAACCATTTCAAGCGTCATTTCTAATAAACCAAACAGCAGCTCTTGTGGGGAAAAAAGCCCTAGAGTCATGCACTGCGTTTAAATTAGTAACAATAATGGCAGCAATAATGTAGTGCTACTAACACTGGCATTCTTTGTAGTGGAGAAATGCTTCCTGTCCTGCTGTCTTACAATTAATCTGTGGTCGGTATTAGTTATTGTGATGGCTGTTGGGACTAAATATGCTGTTATTTTCAACCACAACAAACACCAGTAAATTGTTCGTCCCTTGTTTCTTGGCATGGAGCAACCGCCTCACTGTTGTCTTTTCATTGTATTGTCAGGTACAGTAACTATATCAGCTAAGAATGCAGAGTCATTATTTTGTTGATTTACTCTTTTGGTAAAATTAGCTTGCATGACATTGATCCCTACACTTCAGGGGCCGCCATTCACTGAAAAAAATGATACATATAAAAACAGTAGGCAATCATTCAACCCAACAATACATTCAACAGTCAAGACACCCTCCAGTGAATAAGGGAAGATACAGGTGCAGGCTGGGCCATAGTGGGACACCCAGAAGTGTTAGAAAATTGTTGTAGGGCACTGCTTGAAAACCTCCAAAGTGTCTGAGTGAAAAGTTCACCTTTACCAAGGCTCAATCGAGTCCAAAACTGTGCTGTAACAAAGAAAACCTCACATGCAAACACCCAAACAGGTACAAACACATGTATAAGTATGCAGTCCACACAAGCTCACAGGTTATGCTTTTTTTCATCCACCGTTTCACAGACTCAGACCACATGGGCACACATGCCGGGGTTCCACAAAGAGAATGTTACAGTAGATCTGTATCAACGCACTGTTGATTTTAAACACCACACTGTGGGAAGCTGCTGTAAAATGGGGTGAGATTTAAAACAAGCAAAAATGTTCATTCCTGTTCTTTTGTCTGTTTATTCTACAACTCATAAGAGACTGTTGTGAAGGGCTGGTTTGTGTCAGTCTTTACTTGGTCAGAAAGAAAAAAGAAACACGAAGCAGCTGCTTTAGAAATAAAGACAATTACACTAGCAGCACACCATCTGTTGTGCTGTGAGACCAAAGCAATAAAATGAGATAAGTTTGAATGTAATTCTTTAGAGCTAAAATCCAATAGTTTTATCTGTGGATTTTCAGCAGATATGCTTTTATTTTGGATCTGTTGGATTTTATTTTTATCACGACCACTGTACTATACGATGCTTCAACAGTTCTTAAAACATAACTACAAATGTAAAGATTTAGAGAATTATTAGATTAGATACAGATTAGAGAATTACAAATAATTTATTTATTTTTTATTTTTTATTTTTACTGCATCCATGATTAATGCAACGTATTTTATGTTAATATAAAGAGAGGAAATCTGAAATTCAAAATGTAAGAAATATACATTTTAATTGATTCTAAAATGTAGGCCATAAATTACAAGGTATATGAATTATTTATGTAAAAAGATTATTATTTTAGCATGCAAGAGTACAGTAACTGCCTGGACTCCATCCC
The DNA here is from genome assembly GCA_019176425.1 of Megalops atlanticus. Lineage (NCBI taxonomy): Eukaryota > Metazoa > Chordata > Actinopteri > Elopiformes > Megalopidae > Megalops > Megalops atlanticus. The sequence continues at coordinate 36,558,140 of CM032877.1, forward strand.
TAGCCTCCTGCCCCCCTGGCCTGCTTGTCTCCTCTGGCCATGACTGTACAGTTTTCAGACCTGAGCCCTTACCATCTATCCTTAAATCTCTCTTTCTCCATCCCCTCTCTCTATCTCTCAGATAACACATTTTCAAATTTAAATCTACCATAAAATAAAGGTCTTTATTTTGGTCTTTATTCAGATTGTGGAAAGCTGCAACGTACTGTGCTCTCTCTATCCTTCTTTCTTTCTCTCATACACATACACTCTCGCCATTCCTCTCTCTCTCTCTCTCTCCCTCTCTCTCTTTCTTTCTCTCTCGCTTTCTGGGAGACAGAGGGTGAGGAGAGATTTATTGAGGATTACAGAGTGATTCAAATTCCTGTCCTCCATTAACGCAATTACAGCTTCTGTGGCGATGATCCATGAGGAATGCTGTGAGCGTGTGCACTCCTCCATCATTCTCTTTCCTGCTCTCTCTCGTAATTAAATGATTGTGTTCCAGAAAGCACCAACACTCAGTCCCGGGAGCAGATGATTGTTCTCTGGAGAACAGCACAGCTGAAGGCAGACCAACATGCCAAATACAAGAAGAGAGCTGGCCTTGACATATGTCAATCAGTGGAATTCTGGGTTAAAATGCACCAAATTTTCTTTCTTCTTCTTCATTCTTTTTCCATCCATTCCCCATGCCTTATATGATTACATGGTTGCCTTGACAACCATAATTAATTTGTTGAAATTTGGGAACATTTGTGTGACACCACACATGGATTCAGCAATATCACCACTTAAAAAATACTAAAGAATGTTACTCTGGGATTTGGTGGGCATGCAGAATGAATCCTTTTGTGGATCTTTTTGAGGGTAGAAAGAGATTAAAATCAGTAACAGCATTTTTGAATGTTGTCAATGTGTTGCCTCCTTAAATCTCACAGCTTCCTGTAGTATTTACAGCAATGTAAGACACTACATCCTTTTATGAAATTAATAACTTAGTTCTATGGGCATCTCCCAATGTTCCTCTGAAAATATGTCTCTAATTAATCTACCAAGTCTGTACAGCTGACTTATAATTGCATATTAGATAATTGCATATATTAATTTCCACCTGAGTAGTCTGAATGGAAGTTTCCTAATGAATGACTAGGGACACTAGAATATGCAGAACACAGCTGAGATATATGCAGAAAAACACAAGTAAAAAAAAACATATCAGGTCATGGCACAACAGCACACATTGACAAGGCTCAAGGGATAGGATAATGTGCCTTCATATCTGCTAAGAGCTGCGGGGATGAGAAAAGACATAATCAAATGATTTAACCAACCATAACATAATTTTATTGGTTTTCATTACAGGAGCCATCATATTTTAATTTGACTATATTCACCTACAAAATGGTCCTCTGTTTAAATGAGCTGGAACCCATCACATAAAGCATGGCTTATTGGTACTTTATTAGCTTATTAGGCTAATTAGAGATGGTAAGTTCTGTTTGAAATATGGAGCATACTTACATGGCAACACACTGAATAACCTGTGTCTTCTGATAGCCACTATGTTTAAAACAAATGGGGTACGAGTAAAAGCCAAATTAATATTAAACATTTCAACAACTGGGAGCTCTGTTAACAGAAATGTTGGTAACACGATTTCCCTTGGTGTTGTCTATTCTAAATCTTATCTTAATGATGGAAAATTACTGAAGCTGGAGAGGTACTGTGCGCAGCTGTGTAAAGTAAAGTGACCCAATTGTCCTAGCATAAAAGTTACTTTTTTCAGCTACTGAAAACCAGCCAAATTCTCCCCCAAATGTTTCCTTTGTGGAAATGGGTTTGTAAAATTGGAGTGTTTTTCAGTCTGTTAGCTTTGATTTCTAATGTTCTTGTGTACATCATCAAAACAACCCTTTTGTTAGGATGGTGACAATATAGAGATTGAGAACAGCAGGAAACTCTGATGCCATGAATGCTACTGAAACGTCCATGTTGGATTTCACATACACATTTTATTTGCATTGTAGCTTCAAAAACGTTCATACTGTAAGTGCCTGTATTTCCTGAGGCAGAACAGGTAAGGTTTGTTGAGAATCTTTACAGGTGGGAAAAAATGAACAAACACAAAAAGAACAAAACTTTACAAAGACATTGTGTGAGAATGTGTGTGTATCTCAAAGCCAAATATATCTAAATCCTCCTCCTCCCTCCAAACCTCTCTACCAAGTCATGCCCCACTCCTTTGACACCTGGCTGTATCTCTATGGATCTAACACATCTAGACCACCTGCTGAATGGTTTTCAGTGGTCATCTTGTAGAACATCCTTTTTTAAATGAGCTTAGGTAATATTCTATAATAAATGAAAATAGTAATGAATAAAGCATAGAATATAGATGTGACAACATTTGGTGGGGCCATTGTTAGAGAGTGAGGTGGATGCTTAGTGGTCAGTCCAAGTCCTACTGACCTTTAGGACAATACGGAAGCCCCAGTATAATTGTCTTCACAGTCCCTTTAACAGATATGAGGTCTTGAAGGTACAAGGACCATGACGGACAGGGTTTGCCCATGTGACAGGATGCAGGAACAAAGCTGTTCCCTCTGCCTGTCTTTTTCTCGTTGTCTTTTTTTTCTGTTATCGCTAAACTGAATTGAAATTCCACATTTTAAATGTCACAGTGCTTTACTGGCATAACATGAAAGCACTGTCAAAGACATTACAAAGTATTACAAGTGTAAAGACTGAGTTTTACTTTCTGCGGCTCACTGTGCATGCTGACAGTACCTATGTTCCCATTAAAATGTGAAACTTATCTCAGAGCTCTACAGACAATTGTTTCTGGTTGCGCATGATATCCACCAAGACAGATGTCTCCACTGAATTTGCTTTCACATTTGAAGTTGCATAAATTCGCACTAATGGAAACATAGTTAATGTCATTGAGGGCCATTTTTTTTCACTCTGACAAAGGGCTATTGCATAGACAGAGGAAATGAACTCTGTCTCTATGTCGACACACAACCACCCCTGTCACCATGCTACTTGTTTCATCCTCCCAGTTTTTTGCTGGTTTGTTTCCACTGCAATAAAATTGAGAACAACAATCGCCTGTTTGATACCAGCCATCAACACCAATGCTGAGCAATACCACCATCTACTACATAATACCTTGGAAACCTTGGCTCAACAAAATTTTAATACTGCTGTCAAATGCAAATAACCAGTTGTAGTTTACAAGTCTGACACAGGGAGTATCTACAGGCAGTTTAAGTGTCATAATCTTTTGCATTTCTTGAATGTGAACATAAGCTTCTTTGTTTTCGTTAATATCTTTCAATACATTTGCGCATATCTCTTATTTCCAGATTACAATACAGACACCTCTGTTGCTCAGCCCTGCTCACCTGTCCTTCTGCTTCTTTGAGTCAGCAGGAGCTGTTTTTGTGCTTATAACCAAAGAAATTGCTGTGCAAAATAAACAACAATTGTTAATTACAACAAATCAATCATAATTTTGTAAAAAAAAAGTCATAAAATGGTTTGTGGTACCACAACCTTTCAATAATTCACATGTACAAATGACCATTAAAACAAATAATATAAAAAAGAATTGAGATTACAAGGTAATGCAAAAAACAAAAATATTTACAGGAGAGAAATTTCTTTTGTCTCCAATGACCATTAGTTTACTTTTTCCCTTCTTCTGCATTTTTTCTCATTTACAATTTAATTTATCTCTCCTGACAATCATTTAGGAGAGCTGTGTGAGACATTTTTTACCGTAAGGAGAAAAAAAATTCTTTGTGTCTTTAAATTGTGTACATATACAGAGTCGGTTTTCTTTTTTCCCCATTGTCATCCTCTTGTTTTCTTTTTTCCCAGTAGTACATCAATAAGGAAAAAGTTCATTGCACAAATTGGTGAGGTGTCCATCACACCAGGTCATATGGGCAGTGGTGGGTGGTGCAGATCATCGCCAGGGCAGAGCACTCTGTGGAACAGACAAGAAACAGCTAAGGTAAGGAATACTATCACACAGGTGCAGCACCCCTGTAACATCACTATAACCAGATCACAGACAAAGACCCCTTTTACACAGGTGTGGACACCTGGGTTTTTCCTCAGAATTTCTTGGTTTGCCTTTGGTATAAATGGGTCTTCGCGGGTTTGCAGACCCTGGAACACTACCCAGTCCTGGAGGTGGGTCTGACCCAGTGAATTCCCAGAGAGGGATCACAGATTAATTATCGGCATACAGCATACTCCTTACTTTCAGACTCACATTCTTCTGTTGCTGGTTGCCCACATATTTACAATTGCTGTCATAAGGACATCAGAAAAGCTCTCCTCCTGTGTAGATATTGTTGCCAACTTAGAGTTCAGATTCTTCTCTCAGAGGAATATCCCATGATTCCATTCAACTGAGTGACTAAACCCTTCTCAAATTGGGAGATTTTGGGGAATTACTTTCAGATTAGCATAATATATTAACTAACACAGAGAACAAAATAAAAATGTGACTGAACAGTGTCAACTGAAAAAACATCTAGGCTACTTTAGTTTTCTCAGTCACACAGCTATGATGATACATCAAAAATATCAACGTAAATGCCTCCAATTCTGAGTGCTGTATGTCACTATAGCACTGTACCCTATAAAAATTCAACATCCCATGAGACCCGAAAGCCCAAATATTGAATCTATTGAGATAAATAGCTATAAATCTAGAAAAGCAAATTAGGCAGCAGGTTTGCATATAGCTTGCTAAAATGGATAACTTGGACAACACAGAAAGAAAGTGAATGATGGGGGAAAAGGAGAAGGACTGGCTATAAGTGCCCTGAAAAATGGAAAAATTGCATTTATATTTATATGTCCTCCCTAAAATGACTTAACTGAACTCAGTAACATTATCTCCAATGTTACTGTCAGTAACATTATCTCCAATGTCTTCAGATATTTCGCTTATGCTTCACAAATTGTGTAATTTGAGAAAAGAGCACAGCTCAAATGAGCAGCAGTGTCTTTCCTAGTCATTTAGCACCTCTTGTCTTGCAATTCCCCGAGGATTTCTGGGTTCACAGCCTGGTATTAATGGGCAATAGTGGGGAAAAAACAGGAATTAAAATCTCAGGTCGAAGCTGGGTTTCTGCGTAAAAGTGACTATTGTGTTCTGCTCCAGTTAAAACAGACAGAGCTACCACTATGTTTGTTCTCATGATATGTCGGGGAGGCCACTTCATACAGTGTAAATAGGCAATCTTGCAAAAAGACATAAGGAACACAGTCCAGGCACACAGAAACACACATACACACAAACACACACATGCACAGTCTAACAGCGTTAAGCCACAGAGGACTGGATACGTACATAGCTCCCCGCAGTACTGCCCCTGGCGGTGCATTGCAAGGTGCCCCATGCTGGCGTGGTCTGTGCCGGTTTTCGGGAGAGCCCATCGCCCCACGGATCCCTGCCGTTCCTGCACAAACCCCTGTCTCTCTAGGGAGCAGAGGGTTTCTCTCTGTAGCGAGCTCTCCTGCTCCAGGCCGGGCCTCTGCTTCCGCTCTCTGAGGGCATCCGTGCCCCCCTCATCCCAGGACGCCTGAAGACATACCCCCAGACAGGGTGGGGGATCTGGGGGAGGAGGTAAGACTAGGAGAAAATAGAAGGGGCGGATGTTAATTAGAACACAGTGGGATAGAATGTTTTCAGACACTTGGTATTGCTACTGTTTTTCAGCTACTGAAAGGCACAGATAAGCATCACAATGACCAATTACAGCATTCAAACGGCAACTACATTATGACTTAGACACGAAAGGAAGACACTCTGTCCTTCGACCGGTTAAAAACCTATCAACAGTGCTAGCATAAATTTGATACATTAATTTACCCTGAAATCACAAAAATATGTTATTGTAACATAACTAGGGCCGTCAAGCGATTTAAAAAATTAACCTAATTAATTACATGCTTTTTAATTAATCTAAATTAATCGCATATATCAATATTTGCCGTGAGAAGCATTTTATGCTAAAATTGTACTTTATACACCAGTTACTTCCGACCAAGTAATTTTACTGGACAAGAGGCATTCCATGAGTGCTGATATTCAGTATAACAGCACTGGCACTTTTAACTATACGTGTATTACACCAATGCAAATTTAATTTGCATTTACCGACAGCACAAATGTGGATACGTTTCGTGTATGATATGAAAGAACCTAGCTAGCCTGCAGTTGGGTATGATAAATGCTTAAATGCACAGTGACTAGTGATGGGAATAACGGCTCTGTTCCTTTCCGATAGCCGTTCAAAAGAACAGCTCATTGTTCTTTTTTTTTTTTTAGGGGGCCGGGGTTACTAGGTATCTCTGTGAAATAATCATATCGTATAATGTGGACCAAATGTCATTGTGTATTTCTGCTTTACAACGTAACCGCCATGAAACAAAATCTCTCAATCTTTCTCTCTGTCTCTCTGCGGGGATCGAACCAGCAACCTTTTGGTTAGGATTCCTGCTCGTTAACTACTATACTACACTGACTAAATTTAGGGCACACATCGAAATTTGGGCAGGCGCAACGATAAAATGAACAGCCCCCAAGTACGACTAGGATCCCTTCATCCCTACCAAAGAGCCGTTCCAAAGACTTGGATCGGTCACGAACGTAACATCACTAACAGTGAAATATGGGGTCAAGGGGCATCACAGAGTGCGATTAATCCGCGTTAATTTTTTTGATGCGTTATTTTTTTCTATAATTAATTAATCGAAATTAACATGTTTTTTTGACAACCCTAAACATAACACATTGTTGGGTCAGTTGTGTCCTTCCTGTCCACAACCTCACATCATCTCTCACCATCTGCATTGGCATTTTTCCGGTGGGGCTCTGTTCCACCGAGCTCTGGCTGCCCTCCCCTGTGGTTTCGGCCTGGATGTGGTGCCCTCTGGTGACCCAGACTATGTGTCCCCATCATACCATTGTCTGTGGCGGGGGTGCTGCCTGGCCTTGGCCGCTGTGAGATGCTTTTCCCTGTAGCAAAGAGAGGGTAGCAGGGAGAAGGGAGGAATCTGTTAATATCCGCTCTCATAAAAACGGATCCATTAGGACAGATATCAATAGGGGCAGAAGTCCAAATGGCAGACAGTTTTCATGGAACAGAGAGGCTGGCAGCAAAGGGAGACAGCCTGTGCAATTAGCACCTTAAAACCAAATAAAGAGAATCAACAGAACTGGTGCCAATGGTTTTCATGAGAGAACCAGTGGCTACAAGATAGAACCAGTCCAAGTGACTGGTATTCCGGCAGCATTGTCTCTGTGCAAGCATGTTATTGATAAGTACAGAACTAAAGAGGCAACTGGTCAGAGCTCTGTGAAGCCTAAAGCTGCATGCCCAGTCAAACTCTGGGACATGGTCTAGTGACTCATCCACCCTCCATCCCTCAAGCAACAATGAAGAATGGAGTAGGAGCTGGTCACAGATCACAAACCCAAGAAGATGTCTGAAGACTATCCTGCAGCAGAGGACCAATGACTAGAGATGTTTTACACATCTTCTGAGGAATTGGCCTATCACTATCAATCAGGTAGGAAACACCATACCCTCAGACGGAGCTCTGTCCATGCAGCTGTGTGTTTTGCCAATAAAAGTCACTTAATAAGCCTTTTCAATTTCCCAACAAAGAGAAACAGCAGCAGTTATCCACAATGGCAGTCTTTACCTAGCTCCTGTAAGACGGCCAGCTGAAAGCAAGACAAGAGAACAGCCACATACACACATTCTGCATGCATGCATGCATGCACACACACAACAGCCCAAGGGGACCAAAAAAGAGGACAAGACACAAGGACACTTGCTGGAGCAAAAAGCAGAAAAAGAGGGCAAGTAAGGGAAGGAAAAAACAGCTGGAGGGACAGATAAGCTGCGCTGGAGACAGCCTCAACTCGGGGCCAGGAGATGATGATGTGGAGTCTGCTGACAAAACACTGCCCTCAGAGGAGAAAAGAAAGAGGGATATCCTACTACAGTTGACCTCACTGGAGGAGAAGAGCCTAATTGTAAAGCCTACATTAATAAACATTCACCAAATAAAAGGTAACATGCTGTGAAGTGTGTGTGGGAGCTGGTGTGAGCGATGGCGGTGTGTGACGCGGGGGTGATGGCAGCGGGGCGAACGCCACAGGGAGCGAGAGGAGGGTGCTTCACACGGCTCATTTTCTCCTCTCAGCTTTCATTTACAGGAGACAGCTTGAGAAAAGGAGCTTCTTCCAGACTGAGCCCGAACGAGCTGTGAAACTGTGGCTCTGGGCGATTCAGTGTGTGCTCTTCAACAAGCTGATGCTACACCACGCAGGGCGTACGGTTGTATGTGTAAGAAGCACACACAACTGGAATGTGTTTAAACGTGTTGTAAATAATGGAGGAAACCTACAGGTGTCGCCACTTTGTATTTTTATCCTCTTTCTCTTTCTTCATTTCTCCCTCATTCTCCGCTTCTAAATATTCATGAACCTTCCTTTTCCCTTTTTTAATGATAGTTATTACAATAAGAGGGCACACTGCTGGGAGGCAATTAGGAGCAAAAAATGTCAGATCCAAAATACATTTTTGGGTGAAAAACAACTTAACTCAAGGACATATAACTGGCATTAATTGTTAGAAGAATGTTTAAAAGATTGAAAAATAACTACATGGGCATGTTGTGTTTCTTGCAGGAAAGTTAAGACATGAAAACACCTAATCTAAGTAATTCTGAGATTTAGGTATAAAAGTTGAACGTGACATTTCACAGACACACAAATAGCATCATTTAGTACTGTAAAAACATGCTTAGCAGTGTAAAGAATCCCCATGACAGCCCATTAGTACAGTAGTCACAGAAATAACAGTTAATATTGTAATCTGAGATAAATGGCATCCAATTGTAATAGAAAACAAAACAAGTAATAAATAGGATCTCTGACCTGTGACAGAGAAGTCCAGACTGTCAGTGCTGGACCCAGTTCCATGATGGATGTCACGGAGCTGACTCAACATTGCGTAGCTTTCATCATCTTCCTCATCCCCATCTTCCTCATCCTCATTTTTGATGTCCGTCTCCAGGTCAGACGACAGGGTGCCGGATGCATAGCCCGCCGGGGTCCTTGGCAAGTGAGAGCTGGCCTGCATCTGCCTGCGTAGGAGGGGAGAGAGACAATCAACCTTCACACTGGACCCACTCTATAGTTAGGAATGGGGAGAGTGTGAGAGAAGAGAGCCAAAGAAAAACAAACCAGAGGATGAAAGAGACTCCATGTGAGACAGACACATTGAGAGATGGACAGAGAGCAAAAAGCAGGAAAGGGTTCATACTGAAGAAATTTTAGAATTTTCAGATTATTCCATTTCTGCATAAAATTCAGGAACCATTCTATCATTCTGAGTCTGACACAACCGTCCAGTGTTCCCCATTGAGGAGAAAGGAACAGCAGGTCTGCAGGGCTGTCTGGTCTGTAACATCTGCAGTGGAAGTAAGACTAACAGGGATGACTGGTCTGTAGCATGTCTGTGATCTTCTCCACAGTCACCGCGGCTGACAGCCATGCTGTGCTGGAGCCGTCTGAGGAAGGATTCTTGTGCAATTACTGGCTCTTCCCTGCTGTCAGAGCTGTTCTAACACCAGCCCAGTAACTGCCAAGGGAAACACATAATTTCCTCCTGACACCATTGGTCCTTGTGCTGTCTGGTCCTTGGCCTGCTTGTGCTATTTTGAGGATTTTGGGCCAGAATTCTCACTTAGAGATCACATGAAACCTGCAGATCATTCAGCTTACGCTCACATAACTGTGTAATAACTGTGTAATTTGGATAATATTAAGTAACATGAACTAAAACAAAAAAATGGCAAAATAATGAATAATGAATGCATAAACAAACAGCTGAAATTGAACTGTTACCCACATTCACAAGCATATTTATATAAGAGAATACGCAGAGAATAGCCCTTCCCTTACCAGGTCTGCTTGGCCACATCCAGCTGGTAGGCACGGGTCAGCTCGTCAAGGCGTGCCTGCAGCATGGCCTGGGTCTCCTCACGGGGTGAGGGGGTCAGCGTAGCTGTAGACAGCTGGCCATAGGACACCGCTGCCGGGGACATGGCCACACCCCTGAGGGGCGGGGCCGGCACATGCTCCTCCTCTTCCTCAAGCTCATCTTCCAGAGCCTGGTGCAGATAGGATTGAAGGGGCAAAGCTGGGCCCCAGCTGTCACTCTTATACCTGTAAGGGGTGGGGGAGGGACAGGCGGACACACTGAGAATCAGCACTGTGCTCAGGTTGAAAGGCTAATTGATCCTTCTCCATGGGTGCACTCCAAGTGCAGAGCTACTGATGAAACATTGCCTCATGTCCAGATCAGATTTAGTGCAGTGTGTACTTCAGATACATATCAGATGAATGTTTGATAGCTTTGTATGCAGGTAAAGAGAGATTATTGATTCAGATACAGTTGCTGGTTGCGCATAGCTGGCTGTGAACCCACTGGAAAATAGCCTTCATCATGACCCCCTTGATAGATAGCAAGATTGGAAGATTGCTACAGGCTACTTTCCAATGAAATACAGTATTTGTTATATTTACTCTTGAATTTACATTAGTTAGCTAGGAGCAACATTTCAAGACTGGACCATCTTTGCTTGAAGTACAGCGTAATTATGCATTCACATGAACTGCTCTCCTGAGTTGGCTACAATGGTCAGATGACCCCCAACTAGTCACCTCATGCCCACAGCCATAGTGGCACACTTCATTGGACTCCTGCTCTAGAACCCATGCATATTTGACCACCCTATCGTGAAATACATATGGAATGTCCACCTAATCACCACCTGGCACTTTGTCGACCATGTAGCAACCATGTGGTTCACAGCTTCAGAAAGGGGAGTTTCAGCCCACTATGCCAAAAGGCCCATTTCACCAGCACAGACGATTGCTGAAGGCCCTACTAATTGACTTTGAGTGGTGATGTAACCTTCTGCAATGTGCTCCTTATTCACATGAACCCCTTACCATTTGTCACAACACTCGGAATCTCACACTTGCAGTTTTTTCCATAAGACATAGAAAACATTCACTTATCAGCCAGGATATACTATATTGTACCAAAGTAATAACCAGCAACCACATGGATTATAGTGCAGACAAGTGCTCATTTATCAGAAAGCCCCTTCAACCAGATGACTTTCTGAGAATAAAATGAATGTGGCTGAAAACAAATATACTTTAAAAATGGGAAACACTGACGTTACTCAAAGCAGTTTGTATAAAGTGTACCTGTGTGTGAATGTATATGTATTATGTGTGTGCATGTGAGTGTATGCATATGTATGTGACTGTACGTGTGTGTGTGAGTATGTGTGCATGTTTGTATGTATGCAGTCCCTACCCTCCTCCCTCATGGTTCTGGGGGGCGCAGTGGTCCAACTCGGTGCCAGGGAGAGGATGCATGGGTGGCGGGGGCAGGGGAACACTGGCCCAGCAAGACCCGCCACCCTTCGGAGTCTTCATCTTCTTCTTCTTCTTTCCCCCCTTGCCATCTGGGGGGAAAGCAGGTTGGGGGTTATCAACAGGGATTCAAAAATGTTATTCTGTTAGTCTGATAGATGTTAGTCTCTTTCGCATGCAATACTGAATACACTCTCATACCTGGATAACAATTAAAAGAGTTGTGATTACACCAAACATTCTACATCAAGGGTTTGGGGGGGGATCAGTTAATCTGATTTATATCCTGTGACATATTGAGTGGAATGAGCCAGTTTGAAGTCATTCTCAAATACCTGACAGCATATCTATTGCTCTGCAGTAACCCTGGTGTCACAGTTGTTCAATATCTGTTTAAAAAACATGCATAGGTGTAGTATGTGAGCCAACTATGTCTAAATGTGTGAGGGTGTTTTTGTGCACTTTTCAACAGGATATGTGTTTATGAGTACGTGTAAGTACATGTATGTGTCAGTATAATTGTGAGCCTCAGTTGCATACACAGCCATATGGCCAAGGGTTTTTAACAAGTTAATCTAATTCAACACACAATACATGCACCGCCACCGAAGGAGTTTTCTTTTTATTTGTCAATTTACTAGTTCTGCGTGCTGACATTGTTTAAAGAGGCAGCTTCAACTCAGGAATATTAAATCTGGCATCACTCAATTCTCTCACGTTTTCAAGACAGTAGACATGTGTTTTTCATTTTATTTTAGGGCACATGGCTGGAAGCCAAATAAAGACATTGCTTTGACTGAACTTTTCAGTGGCAAAGAGCTGTCATTCTAATTTAAAAGCCCAGGTCAATACCTAAATGAATCCCAGTCCAGTTTAATCTGATTAAAAAGAATAAATATGCAATTCCCATTTTTTTCAGGGGTAATACATGTGACACAGATGAATAATGACAAGGGCCCTGCTCCTTTCCTCCTTTAGTTATTAGAAAATTGAAGTAAAAACCTGTAGAGATGGAGAACATGGCCTTAATATAAAAATATCATACCAATGTGATTTCCAAAAATATTCACAAAGTATTTTTTTCACAAATTTCAAAATCAAGTGTATCACTTATGTTCTCTTTCATGCAGTATATCCAATACATTAAAATATTTTGAGCTATGTTACCTCACACAAGTTGAACAATCACTATCAAATCATTACTACCCAATGTTTCTTAATTTTTCATTTTTTTAACCTGGCATTTTTGTATGCTAAAACATTTATTGGAGACATCATTTATTTTTGTGCTGGGTGGTATGGGTTAGAATGGCATCATGCATATGAATTGATGTAGTGTGATGGAGGAGAATGATTGAAGTATTCTTTGTTAATGGGGGTGTTTAGTGATGCCACCATCATTGTCTATAAATGGCGTCAGGACAGGGATGCAGTGCATTTTTTTACATTTTATTATCAAACTAGGTAAGTATCTAGTTGCCTGTAAATGAAATAAACTAGTTAGCTAACTAGCAAGACCAACGATTTTCAACCTTATTTACTGTCTGGCAAACAAACTGGACTTCAGTAAGATTTTCGTTAGCAAGCTCAGACCTCAATCAAATTTCAAACTTTTTACAAGAAAACTGGCAGAAAATCATATAACGAAGTACTTTGTAATATAGGCATCTATCTAGCAAGTTAACTAACTGCCTAACTCATTACCTGGCTTTTTAACTAGCTAGTGACCCAGAGAGAGCCAGCTAACTACCCAGCAAGTCAGCTAGGTAGTCTGTCACTTATCTAGCTAACTACAGGTATAGTTATATAACTAACTAGTTAGCCACAAGTCACAAGACGTATGTACAGTAGCTTGTGACCCATTTCACCCTGACATGCTAGTTTGCAACTGGTTGGGAATAGCCAATTGAAATTGGGAATGCTGAGGACTATGTTTTAACCTTACTAGCTGCTATCAGATAAAATATTGTGCAATGCTCTTTTTAAACTGATAATGACAGTAAATGAATTCCAGAATTTTTGTTCTGTTTGTATCCATTAAGATATTGTTGCTATAAAAGCAATATGTTTAACTCTGTAGATATTATTAAGTATTATTAACTAGCTAGCTAGCTAACTAGCTTTAATGCACAAACTAAGAAGAGAAGAGTGAGAGGAGGAAATGAAGAAAAAGGTAACAGTAGTATTACATATTCCCTTTGATAGTAGAGTCATCACAGTGATAATACATGCAAATACAAAGGTTAACATGCCAATAAATCAAAGAGCATTCACAAAATCAGCAACATCGCTTGCTCAATCAACCAATCACTAAATCAGTTCATTCATCAGTGAGACGTAAACCTGCACTGCGGGGAACGTAAGGGAGGACACATGTGGCCCAGGGAGAAACCAACCTGAATGGGTTCGCTCTGAGCTGGTGTGGGAGCTGCTGGTGCTGAAATCTTGTGATTGGTTGTGTGGTATTCTATTAGAAAAGCCTTCAGCCAATCGGTAGTCGGAAGTGAAAAGTAGTGCTAGGGGGGTCAAAGGGTAAAAATCACAGTGGTATGAGGGTTCGAGGCACAGGCACATGCTGAGCATGCAGTTAGAGAATCAGGCAAGCTGTTGAAAGACAGTCTGACAGATATACAGACTGGCAGACAGAGACACAAACCGCACTCCCTGTCTCTCACAAACCACAGCGAGTCACTCAATCTCTGACACAGTCCACTCACACATACAGTACCAGTCAAAAGTTTGGACACACTTTCCTTTCTTTATTTTTACTATTTTCCACATTTTAGAATAATAGTAAAGACATCAAAACTATGAAATAACACAAATGGAATTATGCAGTGACCAAAAAAGTGTTATAAACAAATCAAATCTTATATTTTAGATTTGTCAAACTAGTCAAAAAATGTTTTTTTAAAATTAAAGATTTTTTGCAAAGAAAATCATGCATAGGCATTAATGTAACTATATTTGTCTAAGAAACAAATTTCAAGCATTTAAGCGTAAGTCTTTGAGTCTTTGAATGCATTTTTCCCATTATCTTAATCAGGTGTGTCCAAACTTTTGACTGGTACTGTATGCATGCACAGTCACACCAAAGTAAACACATAGATGAGTACAGAGGCCCCAGATGGCTCTCCACCCCTCCTGTATGGTCTCTCAACTTACTGTTGTTGCAGGAGCTGTCAGTTAGAGCGTATCCCAGGCCGTCTTGCTTAGACTGGAGGGAGGCCTTCCACCGGGGGTCAGGCAGATCGACACCCAGCTCATGGAAGCTGGCAGACTGCAGGATCTGGGTGGTGGCGTAGGGCGTGGCTTGAGTGGCTTGGCTGGGGATCCGGTAGCCTGCCTTGCTGCTGAAGTCAATACTGCTGTAGATGGCACCGTCCGACAACATGGTGCCTGTCTTCTCACCATGCCCTATGGGCAAAACATCTGAAGGAGACAAAAGGAGAGTGCGAGCTGAAGAGAGAGAGAAAGGCAAAAGGAGACAGTGTATTGACAGCTCAGAAAAGATGCAGGGACATCAGCTCTGTGGAGTGATGGAAAGGGACTTGAACCCTAGAAAGTGTTTGAGTCTGTGATGGATTTGGATCTCTGTCGATCATCCTCCAGAAGCAGTTCACAACAGGGTAATTAAATAATGCACCTTTGCAATGCAATGAATGACAGAAATCAGCCTGTGTAAGAATGACCATGTTGAAATACTAAGCTTTGCTGAAGTGTAAACCTGAGAGTTCAGAGAAATGCCAGACCCAGCTCAGGTTGACCCTCCATGCTATTCTAAGCAGCCCAGGAGAGGTGCAGGGTGTGGCACTCTCAGTATCTGAGCTCATTAAAGACAACCCAAGCTCCTCAGATCCTGAACTGGGGTTACTCAGCTCTCTAAAAAATTAATTGCCTTAAGACAAGAACTGCAGGCACTTTAAACCCCCATTCCCAGGAGCCTCAACCTCTGGCTCTCTTGTTCCCTTTGAGGATGTCATGTGACATAAAGCCAAGACAGCATGTAGCTGCCCTCTCCTTTCTACACACTCTGTCTCTGCTCATCACTCTTTTTCCCTCTATTATTTCCCCTGTCTTCCCCTGAATGAATCATGGGATGTGACACTGATGAGGAATATTTTCCATTATTTTGGATGTGGCAATGTGTTTGTAGAGCTGCTAATCCAGTCACCTCCCTCTTTGGGCATTCTCCTACACTGACATCATCACACCTGGGTTCAGTGCCACTCCTCCTTTACCTCCTCGGCCAAAGTTGGCCACACCCTTGGGACCCCTGGAGCTGGTATTAACAGGCAAGCTGGTAGAGGGCCAGGAGTCACCCAGCCAGGGGAACCTCGGGTCGCCAGCCTTCAGCAAGCCAGGCCGACTGTAGGAAAGAGGGAAGGGAAAGGTCAGCTTTCAGCTGTACATTTTAATGTGTATGTTGATTGTTAACTATATATCCACTTATAGATGCATCTAAACATCTTACATGGAGTGGATAGA
The DNA here is from genome assembly GCA_019176425.1 of Megalops atlanticus. Lineage (NCBI taxonomy): Eukaryota > Metazoa > Chordata > Actinopteri > Elopiformes > Megalopidae > Megalops > Megalops atlanticus. The sequence continues at coordinate 36,574,104 of CM032877.1, forward strand.
ATGGGACTATGCAAATTTTAAAGACAGCAGTAGAGCTCTAAACTTGTTTCATATTGTGTTCACATGCATTTGTCCTGCATTCTGTATACACAGTACAGCCCAGGATGCTTAAAGTAGGGGGAACAAATGGCCCAACAGACTCATGTAAATCTAGACAAACCCATAAATCCCAACAAATCCAGTTTATGACTCCTCATACCTCCGGGAGAATTGGGCTCTGGCTAAACAGATTCACATAAAGTGCAGTTCAGAGCAAAATAAAATTGCATTTTTTATGAAGATATGCACAGGCCTTCTGTTGGGTCTTGGATCCAGGAGCCGTATATGAGTCTCCATGGCAACTGCAATGTCAAGGTTCTTTGGCTTGTTTGACAAACCCACCAGCTCTCATAAAAAGGGCCCAGTGTGTTGTACAAATATTGATCCTAAGATATATAGCATCTTAACACAATCTACAGATTATAGAACATACAGTGGGAGAAGAGAAGAGAGTGAACACCTTGTTACCTAATCATTGCTCAGTTAGAGATAACAAATGAACACATTTCATCTGAGGACAGCCCATGTATTTCTCCCTTCAGGCAGATGGGGACTTCAAGACGTCTGAGATTTCCAAAGTACATAACGCATCAGGGGTTCACACACACACACACATACACACACACACACACACACACACACAGACACACACACACACACACACACACACACAAACCAAACCTCTCCCTCTGAGACAAAGGGGGGCGAGGGGGTGCTTGATGTATTGTGGGCATCTCTGCTCCCCTGCGTAATTAAGCTTATATCATTACACAGCAGCACGCACAGCCAGAATACTAGCCCATGGAACATTACCACACCACTCCAGAGGGGGCACCCACTCTCCTCTCATCTGCAGAAAGCACAAATTATCAGATAAAGTCCATCTCTTGGCTTCAATGGTTTCTCTTGATTGGATCAGAGAGATTTATGAATTCAGCTGTCTGAGCACATTGACACACGCATATGTTTTTGCACCCTTTGTGTGCTCTATGTTTATCTGAGATATATCTATTGTTATGCCCATCTTACTTGAGGCTTGGCACATTTGGGGTCTGAGGTTTGTTTTAATGGCATGCACATTTGTCACAAAGCCGTGTAAAGCCATCCCAGAACGGGAGAATCTGCAACCAATAAATCATCATTACAGATGAGCCAATGACAGCTTTTTATTGGCAATAGATGGAGAGTTGCAGACTCCTTGCGGTTTTCCCATCCCCGGAGTAAAGTCAGAACTGAACTGAGGCCAGTGCAAACTGATTGAGCTGTCTAGCTTGGGAGGTCAAGTTCACGCCTGGGGGGAAAAAATCCAGCAGATTTCAGATAAGTCTTTTAATCACCACTTGATTAACACCTGAGGCAACAGGGGATTCCAGTTCCTTTTACAGCCAATGATTCCAACTGTGTCATTAAGGACAAAATGAAATCCAGACCTGGCTTCGCTGGACTGGACTCTGCCATGCCTGCAGTATGGTATTGATTGGAAGCAAGAGATGGTCCTGACTCAGTCATTGGAGCCACTTCCCAGGAGCCCCAGTAACAGCGGGGAATGTCTCACCTTCCATTGCTCATCAAGGCTCTATCCCCACGCTGGAATGTCACTGCAGTCCCCCGGGAAAGTGGGTAAGGGACAACGCCGGACATCGCCAGAAAGACAGAAGAGGACAAAGACATCAGAGACAGAGAGACAGAAAGCAGAGACAAGAAGAAAACATTAAATCAACTTCGGGAATGTTACAGTCACACCACAAGGTCTGATCTTCAGAATGTAATCTTTCATGAAAACTACAAGAATTCTGACTTATATTATCCTGCACAATGTTGAACCAAACACATAATTAATAAGAGTATATTTGCATATAAAGCAGTAATGGATCTATTCAGAAAATTGAAACTAGCTGTCTACTCTGCTTTCAAGATTTTCAATAAAATTTTGTTGATATAATAAATAAATGACAGCAGAATTTTGATTTACTAGCCATATGATATGCAAATGAATCATATTAACATTAATAAATAAATTCTAGTGAACTACAGTATTGCCTGTGATTTAGGTAAGATGTAGGGAAGTGCAGATATAATGGGGACATCAAAACCATCCCATAATTCCGACATGTGGATTTTAAGCAGTGAGCCTTGCACTGATAACCCTGCTAAGTTCTAAAAAGTATTTTTTCCCATTTTGTCACAACTGCACTGCGTTAAATCATATTATAAAGATGCTATGTTTCAGCTGAGAAGTCAGCTAACAGTCAAAATCTGTTTTCCAAAGTTAAAAGGAAGGTTAAAAGTTTCCTTCACTCCTGCTGAATGCTGATTATGATCAGAGGTCCTGCATATAAAACTCCACAGGAAACAGAATAAAAGGGTTAGTTTTGGAAATCGTCCCATGAAGTGGAGAAAAAGAGAAAAATAGTTAGGTTCAGAGTGCTGCTAGTAATATGGCACATTTGGTGCACAGATGAAGATGATGACAGCGGGGATTCTGTCTGTTAGATCTGGTGTGCTTTGTTAGAGTTTGGGGAAAAGATATGAAAGATAGATAAAAGAAATGCAAAAGGTAGAAGAGGCAGAGCATGAGGAGAGCAAAAAAGAGTATTACAGGAAGTGTTGAGGCATTTGTAAGTATAACGCATTATGATACCCCAGGAAATCCCAAACTGGATGTGAACAGCCAGATAAAATAGCAAGCCATAGCGAGAAAAATGTGTTATCTGTGATGATGGACATGATGCTGAAGATGCTGCTGACGATACACTGCATAGCATCATCTCCTTTTCATATTAATGTGGGGCACTGCAAGAGGAAAGCTCTGGTTTCAGGCTGGCGTTGACCAGGAATGTAGCAGGATGTAGCACTCCTCCTCTATTATTCAGGATGATAAGTGGACTACAGGGGGGAAAAAAGATCCATTTTCCAATTTTCACAGCCAAGTTTGTTTTAATTTTCTCCATTTATTTCTTTTTCTCTCTATCTGCCAGGCACTCAGCTATAACTACAGTTGTGCTCAGAGATAACTACAGTTAACGCTGGCGCCAGAAATAAATTGGATTGGACAGCTGCAGCCCTTTTTTCTTGTGTTCAAGGCCAGACGTGGCACTGGAGGAGTCACTCTCAGATTGATAAAGACTTTCATTTGAGGCAAGGGTGCGAACAAGTCAAGGCCCCCAGCTTGTTAAGTTAATCTGTATGGACCCTGAAATACATGATTGAAATGACAACAGAACATCAAATGCAATAAATCAACAAAATAAAAAATTTATAACACACAAGAAAAAAATAAATCACAAACTCCTCACAGAGAAGAGAAGACAGGAAAGGAGAATGAGAGAGAGAGAAAAAGAGAGAGGGAAGGTGTTTCTCTTATGAGGAATTCATAATGGATGTACACACAAACAACTGGATGCACACACTGGTCAGCTAATTGAGGAAGGGAAGAGTTTGCAATCCTCCAAAAAAAAAAACATCTACATGCATTTGCCATTTTAAGTGACCTTCAATGACTCTGCCAATCAGCAGCTACACCAGTCCAAACTATAACTTTTAATTGAAAGAGGCCACTTGCATTAGCATGATTTCTTTACTTCCAAGTGTTTGCAAACTCTGAATTTACTCAGCCAAGCATGTCTCTGAGAGGATGATGACCATAGAAATATAATAACTAGAATGGTTTCACTCTATACAAGCAAAGATTGAATGTGTGCAAATTCAATGGCTTGGCTATCATAAGAGACATGACTGAATAGTGGTTTGCTGCTGTGATTTTGGAGAACCAGGTTGGTTTGACCTGCATATATTGAATCATGATCTAATTTCAGACATGGAAGCTCTATAGTAGTTAAATAAAATTTGTGCCACTCTAGTAATTCTATATCTGAGATGAGGATATGGGACAAATGACCAGTACCTGCACGGGTGAAGGTGAAGGACTGGACTGCAAAACAAGAAGACAGAGAAAGTTGTGTGTTAAAGGCCTGTTGCATTTGTCTGTTGGGCTCTGCACACCATACTGGGGGCAGGGCTGGAAGAAGTTATAGGTGTGATTTTGTGTGGCTGGTGGTGTCAACTATAAGCCCCGCCCCCCCAAAAAACTGCACCCAAGAGAGCAGGCAGAAGACATGCCTGAAGCCTGGACACTATAAATGCATAACAAACAAAGCTACCAATCATGGGCACAGCAAATTCTAACTAATTCAACCTTCACACACTGCTCTGATAGATTCCAGCCATCATGGAAAAGGTGCATGCATCAGCAGGGTTAAGGTTCTGTGTGGTTCCTTGTGTTGCAGCATGTCCCGAGTCTCATTTATACAGTTGTCTGTGTTTCGGCAAGCTCAAGAGGTCTTGCCTGTATTTTTGTACGATTCAGCTGGAAAAGAGCATAGTGCGCATCCTTGTGTTTCACCAGTTACGGGGTGTCTCACTGGTGCGATTCCCTATGTTTCAGCAGATACAGATTGTCCTACCTATGTAGCTCCCAATGTCTCTCTCACCGGTGTAATTCCCTGTGTTTCAGCAGGTACAGAGTGTCTCACCAATGCAGCCCCTAATGTGTGTCCCTTACCTGCATAGTTGCTCAGGCCCTTCCTCTTCTTCCTCCTCCAGTAGAGCCAGGCACTGAAGCCCATGAGGATGATCCAGCAGGCTCCCCCGAGGCCTGCGATGAAGGCTGGCTGTCTCAGCACATCCGAGAGGCTGCTGTTCCCTTCCGCATCCGTCATCCCGTCCTTCAGCTCTTTTCCTGAGAAGATACACAGCATAAATTAATGTTAATGCGTGTGTTTGTATGTGTGTGAGTGTGCATGTGTGTACTTCAGATGGAAAAAAAAAAACATGGACACAGAGAGAGTTAATTCAATAATCTACTCAACTTTAATAAGCAGGACATGAAATGGACACAGAAGGGGAGGGGGTTTCATTTTATGACACGGCAGCTGTGCTGTGAAATCTGTTTTGCAGCCCTCCTTCTGAGCACCGACCAAAACTACATCATTAAACCTGAGGTGAGCTGCCTTTTTTGCTCTGTTTCAGTCAGTAGTGTTTTAAGTTCACCACAAAGAAAAGGGCAACTTGTGTACAAGGAGTATAAACCTTCTTTTGTATTGATCCTGTAGCTCTGAGAGGCTTGTGTATCCTGTACTGTTTGATGAGACATACAACACCTGGAGTGAGAGGAGGTCATCTATCACAGCACAGTGATATAGTGTGGTATACCAAATGTAACATGACTGTTGAATTGGCTATTATCCATGAACAAAAGGCAAGCAGACAGGAAACTAAATTGCATGTGCATGCTCCAGCCCCCCCTCCCCCACCACTCTTCTCCCTCACCAATCACAATGGGCTGGGGTTCACTCTTGACCCCCACCCCGGCGCTGGTGCTGGCAGCCACCTCCACGCGGTACTGTATTCCTGCCTGCAGCCCCCCTACCACCACCGAGCGGATTGCTGCGTCCACCGTTTTATTCACATGGAACCGCGTCTCGTTCGCCAGGCACCAGATCTGAGAGGAGAGAGAGAGAGAGAGAGAGAGAGAGAGGGAGAGGAGAGAGAGAGAGAGAGAGAGAGAGAGAGAGAGAGAGAGAGAGAGAGAGAGAGAAAGAGAGAGAGAGAGAGAGAGAGAGAAAGAGAGAGAGCAGGAAGAGAGAAAGAGAGAGAGCAGGAACAGGAACAGGGCCACAGAGGAAAAAAGGGAAGGAGGGTTGGAGAAGAGCTGTCAAGTTAAGCTCCGTGGCATTTCACATAAACAAAGCTGAATACAAATGTTGTACAAGGAGCAGATTTTAGGATCTTGCATTCCCAGGCTCCCACCTTATATTCCTGTATGATGCCATTTTGGTGGTCTGGAGGTGGGGGGTCCCAGGAGATGCTGATGGAGGTGCTGTTGTGGTTCCCTAGAGTGAGGACAGTGATCTGCTGTGGGGGGGCACTTGGAGCTAGGAGCGAGGCGGCGGGCACAGAGACACAGATGAAAAAATTAGGCATTCTGAAACTGCAGCCATCAAATATCACACCTGACACAATATGGTCATTTTTGGTAGATGCTGTTTTTCATAAGGGCAAATATCTCAAACTGATACACATACACACAGGATGCACAGAAATTTCATAAAAGCCATTACTTCTTATGCTTAAGCGACTGAAACAACCGGGTAAAGTTGTCAACCGCTTCCAGCCAAAAAAAAGGTCAGTCTCCGCACAAAAATGGGATAATCCCACAGCAAGCGGAGGAACAATCCACCATGAGAGCAGGCGGGGGCACCGGGCCTCGTTACCCTCCCACTGATGTTAGTCTAATTAAAATGCTCGCCTGACAGAGCAGGCACTCACTGAAAAATAACTTTTCCTCATTTCCTCAGTGCCATGCTGGGTGGGCTAAGTGCAGCAGAACACTGATTAGTCAATTATTCCAGCATTCCATCTCTCCCTCTCTTTGCCTCTCCCTCTCCTTATGTCATCACACTGTGACACGTGTCAGAAAACAGAAAGAGGAGGGAGGTTCACCCCCAGTCACAACATCCACAGGCGTCTCTCCATCCTCGCAGCAGGCGAAGTTAAGATGCAAGGTCCTCACAATGTACGGGCATGGCCGAGGCCAGCAAGTGACGCAGTGCCAGTGGATCAACTTTGATTAAGGACACACAGGCATTACCACAGCGAATACTTCATTTGCTTTGTATGCATACTCTGTCATGTATGGCAGTGAAGGAGATGCAAACAAGGCCTTGTCGTGCTGTGTCCTTATGTCACATATGATGGTGGTAGCTGTAAAAGCTGAGGTTAAGCGGCAACTAAACACTCAACACTACAGCGTCAATCTCAACTGGTCCACTAGTTCAGACATTCTATGCTAACAAACCCCACCAATTCCATGATCTCCTTTGTACCCCCCAGAGCAAGTGTGGTAAGCATGTTAGGGAAACACCCATAGGTATACAAATACTAGATTGGCTGTGAGTCATCTGATTAATTTATCTACTGTAATTTGTGAATGACTATCCCGTGAAGTGGGACATCTTGAACACATTCACAAACTGACTACTTAGATTTCTAGATGATAAATTACATTTGGTTTTGGACAAATGATTTGACACTATGCAATCAGCTCACTCAGCACATGTAAACACTTGGTCATTGCTTTAAATGTGGTAACTCTGTTTCTATTGTCACAGCTAATTGAGAATCAACTCAAATTCTCTAGTAATGCTGCTAATGGCTGGGCTTAGTTGTCCCTTCAGAAGGACATGCAATAGACACATTTAGCGAAATGGATAGGGCTCCACAGGCAGGGCCAAGAGCACTCTCTGAGTAAACTTCACAGCACTGGAACGCGGACAAGTGCATGTTCTCCCTGGGCCCAGGCCATTTACACCTCCCAGATGGACTGCGGCATTAGGGGCTTGTTTTAATAGTGACAAATTAGAGACAGAGAAAAGGGAGAGAGGGGGAAGAGGGAGTGATGAAGGAGAGCACCCGCCACCGGATCATCGCCGCAGAAGCTGTAATTGTGTTAATGGAGGACAGGAATTTGAATCACTCTGTGCTCTGTAATCCTCAATAAATCTCCCATCTCCTGCTGTCCCCCAGAAAGCAAGAGAGAGCGAGAGAGAGAGGAGGAGGGGGAGAGAGCGAGATGCGCTAGCATTTATTAGTCCTGCAGAGACTGCGGGGACACCAGGGTGTGAGAGGGACATGTCACAGTGGCTCAGACGGGTACACAGAAAGGGGACAGGGGAATAGTGTGTACATGTGTGTGTACATGTCTGCATTGCACATGTATTATTATTATTATTATTATTATTATTATTATTATTATTATTATTACTATTATTATTATTATTATTGTTGAAGTGTCATGAGCTAAATGTAGGCTGTGTCCTGGCTTAAGGAAGCATGATGTGGGTTCAGAGATTCTGCAGTGATGGCTAGAAGTCCATTCCATCAAATGGGGGAAGGGGGCAGTGAAGAAAACAGGCTTTTAATAAAATTGCAAAGAAGGTACAGGACAGATCAGGCAGATCCTCGCTATGAGTGGGAGTATGCCAGAACATCCCATGTCCCATATCAGAAACAATGAATGAATAAATGCCAATGAGCGCCAAAACCATGCTTTTACCATCCTCTGTGGTGCGTGCCGTCACGGACTCGCTGTCCACGCCCTGGAACTCATTGAAATAGGGCCGGACCTTGATCTCGTAGACCACGCCTTTCTTGAGGCCAGACAGCACCACGCTGCGCTCTGAGGGGACCCTGAGATCCTGGCTCTGCCAGCTCCCTGGGGACGGCAGCCCCGACGTCTGTCTGTACAGCACCCGGTACCCTTGAATGAACTGAGACAGGTGGTCCACCTGTTCCAGGGAGCGACAGTGTAGCAGAAGCAGCAGAGGACCAGGGTGTGAGGAAAGAGGAGGAGGAAATGAGAGAATGAGGTACAGTTTTAATAACTGTGACAGAATGTGGCTAGCAATTCAGCTGTTATGATTGCGACAGGGAGCTTATTCAACCACATATCTATATTGAAACATCAAAATCAAAAATGAGAAACAAAAAATGAGACAAATCAGAACAAGTCTGACTAGCGAGAAACAGAGAAGGGGTAAGATAAAGAGAAAATGAAAGGGCTGCAAGAAAGAGATGAAAAGGAGGAGAAGAACAACATCAAGAAGAAACCAGAGGTAGAAAGGGGCAGGTGAAGCTCATGCTCTGCAGAAGTGCAAGCTCTCCCCCTGGAATGCACTGCGGCAGATCAAACCTGTCATTGTTTACATTGCCCTTTTAGCACCAGGACTAACACTTTCCACTTGATCCGCACACACTCCTTCACCATGGCACTGGAAATACAAGAAGTGCACCGCCATAAAAGAAATACACATGCATGCATTCCGAATAATGCCTGCACTTGAGACCTCAGGAGGGTCCCACAGGAACAATATGGGCTTCAAGTGCAAGGCTTGAAACTAGGTGCCATTAAATGAAGGAATTCTATGGATGAGACATGCGGAATATACAAGGAAGGCGCTGAATGCATATCGGTCTATTATCATAGAGACAGAGCGCAGAGAAGCGGCACACCGAGCAGATAAGGGTTCTTGTTCTGTAAACCAAGCCCCATCTGCCCAAAGAGAAGTGATATCAGTCCAGCAGGGGAGGGGAGTACCTCACAGTAATGGCCCGTTATCAGTGGGAGAGGCAAGCAGCACTTTTAACGGGGACATAAAGCAGCTGTTCCTCCACTGCCGATTCAGAGTAAACAAGAGGAGAGGCTTCTCCCCGCTGAGCCTGCGTTTCATTAATGGAACTCACCGTCCATGTGACCTGGATGTCGGTGGGGCTAAGGACCACGGGGTTGTGCAGGCGAACGATGACATCACCCAGTTCCTTCTGCACGTGTCGGTGGTCAACGCCTGGCGCAGGGGGTCTGATGTCTGGAAAGACGGGAGAGGGAGGGGGGAGAGAGAGAGAGAGAGAGAGAGAGAGAGAGAGGGGAGTCAGGAAGACAGGTCCCTCGGCGGCACTTCCTTAATTACTCTTCACATAAACCAGGCCCCTCTGGGAGCAGTCGGAGAGAAAGTCTGGGGTAGAGAGCCCTCATTAAAAGCATAAGCTGTTCTGCCTCTAATGCAATCCTTCTAAGGACACACACCATCACAGTGCTTTCGAGCCTTTCCGCTGGAGTGAGAAATGTATGTAATCTGAATGCAGATTACTTCACATGCTGGAGAAATGATTTGGGTCTGGGAAAACCACACATGAGAGAAAGTGCTCTTTCCGCATCTGAGTTTACAGCACTGGCTGAAGTCAACAGAATAACCACATCATTTGCTCCAAACTCCACAGGATCGCCTGGGGAAAGGGGGATGAGTGAGCACAATTTTCACACTCCATTTCCTAAAAGGGCACTTGTATGGGTTTTCACTGTGAGAGCTTTTAAAATCTTAACACTTTACTCAGGATTCCCATTTCGACCACAGCATGGAAATGTCCAGGGCTTGCTCTGGTTCACGTGTCTGCCATTGGAGCACAGCGATGCGCAAATTAGGAAATGATTTCATACAGAGAATGTTTTTTAAAGACACAAGCTCAAACAACAGAGTGTAAGTCACGGATCACGTACTGTGCTGAGCAGAAATGTCACTGGCGCATAACCAGCATCCTTGTTGGCTCCAGTTCTGTCTCTTGTTAAATTCCAGTTCATTTTATCCTGTCATACAGAAGCTTTACCAACCATTTGTAAATACTGCTGAAAGTCCCCTCGCACCCCCTTGCCAAATCCCTTCTTTCCCTCAGGCCTGACCTGTGCTGGCTCGCTCACATATGTACTTGTGGATCGCATATGGGTACAGTACCTTGAGTGCGGACAGGCTCGGATATGGGGCTTGGATCACCGAGGCCCTGGGTGTTGACAGCCCGGACGATGAACAGGTAGATGGTGTTAGGCCTGAGGCCTGTGACAGTGAACTGCGTGCCCCTCACATGGTCTGCCACTGTCTGCCAGCTATTACTCACCAGCTGGCTGCAGTGGTAGGAGGTGAGAAGAGAGAAAATCAACAAATCAATCATTCTTAGTTTACCGTAACGCTCCTTACAATGCAGTTTGCTCTGAAAATATCAAGCACAAGGTCCTGTCACCCTCCAAAAGAAAATGTAACAACAAGTGCAGTGACGATATGAATTATAATACATATGCAAGGACCTAACAGGGTCTAAATTGCATATAATGCCTGTTATAATACTAGTTAAGTTTCACAAGGGAGAACACTTATAGAACACTTATATGCAGCCGTGGTCCTTCATGGCTGGGATCCGAGACATTTCTGCTCTCCTGGAGCACTTAACCTCTGATTTGACTCTGTAATCACTATTTCGACCAAAACAATTCAGCCACTCATCAAAGCAGTTGGCGGTTACTCCATGCCTAAGAGCTTCACTGGTTCTGAATCTGTATGAGTACTAGACACATGTTGTTCTGAATGGGCGTGTGAATACAGTGGGTTATAGCTGAAGTGTGCTTTGTTTCACTGCAGCTCCTGAGAAGACAAACCTGAATGCCTCAATGACAAAGGAAGACACTGGTGAGCTCCCCGCAGGCCCAGGTTGCCAGGACAATGACACACTGTTCTTGGTGACATCAGTGACCTGCAGGTCAGAGGGAGGCCCGGGGAGATCTCCCAAGTCTTGGCTTAGAGAGTCAGCGACCCCGTCCGTTTCTGACAGGGAAATCAGGGTGGAGGACAAGAAGACGATGACAGGTGGAAGAATAAAGCAGTAAGAAACTAGAAGTAATCAAGAGAACTGAATGCCGTAATAATGACAAGATTCCAAGAGGTCCCCTGCCTTCCCTATCTACACATAAGATACTTTTGCATTTGAGGCATATACCTTATTATATATTATATTATATTACATTATAGCATATGCCATATTAACTTTGAGCTAGACTCATGTTATGTTAGAGTTACAGCAACCAGATAAATGCATACAATGTACAGGAGGGGCTATGCGATGAGAGTGGCAGTGATTGTGGCAGTGGGCACCTTACCCCTGACTTCCAGGAAAGCACTCCATGATGTCTCTCCACTGGAGCTGGAGGCCACACAGGTGTAAACCCCCGAATCTGATAGCTGCAGGTCAATCAATCAATCAAACCAAACAGTCAGTTAAAAAAACTGCACCAGGCTAAGACAAAAGAATAATTTCATCACACAGACATCCCCCCCAAAAAAAAAAAAATTTTGAAATGATAGCCTTTCTATTTGCCACATACACCCCCCAACAGAGCAGGATAATTGGTTCAGAAAGCTGATGACAGCTGGCCCCGGTCTCTGGAACCTTGCTGATGTTGTTTGTTGCTTTTCAACCCTGTGGCTCCCCTCAATCTATTAAATAAAACGTCAGCAGTCCACCGCTTTGTCAAGCAAAATTGTTATATTCCAGTGAGAGCACGACAGGAGGGAGCGGAATGTGAGGGGACATTTTTAAATTTGTCCTTCACTTCGTACAAATGTGTGTGTGCATGTGTGTAGGTGGTGGTAGAATGTGTGTGTATGCATTTGCATTTGAGAGGGAACATGATGTGTGTGAGTGGGCACGTGTGTGTACTGTATGTGTGTATGTGTGTGCACGTGTGTTGAACAGTCCCAAGTGGACACAGTAAATGCTGTCTCTGATCCAGTTTGATCGTGTTAATGACAATCCATGTTCATGACATTCATGTAAAATGTCAGCATTACTTGTCTCACGACACAAAATTCTGAGGAGAAAGAGAGCGAGAAAAAGATTGTGGAAAAGTCTACAGGAATCAAATGGAGAAGGAAACAGAGGAGGAAAGGATAGAGAGATTGGAAGAGCAAACAGGGAAGCTTGTTTTCAGTGTGGCTTCTGTAGTGGGTGGTCTATTACACTTCATACAAATGTGTGTATATGAGCGCATGTGTGTCTAGGAAGGGAACATGGTGTGTTTGCATGTGTGCATGGAAGAGATAAGAGGGTATCCAGCTTGCTTTGAGCTGATTCTGTTGTGGATGTTTATCAGTAGTCAGTTTTGTATTTGTATATTGCAATTCGTATGACCTACAGACTCACCTTGGTGTTCTTGATCTGCAGGCTGCCCAGGTCCAGCAGAGACAGGCGCGGGTCCTTGCCCAGCAGGCTGACCCCGTCCTTCAGCCACGTGATGGTGGGTGCCGGTTCCCCCGATGCCTGACACCTCAGCAGTGCCACGCTGTCCTCGCCCAGCGTCTGATTGGCCGGTCCCTGTCGGATGATGGGCGGCGGCCGGTCCATCAGCGCTGCGTGGGTTGTGATGAAGTCACGTGATCAACATGCCGTTGATAAGACAATATACACTCACAGCAGTGGGATTTTTTTCACTGACCCCAAATGAGTGACAGTTATATACACTGTATACATTGCAAAACCGAGGAAATATAAAAGTACAAGGGTGACATGTTGTTGTTGATTAGTCATATATTACCTATTTGTGTCCTATAATTGGGTCACAGTGTAAAGACCAGCCCTGGAATTCTGCATGTGAATGTCGATTGTGCAAGGGTCAAACAAAAACTTCATGATCCTCTGCAGTATCCAGTGTGTCCCTTCTGTAAAATCTAAAACATGGCAGAATGGTGCAGAATGGTTGCACAGGGCAAAGCATCATGGGCAACATAAAATGAACTTCTGCTTTGTGTCAATGGGGTCAAAAGGATGACAGAAGGTCAATTAAATCTCAATGGCTTGTGAACATCATGGCCACTTCTATGAATGGCTTGAATTTTGTCAACACTTTGTGACTTTTATGAATGCTACTAAATATAGAGGAGCATAATGTCCATCTTGATTGATTAATTTTGAATGTTAATATCTTCTGTGTATTATTATTATGGACTGTGTATTAAGGAGACAGTTTGAGTTTCAGAACTGAGTATCGGGTGCAGTGGCTTTTGGAAGGTATCAGCGGGCGTGGATTAATGAGTTCAGACCTGAGACCATAATTAGTAAGTCTTCTTCGCTCAACCTTTCAACACATTCACACACTCTCTCTCGTTCACCTCCGACAGGCCACATCAAAATAAAGGCAATTAAGATGAAAGCACTTACGGAAGACATTGATTTATTTGTTACAGTCAATTGTGGCTGCAGGTGAGATGGGAGTGGCAGCAAGTGAGTGAGGCTATGGTGGCAGGTGAGTTGGGGCATTGTGGTGAGTGTGTCATGGTGATGAAGCAGGTGTATTTAGATAAAGTGCAGCGCTCTTTACCATCTGTGACCTCCAGCTGGGCCTTGGCCTGGATGCTGCCAGCCACTGTCAGGGCCTGGCATATGTAGAAGCCAGCATCTGCGCGCTGCACAGAGGAGATGGTGAGATTTCCACTGGGGGACACAAAGAAACGACTGCTGGACTGCTGGGGCAGGCTGGGGAATAACAGATCCTGCAGGAAGAGTAGGAGGTAGACGAGGTGTCAAATAAAAGTATATTGACACATACACACACAAATGCCTCACACACATATACACATACATTATATTGATAATATCTCTTTTTTGAAGAAACCATTAAAACCACAGTGCACTGCACTGCAATGATAACCTCTATTTTGATTTTCCATACACTTGTAACTCTTAATTTGCATTTATAAAAGCCTAGGCATTGATTAGAGTGGCTGAGGGAATGATGACAAGCTGGCTTTGAGTATCTCCGAACACGCGGACACTAATGAGCCATGTCAAAGGACTGGTCTCAGCACAACAACCCATCCATCAAGCGGGTCAGCAGTTTCATTTCCTTTCATTTTCATAATCACATCACCATCCTGTTTACCAGCTCTCCCTCTAACACCTCTCCCTCACTGCCTGGGTCCAATTCAGAACGGAGTGATTCAAGGTCAACTAGCGGATCAGGGGTCTTTCATCCACCCAGGGCCGCTTCATAATCAACGCCAACGACAAGGGGAGATCGGGCAGGGATGACGGACAAGCGCCGCGCAGGCGGCCACTGGCAAGTGCCGCACACTCTGGGGCTTCTCCTTTAATCATTTTCCCGCGCTCAAAGTCCACGGAGTCAGTGAGCAGAGGGAAAGGAAGACATTAGCCGCATTCAATTACAGCCTGATGATGTTAATGCTGAAATTTATGCTGTTTTCTTTTTCTAATTAGCCCCATCCCCCAAGGACAGATGATAGATGTCCACTTCATTATCCTCGAGGGTTACAGAAAAGTCGTCCTTCCTCTCAGCTAATTACTTAATTACTGCTTTCATCTGGTCTCTGCAATGCCTACGTTCATATCTCACTTAGGAAAGAGAGGGCAGGGTAGGTGTTTCAAATGGGCAAACAGAGCTCAGTGTTGTTATTTGTGTTAATATACGTGTGTTGTCTGAGTGTGGATTGATACTGTTAATACTATTATTGTCATCCAAGTCCTTAAGGGACACCGTAATCTGGGGCCAGTTAGAATGCTCAGAACTACTATGTTATACACATTGTTCCTCATAGTGCTCCTCACACACTGTTCCTCATATTGTTATACTGCTGGATGTTTACTGGAAAATAAATAAGCTCTTTATGGGTAGCAGCCACAGGGACTCCCCTAGATGACTCGTAATCCTGAAACAACTATATCATATTTCCTGTATTGTTGAACTCATACTGTAACCCTTGCATTGCCTTCACAACTCAAATCTGACTGAAGTCAGATCGCATGATCACACACACACAATCACACAAATGTGCATGCATGTGAATGCACCTAAAACCACTGTCCCAAAATAAAGTTCTGATGTGTTATAAACAGGCGGGAGAACTGGTTCAGTAGACTGGTTTCCTTACCTGGCTGCCCTCCTTCTGCCAGAAAATGGCAGGCTGGGGGTTCCCCTTGGTCTCGCAGGGAAAGGTGACCGAGCGCCCCTGTGCCACAATCTGGTCCCGGGGCCTGACCACAAACTGCGGTGCCGCTGAGGTCAAAGGTCAAACACAACACCACTGTTACATCATTAGAAATGGGGAGGAAGAAGGGCTGGACCAAAGGCGAGAAGAAGATAGGTGAAGTAGAGATTGGGGATTCAAGCTCAGACAAGAATTCTTTAACAGAGTCAGTGTGAACAGATAAGAACTACACAGAAAGGTTACATGCAACAGGCTCTAAGTCAGTTATTTTTATAACAGCAAATTCCAAACTACAGCGATCATAAAAGCCCTTCATTCAAGTGGCCAAAGTAGCCTGGTGCCAAATAAGCAACACTCCATCTGTAGTCACTGCAATGCATTTGATACACTATCATACACTCCAGACTTAAGCTCTCTATATCATGTTTAGAATACTTGCAGGAACACAGAGGAATTGTAATTGGTGGACATCAATATGAAGGTCAATAAGCAAAGATCTTTACATTCCATAAAGTTTACATTGTATATTTTCCAAACACAGACCCATTTATAAACAGTAGCTGTATATGTACAAAAGCAATTCATTCAGTGGTTTGCTGATGCCCTCTATCTAAAAAACAAACAGTACTTCTCTCAATTAAACCCTTGAGTTCTGCACGCCACTTTTCTAGATATGAAGCAAAATTAAAGGTTAAGACCTGGCCATGCACTACAGGTGAAAGCAAAACCCAGAAATCTAAGTGACACAATTTCCATTCTAAATATCATATTTCAACCTCAGGTTTGTCTTGAGAGAAAGACTTCTCTCTCCCTTTCCCAAAGACAGTGAGCTGCAATTTGTTGCTTCTCGTTAGTGATGGCAGCTTTGAACAATGCCTGTTTATCACAAAAATAACAAATAAGACAAGTGTGCACATGCATACAGTTGTGTGCACACGTGCGTGCATGTGAGTACGCGTTTGTGCCTTCATGTATGTGAGCGTGTCCGCATGCGCGTATGCGTGCGTGCATGTGAGCACGGGTATGAAGCTCATGCCCAGTGAAGTCTGCTCTGAGAGGATGGGTACTTACCCACAGGGAGAGCTGGTGACACAACAGAGATGAGAAGATGATCAGGGGAAAAGAAATGCTAAGGACAATAAGGGTGGATGGCATGTGCTGGAATCCTGACCTAGGCTAGACGGAGTACAAACGATGGGGTCCCAGCAGGAGAAGGTAGTAAGAGGCACACTTCCCTTTTAACATGATTTTTAATTCCATTAGTGAAGCAGAAACTCACTGAATCAGAAATGGCTGGTCTAGCCATTTGAATAGCAGTTCAAACATGTTGAAATGCAATCCAATCAGGTCCACTGAACCACTGAGCTGAGGCCGTTTGGGCATTTATTTCAGTGAGGGTATTTTCTTGTACTAACATACCAATGGTTTCCTGCTACCAATCTAAACCCTAGGTGCTCTGGGTTTTCAGGCTTTCATCTGACTCTGTGCACCTTGTAGCATAAGACAGAAGCCTTTGCAAACTAGGGAGGCACACAAAGACACTGGAAGCAAGCCCTGTTCTTTTCCTGTCCATTTTTCCTGCCACCAGGTAACATTCTCACTATCATTATGACCATTATATATGACTATGACCATATCACTATGACTATTTTGTATTTGCCATTTAAATTTATATCTTACTTATTTTGTGATACCATTATTAGGCATATAATCAAGAAATATAAATACATTCACGTCATTAATGTACCGCATGGTACCTTCCTGGGTAGAATGATGTCATTCTCTACCCCTTGATATCTTTGCCATGATCCTGACCGCTCTTTATTCTGCTTATGTCAATATTGATAAATGGGAGGCATGTTAATACTGGACTCAATACAACTCCCAGTCTACCCATTGAACCCACTCAGTATCAATGCCATTTTTAGGTATATAAGACAGTGTGTTTGGAACACCAATCCCGCAAATGTTAAAGTATGGGTAGAGAAATTCAGTAAAATGCTCATATTTTATTCAAAGGTATAGGAATGAGGCCTTGTTCTTTTGTGCCACAAATTTATCACTGAATGAGTGGTTTGTGGAGGTGATTAACACCAACCATCTATCTTTTTCTCTGAGAAAAAAAAAAACAATATTAGGTGGTATACATTTCTCTACACACCACAGTACCAGCAAGCCATGATTTACTGGACACTGCTGACTAAGATGTCAGCTGAATTCAGGTTAATGTTTGACCTGGACCTAGATGTGCAAAATGAAGAATGAAATTTGAAAAAGCCCCGATGAAGTGCTTCATTGGATGGATGTTATCATCATACCATAACACTGGCAATACTTCCATGTGGACAAATTTTCATACCAGTGAGACTTAAAAACATAAATCTCCTTGGTTTCACATCAAAATAATGTCTTTCACAACATCTTACCAACACGGCCTTACCAGAGATGCCGTATTCCCTCTGCTCTCTATAGGTCTACATATGTTTTTAAAAACAAATGTTAAATCTTTTCTATCCTAATAGCAACTTGTAAAGGGATACTAATGTAGTAGAAAAAACAAAATGTTTGTGACTGACTCACTGACTACCAGGGCAAAGGAGTCACTTGTGACTGCCATTCTCTTGTGATGTCATGTCATGTGATCATTAAGCTCCCCCCGTTGACCACCTGCAGCGGAGCTCTGAACTCACCCCTGACAGTGAGGGTTGCCGAAGCCTCTATTTTGCCCATGCGATTCTCTGCCACACAGGTGAACGTCCCCTGGTCTCCCGCTGAGGCCTTCTTGATCCGCAGCACGCTGTCCTCCTTGTCGTATCTAATCTCATACCTGTCAAGGGTGAGGATCTCGTGAACACAGGGACCAATGGGCTGGATGAGCGGATTTTTGTATTTTAAATTCTGCATGGATTGGGACCGAAGCACTCTGTTTCTCCCACTCCATAATAAGATTCTCTCCGATCAATTGAGGCTTTGCTGAAAATACTATTTCAATGAACAGTGGGAATTGTCACCTTCCAATTTACACAGAGATACAGATGGTGAATACATCCTGGGTTTGTTTTTTTTTTTTCAAATAAAAGTCAATGGGAAAATAATAGAATGCAGACAGAGGCCTCTGCACACAGGGGAGCAACATCTCAAAACACAGTTGAAAATGGTTAGGGGGAAGAGTCAGGGATGGCTGGCACTGCAGAATGAAGGTGCCGTGGACTGGAAACCCAGATTGCTTCAATATTTATGATGAAACATCTGCTGTGTTGAGGGGGGGGTGGATGCCAATCATCTCAGGGTGAGATATCCAGAGCATGTCCGCACAATTATTAATGAAAAATATTACATCTGGTGCTTCCAGTAAGCATTAAACCGCATACCAAAAGCACACAGCTCCAGAACACAATGGCAGTGGTTAAATCTACACAGCGCCGTTCCATTGTGAGCATTTATAGATGACTAATTCATGGAGATAGACTATGCATCGTAGCACATTCACTTGTGCCGTATCAAAAGCAGCTGGTGAATCCACTGAGACACAGGCACACCCTCCCACATGCTGAGGTAGAAGGAGACGGTGTTAACAGCCCGGTTTTAACATGCTCTGTTCCCTTTTCATCCAGTAGGGATTTTGGGCCATGGGTAGTTCCCAGGAGTTTGACAGAGTGGCTCCCAGGAGCATGACAGAAGGCATGTTGAAAAGGTGGCAGTTAACAAGGGACTGATGCGGATTTCACATGCTCTAACATTCTGTAATTGGAGGGAGGCCAGGGAGAGGGGCATGTCTGACAGTCAGAAAACCCCCTGTCTCGAGTCCTTCATTCAATAACAAAAAAAAAATACAGAAAGACGGAGACAGAAATGGAGCAATCAGCTAAGAAAAGGCAAAGGAGCGGACAGAGGGAGGGAATGATCATACTGAGAAAATATTGATTCTATCTGTGGTTGGAAGCTTGTGGAGACTCCAGCCTTCCTCTGACCTATATAAGAGTAGCCCCAGAGTACTGGCCTTGGAGAAAAGGTGGGGGGCACATTTCAGCAGTCAGAGCTACTGGAGCAGACATCAATTAAACCAGCACTTTGTCCACAGGAACACGTTCTCCAGGTCCCTTCATATATCAAACACCCACACTAGTAGTAACCCCATCCTCTCACAGTGGTGGCCTTAGATTGAAAATTGAGTCTACAATCCAGATTTTCGAAGTGAGAAATACCCTTTTGGTTTCCATGCAGAGATCATTGTTCAGTTAAGGCATGACTCATCAACTCCCAAACAAGATTACATTATAAAAAAATAAACTAATGAGAATGCTCACACACACAGTGCCACGGGTAAGGACAGCGGACCAGATGAGAATAAAATGAGATTACACAGGGCAGCAAGAGCGGAGCAGCAGCTAGAGCACTCCACCATGTAGAAACGGATTTAAGAATGTGCAGCATTTTAAGCTGTCCTGGATAAAGGCATCTGCTAAGCA
The DNA here is from genome assembly GCA_019176425.1 of Megalops atlanticus. Classification (NCBI taxonomy): domain Eukaryota; kingdom Metazoa; phylum Chordata; class Actinopteri; order Elopiformes; family Megalopidae; genus Megalops; species Megalops atlanticus. The sequence goes on from CM032877.1 coordinate 36,593,989, forward strand.
AAGCAATAATGTAATGCAATAAATGCGACCATCAAAGACAGGCAAGGGACATTTGGATATTTTAGGATTAGATTTTTAAGCCACGCTGTAATTGGAATGTAATTTTCCCTTTACGGCATAAAAGCACCCATGTGCTTTCTCTTTCAGTTGATATACTAGCACAACCTCTGATGAGCTGAATTCGAGATCTCCCTATTGTTCTATATTTTTCATGTTTACTGCCAGGGCCCTGTTCTGGCAGCACTGCTTCACCAGCACCAAGCACCACTGAAACAGTAACACACATATACCAACACTCTGTCACTCTCAGTCTCCTCTTCAAACACTTAATGACTAAGGGTATCTAATTGGAAGGCTGCCAGAGGGTTGAGGTGTGACTAAAGCACTGAGTCCCTGGAGTGGAAAATAGGCCAGCTCTTCCCTGATCAGCCACACTAAGGCAAACTCACATTACTCCTCTGATTGCAGGATCCTATTTCCCATCACTACAGCGCCACTTTACTTCTTCCTGATCAAAGGAGCTGCGACAGCACATCAGGTGTTTGTCAACCACGGGCAGGAATCAATTACCTCGGCTCATTGTTCATCTCCTTCACTCTTCAGGGCCTGAGCACTTAGAACAGGCCAGTCGCCACCGTGCTGTATCGCATTCAAGAATCTGTCACCAGCCTCCTTATTCTCAGCATCAAATAACATAGCAGCTCAACAGCGAGGGAATTGTTGCACAGCCAGCACAAAAGAGGAAGGCAGCAGAAAAAAACACAATGCTGAACTGACAGCGGCTTGGCAGAGTCAGCTAAAGAAAGAAAGAGCACACCCAGGCACTAGTGCGCACACACACACACACACACACACACACACACACACACACACACACACACACACACACACACACACATTCCTCTGAAAAATTACCCCTCTGCTTTCTTGGGCGCAAGGCACAGCTGAAGAGCCTTGATTGGGGAGTGATAAACCCTTCTTCAATAAAGAGGCTCTACAGCTGAAAATCCACTGAGGGTTTGATCAGGTTGGTAGTGAGATTTTTCACTTTTTTCTTTTACAGTTAATGACTGCGTACTGTTTCACACACACACACACACACACACACAAACACACATACACACGCAGACACGTTCCTTATCTGTGTTTAACTAGCCCTCACCTCCCACGGGGTATATCCGCATCATCCTTCTTCCAGCGCACAGAGGGTGGCGGGTCTCCCTGGGCCTGGCAGCGGAGCTCCACGCTCTCCTCCTCCAGCACCACCTGGCTGACGGGCCGGCGCACGAGCGTGGGCCGCTCTGGGGCACAGGAATATGGACACGGGTCCCACTGGTCACTCAAGGTGAATCCACTAAGACACAGGCACACCCTCACACACGCTGAGGTAGAAGGAGGGGCTCGCTCAGTCCTTACCAAAGACAGACAGCTGGGCTGTCTCACTGTCCCTCTCGCCCACCATGTTGGTGGCCACACAGACGTACATTCCTCCATCACTCTTCTTGGTGTTGGCAATCATTAACTTTCCTCCCCGGATCTGGTGAGACACAAGAGACAAAAATAAACATGAGAGCAAGCACGCTTCTGAATTCATATCACCCCCTTCTCACTCGTTCTAGTAACTCCCTCAAATCTCACTCGCATGGAGAGTAATTCTCTCGAGTCAGGAACTCATTTTGAAAATAATTTCATTTCTGAAGAAAATGCAACATGATGCACTCTGAACCAAACAGTTCCCTAAATTAACAGATATCAGAATGTGCTACACCATCAAAGAGAGGTGTGTCTCCTTCATTCCTTTATTTACATACGGGCACAACAGTAATCTTACAGACAGTCAAATATGTCAGCAATCACTGACAGCAATCACTAACTGTTACATATCTCTGGTGGTTAGTTGAGTTTCCCTCTCTCACTGTAAAGTGCTTTAAGATCAGAGGTAAAACATTGCACAACTGTGCCTTCGAGCCCAGTCTGCCAATAGACCTAGTAGGTCTATTGACTGCAAGAGATTGAATCACCTTAACTCCCAAACCAAATTCACCACATTAGAGGAGCTTTGAGGAACGGTACTCACAGTGATCCTGTCGTCCTTGTCATTGATGCGCACTTTGTCCTTCTTCCAGTAGGTGGTGGGCTCGGGGTGACCCCGAGGAGGCTGGCACTCCAGGGTGGCAGGCTCCCCAGCTGCCACCACCACGTCTGAGGGGTTCTGCCTAAAGTCGTCTCGCAACACTGGAGGGACGAGACAAAGAGGAAGAGCAAATTTCACCAAATGAAGCTCTCTTTGGGGACCTCAGTGCATGAAGGAGAAATGGGAAAGCGCACCCTGAGGCCTGCTATCACTCACATCCAAAAGCTTGGAGATGTATGAGATCATCTGATCACACAGACCATGCACACACACAGCAGGTGGTCACCATCAGCTGCTCATCATTCTTCCCTTGAGTCATTGACTCGCCATCAGATAATACCTACTTCTCACATAGACCATTTCACCTGAACCCTAGAACCATCCAACATGTTACATTAAACATACTGTATACCCTCAGATTGTTACCAACGATCATACAATCCATCCAGAACATTTGTAAACCATTACTTCAAAAAAATACAAGTACACAGCTATGTTGTTTTCCACACAGGAATTCTAAACACAGAAGCCCCACATTCTATACCTTGACTATAGAGACAGTTCACATTTTTATGGTGTGTTGTTTCACTTTTAGTGGGAATCTAAAAAACAGAGCAACAGAGACCAGAGAGGTACCACGAAGGAGAAAGCAAAGGGAGAAGCTCTTCACAAGAAGCCTGCTTCTCAATTCAGCTGTCATGCTAAGCTGAAGATTCTGAATTCCAGATTCCAAAACATTAGAGGATGCAGAGGTGCAGCTGCCGCCACCCTTTCCCCCTGACGGGATGTGACGGGGGATAAAGGGATGTTGGAGCAGCACTAAATTAGGGGAAACGCTGAGTGTTATTATGCAAATCCCGATTTAGTGTGGAAAAAAAGAGAGGATTAGCCCAGGCGAACAGGTTCCACAGCAGTGCTCCCATCCCCTGCTCTCCGCATTTGCACATAACAGGGGTGTTTATTTATTTAGAGAACGGGAGGGGGAAGAGAGGGAAAAGGGGGGAGGGGGAGAGCAAAGAAGAGAAAAGCTTTCAGCCCAATTATCTGGAGGACGAGACAGCAGAGGGAGAAATTTCGCGTGACAAAAATTTAAATGAGATCCAAACACACACCGGGGGAGGACAGGGTCTTCTTGGAGAGCGTCTCTTTCACGCGGCAAAATGCGTTTCAAGTTTCCAGGTGATGGAGCGCTCTCCTAGCGTTTGTGCTATTACGGCACAATCGAACAGACACCAATGCTTATTAGGCAGCTTTGAGCCCCAAAGCTCTGCACCCCTGAGTCAAAGAGAGAACGGCAGCCGTGTGTTGCGTATCGAGCGCAGTCATTTAAGAAACAGCTGCAGACAGCTATCTAAGCCTGTATGGCTGCATATTGCTGAAATATCCAAACATGCTCTTTCATGTTCTTTTCCATTGCTTTCTTTTATCTGAATTTTGACTTCTGACAAATCTGCATTGGGATAATATTTTTGGAGCAGTATCACACAAAAGAGTGAGAAGATAAAGAAAGAAAGAGAAGGGAGAGAAAGAAATACACATCTGTAGGTTCTCTAATTCCCCAGACAGGGCTAAGTAAACGCTCACTAAAACAGCTCTGGCAGCTCTACCTTCAAATTTTTACAGCTGAGTTTTACATAATCACCTACAACATACAAAGTGGTATACTGTTTTTGACTTAATTTATTTTGCATTTTCATTTCTACTGATATCAGCTCCCACACTGATTTGACACAAAGTGGCATCCTTAAGGACTATATTGCTCTAGACCTTGATGTCAGTAACACATATTTGATTTTCTCCCTCCTCAGTATGAATCAGTAATGACAAGCCCTAGACATAGCAGTGAATATTTTCATTACCTGGACTATTTTCACTAAATAGACAGCTCAGTTTTAGCAGGGCTGAAATGGTTATGGACTGGGAATGATTTGATTACAGTGGTACGCAAGCAGATAGGGCTACCTTTAGGTGGAGGGGACAATATTAAACAAATAGCATCCTTCTCTAATGGAGAAAAATGGCTGGCTTTTGAAGTGAGGATAGGGCAAAGAGGAGAACTTCAGCTCCCAGTGGGTCGCCCATGACTCACCCTGATAACCAAAGCCTCATACTCTCTTCCAAACATCTGCTTGAGCAGAGCAATGCACCTTTTTGAATGTTATGTGCATCTCATTATCTCTGTGGAATTTCAGACCCAGTTTGGGAAAACTCCAGTACAGGTTGTATATTTTGACGGAAACAAAAATATATTCCTTACATTTCAGAGTTTATATTTTAATATAAAATTACATTTCATAAGGGGAAGTGGAGGCTTTCATGTATTTTAACCCAAGAAAAATGTCATTGCTGGTTACAGGTGAGACACATACACCAGCTTGAGAAGCATTACTGAGGGGACTGAAGGGACAAAGAGAAGCAGAGGGAGAAATGAAGAGTGGGTTTAAGGTTGGCCGGAGAGACCAGATCGCTGCCAACCTCTTCCCTGCATCCTCTATCACTGCAGCACAGGTAGTAATGACAGCGAAGTGTCTGAATTAATATTTGATCAGGATACAAGGCCCGCTCTCACCTCTAAGCTTCTGTCTTCACCACAAAGCAAACAGACTTGGCACTGATGAAAGAGCACTCTCTGCATCAGTAAGAGGGCAGGAGCAAGTAAGTGAATACAGTCTGGGCTGTGGTGTTGAGGTCAATGTGCACAGAGCTCAAGATGTAGATTTAAACTGAGTGGACAAAGCTGTGTCTGCACACGCAGCCTGGTGCTTGACATGACAAGGTCCCGTCACTCCGCGTCCACTCTGTCCACAGTCAGCCTTTAGAGAATCATGTGCACTGAAGACACAGCCCAGACCATTCTGACTTGACTGTTCAGCTTCTCTGGACCAAGAAATGATCAATGATGCAAATAATGTATGCATGCTCATAAAAATAATTGCTACTGCAGTTCAGGATTATCATACAATTGATTATTGGAAATGCACCCAGCTCCCAGAATACACACCACAGTGCTTTGCCTCTGGCCTTTGGAATCTAAAAAAAAATGCCTGATTACTATGACTACCACTACTGCGCAGGCTAATGATTAGAAAATCCAACATGCCATGCTTCACTGCTTCTGAATGGCTGTTTTGGGGAGGTAGAAATAACACAGCCCAACAATAGACCCTACTGTTCGTTTCCAAGGGCAACAGACGGAAGTAGCAATTGTGCATTACTCCAGATGAGCACGACTTGATGGCAATGCACAACAGCTGGAGCCACTAGTCACTTTGCTACGACTCACCACAGAGCAAAGCGCAGACCAGAGAGAAAATAAGTGATTGATGATCCAGACTGTGGGTGGCTTTAAAATCACACACACACACACACACACACACACACACACACACACACACACACACACACACACACACACACAGATCCAGAGAGAAAGACAGACTGAGAGAGCTATCATGTCTTTAAAAAGACATTATGTGCCCACGGCACACTGAAGCACAGTGCTGACATCCTGGCACAGTGAAAGACCCGAGACAGGCTAGCTCATCCTGACATGCAGTCCCAAAGAGACATGATGGAGAAGGAGGAGAACCTTCTCACTGGGATGAAAACCAAGCTTCTGACGTCGTATGACATACATCAGTATGACACTACTCTCTTCTCTCGCATCTCCGCCCCACCCTTCTTTCTGTCAATCCAGAAAAGTCTAATAATGTATCATTCTATGGCATAAATTCATGCTGTTCTGTTCAAAAGTCAGAAAATTATGTAAGAGACGAGAAAAGTCTGGAAAAATAGGAAATACTGGGCTAAATCATGAGAAGGAAATTGGCATATAACCCTTCAGACTTAAACAAGGGGGTTTATTTAATTCACACAAAGCTAGTGAAAAAAGAAGAGGTGGATTTCGTTTTATAAAAAAAACTGAGGAGGAAAATAAATGCCTAAAATCAGAAAAAGAAGGAGAGCCAACATACATACAATCAGCCCAAATGCTGATGAGGTAAACCGCACATCTGCATTCTTTTTCCATGGACTAAACGTAATTCTCGGGCCGGTTCTTTGTGTTTATTCACGTGGCGCCTGCATGGGTGAGGCGATTACATTCAGACGAGGCTGCCTGACTGCGCGAGCGCAGATACGAGGCGGCCCGGACGGCCCGTTGCCGTGGCGGCAGACACCTGCCGAGACTCGAGAGCTGGCCTATTTATGTCGCATTACGGGCGAGACCGCAACCCCCTCGGAAGATAATCACATGCATTTGTGGATGAGCGTATTACCCCCTCTGTCCCCGTGGTGCAGAGCCACAAACACAGCCGGAGGAGAGAGGGGGCCGGGGCGCTGGGGCCGACGTTTTGCGCTGCGGTTTTGAATAAATCAACATTGTGTGTCAATGCCCTCAAAATGTCATCAGCAATCAGCTGAGAGATACTTCGCCGGCGAGAGTGGGAGGGTTACGACGGGGTCCCCCGGGGCACGAAAAACGCAGCAAAAACACAGATAACCTCCTACGCCGTTCCCTTGTCAGCGGCAAGCACAACCGTTTGTGCTGAAATTACCATCACCCGCTAACTCAGCCCCGCGGTGGTAGGAAAGAGGCAGCTCTTCGCTGACGCGTAACATTCTAACAATACGAATGCAATGCTCTGGAAACATTACGACCGGTGAAGGGTTTGATCTGGCTTGTGCTAAACCAATGAAATGTGACTACCTGTGCATGGAGAAAATTCAGGTTACCATGTAAAGGTCATTTAGTTTAGTCCTGGTATCCTCTTATTTCATCAGTGTACATGGAAAGCCACGCAAGTCGGCCATATGAGCAATGAGATGGTTAGATGATTAGAGGCCTGGGCTTGTAATCAAAAAGTTCAAATCTCAGGCGGGGCACTGTTGTTACTCCGTTAGCAAGGTAACTAAAATAAATACACAGCAGTAAATGTATGACTGTATGTATGTATGCAGACTGTATGTATGTGAAATATTAGCTATATAAGTTCTCCCGGATGAGAGCGTCTGCTAAGAAAGTGTTGTAAAGATGTATCCTGGTTTAGAGAGAGAACTTGTACTTACATCAAGACTACTTTGTCTTGTTTATTTTAGCAGGAAGATGTTCCAGCTGTCACACTTCCCTCACAAATGTCAAACAAATGTCAGCAAGTCTCTGACAGCCAGGCTTAGTCACTGCGTCTCTAACTGTAAGAAAACTGAAGGGATGTCACTGAAGTGCCCAATATTGGAGACTTCCAGAGGATGTCACCTCAGCCCTGCTGCCCCAGCAGACCTCTGCCTGCACCACTCTGAAGTCTGCTGCCCCAAAGCACCCTCACCTGCGCTCATTTGCTTCTTTACACGCCATGGCCACTGTCAGGGCCACACCCAAAGACTCAGTATTCTTAGGTTCATCTAACGTTCTTCCTGTTCATTTGCCCTCCTCCTTAAAAATGCACCACAAGGACAGACCTTAGACAGGCCAATAAAATGGCTTTTTGACCCAAGCCGTCTTGATTAGTGTGCAAACACAGGCACAAAACATGAGTAACTTCTGGAAAGCCTAATGAGCAAAATGATCACATGGTCCTGTCTCTAGATCCTTTTTTAAACAACTTTATTTGTATTTTACCATAATTTGATTTAATTGATTCACATAACACAGCCATGCAAATTCACTTTATAGTATACAAGTATATTAAATGGTGCCAGCAGAAGACTACGTGAACACACAAAGACAACACATAATGTAAGAGTAAACCCTCCACATCGCGGCCGCGTCAACTTTACAGGAGACCACAAAAACGGTCAAAAAACGATTTTTCGTGAAAAATGAGATAGTGGTCGATTCAAATTCCTAAAGTGCTTGTCTATCATCCCCTTTCTTTTTGAAACTGAAAGTGATCTGTAAATATGAAAAAAAAACAATAAATATCAAGGCAAGTTGGTCCTCCGAGAACTGACGGGGGAGAAAACGTCGTCAATGTTGCATTATTAAAACAAGCGCTGGCATATCGTATGCTTCCGTCTTTTAATACAGTCATGCAGTTCAAGATCACCCTCTCACATTCGCTGTGGTGTCAATTTGCAACACAAAGCCATTTTGATAAAAATGTAATTTAAACAAAACTGGATTTATGACTGAAACCAGAAGGAATGGCCTTCTTCTATGGTGGGAATGTTGACAGCTTTTTTCTTCTGTGGTGTGAGTTTCGATACTTTCTTCTTCTGTGGTGGGAGTTTCGATTGCTTTCTTCTTTTGTGGTGTCGTAACACAATGCTGAGCATTCATTGGTTCATATCCATGTGCCGATTGTCAACAGTTTGACACATACTTCCAGGTAACAAATAAAATGGCACCAAATCATGCTTTCTTACTTCTTGTAAAAGTTTTGGTGTTATCATCATGGACTACGAGACTCTGAGTGTGACCAAAAAATGGAGGCAATCCTCAATTTCAACTGCGGTTGCGGTCGAAGGCGAAAAGAAAACTTAAAACTCGGATACGAATCCTGTACAAAGAAAGTGTCTTATGAACGCATATACGAACTATGCGGTATGATCAGCGCGTTGTCACAGTCGGAAAAGGACATGTTCATCATGGGACAACTTTTCAGTAACGGGAGAAGGAGTGACATGACGAACGACAACAAACGATTTGCCACCAAGAGAAAGCATCAGTGGACTCAGTATACCATTGAAGGTGTTCAAGTCTGTCAAGTTTCTTATTCACAAATTCAGAGTATCGTAGCTCTTCTTTCATGAGCCTAGAGAAACACTGTGGCTGAAACAATTGCTAAACTCCATGTAGTCCTCCTAGGTAGTCCTCCAACTATTCAAATACAAATGAACACCCACAATGAACAATGGCAAGGATTTTCCAACCATCAGCAGCCATTAGTCCTCCAGCCTTTCATAGTCAATTGCATACTGGGATAGCTTGTCTGTCACAGCTGGGTAGGTGAGAATGACAGCAGAAGAGAAAAGGGCTGATTTCTCAGAAGTGTGGTTTGCAAAGTCATGATGTTCTATTGAGCATTACAGCCAAAATATTTGGTCAATCTTCGCAAGTGATGCTTCATTTTGTAGCTCTGAATCTGTACTTTATTATCTTGTGATAAAACAAAAATGCCAATTTTGCGAATGTGCCCCTAAATCATGCGTGCGGTCACATATGCAAAAAAGGTAATGCAAGTATTCTTTTTTTTACTCAAGCAGCAGCTCCCAATTTGCTGGTGATTTCCCATGACAAGGCCACAGGAGGAGCTTAACAAGAGAGCCTAGAGGGTTAAACCTTCTTTCTGCTGAAACTTGCTTTCACTTGAACTAATTTTCTCACGCTGGAAGTCTGTTCCCCAGTACAAAAAAATGAAAAAAATGAAAAAAAATGGAGATGATAGAGAATATTATACACATGCACACATATGCACCAAAACTGACAGCACTGCTGTATATAGGTACAGCAGTGCTGGCAGTCTTTCACTTGGTCAAGGTGTCTGTCTGCCCATCTGTCTCTCTCAAAAAGAAGAGAGAAAGAAAAAGAGAGCACGGGGCTCGCTGATCACAGGGAGACAGACAGAAATGATGCTCATTAATCAAACCACCACTGGCACCACCTCTCTCCCCTCCTTCTGTATCTGTGGCTGACACAGCTACACATCTAATTTTGTACATTAAAATTTGATTGCACAAGGAAATTGCAACCAAAGCGAGGCAAAACCATATCTGAATATCTGCATATCTCTCCCCCAAAATTAAATTTTGCAGGTACTTAATTGGATAAGGTGGCTTCAGAGAGAGCAATGTGCACGAGCCTGATACCCATGTTCCACACGGCAGCTCCAGTACAGACCTGCTGTAGATTAACTGTCAAAAGACCAGCAGCTTGAGAGGTTTTAGGGAAATCTTTATAATGGGAAAAATATTTATAATGAAACAGACCCTGTTGGTATATATACCGTACACCCTCACATCATTGATACACAGGTGAAGAATGGATAAATGTTTTCATGGTAACAGCACTCACTGTCATTCAGTGTACCAATGTAATAATTTGGACATGTCTGGAATCATAATGAGGGTTTTAATCATGGGCTCCAGCTGCGACCTCTTATCTTTTTCTTAAAGTTAAGAGTTACTATTATAGGGATATTATGCCACATTTTGCTATGGGCAATTTAAAGGTCAGAGGTGAAACTTCATACAGATACTGTGACAGTTTTGCAGCCTGAGAGGGGTTAATAACACCACAAACGAGACAATGCACACACATTATTATGAAACTTGTAGAAAAAGAAATAAACTGAAAGCAAGAGACATAGAGTGAAAGAGGCAGACAGAGAACAGCTAGAGCCCAACACCTCTCAACATGTGTGTCTGGCCACAATATTGGAGCCACAATACTGGAACAGAAGTGGCCACAATATTGGAGCGGTCCCTAGATCACAAAGCATTGAGATTCCCAGTCCGTGTGTACAGCCAATTTGACCCTGCTGTCTTCTACAAAGTGGAGGCTGCAGCAGATATATGGGGGAGTACGCGCTAGTGCGGTCGCAACCCCGCTCCGGGCACATTAATGCAATATAATCATAGAGAGTGACACTCAGACACACCTGTCACCCACAGCTCTGACATGCAATCTGCTCTGATCCGGCCCCCTGTCACTCCTACTGTTCACATGGGCCAGACGTGTAGTAATCTGCAGACAAACTATTCCATCAAAGCAATCAGAATGTGAAACACTCCTCCTTCTGTATGCGTGGTCGCACAGGGGTGCTTGCGTGTCTATGTACGTGTCTCTGTGTGTGTGCGCAATTTTTTTTTCCAAGGTTATGGGTTTTTATTTTAAATCACACACAGCCAGGAAAAGTGGGGTACCCCTTTAATCTATCCTTTTCTGCCCTGCCTGGCAATTACCTCACCCAAACGCCCCTTCCTACCACTGGCTTGCGCAAACCACCGAGTATAACTGTGGGTTGGGCAAAACCAGTGTGGGGAGGATCAGCCTTGAAGCTGAGCTCCCCCTGGCGCCGTTTCCTCCCAGTGATGTCACCACAATATCAGCATCTAGCTGGGCATTGGGCCGGGGTGGCAGAGCCTGCAACGACCCGAAACAGCATGGAGCAAGGCCAGCGATCCACAGCCCACAACAGCAAAGGGCAGTGCCCCCTCCCATCATGCTGACACAACATCACGGCCATATGCAGCACCAGGGTAATATAAGAATTTCAGCTCTGCACAAACTTACTGAGATCAAAGGCCCATTTCTGTGACATCACAGCCCAGCTAACCCAAAAACAACAAAGCAAACAAACAAAAAATGTGTCTTTATTTTTGCCCCATCAAAGCTGAAATTATTTATAATTCAAGCCAGCGGATGACCGATAAGTGTCCACTTCACTGTTGGCTGCTCTGTACAGTCAATACACCCATGAATGGGAAGAGTCATGTGATTGCCTGCTCCAGGAATGCTCCGATCTGTGTTTAAAAAGGCTATCAGAAAGTGCTTTTTTCCCTCTAATCCACGATGTTCCAACACAGAGAGGGAAATATTACAGGGAGTGCATTAGCAGGTGGTCGAGGAGGAGGAGGAGAAAGGGGAGGCGGGGTGCCACTGAGCCCCTTGAAGCAGCTTATTCCACTGGATTAATTTATCCAATGGGCACTAATCACACATAAACACTCTCCATTGGTTTGCCTGCTGGCGACCCCTCTCTGCTAAAGACAGCCTCTCCATGGACCAGCTGTGACAGGACGGACATGGGGACCAGGCCAAAGACAGGCGGGGAGCTGCTGGAAGGGAGCATTTTAGGTGTTAAGGTGTTTTAATCTATGACCCCACTTTCCCTTAGTTCTTTCAATTGACCTCAAGCTGTAATCACAGACACAAAATATAAGGCAAGCAAAACTGTAAGTAGAGAATAAGCCACTCTGTTGAGTGAATGAATACAGTTATGTAATGTGAGAGATGATCTGTCTGACCTGAGGAAAGTGCTGGATTAGTCTATCTTTGGGGAGTAAAGGGAAGCATTTGGTGGCAGGACACATACCATACGGAAAGCAAGTATAGTCACCTGTCTGTGCCTGGCACTCATCGGTAGATTCACTAATAATATATTTTGGCTGCATACTGCCTATATTTTTGCACCTCACTTGTGACTGCAATCAGCAAAGAAAGAGGTACCTATTCACCAAATTACTTCATGCTTAGCATAAAGTAATTTGGTGAATAGGTGTGTCTTTCTTTGCTAATGATGCGGCCAACTAAAATAATTAATTGGCTGCAATTAGGGAAGGGATTTCCCTATAAATAGCTAGTCTAAACCAAGGCATTTTAAACACTACATGACACTTGCTGTCCTTCTTGGGGTAAATATTCTCTGCCTCTACACAAAAACTTTTAAACATAACATATTTAAAGTACTGTTTTGACACATAAGATGAAAATGAGTACATTTCTCAACCCATGGAAAAGAGGTGATCAGGCTATTTCCAACTGAAAGCTCTTTCCTCTTTGACAGTGGAGTGAAATAATAAGACACAACAGCCACAGTTCAAGCCAGCATTAATATAATTATGCTGACCCCTGTATACACACACATTGCCAGGATTAAGGGGACAGCTCCAGCTGCATCAGATGCTAAGTGAGTGTCAGTTGGGGGTTCTCATCAACTCCAGACCCAGGTCTCACTGTGGGGCCCAATGTCACCTCTTTCTATACCTCTCTCTCTTTCAACTCATCATCCATCCATCTGTTTCTGTGTATCTCTTGTGTATCTCTGTTTCTCTAAAATCATTTCTGTCCAGTGTGCAGGACATCTCTTATCTAATGTATAAGACAGTAGCAAAATAATTGCTAAATGCATCCAACATAGAAAATTTTCCTGTATTCTCCAGATGTTGTTTATTTTCATATTTCACACACCTTTTATTCAGCTTTGTTTTTGATACTGCTGCCCCCCCAATAATGTGCTTGAATAATCATCACAGACAGGGTGGGTAGCTCATACTGATATAACACAGGGAGATGTACTGCATTGTCCTCTTTCCTGCCAAGCAGTGTAATAACCTTTTAAATCATGCCTGACATTTCTTAGTTGGGCACTGTGACTGGTGGGATCTGCGCTATCTATATGGCGATATGAAAGCCGTTCTATGGCAGTAATCCCATGGCGTCGTTGGATCGTTCACACAAACCCCTTCCCCTCCCAGTTTTCTCCCCAGTCTCTGGCCTTGCCTGTGAAATGTCCCTGTTTAAGAGGAATTACTTTAACCCCAGTGGGCCACAGCAGGAAAACCATGACCCTTCTTGTCAAGGAAGTTAAACGTTCGCTTATGCTTTTGCATTATGACACAGACACACGTGCCTGCACACATATTCCGATAAATGCACATACATGCACAGACACATGCACATGCACACTCACACGAACAGAGGACATGAGGGGCTTTAGTGAATTATACACAATGAATGTGAGCTGCTGAATCTGTGATACCACCCACCCCCCACAAGTAGACGGAAGATAAACATTAAGCAGGGCTCATGACAGACGGACAGACAGACAGACACAGAAAGAGAAGCAGACAGATATGACCTGCACCTACTCTGCCCTTACAGACAGGTTAGTGGGGGTAGAGATTGGAAGTCAGTGAGATTTTTCTCTGCCTTTTACTGCTCCTGCTCAGTCGTGGCAAGTGTGCTGTCATTGTGGCCCTTAGATGCAGTTACCATGCCAATACTACCACCATTGTTCATCATATGACAAGGAGTCAGGTACCTATGGAAGCAGGCTGACTATCTGCAAGCGAAAGATGGCAGCACAGCTGTCCTGTCCTTCACTATGATAAAGCATCCTCTGTAATGATCATAATGACCCCAAATTACCCAGGCATGGAGAGCCAGCAATCAGACAGCGGGCAAAGCCAACCAACACTCTCTAATCGACAGAAAGGAAAGAGCAAGAAAACAGAATCTAAGATGTGACAAGGCCTGCCTTTCTTCTCTACCGTGGCATCCAGCTGTCCATTCTGTCTGCCCCAGGAGATCCAGATTGGGGAAGTGGTCTAATAGGCCCCTGGGAAGGAGAACAGGGCTGTCGCCGGGTGTGGGTCCGCCATCCCCTCTGAATACATCATCTGTTGCATCCCCTCCAGCATGAGGAGGTGTCAGGGTCCCACATCAGGCCCTGACTATTGGGCTCCATCTGGATGACCCCCCCCAAGCAGCTCTCAGCTCCCCTGTGGAGGTCTTTATGATCATGACCATTCACATCATGGGTGACCTTGGTTGCGCTTTTTGTTTTTGGTTTGGAAAAGGGATGTTTTTAAATGTACACAGTGAATACGAATGCCCTGCGCAGCCATTAAGACTTCCACTAATCAATGCAACACGTTATTTGTTTTGCCATGACACTTCCATTGTGAGTTGAATGGAATGAGACAAACTGTCCAATAGGTATTGAGTGACTAGTTGGAGTTGCAGTTGAAGGTCTGTCTCTTAAAAATTAGCTAGAGCTGCACAGTGGTGCAGGGTTAGGGAAAATGTAGCTTTACAATATACCACCAGAAATAACTTGGCACGCCCTAGCTCTATAAAAATAAAAGGGCGCCAAACAAAGGCAAAGATATCTGAGACAACATCCAATTTTACAAAATATATATTTTTTAGTGGCAGAGGTGACTTCCGATGTGGACAATTATGTTTAAAGGACGAGTAAAGACCGGGACCCATCTATGACCCAGCTGTGTTACTGACAACACTTCCCACAGTAGAATACGCAATGTGCACATTAATACTGCTACACATATGGTCTGCTTCAGACAGAGGCCGCGGCCTGCAGCCCAGCCCTTCCTGAAAAGCACATAGGGATTTACACTGCATGAGGTCAAGTTATAGCCAAGAGCAGCTACTTCAGTCGGGAGGATTACCATCAACTTCACATACACGCATGCACATGCAACCTCCTTATCCCTGCCACTTTGAAGTCTGCCAGTTCTTTCCCCAGTGGTACTAGGAGGACTGACCGATCCCATGATTCCTGGGGAAAGAGTAACTCCTGCAAAGCAATGGTACAGGCACACTCACACACTTACAGTGACCCTGTTACTGTGCTGCTTCAGCATGCTCTGTCCTCTTGCCCCAAACCAACCACCATCTAACCCCATTAAGCTTTCAGAGAGAGAAGGAATCACAAAAACACAGAGAAATCAAACAGCTGTGTTTTACACACACACATAGGCAGGGACCCTCACTACAAACAGGTTTTGAAACCAAAAGAAGAAACAGATTTAATAACCAGCAAGTACAAATGTAGGTGCTCCCTTAATCTCCAAGGAGGTTAAAAATATATAAAATAGGCAAATGGTGACTTTAAACCCATTTAATCACATACATGAAAAGATTATTTTATTATAAACATAATGTCAAATTGTTCACATTACAGCAGCTTACCTAACTGGTTAAAATACTGTTGACACACAGTACGCATACAGATAGCTCACACTCAAGCACATACAGCTCACACAGTTTGCAGCATGCACCACGGTTCTCACACACTCAAAGTATGAATAATAACAACATTAAACTTTATTGGTTTTGGAACTGTCTGCAGGATCTGTCTCCAGGGAACAACAAAAAAAACACACATGAAGCTCTCTCTCTCTCTCTCTCTGATTCAGGGGTAGAACTGTAATTATCTCCTCATACTGCATAGCTGCTGTCTGGCTTGAGGGGAGTGGGAGGGAGTAGACATGTAGGTGGTCCTGTGGGACAGTGTATAAGTGTGTGCGTTTGTGTGTTAAGAGAGGTTACAATGCTCCATGTAGACCAGGCCCAGGTGTACTGCCACAGTTTTATGTTGTTTTTCTGTCTGCTCCTGAATATAGGTGCTGCTTTCGCTGCCCACACAGGAAATTTATTTCTGTTATCATGTTATCTTGTCCTCTGTTGTGCCAGACACAAGCAACAGGCTGGTGATGTCAGGGCCAGGAAGGTGGACTGCTGGCATCTTTCCTGAAGAAGCAGCACAGAAAAGTAAAGAAGCCAGAGGATTATAGGAAAGCCTGATGTCAGCCTCTCACCTATTCAAAGGTTTGTGCAGATACATAGAAACATTGCCTGCCATGCTGAATACATTATCCATTTACTTGTTTATCTGTTTGGTAGACACCCTAATCCGATGGATTTTGTTTTTTTTTGTACTTAGGGTGTACTTTCGTACTTGTAAGAGTACACACTCAACTACTCCTCACACAACATTAACATTATTTTTTTCCATATGAAAATGAAATACCTTGCAATATACTGAGAAATATGTTGTCCAGACCATTTTTTCCATGGGTCCCCTATCAGAAAACAACTCTAAAATGCACAATTTTAAGAACAAAGACCTATGATGAAACAAGTCATTCAGCACATCTTATCCCATTTTTTGAAGAATGGTGTGTTCAGTTTGGTCTTGAAGAATCCCAGAGTCTTGTCACATCTCTGCAAACTCAAGACAGCTTGTCTAAGTGTTCATTACTCTCTGGCTGAACACATTTTGTAGTGTCAGAGAGTACTGATCTGTGCCTTCTTATTCTGTTCATACAACTGTACTGGAAAAAGCTTCCATGGCTCATCTTTTTAACCTGTATTCCTTATAAATACTCTATAAGCCCTTGTTCAGCTTCACAAAGTTCATTTCAGAAGTGTACAACATCAGTATCTCTCCTAGTACATGAACCCATGACCCTGACTTTCAAGGTCCAGTGGTATGACTTATACACCACCACTAATCATGTTGTTAAACCCCACCATTCAGATGTCTCAGTGTCATCAGCCATTTATGTAGGAATGTATGAAAGCACTTAAGCCTTTTCATTACATTTTCATTGATGTTTGTGGCTGTGTGGCTTTTTTTCCCATTCAAGTCATCAATTACATCATTCATAGATGGTATATTAGGACCAGTCCTCAGGGTTGCTCACCACAGTTTCTGGCATTTATTTGTCACAGAGAGAAAAATAGAAACTATATGTGCACTTGTGGTTATGACTCAACTAGGAGGAGTAAAGGATGCTCTAGAGGAACAGTTGTGTTACATTCTCCTTCATACAGAACATGGGAGTTCCAGACTTTGGGGAGAAAAGGAAGACGCGTTGGTAAGCCAACACACAAGCACATAATCACATCGTAAGTAGTGCCTTGGCTCTCCCACCCAGCTAAAACATACACTGAACCCCAGCCAGCAAAATGGACCACACCACACAGCAACTGCAACAAGATTACAATCAATCATCACCATGTCATGAAACGCTATGAAGAAATGTTAAAGACCCATCATTCCCTGTTTACCAAAGCTGTTTGCCACCTCAGAGCCGCCCACTGAGAGCAACCATGCTTGTCCAGCTAAATCCATAACTCTCCAGTCCATGAACAACCATGCTTCTCCAACTATTTTCCACTATTTCTCAAGTCACTGTGTGAGTGATCATGATGGTCAAGCCTCCATTAAAACTATGGAAACCTCCTATCATGCCATCACAGACACACAGGTACAGACCCAACATTCTGCTGCAGAGGAGGACATACAAATTCAAACACAATCAGAGCCTCAGTGTAGAAGATAAAAGCGATTTATTGTGCCAAGCACTTAACTGGATCCATCCAGTCTCTAAAAGGTTCACACTCTTTTCCTTTTCACAGAAGTGACTGGTCTCAGGGGCAGAGCAACCAGAGCAACAATCATTCACCTAACTGGACAATGTCTTTGAACTCCAGTCAGACAACCGTTGAGGAAATTTTAAAAAAATCCTATATCCTAAACAGGACCTTTAGGTACCCTCCCTTGTAGACACATTAGTATAATTTACACAGGACATGACTGATAGCAGTCAGAGAACTGAGAAAAAGTAGAGGGAGAGTGACAGAGAGAAAGAGTCAACATGATTAATGCAAATGCTCTGGGCCCTGAGGGGCTGATATTATCAGAGCTAGTTAACTGCATTTATCAAAGGGTTTTTTATAATTTTGTGAATGACTGAACATTTAAAGGGCTTTGCCAGGGAGCTGTTGATGATTGAGGCAGGTAGAATTATATTTCCCAACCTCCTACAGTTTTGGTTTTTGCAAGGGATGAGTTAGAGCCTGATGTGGGGTAGTGGTTCAGTCATCAAAAAGGCAGAGCACTGTCATTGTATTCATAAGTACTGTGTACTTAAGCTGAACAATACAGGGTCAACATTCAAAATAAACAGGGGCAACTTTATTGTTATCCTGCACACATGACTGTTTCCTCTGATGCTTGAGACAGGGCAGGCCACCTTTCAAAAGCAGGTGACAGCAATAAAGTCCAAGTAGTTTGTGGTTTTGAATGAAAATTTAACAGATTTAATTGCATGTTGCCATATGAACTTCATGTTGTCATATTTTGTGTGGCTGTCCAATCTTTTACAATAGAAGTGTCTTTAAAATATGAGTAAAGACGTGTTAATAAAAGTTCCCGTTTATTTAATTATCTGTATTTAAGTGTGTGTGCATGTAGGACTGTGTACATGTATGTTCACTGTAGACTGCATGAATAAGCCGCATGTCCTAGGTGTTTGCACATGGAAGTACGTGTGAGGGAGATGGACAGAGAGCCAGGGAATACGGGCTATTTTCCATTAGTTCCACCTCTGGGATGAGAGGCTGCTCAATAAATAAAGAAAAAGCCCCAGGCAACAGGGCTGCCACCTTGAGAACCTTCACTGCTGAATTAACAGCCACAAATGCAGATGATGCGTTAACAAGGTTAAAAAAAAAAAAGAAAAAGGCTGAAAAAGGCTGACAAAAGGGGACTTTGTAGCAACCTATCAGCAACAGGCAAACAAACATGCACGCCCCATATCAGATAATCTGGACTGGTATTATTATCTATAATCTAAATTATAATCCACAGAAAGCTTTGCTATTTTTTCTGGGAAAACAGAACATTATTTGATGGGATGTCCTTGTTGCTGGGCATATCTCAGGATAGCAAGCAGAGCTTGACACAAAACAGTTGTTCCTGGAGTACAGATGCCCACAGATCTGATAACTAGGATTGTGCTGCCCACTCACAGAGGGAGGGGAAGGAGTTTCTTCCATTGAAACTGCACAGCCCTGCATAGTCAGATCCCACCAAAGAGGAATTTGCCACTTTACAACAAAATTTGGATTCACCACAAAGACTATCACACTTGCATACCTCATCTGAGCTCACACCCACATTTATCTGGATTTTGTGTGTATGCTCATATTTTCCACAAACATTGCTTTTGGGAAAAGCACACCACACCTTTTGTGTTCTCATACCCACTGAGGAAGGATTCTAATCAAATATCAATATTAAGTCACATCATTCCAGACAGTGTGCTCTTCACAGTGAATATAAACTTGCTAGTACCACTAAATAAATAATGACAGTTTCAGTTTTCCCCCTAAAATTATCTGAATTAGTTTAATGAGAACAGCTTGTTTTTGGTCAAACTATCTCTTGTAATCTGTGTCAGAAAAGGTAAAAGAAAAAATGAGAGTGCTGAAGAGAAGAAGGAGGGAGAGAAAGAGAGAGCAGAGCTTCAGAGACTGACTGTGTCTGCGCAGTCAGTGGGGCTTTGCCTCTCCAGCTGCGCAGCTGGGCACCGAGTCGAGATGCGCTTCTGACTGCAGCCTTCACCAGGCCTGCGGATCAGGCAGCCCTCCCACAAGGCCGCTCCCCCGGCCTGCCGCGCACTGCTGCCTCAGACACACACGGCAGACAGACAGCCCAGCCATTTCCAATCACTCCCAGTCACAGCGGCCCCGAACCAGCTGGTCCCTAAGCCCGTCCTGGAGCTCCACATCTGGTGTCAACATTCTCAATTTGGGAAGGCCATCTGGTGAGAGGATAAGGAAAGGGGTGGCAAAGCCCAGCAAGGCTGGCTCCGAGGAGGAACATCAGGGGCTTGCTCTGACAGCAGTTGGGGTGCTTGAAAGCTTTATAAACTCTTCCCGTGTCTGCTGGAGGATAATGCTGTAAAACTCACTCATGTTCAGAGGGATGGAAATGTGATGCTGTAGGAGTTTTCACCAGTAATCATCAGGGATCGGGTGCACGCAAGTTTAGTGTAAAATGTTGTGCTGCACAGAAAGGGATGGCCTGACACCAATGGCCCCTCCGAGGGACGATCTGATGAGTGCCCTCCTGAAGGGGGATGAGTATGGCACAGCTCAATGACCTGACCGGTGGATTCAACTCCCACGGCTGCCCTGGGGAGGACGGCTGTCTCTCCTCCCGAAAGACTTGCACTCTAAGTGAGCACTCCCTGAATGCGCTCTGAATACACTGTACATCCATTACCATGTTCCCAACCCCACTCTCAAGTCTCCTCCCCCTGCAGACTACTGGTATTGGTTAATATTGCATATGTGACACTGACCACATCTTTCATTTTTAAAAGGCACTTGGTCAGGAAAAGAGCCTATACTTCAAAAAGGTGGCCACTGAATTGCCTGACACATATTCCCCCACACCGAAAATATAAGGAGCTTGAGGAGAGGTTATTACACATCCCACCGTGTGTGTGTGTGTGTGTTTATGGTAGTGTTGTCACGATAGTAAAATTTCAAACTCGATACCGATACTCAGGAAAATACTCGGTACTCGATACCATTTTCGATACCGTGGGGAAAAAAGTTTCCCAATTTTTTTTTTTTTAAAGAGAACAGAACAATATAAACAATGTCAATGATAACACTATTCAAATTTCTCTTTTGTAGTGTAACAAAAATACAAGAACATTATATACATGAAAAATATTTTAAGGTTTTGTTATGCAGTGCAAAATGAAGGTTGTTTGAGGTAGTATATATAAAAACTGTAAAATTAATTTAGTTAACAGTAAACAAACTATTAAACATCAACATCTTTGTAAATGTATTCAGCTACAGCCCTGTTTAATTTCTGTGCTTCCAGTGACTTGGCACTGTATTTTCGATGTTGGTCAAATAAAGCTGGTAAGGTAGGCTGCAACTGTTTCTTTCTGGTTACTGGTTCACATTTCTCAGCTTCAATCTGGGACTTTAAGAGAAACATGAAACTATTCAGATACAGATAATTGTTTCATCATGTTAAATTAACATCATCTATTAACGCTACAGACAGTTTACTGTCTGACGTTTGCTGCCCAGCTCTCACATTAACGTAATCATTTTAGCCTACTGTAGCCATAGCCGCAACCAGTGCTGTGCAAGTTCACACTTCACAAGAACTAGCTCAAAGTTCAGTTCACACAGATTAAAATGAACAAATTCACGTTCATAGTTCGCAGTTTAGAATTTTGAACAAATTCACAGTCCCAGTTCATTTCTTCCATTTTTTAAATGAGCTGCTCCAGGGACTATTTTATGTGTATGTCTACATGCGCAGTGATTGTTACGCGGAACATGGGCAGTTGGCTGCGAGCTTTCTAGCTGTCTATTTGATGAGTTGCACTAATGAAAACGTCTCAAGTATGGAATAACGCCGTCCGTGTTTATTCATCAAGCAGTAACTTTAACACACCCAAGGATTCCGAATCTCGCGCAAACCTGAACGAGCTCAAGTTCACGTTCTTTAGTTGCAAACGGATACGTTCAAGTTCACTGTTCACCAAAAAAATGAGCACGTTCAATGAACGCGCTCTTTTAACGCGTTCATGGACAACACTGGCCGCATCTTTATTGATAACAATAGACAACTAATGTGGCTATCCCAGCCGCTAGAATGGCATATTAAAACGTGTGCGCCGGTCAGCTTCACATTTAAGATTAAGTTTACTAATACGTTAATGTTGTTTGAAACGCGAGCTTTACTGGCCTCTCGCATTTCGTCATACAGACGGGACTGTTGTGCTACTAAATTTGTTGTGCTACTTGACTTCGTGGAGACCACCTTATAGCACTGTTTGCAAATGGGTTTGTCGATGTCCTTTGCCTCTCCTTGTTCGTTGGCCTCGTATGCGAAATACTTCCACACAGCACTTTTGCTTTTAACATTTTCCACTAAAACTGGCCGCGAAGCGTCTCCAGAACTAGCACTAGCCATTTTCACTCAGTTCAGCGTTTTGACCGGAGTTAACTAGGCTACTGTGCAGGTGCACGTGTTCATCTGAGTGAGGGGAGGGGCTGTGTGCGTGCAGCGGTGCAGTCGGACTCTGTGGAGTTGTGTGTCAACTGGAGGAGGTAAAGACGGCACAGTTGGTATCGATACTGTTTCAAATTAGTATCTAATTTCGATAGTAGTTTTTAGTATCGATTAGTATCTTAGTATCGATTTTTTGACAACCCTAGTTTATGGTCAGGTCCCAGATCACTGTGGCTCATCTGAGGCACACAGACAGCTCCCAA
Source organism: Megalops atlanticus (assembly GCA_019176425.1). Lineage (NCBI taxonomy): Eukaryota > Metazoa > Chordata > Actinopteri > Elopiformes > Megalopidae > Megalops > Megalops atlanticus. The sequence goes on from CM032877.1 coordinate 36,616,473, forward strand.
ACACTCTGACACCAAGCAAACACCTGACATGCAGGTGAAGCAGCCCGATTCCTGAATGGAGGAAACTTGCATTCAACTTCAAAACTGGTTCTTGGGCCAACTATTTCTTCTGCATTGTGTAAAATCAGTCCACTCCACACTGTCTTTCCAAGGCAATCTCTTCTTCATCACCTTCCCAGGCTAAGGCTTGCCCCTTCAGTGATGCTGATAGACAAAGGCATTGGCTCCATTTCCTCTAGCTCACCAAGCCTATTGAGTTGTTTCTTAGAGTAAACATTTCAGCATGAATTTGACCTGGAGGCAGACAGCTATGCAATAATTAGAATATATGCTAATCAGAATGATGATGCAATTACAAATACATGCTCCTGCTGCTGTTGCACCTCTTCTGCCTGGCAACAGTCAAGCCGCAGTCTAGCCTCATGCAAGAGTTGCGTCTGACCGTGTGCGAAACCCAGGGCATTATCCACTTACAGCTATTAATCATGCCGCTCCCTGGAAGAGCAGAGGAATGTGTTTATGAAACGATCAATATCACACTGCTACTGCCCCGATCGAAGACGCGGCTCAAAAAAATTCAAAACCGCAAATAGAGTAGAGTCTTTTTTTTTTTCTTTCAAACCTCCAGAGGCAGCAGTCTATATTACCACATGCAATAAAGACACGGGCAAAGAAAAGCACCGAATTTCAAAAGCCTTTTGCTTGTTTTTCACCTGATTGACGTCCGTAAATAAATAGCTGGTGTTCATAAAAAAAATTATTACGTTTGATTAGCCGGGAAAAATAAAAATGTAAGGCTGGTGACCTTGAACCACTCGTTTAGACCTACACAGCAGAGCGGTGGAGCTGTTGAACGCTGAGGCAGGTTCCGCCCCTGGAACATGTACCACCAGCAGGTCTCGGCCCGTGACGGCACTGGCTGGCAACGGGGAGTGTTAAGAGTGTGGCGCTCGGGGGAGGCCAGGTGTGTAGACTGGTGATAAGGATAGGACGGCAGCCATTATTCACCATCGTCCCCGCCCACCTGTGTGCGACAGCAGCCAGTGGTCCCCTTGCAAACGACTAGACTTTGTTGGCTCCCTGAGAGAGATTTTTCTCGCTTGGCGCAGCAGATTACAGTGGAAATCACATTTCTTCACGGCAGGAAAGCAATTTCAAATAATCTTTGTATGTAATTCTGCACAGAAAGGTAATTTAGAAAAAATGATGTGATTCTATAAGATGGCTTGTCTCAAACCAGTTCAAATTAAGAATTAGTTGCTGGTTGCACTTCATACCGATGATGGTCTATCTTATTCTGAAAAAAAAGGTCAGTAATGTTACAGTTGTTTAGGACCCAATACATTGCCCTTCTTTGTTTAAAATGCTCACAGACATATACCTGCATCTTAAATACAGTATATCACCACTGAATCTAATCATAACTATATGTGTCTTGTCACTAGGAAACTGCAATTTGCAGCATGCAAGAATGCCTCATTTCAGACACACAAAAAGAAAAGGGTGAGAGAGAAACAGAGAAGGGAGAGATGGGATGGGGTGTGGAAAGAGAAGCGGAGAAACCAGACACGGTAATGAGTTTCACTTTTTAGAAATGGTGATTTACTCTGCCTGTGAATGAGGAGGCGAAGACGGACTGAACAGATCGTCTCGGAAAAAACACTCAGCCCAGCTCCCCGTTCCCCCATTCTCATTCCAGTCCTCTCGGCACAGGCAATTAGCCACAATAAATGCTTAATTGAGCAAACAAAGGCAGAGATTTTTCAAACGGTTCTGCCTTAGTGGTTTCAGCGAGTGTAATTAAAACATTCATACATGTATCCTGATTATCTGATTGTGGATTCTGAAACACCATCATCACCCCTCCCCCTACACTGAGACCATCTCAGTGTCCCCCTTCTGTTCCATGTTTAACGTACTTTCGTCTCTCGCTCTCTCTCTTTTCTCCCCATATCTCCCTCACATACAAATCCTCTTTCTGGCCTAAATATGTATTCCTCATGGGAGGAACCCGTGTGTCTGCATTGACTCGAAGATGTGTGGGACAAAACAACACTCTTGAATTCCTTTGAGTGCCTAAAATGGTCCTCAATGGTCCTCATTGTTCTGTCTCACTGAACCAACATGTGATTCTCAGTGTCTCCATTGCTGCTAAAAACCTGCCTTCCCACCACATTGATGGCAAACTCACAGATTAAGACAGAGAAGTATCATAATCCTCCAGAGGGCTCCTCAGCGGACATATGGCTAATTTCTCCTCAGGTGGTTTAAGGGGACAAAGTAGTCCTGGGCCATGTCTTTACATCCATGCCACTTTGAGGCTGGACAATACACCACTCCATGCACAAACCTGTAGGACTCTTTCCCACAGTACAGAACAATCAGACTGAAGTGGCAAAAATAGCATGGCTCATCCTGTTATCACCTTCAAACAAGTAGGAGAAGTACTGGAACAAACCTCTCATAGTCATTAATACTTTAAAATCCTTAAGGTTTTCAGGGGAACATGACAGGTTCAGATGTTTTTTGTGAGGTATTTAGGTTAATGTTGGCCAGACAGCCAGGCCTTCCAGGAGATGCTGACGGTTATTACGCCATACCGAGAGCAGCAGGAGCATGCTGACCGCGCACCCAGCTACAGCGCAATGACGTCCTGCCTCCGGCACCGCCTGCCCACACCCAGACAGGGTCTGCAGGCGCAGTCTGTCCCCACAGCGGAGACTCTACTACAGGGCCACAGGGCTACAGTGTGCCCCTCACCCAGCAGCTCAGCACTGGCCGTGCTCACTGCGGCGCGCACACACACACACACACACACACACACACACACTCTCTCTCTCTTTTCCCTCACTCCTCATGCAATGAGCTGGGTGACAGCTTCATCACCTAAAAACCTGTGTAAAAGACAAGGAAGACAAAGAGAGGGGGTTAACCAGGGAGCAGTAATCGCAGAGCTGGGACTTTATGTATCGGTCTGTTTTGCTTCACTTTAGCTGAACAGATGCTCAATGCAGGCCTTGTCAGGCTGCAGGCAGCTTCACTGCGTTATGAAGAGCGCAATCTGTTTCCACCGGAGCATCGCAGACCAGAACAAACAAACAAACACCATCAGCGCTCTCACTGCGGTCAACACATCACTCCAAGACTGCAAGGGTGTATCAGCAACTACACATTTTCTGTCAGCAATAAGTAAACTATTAAATCTAGTAGGTGGAGGTTAAGCCCTGTTTCTGACTTTTAGAAGAATCTCAGGAAATGTGCTTTGATTGGCAAGTTATTCGTCACCCCCTGATTTGGTGTCTAGGATTGGAAAAAGAAAGATTTCATTCAGGTACATTGTGCAATAGCTACTGGCACAGTCTGGCTGAGAGTGGTATCCCACAATGCACTTGGAGATGTCTCCTCAAGTTACCGTTAAGATGACACAGAGAATCAGCACGCAACATCCAACCAGGAAAAGGGAGGCTTGAGGGAAGGGGCTGAAAGGTTTGACCAGAGGATGGGCCCCTGTGCCAGTCTACCTCTGCAGCCATGCCAGTTTACCTCAGCGGAGCCAGCAACAAGCCCACTGTCCTACTTCCTGCTGAAGAGCAGAGCGGGGCTGGGGTTCCAGAGGGACTAGACAGCTGGGTCCACATTCCTGCAATCTCGCCGCCCTTCACCGACCGGATAAAATCCCCAGATGACAGACCCACAGACACCGCGTTGAAACATCTGCTCACAAATGCCACACATGCCCCCCGATTCTCACACAGATCTAGCTGTAGCGGCCACTTTCCGCCCCAGCTCCTAAACAGAAAACATCTGCAGCGACGGGCAAGTGAACATCGGCTATCGGAGCAAGAGGCTGCTCTCAATCTGTGCCACTGCTGCGGCGGGAGAGGGACTCATGGCGGCTCTCTGCACTGTTTGTCCTTCTGCGCCCCCACTCCGCGGTGGCTAGCCCCGGGGCGGCGTGGCATGCTGGCTCTGTCAGAGTGCCAGGCACGCGGGTGGCTTTTTTTCCCCCCCGGCTGACAAGTGCCAAGCCAGGCTTAATCCTGCAACCCGCTCCTCCCATCTGTGTGGGGGCGCCACGGCCGCCGCTATCGGAAACCACAGGAGACTCGCCGAATGTGTAAGCCTTAATAAGCGGAGCGAGACACTAATTGAGCACTGGAATGGGATTGTGTTTCATAGTAGAATCCATTACTCCCCGGATGATGCAGGCAGCGGCCAATGAATTAAGACAAAGCAGTCCTTCCCCGGCGCCAGGGAAAATGGGGACTGACAGATCTGAAGAGGTCGACAGTCAACATGGCAGCTGTCGCTGGCATCTGTCCACTCCCCTGTCCACACCGCTGCACCGCACTCCTCTGATGTCAGTCCTGTCTATTACACATCTCCCTCTATTTCAGCGCTGAGTCTGGGATTGTATGCAAACACAAGAACCAAAGAAGATTCTGTGACCCATCCGATGGAGGACTGGAGAGAGAGAGGGTGAAAGAGCAAGAGGAAAAGAAGTGAGGGCTAGATTGAACATCTGAAAAGTGTTAGAAGCCACTTGTGTTTATCACATGGCTATCATGATGTTGTCTTCACTGATTTGGTGTAAACTGAGACAAATCTGTCAGAATCCCACTGTATTTTTATATGTGTGTGTGTGTGTGTGTGTATGTGTGCAGGCATTAATAATTGAACAGCAAAGAAAATTGTATTTGACATCTATAAACCACTTTTAAACCACTTTTAAAATACCTATCAACCTGCTAGGACCAATAAAACAAATGGGAATTAGTACAGGTGGGACATGGCAAGTTAACTGCTTATAAAGGTCAATACATATTATCAGGTCCAACCAAACATTTTTTGCATATTTCTTTTTTCCCCCATTGCCACATGGGTAATCTGATGTGAGAGTGGAGAGTGAGAGCCGCCCCCTCCATTTCTGCCAGGTCTCTAATGAGCCTGTTGCCGCCAGGATTGATTTGGTATTGTCTGACTGTTCCTACAGCAGCATTCATCTGTCATACAGCCACTCAACACATCACACCTTACGTTTTTGTCACTTCCTCTGGCCCTCAATCACAAATGTGCCAAACAAGCCATTATACACGAGATCTCACTGGGCTGTCTCTGTCAAAAACACATCTTACTCGAGAGGTGACATGTGTGCACACACACACACACACACATAAATAAAATATCACACATTAAACACAAAGAAAACACACACACGCCTGGAAAATGCTACTTGACTACGGTCAATTCAATATAAAATGATCTGGATCTTTTTTTCATCAAATAGATTCAGCAAATGTGGGGTAGATTCGATAATACCCATTGTCAGTGTGGTCGCCCACTTGCCCCAGGCGACTCCTCCAGGAGCAGCACTGTGCTCTAAACAGTGGTAGGGGGAAGATGTCACCACCCTGGGGGCTAAGTGAGTGGATTACACACAGAGCACTCTGAAAGCCTGCTGTTTAACATAGCCGGGTTTGCGCAAAGAAACCACTGCAACGTCTCCACAACATTGATGACATCTCAGTCCTCAGTTTTCGCAGCCTCAAACACCACAAAAGACACAGGATGAGGGTTCAGAGAAAAAAAAAAATGAGAAGAGCGCTGAAGAATGGGATGCTTTGCACTAGATCAAACCACGAGGGCAGCGCTGTAAAGACTGTGTAATGGGCCCATTGTGCTCTGTGAATGATCACAGCGGAGGACGCTCAGATCCTCCTGATTACTGGGGTTTCGCTTAATGCTTGAGGGGGTGCCGGGTCTTGGAGCCCGCGCCATATCAGAGACACACATTAGTCACACACCCAGTCCGTGACACACCACAATGATTCATGGCCTCGCTAATGAACGTTTTAATTGATCACGGGGAAAACAGCACATCATTCACATAGCGGTGACAGACATTTGGTTATTATGTTACATTATTTATTGGCTAATCAGACACCCTTATCCACACTGGTCTCCAAACGTTACCTTATATATACGCTCCATTTATACAGCAGGATATTTACTGTAGCAATTCAGCTCAAAAACAACAATAGCAGCATCACACCCTCAGTTTGAATAAAAAGGCTTCTATTTACTAGCCCATTTCCGAGCCTAAGACACACTACTGCCTTGATCTGGCTGTGCAGATTGTTGGAGGGTGCCATTTCACACATTGGCTAACACTCTGTTTTAATTACTGTGATGGAGCCACATGCAAAACAGTGCCAGGTCACCTGAACACTGCAGTCTTTCACAGGAACTGAACAGACACAGTACACACACACGGACACACACATACACATGCTCACGTGCACATGTACATAGATGTACATACACAAGGACACACACATGTGCGCGCACACATACACAAACACCTGATACCTCTCTAATTTGCAGAGAAACCTTGCAAAAAAGCAATAAGGCACGTTGTGGTTTCTAGCAGTTTGCTTTCATTCATTGAGGGGCTTCAGGCCACACAAATCTGTTTAAGCGGTGTATGTAATGCATGATTGTCTTTGCTTGATTAATAACCAGCCATTATCAAGACTAACCAGAAATGGGTAACTGTTGGCCTCTCTGTGACGCCCCCTCGTTTCCCAATGGACGTGCAGCCAGGAGGATTCTCAGACTCACCCAGCTGCAGGTGCATAGGTCACACAGCAAATCCATAAAAGCTAATTTAGCATAATGAAGCTCTAATCAATGAATTCCCAGCGTCTGCTCCCTCAACAAATCAGCACATCCCTGAGAATCAAAGGGAGGCAGAAACAAGTTTGACCAGCAGCCTCCACTCTTCATCACACCTCTCTATTCTCCTCCCTCCCATCTTTTTCCCATGACTCCTTCCCTCAGCTACCCCCTCCCCTCCAACCTCCTCCTTCCTCTTCCTTTCTCCTCCTTGCCTCAGTTCTTTCCTCTCCTCTCCTCTCTCTTTTTCCCTCTCTTCACTCTCCACCTTCACTCTTCTTCCTTTTGCTCTAGTCCCTCCTTTTCTACTCTCCCCTGCAGGTGGACTTCAGGGGCATCAATCTGAACCTCTCCCCGGGGCACGTGGGACGCTGTGAGTCCTCCTTCATATGTCATGCCGCTGGACGCTTGAGCGACAGGTCGTTCCGTCACGGGGGCCACCCTGGACCTCTCTGCAGGGTGAAATTCTCGTTGGGCAGCCTGATAGAGGACTTCATTCAATGGTTCATTCCACTGACAGAAAAAAAAACCCATCAACAAATGGAAAGTGAATTGCTGTAACTTGACTTTGATTGGCTTTCATCGGCTTGAGTGCTCTTCAATTATGATGTGTTCCGGGGGTACGTGGTGTGAAATGCAAGCAGGTGTTTGGGGTCCCCCCCCCATTTAATTTGGATGAATAATAAACAAGTCTCGTCTCCATCGCTGTACAGGCTCCGCATTATGATGATTCACGCTGATTGTAACTGAAGTAGGAGAAAACTACAGGATCTAATTGATTAACCACCAACTAATTGCGTGACTGAGTCACAAAATCTAAATATAGCAGCCATCCATGATCGAATCTGTTTCACAATTACACTGCCAGCATTTTTTCTATTGAGCAAGCACTTAAGGTATTTCCAATAATGGCACAATAATGTCTGGCAATGTGCCCGTTCACATGACTTCCTGCATCCACTGTTTGCGTAGGCCTTACCGTGACTCACATATAGACAAGACTCAAAATTCTGATCACATCTGAGCTTGGGTTTTGTCCAGCAGAACTATGTTTTTAAAATGCGGCATGAGAAATATGCTTGAACTGATGCAACAGCAGTCCCTGTGCAGCACCATTTGCAATTAGTGGCAGCATATATGATAGTGGTGCCTCTATATCATTTTCATTTCATTAGGAGGGAGCAGAATGTTGCCTGGTGTTATAGCTTCTGCTCCGAGCGCAGGCCACATGTGCCTTACCTCGCTGCTTCTGGGACCAATCAGACAGAGCTCTGTGCAATTAGCTCATCCACGCTGACTAATTATCTCAGCCTTCAGATTGTACTCATCAGGAAGGGAGTCATAATTGTATCAGGTAAACAGCCACAGCTCTGCTCTCAGGAGAGATCATGGCCCAGTTTGCATCAGAGGATTGACAGGGGTTAGTACTTAACTTGTTTTAACCTAGATGAGTGTGCAGGAATTATTTCCAGCCGAATGCCTTCTATACCACCTCTGTGGTTCTGCTCTTGCACACACGCACACATAGCGCGCAGACATAGGCACGCGTGCATGCTCACCGCAAAAGCACTCAGTCATCCCCCTGCTGTCTCTCAGAAGTCATCATCTGGTGAAGACGCTATGAAATGACCCTTCACTCAGACTCTCGCTGCGTGTCTCCTCTCCATTCATCAGCCATTAAACGTGTAGCCTGCTGGTGGCAGAGGGCTTATACATTACTTTGCTACTCCCTGCTGCTCTGGCACGGTGCTTTTACCACATTCCCCATCATGTCTGACTGTCTCTCACACACACGGAGGCAAACACAAACATGCATGTGCACAGGCACACACACGCCACATGCAGAAATAAGTGGGATGTTGAATTTGAACCTTTAAAAAGATGCACGTGACACTACTACAGGGCTGCAGCAGCTTGTGGGCAGAGGATAAAGGGGCTGAGCAAAAACAGAGAAAAGGGGATTCTGCTGGAATGATCCTGGCTCAGTTAAAGAGGTCATTGTGCACACAAACCCAGATCCCAGTGTGAGAGCCCCTCTCTCTCTCCCCTCTCCCCTCCCATCACAGTCTCTGCCACTGTCCAGCAGAAAGCAGACCCATGTGCTGACAGCCTTGTCATGGGTGGTGAGTTCCCTGACACCTGAAGCTGTCAGAAGTTGCCACGCCAACCTGGTAAGTTCACTGATCTTTGCTGACACTACTCCAAACAAAGTCAAATTGGGAATAGACGGGCAGGGCATCACTGTGGGGGGGTGGGCTGGCAAGCGGCTTCAAAAGTCAGCCCTGGCCTCCCAGACGCAGGAAATGGACAAATGCACTCCCAGAATACACAGAGAATGGGGGGGGGTCTCTGCAACTGGTGGGCATCAGGTTGTCAGGCTGTCAGATTTAAACAGCAAGGCCTATGATTAATACAGAACAAGATGCACAACAGTGGCCCCTGCACTGGTGTCAAAAACACTGACAGAAACCACTGTCCACACCATGAGGGCCCCTGTGAAACGCTGGTGTCTAAAGCAGCTTACTAGTCCAACCCATACTGGGCCTTCCCTTTCAGAGTAGACGGTCTCTCCAACAAAGGAGCAGCATGAACTGGTTTCATCCAAAACAAACACTCGGTTCTGCAGCGCTGGCACCAGTTACCCGACACAACAGCAATACTGATACCAGCCTACACCTAACTCTAGCACTGGCACAATCTCCCACAATGACACTGGCACAAACTGTCACACAACACCAATGCCAGCAATAATATCCACACAAAACTAACATTGGCACAAACTGTCACACAACACCAATGCCAGCAATAACATCCACACAAAACTAATACTGCCACAAATGTCCACACAGCACCAACACTGGCACCAATCGCAGCCCAGCACCAACGCCAGCACTCATATCTGCATAGCACCAATGCTGACACCAGCTCCAAACCAAACTACCTCATGGCGACATGAGCAGTGTCACTTCACAGAAAGAAATATCCTCACTGCCATGGTGTCACACACCCTATGCAGTGCGCAGGGGCCAGAGGATAGTCTGCATGCGTGAAGTCACCAGACACATTGAACAGATCATTTCAAATGGCAAATCGGAAAATAAACAATTTAAGCGACGGCTTGCTTTGCAATCGATGAAAGTAATTTGGGTCAAGTAGATCGAAAAAGAGGGGGTTCGGGTTCACAGACCGGCTCTCTGGGGTGGAGACAGTATCAAGTAACAGCGTTCCCAATGTGGGGGACTGAAGCGAGACCTGTGAGGGTTAAGTGGATTCAGTCCTGGGCGGGCACACTCACGGGTAGCCCGCGATGTGCTCCATCAGGGGGTGGATTTTTCTATTAACGCTACCACTGGCTTTTCTGCTGGGACTGTGAGGGGAATGAAATGAAAGCTATCAACTGTAACAGACAAGGTCCCAGTACTGACACCACACCACTCTACAAGCCTTTGCAACCCCCTACGCACACTCATATCAACACAGAAGCATAAAACACGAGCCCCAGACACTCAATATATTTTCCACCAATCAGACAACACAACTGGAAGCTGATGTGGGGTCTTGAGATAGAGACTTAAGAAACTGAGAAGTATAACTCCATGTTTACTGTGCTATAATGAAAACAGGAACACACACACACAAACACACACACACACACACACAGTCTTACATGATTTAAGAGTCTCACAGGCAGAAGAGTGAACTGCCATTCAGAAGCCTCCAGGAAAGCGTGAGTCTCTCTAAATCTCTCCACATTTCAAAGGGGATCAATAGCAAGCATGAGGATCGCTTTCATTCACCAGCCTGTCTAATTGCTGGATCGATCAGAAGGGGAGAGGCAAAGCACCAGGGAGGCAGACAGACGGGCAGACATAAAGGACGGACAGGCAGACAAGCCGTCAATCAGATGGAGAAGCAAAGCTTTGATCACATCGAGAGAAAAATCTTTCTCAGTGATCAAACAGAGGGGTGAAAGAACCGCCTCTGAACTCTCCGTTAATGCAGTGCTGGGAAGTCAATAACAGATCAGGCTCTAGTCTCTGCTGCAATGCAAACAGCCAAGCACTGGACTGATGGCATGACCCCAACAAGCTCCCTCGTCCTGCAGGACACACCAAGAGCCTATTTTTATTTATTTATATCTGTAGAAATTTTGTATATTTAAATATTACATTTTGTTTTATATATATACATCCATGCACACACAGTGAGGAGTAGTTGGCAAACAGTCAGCTTGTTAAAGCACACACTGAATCGCCCAGAGCCACAGTTTCACAGCTCGTTTGGGCTCAGTCTGGAAGAAGGCTCCTTTTCTCAAGCTGTCTCCTGTAAATGAAAGCTGAGAGGAGAAAATGAGCCGTGTGAAGCACCCTCCTCTCGCTCCCCGTGGCGTTCGCCCCGCTGCCATCACCCCACCGTGCCACTCGCCACCATCACTCACACCGGCCTCCACACACACACACCCCACAGCTCCCTTCCTTTGGCTGCGTTTATTTGTGGAGAGAGTGGGTGGAGCTGTGAGATAGAGGCGCAAGTAAATATATAGTAATGCTACTATAGTACAATGAACAAAAACACAGCACACATCTGAGCTATGATTGTGGCAGCTGTTGATAGCACTCAACCCTTCTGGAAACAGCATTCATCCCAGTTAGGTATAGGCCTCTAGACTGTGATTTGATAAACCTGACTCTTCTATAAGTCCTGTGTAAGTCTTCATAGGGCTCCCTCCTCTCTCCTGACTGAGGGCAGGCCTGAAAGCCAAGAGCTTGTTTAAGATTTTATATACAATCATCACAATCTTCTTTGGTCCCTCAAGTTCATCTTTATTCTCTTCTGGCTACCATCTGACCTCTAGCCCCTAACCCTGCAGGCAATAAAACATTCAACTCCTCATTTAAGCCACCCCTACCTCCTTCATAAACCCAGCAGCAAAACGAATAAAAAGAGTGGATCGGCGAAAACAATATAAGAATAATTTTGACCTCATCAATTTTTCATGAGTTTTTCATCTGACCTTTGAGCCCTCAGTTCCACTGATCAATAAATCAAGGCACAGTGGTACAGTTAACACCTGGGGGCTGAGAACGACCCCCCCAAGTCAAGCATTTTGCCCTCCCATAGCACATAACCTCTACCATAAACCATGCAATGCTCTCACCCCCTTCTGCCTCGCAAACAACACTCCAGGAGAGACAAGCATGCTTGGATTCAATCAACATTCGTCCTTAACTTTGACTAATATTCAAATGGAACTGTATCTTTTTAACCCCAAAATGGACTGGAGCTTTCAACAATCACCAAAATAAATGAAAAATTTTAGGAAGGAAACACGTATTTAATTGCTATTCAAAGTTAAGAATGAATGTTGACCAAATCCAAGCCATAAACTCCTGTTCCCAGCATCTGGATGAAACAGAGCACAATACACATCAATGTTAAAGGAATCAGCAGTTCCTCTTTCTAAGCAAAAATTATGTCACCCCTCCAAGGTCAGGTCCCTGTAGCCCCCATAGCAAGACTCACATGCCACCTCCAGCGAAGCGTTGTGGCTGACCGCCTCCCCCAGGTAGTTGCGGGCGACGCAGACATAGCTGCCGTCGTCCGGCTTGCTCCGGCGCCCGTGGACGATGCGCAGGAAGAAGAGGGAGCCGCTGGGCAGGAGCATGCGGTGGGAGCGGGGGTCGTCCCGGTCCGTCTCCACGCGCTCGCCGTCCTTGTACCACTCCACGGTCGGGGTGGGCCGCCCCTCCGCCTTGCAGTTGAGGGTGGCCGGCTCCCCCTTGGACACGATCAGGTCGGAGGGGTGCTCCACGATCCGGGGCGGGGAGTCCTCCTGGCGCAGACGCGACCCTGGGTCGGGGGAGGAGGGGAGGTGAAGACAGTGAGGAGGGAAAACAGTAAGACTGACACCCAAAACACAAACATTGCTGGTTCTGCGGTCTGGTGTATGAAACAGTGTTCGCCTGCAAAGATCACAGCACCAAATACAAGAGCGTATGCCTGCTTTCTTCATATCATCAGTCAAATATGTAATCTAATTTGTATTAGAGTCCTGCAAATTTCACAGATGTCACAGACTCCACAATAGCGTAATTGTTCCTTCCCCGGCAGAGAAGACAAGGACACCTGCAAGGGCCCCCCCGTCTCCCTAGACACACGCATAGAGGACTGAGGGGGAAAGATAATGGCCCCTCCAGTTCACAGCCCATGAGACAGCATGCGGGTTGGGGAAAGAGAAAGCCTCATTGCTGATTCCCATTAGAGCCTTCCTGCAGGTCTCTTCAAGGTAAGTGGTCCCTCTGTGGCACTCTGAATGCCACTGCTAGCGCTGTACAATAACATGGCCCCTGAGTGCAGGTGAGTGCACTTCACCAAGTCCCCAGCCTGCGCTCCAATCACCCCACTATGATAACACACAATGTTTTCTGTTCAATAGTACCGCCTCAATAACCCCATAATTACACCTATATTGTTCAGTAATAACACCATAGACGTGTAATAACAACTAGATTGCTTATCGCTCCTCTGTCCTCTTCTCTTGAAGCCACAGGAAAAGTAAACAAGTGCACAATACATGGTGCATCTGATAAAGCAGGGGATCTTGGGGTCCCCAACCCATGTGGTAAAAGATTTTACTGCAGTGACTCCTATGGAAGTCTAGCTGTGTAAACGGTTCACAGAAAGTTTTAAGCATGGTATGTCCATGATAATAACATCCACTAAGCAAATAAAATCACAATGTAAAAGTAAAAAAAAGAAAAAACAAGCATGTTTTTCCATCAATTTTTTATTAGCTCAGCCCTGGTGTGAAGGCATTTTTCTCCCTCTCTCAGGACTGATGTCTCCACTCTACCGTTGACGACAGAGACACATCCATCATGTCATTGGTCAGGAAAGGGGGATACAGACAAGAGGGAAGGGGAGGAAACGAGCTTTTGATTTGATTACCAGGAGCTCACACCCACGTCAGAAGAGAAAGTCTCCTGCACAGATCCCTACCTGTCATTCCTTAAGTGCTGTAATTCAGTGTTATCACAACGTTGCTCCAACATTTTAGTGACAGGATAGTTTTACAGCAATTCTATGAGAATACTACTTGTGCAATGGGTCCAGCCTCTACATGCTAATCCAAACATAAGCTTCATCTTCATAAGGAAAACTAAAGGAACATGATCAGAAATTTCAGAGAGGGTGGAACTGTCCGTGACAAAACAAAAAGAACCAGTGTAAATAAACCTGTTAAAATAACATCACTAGAATAAAGCAAGCCTCTAAACAAACACAAACCAACCCCATTTAATAACATAATATTGCTGGACTGTTGTGCTGCAGGATTTCCACAACAGTGCAAGATACCACAGCTTCCCAACAAAGTTGTGTTTATTACAGCCAAGATTTTTGCATCATGTGTCCACACCAGAATCACATAAATAATCACATAAATAAAAGAGATTTTAGGGAGGGCTGTGGGTTTGTCCATCAGTCATTATGGATTTCTACCTAAGTAATAAAGTCAGAAGGAAATGCAAAAAAACCTGGCTACAATATCATAAACAAATTTTATGGATAGGCAATGCAAAAATCACAGCTACAGTGTCATAAAGAAATGTTACCATCATATACTGCAAACTTCACAGCTAAAGGGTCATAAATAAATGTTACAGGCATACAATGCAAAATTTGGAGCTACAGTGAGATGAATGAATTGTCACAGGAAAAATTTAGGTTGGCAGCCATGGTTCAGCAGCATGGTAGGTACCACACTGACAGTGTTTTGCACTGAGTTCCTTGTCATCACTGTAGAAACACTCTACTCTCATGCGAGAATCCCAACTGACCCTTTCACTCCACAAAACCACATGCTGCGACAGATGGCCATTTCAGATTCTTGCAAAAGTGGCTACAATAGTCATGCTGGTAACAGCACTATGCAATGCAGTCAAATTCCAAATTTTTCCAGTGCTGTTTTATTTGTATCTTTTAACACACACGTATATGTGGTTGCAAGTGTGGGTAGGAAGTAGGTTTAGCTGTTTTGGTTTCACAACCATGACTAACATTTCTCTGCCTCCTTCCCTCTTTCTGTATCTCTTTCTTTACCTCTCCTTTCTTCCCTCCTCCCTCTACCTCTCACTCCCCCTGCATCTCTCCCGCCTCCCTGTCTCAGTTGATAAGTTGAAGGGCCATTCCCTGCCTGAATGAAGCTGCCAGCTCTGGGTGGGGTATTCTGAGCAGTGTGTCGCAGCTCAAATGATTTCCAATACCCAGTGCATTCGAGTGTGCAGGCTCTTTGCCTACCGCCCCATACACAGCCCACACCCACTTGCTTTGTATTAATCGTAACCGAATTCATTTCAAGTCTACAAGTATTTTACATCAACTTAATGTTGGTACTTGTCCTCCAAATAATCTCATATCATTAATTCCCTTGAATGAACTCAGTACCTACTGTTCCTGCATTCCAGAGTCCCACAACCAGCACCGGGGATGTGATAATCCAACAGGCTGGCTCAAATGTTCAGAGCTGCAATGAAGAGTTTCCTCCACCCACAGAAATGGCTTTGACAGGAATCTCAGTCTGAACAGCACATCTCCCTCCATGAAGCTGTGCTGGCCACCGGCTGCGAGATGAATCCCTGCACCACTGTCCATCACCCATTGAGCTACATAGCCCTGCAGACACCAGCTCAGTGAGGATGCGCAGAGAAGGTGAACAGCCAGAGACACTGCCCCTTAACTGAAACAGAATGGTGATGCTGCATTCCATTCCATTAGCAGAATTCTCATTTCCTTCATACCTGCAGGACTGATGTGTGTTTGCAATTGTCTATCCTGCTGGAACCTTCCTTCCTCTCTCTCTCCAGCTGTGGTTCCGAGGTAGTACGGCCAGGCAAGACCAGCTTCCCTTCGAAACTGGAAATATCACAGACACGCTTGACTGAGACTTACCAGAGCACAGGAGAACCTGCAAAATGCACGTATCATATCCCCTCTGCTTCACAACTGTTCCGGCAATCCTCAGTGTCTATTTCAGTTGACATTTTCCCTGAAAAAATACCTAAATACCTGACAGTCCAATATCTGGAACTGCACAGTGACTAACAGCATGAGTCCTTCTAAACTTTGTGAGCTAATACTATATATCTGATCTTCCTTAGGAAAAATTTTTGCACATCCTTTGCCTGGAATAGTATGACCTTTTCTCATTTTGTTGGACACTATTTATTAATCTGCACCTAATGACAAACATTAATATACATTATTATGCCATGTGCATTATCATATGAGTTGTGCACGGGCTCATACAGCACTGATGGGGAGTTGCCAGAGTTGGAGCTTCGCAGAAAAAGCTGTGAGAAAGGAAATCTTAATGAATCAGGCCCCTGTCTTGCTTTGTTGTCTGGCCCTGTCAACACTTGTGCAGACTCCTGACTTAAAGCCATTTACACAGACATGAGGCCGTGCCTTAAAAACACTACAGGAGCTGATGGGTTTGTGTCACCTGAGAGGCAACACTCAACACCATGGCCACAACAATCCTGGTCTGAAGTCTGTTGGTCCATCCCTCCCTGCCACCTCTCTCTCTCTCTCCTTCCTTCAGACAAGGTCCTGACCATTCACACATGCACTCCTCTCTGGTCTGGTCTTAATCACAAAGCCCAACATATTTGTCTGTTGTGGCATGATAGGCCCGGTTCAGGCCAGGGACCAGAGTACTCATGTTCTGATCTAGACAGTGATCAGAGCTCCACTGCTGCTGTGACAGGGATTGTGTCCACCCACCTAGGATCCTCTGAAAGTTCCTCAGTCACGTACATATTCTACACAAATAATATTCAATTGAAACAGTGCTTCAGCGTTTTCACCACCAGCAGCTCAGTCATAACGAGCAAATTTGAGCAGGGCATTGCAATGCCTCTTACAAAGTGGGCCCAAAATGTCTGTTGACTTATTGTCTAATCTAACACTGACTGTCATATGTATCACATTGCCAAGACACTGTTAATTTAAACATTCACTGTGAGATCCACTGCCATTCCATACAAACACTGACATGCAATTACATCCTTACTCAGAATGGTGACACCCTGAACCTCTCTCCTTCATGTTTCCCCTCTCCTTCACCTCACCCACCCACATTATCCACCTTTCTGAGTACCCATTAAAGCAATGAAGAGAGCGAGAGAAAATCAAAGCATTTTTGCGTCTAGAGACAAATAGGAAAAACACTAGTGACAGAGACAACTCAAGCTGGAGCTGCGTGTGAGTGGGTGTGGTAGGCATCCCTGCATTCAATGCGTAATTCTGACAGCAGCTGAATTCCTCCTCCACAAGGTTAACCTACCTGCAACTTTGTACTTTTCACCTGCAACACATTTAAGAAATGTTGCCAGGCTACTGCAATGTCACACAAACATCAAAAGAACCTTGTGCACCATTCTGGTTGATTTAGACCACTCTGCAAGGTTGGTTGCCATTTTCACCTCATAACTGATTTTCCATTGCTGTTTTCTGTGCTTTTTTTCTGCATTTAGCTGAAAGTGTTCAGCTGGCTACACCGTCAACCACTCCTTCTGTCATTGGTACTTCTTATCCAGTTTGGATTTCCTAGGCATCACCTGTTTGCCAAAAAACATGTTTGTAAAGATGTTTGTTGTAACCTTCTCTGATGGACTGATTACAAGGTCTATACTTATTTTGATTCACTTCCTAAAAAAGAATGTTCATCAGGAGAGAATAAAATTATTATGTAGCTAATTAGTTTTTAATGTATAATTAATTAATAGATATTTTGACATTTTGCTGCTGTCTTAATATACTCAAGTCTATGTCCACAATCTAAACTATTTTCCTAACCATATACAAAAGTGTAAATGTCCAAGTATTTCCAAACGCTAGCATGACTCCTTCAAAGCGCAAACTGAGCAGGTGAGTGAATATCACCTTCTCTCGCGCACCTCGCTGACCCTTCTTTCGCCGTTAGGATCACCATGCTCACAACGGACCAGACGAGACCTCTGCCGGGCAGCACGCAGTGGTGAGGTGCTGTTTGGTTTCGACCCCGCAGGGGAACATCAGCAACGCCAATCTGAATGCGTTTTTTCAAGATACATCAATCCTGTGAATCAAGTCAAATCACCTCTGCTAATACATCACGCCTTAGCCGATATTATGTGCAATTCGTCAGATTCAAGGCACTTACCACTGACTTGAATGCGCAATAATCCAAAGAGCAGGATGACCTCTAAAAAACCCATGGTAACATAGTATCAGTCCACGTTTTGCGCGCAAATTCCGATTTACTCCCCAGTTTCGGAGCAGGCGATGTTATTTCCTTCTTTTTCTGACGTTGAAGTCTAATGATATATCCCAATGTCTAGCAGTTGACTAGAAGCCGTATTTTGGTCCAAGCACTAGCGTTAGAGGCATTCATTGTTGCATTCTCGGGGAACGCACGAGACAGGTTCGCAGGCGTGATCCAGCATCCAGTCTTTCAACCAGCGAAGCGATATATTTCAAGTTTCTCGCTACATAAACTGCCCTGCATCATGAATTTATTTGTCAAGCAGAAACTGCAGATAATAAAAATCCACAGCAACGGCAGTCAGAAGCATATTTCTACACTTTTACTAACAGATTAACTTCCTATTTTGCTTGTATCCATTTCGAGGATTGAGTTATTCTGTCCCGAACATATTCTCATTTTTCCCGATGTCCACTCTTCTCCTCTCAGTGCATGATTTAAACGTTACACACGCCTATTACTTTACCCTACAGAGGTTTACGACAGCTTTCGACACATCTATGGTGTGCGTTCCAGGGGACGTTGGTGCTTCCACATGCTGGGTAGTACCGCAAAAATGCAGACTGAGGGAAGCGGATGTGTTAAATTGTTATGGGTCCTGCCCCACAACTGCCTGTAGTCCTGAGATTTTAATCCAGCGCTGGCGGAGGCGGGGGGCGTGGGCTGGCAATGAACTCGTGTCGCGTGTGGGAGGTGATCCAAGGAGATGCCCATGCGCTGGGCTTCATGCGCTTGAGTCACACAGACGCGCAAGCTGTTCTAAGTCTGCCGGTGTTCACCGACTCTATGTGCGGGGAAAGCAGGTGAAACTCCCTTCTCTGTGACAACGTGGGCTTTTAGCGCCCCCTATCAACGTCACCGTTTATTCTCACACCGGCATCATATTCCGCCGCTGATAGCTTCGTTTCTCATCTTCATCTCTCATTCTCAATGTTGTATTCGGTGCACCATGTACGGCATATAAAACCGATTTCTGTCTGAAAATAAACTGATCAAAAACTATCATCTGTGAACAATACTATCTGTGAACAATACTATCTGAGTGTCTCACCGAATAAACTTTAGATGTGCCTCTGACAGGTGTATGTATTTTACGACCTCCTCAAACTGTAATGTGTTAGGATACCCGTTCCAATGGAACGGTTCCATAGATAAGAATTAATACTTGAAAAATATCGAAAATGTGTAGCAAGCATATAAAACATCATACAATCCTGACGATTCTACCTAAGAAATGAAACCTGTTCAAACCGTTTATATATAGTGTTTGTCCATCACCATTCAGTTATTGAAGTTATTATGTGGGGTGCATTATATCAGCGCGTATACTGTATGTGGAGTGTGTGAGCAACATATGGGATTCCCGTCCTTTTGAGTCAATAATACATTGACCAGTTATGGCCCATGGCACGAGCTGTCTGGGCATTCGTCCACCCATGAAGGTCAATTTACTTGAAAAGGCAAGTGCTACCTCTGCTCTAACAAGAAAAACACATTTAATGTAGACAAAAGTGACACCAGACTCTGGGGGATTTTCAGTAGTTTTGTAGTAGCAGTAGTTTTTGTAATGGCATAAATATTATATTGAAATCTAGAACCAATCACCCTAGCATGTACCTGGGAGCAATTGTGTTAAGCTGAATATGTGTTTTCATTGGTGTTTAAGAGGGAAAGGCTGAGAGAAGGGAATAGACAGAGAGGGAGTGAGAAACCATAGACACAGCTAGGGATTATTTCAAAAATATGAAGATCAGATACCCCAATTTAATGTCTAACTTGGACCACAGAAAAATACATCCTTCTACGAGAGACAGAGCAAACAGCAAACCTAGTAGTGACACACATGACTGCTTTCCACAGCTTTACAGTGGGCAGACATCACCAAGAAACAGTAAACTATTAATGTTTCTGTCCATGAATAACAAGGACTGGGAAGAGAGTCTGTTTCTCTGGAAATATTTAAAGCAGTACTGCATGTAAAAGGTGCTAAACACATTGAATTTATACTGAATATGAAATTTATAAATATGAAAATTAATTTCCTTGAATAGAATTCAGATTTAAAATTTAAATAGAAATTAAACTGAATTGAACTGAATTGAAGGACAGGGAAGTTAATTCAAGCTTTTTCTATAACCACCTTTTTTATCGGTGCCATTACGTGTGATGCAACATGAAAAACAAGTTAAAGTATGTAATTGCACATGGAATGTGCCACCATCTCATTTTCAGAAAAAGGTTTGCAACTGATGCTTCAAAATAACAACCTGAAATGACCTGATACAGCACATTAACAGGATGAAAGAGCTTTCTGGACTCCTAAAGCTGCCACTTTGTATTACATTCAGTAGCCATTAAGCCAGGAAACACTTGCTGCTTCCAGCAAAAAAAGAGGAAAAAATCAAAGCATCAGAGTTTCTGTGTGTTGTGTTGTGTGTGTGTGTGTGTGTGTGTGTGTGTGTGTGTGTGTGTGTGTGTGTGAGTGTGTGTGTGTGTGTGTGTGTGTGTACACCCTTGGGAGGGTTAAAGGAAAAGACAGTCATATTCAGGAATTTACTTTGCCAACTGAGAAATAATGCTTTGAAATTTATCTTACAAATAATCTCTGGCTGTGTCACCATGGCAGTTACCTTGTTTATGGGTTTGCCGTGGGCTGGTTCCATGAGCAGCGCCACCGAATGAAAGAGCACCAGAGAGCAAGCCCGTCACTTTTGCACTGAGTCGACAACCACACTTTGAATCAGAGCCACATGCACAACAGGCAAGTGAGGAACACACCAGAACATACTGATGGGCACAGCTACATCCCAATAAAATAGAGTGCTCCCCCCACAGGCTAGAGAAAGAGGCACAGCAGCCAACCATAATCACAAACCAAAGAATTATTGAAAGATTAACTGACAAAACAGATTATAGAACCAGAGTTGGGAGGATGTGGGCAGGTTTGTGTGGGTGTGTGAGAGCCAGCCAGTGATGGCCAGCTTGCAGCTGACTAACAGAATGAGTCACAGAGATATATATGTACTGTGCCCATGTGTGTACAGGATCTAAAATAAAACAAGCACAATACTACAGTCACCACCACAAAGTCACCATTTTTTCCTGTGAAACTGAAGATAATTTCAAATTTATTACTGCCTGTGAATATCTGTGAAATAAGAAATATAAGCCATCATTACTTGTTGTGAATGCCAACATCAGGCTTAGTATTTCTGTTTGCACTCTGAGTGAGTCCAAATGAGAGAAAACAAATTGAAATCAACAGACTGACAGAGGTGAACATTGGAAATAAATGAAAGAGTATTCCATGCTTATGTTCCATCCAACTGAATTTCCATTTTTTTAGTCAACAACAAACAGCCAGTTGAGAAGACCCTTTCTTTATGTAATGAGGTGCCACTTAATTCAGGCTCAGTGGAGTTGAAGGCCTCTCCACTTCACAAATCCCCTTCCCACCACCCTGTGCTATCAGAGGCAATCAATACTGTCAATATAATTATTTATACAGTTTTCTGAAAGGAGACATGAATGAGGGGGCTGACATTAAGCAGGGTCGATCTGAGGGAAAAATGTTTTCTGTGCAGTCCACTCCATTTGTAAGAATCAATGATAAATTGATTGATGGTGACTAATGGCTTCTAATGATCAGAATCTCCAGGATAAACCAATATATAATTTCCCCACTTAGAAGTAAGCGACCACTTAGCAAGTCATCACATATTATACTGGATGAAGTTTGATTCATTTTAATGTTGTGAAATGTAACACTACTCATCATGCTTACATTATTACATTATTTATTTGTTGCTCATGCCCTTGTCTGGTTAATTCACTGACTTGGAAGGTGTCCAGTGATCTAGCAATAGTATGAATAATAGTAATAGTAAAAGTAAATAGTAATGTGGGCAACAAATAATGGTCCATGTGTAGGGTTCATGGGTGCAAAAATAGATGAAATTACATGGACAAAAAGAGTTTCTCTCAATGATATTATTATTAAACCATTATTTAACCAATTACCAAGTTCTAATTTATTCAAAAACAGGAGGGAAAGGTTACAGAGAAGCTAACAGAGTGCAAGCAGTACCTATGGCAGGCCAGGAAAATTCTCTCAAGTCAACAAAACACAGCAAATTGTGTCCTAATCACTTCCTTCAAAATAACTTATTCACTAAGTTAGCTATCATCTTGACTTACAGCATTGGAGATTGTGACAACATACAGCTGTTGTCTTTGCAGGTCAACAGTCTAGCTCACTATGACACTTATGGCACTGGCATTATTTCTCTGCATCATGCGAAACACAGCAAATTGTGTCCTAATCACTTCCGTCAAAATAACTTATTCACTAAGTTAGCTATCATCTTGACTTACAGCATTGGAGATTGTGACAACATACAGCTGTTGTCTTTGCAGGTCAACAGCCTAGCTCACGACACTGGCTAACATTATTTCTCTGTATCATGCCAGTCTGACAGGCCAGCAAGCTAATGTCAGTAAGCTAGTAGCTAAGTGATAGATTGACACCAGGTCATTAGGATAACAAGCTTGATGGAAACAAATCTAGAGATCTAGTTAATGTAAATTTCTTAGTTGTCCTTGCCCAGTGTTATTTGGACTCATTCTTCTTAGGTCGTTAGCCTGTTAGCATGCCTGAAACATAATTACCTGGCAACATCTGTATCAGTCCTATATGTTTAGCTAAAGCTGAAAACAACAGTAGCTTTTTATATCAGATAGATGAGCCTGCAGTTCATTCTTCATTTATAATGTATTCACATTTCAGATAAACCATCTTAAAAGCAGGGAACCACACATCCTGCCTGGGCCCGTTCAAGATGACAGCAGAATTCAGCAGTACTAATGGCAGAGACAGAAGTTCTCAATATGCGGATCCATCCAAGACCAGTTTTTTCCTCATATCTCCTCTTGGAAGCATTGCCCAGCGTGCCAATGTGCTTAGTCTGATTCAAGACATTTTGGTTGCCAGCATATATTTAGACACATTTAATTTTTCCTTGCTTGCTGTGGATGTATCTTTTGATCCACTAGATGGTTGCATTTAGACTTCAGATGCACTGATACCCATCATAGCATTCTTATGCGCCTGCATTATTGCCCACATGAAAAAGAGTAGTGTCCCACCCAGGTTTCAAACCTCCAGTCCCTGATGTTATAAGTCCAGTTCTCTTATCACTGCTCTGTACTCCTGGCCCCAATGCCAGGCATTATAACCCTTCATGAACAGTGGATGCATGTTTCATCTGCATAAAAAAACATACTGACACAATCAGCAGGTCACCAGTTCACAGCAGAAATAGCACCCGAATAAAAACACACATGCACAGGCATCCACACATACATTCAGATGTACAAACACACATGTGCTCAGAGTGGGAGTCAAGTGAGGCTACATGAGGAAGCTTTCATAACAGGCAATTATAGCAATGCATTCCCTCAAAATGCAAAAGGAAATGTAGATTACAAATGTTGCAGTTGACATGATCTCATATTAAGATACTGGGTTAAAAACAAAATACTAATTGTATTATACAGGTAACACTTACAAACAAGCTTTGCTCGCAGACTGCACCCAGCTTGTGTGGGCTGCATGGGGAGGGGGGAACATAGGCATAGCACCAGACTCTGGGCCCAAGATTTATGGGTTCAAATCCCAAGCAGGATACTATTTGAACCCATGCATAAATTACATTACCTTGATACCAAAAGTAAACAGGCTTCAGTATTAGTACACTTTGCACCCCAAATAAGCAAATGAACAGTGTAAATAATGCAATGATGACCGTTGCTACTTTGGCAGGTAGTGTTGAGGGACTGTGGAAGGGCTAAGCTAATTTGAGCTCATGGTGACAGGTCAATGTTTGCCGTGAGGATGAAAACTTGCAGGGGGAATAAAATGATTGACACCCACGGAAATCAAAGTCCTGAGTGATCCCATTACCCGAGCCCGGCTCCCCCGCACACCGCGTTCATATCTGCTTATTCACAGTTACGCGCGCAACGTTTTAAGCCACTTCAAAAGAGAGTTCAAAGTGCCCTGATGTGATCCAGGGCACTTTGAAGTCCTAGTGGCACACGGCAGCCCCGACGCCGCAGTCTCCCCGTGATTTCTCGGCGAGAAGCCATTAGTGCCTTTTCAGGTCTAATTGAGAGGCCACAAGTACAGATTAATCAGCTTAACTGGAGTAAACAGCTCAACTGGTAGACAGACCCTACAGGGTTGTGTGTTCTCTTTGTTTGTGATCACTGCATATTTGCACAGTGCCTGTACAATTCAGTAGCACTTGCTAATTGTGACACAGCACTGATATGCGCTATTACCACAAAATCATAGGGAGCAATACATCTAAAGTAAGTTTCATTTTTTTTAGTAGTTGGTTATTCATGTGCTAGACAGGGCATATTAGTACTTTACCACACTTTGTGTGTCTCTGTTTCTCTCTCTTCACTCTCTCCATAAGCACGCATGTACAGCTGCTCTAATATTTCCTTAATTGACTTGTTGACAGGGGACATGTCTCCCTCCTCTCTCGCGGCCTCAGCCCACACGGGAGCCGGCTGCACCAGAGGTGTGGGATGTAATTAAAGGCAGAGAAGCATCTGCATAGCGTTTAGTGTGAGGCAGACCACCGCTCCGAGTGTGTGCCTGTGTGTGTGTCCCACCTTTCCAGGTAGCCTCAGGCTGTTTGTATTAAGACTGCGGCACACTCAGCCATGTTTACACTGTGCTGTGCTGATTTCCCCTCTGTGCTGAACTAAATGATGACAAAAAGCTACACTGCCATCAATGCGCTGTTGAGAAGACCAGAGTGCTTTGCGCTTTGAGTGAAGTGTCTCCTTGTAGTAGCGTTATTACGTGTCCGTGCAGAGTCTGAATGGGCATCAGTGATTCCAATCACAGTGGCTCAGACACCGCAGGCCAAACGCCAGATGGCGAACGACCCCGGTGTCCTTCCGACAGAGCCCGGCCATCCAGGTCTTCTACCTGAAGGGGGAGCGGAAGAGAGCAGGATGGGATTTTGACAGGCGTTTCTGAGGACATATATTAAGAGTGATAAGGGCCCTTTCTCTGGGCGGCGTGCTGTGGGGAAAGCGAGTGAGACGCCACTCCAGTGACTAACCTTCCCGCGGCTCTGTTTAATGAGGCAGAAGGGCATCGGTTCTCTCTCCTTTGGATGAGCATGAGAAAAGCTGATAGGAATCAGAGCAAAAAGAAAAACACTCAGCCCGCTTTCTCTTAACGGGCCCAAACAGCAGATAACCGGCCTCTCTCATGCATGTAAACACTGTGTTCCCATGGAAATGGGCCTCTTTTTGCGCATCTCCGGCGGGCAGGCTGGGAGAGGGAGAGATGCAGCGTGTCGCTCTTAATCCTGTTAGCTTCCTTGAGCTGTTCCAATGCCTGAGTGCATGGAGCAAATAACACAGAGCTTCACAGAGGTGCCCCTTTAAACCAGAGGATACATTCTCTCTCTCTTTCTCTCTCTCAACAAAAATAAAGGCATTGCATTATTCAATTACATTATCTGTTTGTTTACCAGATGCCCTCATCCAGATAGTGTTCTGCTGGCAATCGGTTAGCCGACTGGCTGCCTTATTTGGCAATCTAAAACGAGGATTTAAATGAGTGCACATGGAGATTAAAGTCGTGAATGGACATGACAGTATCACAGTCACATCCTTTTCCCCTTCACAACTCTGAGCAAAGGTAAGAGAGACTGGGCTGCATGGGTAACTGATGAAGCTCCTGTCCCCAGTCTCATCACAATTATTTTTCAAAGAAATGAACATGAATATTTCAAGGTGCATGCGTGTTTAATAAGGTGTTGAATGAGTGCAGTACCTCTATGAACAAAATTCTGTCAAAATTAGCTGCTACTGTGTGAGCACAAGCACCTGTGTCCTGAAAGGAGGTACATGCATAATGTCTGTTCAGAATGAATATATGCGGTGCTCATAGATGACATCAATCAACACAAATTAATGCACTTCTTAAGAAGCATGTTTTTAAACCAATGTGAACACCATAAGCTCACTGCTAGTTTGGCATATTGTTTTGCATTTTTTTTGGACTGTTCTGCATTGCCTTCAATGCAGTAGGTTTATTTGGTCTTGTGAAGTCCTGGGCATTGTGACCGACCCTCTATTCAATGGGGTAACAACACTTATTTAGAATTTAGGTTTAGGATGTTATTTTGTGCTTTAGGTTGGAATTTTTTTTCCTTGCAATCATCCATTTTCACTGAGTCATATTCCCACAGAGACATTGTCAAAAAAAAAAAAAAAACATTACTGCAGGTATTGCTAATGGTGGACCAGTAGGGGGTCCACCATCTTTGAAAAAATCAATCTTCCAAACCAATGCCATTGCATAAAGGGGGAAATTGCTGCAGGAGACTCTTTCTTTAAGATGAGACACTAAATCTCATTGTGAAAGCCTACGTGAAAACTTTATTGCAAAAAAGTAGAGGCGCTCCCTGATGTCCTGGCCACATTTCCAATCTACCTCCTTCAGTCTGACCATCCAATCATCACCCAATTTAATTGGATAAATGCATCCCTGCCTTTCCACTTCAACTGCGTTTGGTATGTGGTCTGGTATAGAAAAATACCTCTTTACAAATTATTCATATATTCTAGACACAATGAATCATGGACTCCAGCCTTCATGACCCACTCTGGGGGCAGAGAAGACATAAGTGTCCCTGGAAACAAAAAGTTAAACAAGCTTGGAGGGAGGTGACTGATCTGTCATCAGAACCCATTGTTTATGTCAGCTCTTCAATCCCTCACCTCCCAGAATGCCCAAAGGGAATTTGAAGGCACCCACACAAAATAAAATACTGATAATTTTGTGAAACTGCACTCAGTACATCCATGGAACAAGTACCTCTCTGTCTCTGTCATGGTCTGCAAAAAAGATGCATTTGTGCATGCATGTATCCATGTGTTTTCCTCCCTTCTGTTGGTAAGTAGGATGCAGCCAGATCAGTACAAACCCCTAGTTTTTGAGAAGATTGATAATGGATTTGCTTTTTGTCAGTTAAAATGTAGAACAATGCATGTGAACTTGCTGGAATGAGGTGTGGCCCTGATACAGCAAGAACAGAAATGTTTTTTCATGGGACAGGTAGCAATAATGGCACATATAACTGCTCAACTCAAATGTAGACACTCGTATGCATTTTAATCCTTCATAAATTCAAAACGAAAATAATCTATTCAAATTTGCAGTAAAGTCAAATGAAAACTGCATGGTGTTTAGCAGCCATATTATATTATTGGTAACCTTACAATGTAATGAATAAAATTATGCTTGTACTCAAAATGTTAATTTTGCTCCTGGCTGAGAAATCAGAATCCTTGATGAGTCACCATGGTGAAACCCCACAAGGTTGCTTAAACATGCCAGTCCAACAGGTATACAGCATTCATAGATAAGAGAGCACACCTTGTATTTTTATTCAGGTTATTCTTTTTTTCCTTTTCAGCAATGCGATGATTCCTTGCACCCTGGAGTCTGCATATGGCTTTATAAAGAAAGCATTTACAAAAATAAATGAAATGCAACAGAAATATTCATCATAACAAAAGCATCACCAGATTAACTGCCTCCAAAGGCAATGTTTTGCTGCAATGAAAATGGCAGTTCAAATTTGTAACCATGGACAAACAGAGCTTCCAGATGATTTCAGAGCTATACCCCCGGCATCTAACAACCCCCCATACAACTCCAGACCTTTGCCTTACCGTTAAGCTCCAAACAGGGCATCACTAGTGGCTAGACTTTTTTACATATTCTCCAAAAAGCCAATTTTTAGCAAATGCTTCAAGGTGCCCAAAATTTAGCAAATGCAGTCTGCAACTTTCTTTCAATATGGAGGGCGGTGTGGAGTAGATGTAGTAGGGTGTGGATGGGATTTAAGTTGTGACCATAGGGTGGTGATTTTGCATCTAAGCAGAAGACATCTGCTGTACCCTTGAGTGAGTAACTGTTTCCAGTATCCGGCTATACAGTGTACATGGGTTATATGTAAACTGTAAGCTTTTGCAAAGGGTGGCTGCAAACAAAGATACATGCAGATGAGTAAGCACCCCACTGTGACAGTTTGTGTGTGTGTGTGTGTGTGTGTGTGTGTGTGTGTGTGTGTGTGTGTGTGTGTGTGTGTGTGTGGGCTGAGAGACTGGCATAGAATCTAATGGTAATTAAGCAAAGCCAATACTCTAAAGGGGCTTAAGCAGCTTATGAAGAAGACTCGAACAAACTGGAGTCCTCTGCTGCTCATGAAGACTTATGAATCTTGGGGAGTTAGATAGTGTACAATCAAATCACACATTAATCACAACAACACTTTGTACATCAAGGAATGCAAAGTGATTCAGTAGTGTAGTGAAGCCTGTTACACATTTATTGTTATTATCACAATATATACTATGATATGTTTATATGGATAACACTATACATATTAAAATGGAAAAATTATGTACTATACATTTGACATATGTTAGAAAATAACTGTTATATTTTCTCATATCAAGATATACATTGCTCGTGTGTAAGAGCACACATTGTTTACACACCACCCCCAGCTATACACATTTCATTTCCCCTCACTTTCACCGTGCCTCTCCTGTAATGATAACAGCCACACGAACAGTAATAGTCCCAGCATGCTGTGCTGCTCAATCACAGATGTCAGGAGTGTGGGATTAGAGGAGGGTATGGCAAGCAGGAAAAGCAAAGACGACAAGAGGAGAAGTAGTAAGTAAATCTCATATAGCCTGTCACCACCTGACAGAGAGAGAGAGAGAGAGAGAGAGAGGAGGGAGAGAGAAGCGGATGTGCAGGGCTAAAAACTCAGAATCTTAGTCTATAGAGATGTACAGACACACACACAGACATCCCTTTTACCTCTCCAGGTGTGTGTAGTTATGTGAGTCTGTTGTCAGCCAGCGCATACCAAAGCTTAATTTTTGAGATATTGATATTCATTGATACTGATATTGTTTTTTATTGACATATTGAGTATTCTAACAGATCAAATGATTTCAGGGTAATATCTTTCCTTTTAATGCAAAGTAAATCTGCTTATTATATCATATAAAATTTTATTATTTATATCAAAGTCCCCTCTCCTCATCTTCATGTCAGGTTTTCATCTGCTTTGGCCACTGACCCTACACTGTTGTGCAAGTCTACTGAGCAAGCAATCAGGCTCACGAGAGCTGGACCATGCTCCCCAGAGCACATGAACTCCAGTACTGAACTGTCTTTTTGAAGCAACCTGTCAATCAAACAGCAGGCAAGCTCATGTCCTCCCCAGGGAGAGGCAGCAAACCCACCAATGCTTACGCACACAATCATGCACACATGCACATACAGGCTCTCAACGGCTAATGTCTCCATCGCATTTGGAGGAATGAGAATCAGTCAGGACCTGTTTAACCATTACAAATCTGCCCTGGGGAAGGAGGAGCCCCAGACTTGTGGTTATTCAACTGGAGGACACCATCCTCCGACAGGAAATTAGCAGGGCTGGGTATGCTAACAAGGCTAAATCCAATTTTCAAACATTTAGAGAGACCTCACTCATATGTCCACTTTGTTGCTGGTATATTCTCTGCCTCTCTAATACACTTCATTCCAACCTCATCAAAAACTGCTGAACACCAGGGTTAATAATAGTCACATTATGTGGAAGGCTAACTGCCTCTCAGACTGGTCGCAATGTGTACACATTGCTTCAAAGTATTCCTCCATAATTAGCATCAATACAGTCATGCCCCAAGGGTGTGTGCTGTCACCAGTCCCATTTGTCCAGTACACAGATGACACTCTGAGTCAGTATCCCAAATGTTCTGTGCTAAATTAGCATACAGCACAGTCCTTGCTGGTCTTTTATCCAACAGCAAGGATAACTATGGAGGATTGGGGAGTGTTTTACACAATGGTGTGCAGACTACTCCCTTTTTAAAAGACAAATAGTTCATAATGGATGGCAACTGACTTTAGAGCCAATAAATCCAGCTTGTTTTGGAAGTTCACAGGTGGCTTTGCATCGATGTGGTTGCAAATATCTTTACCCAAATTACTTTATTAAATATCCAGCTGGATGACATGAAAGCCATGTATGTCACACTGGATAAGGGCATCAGCTAATCCAAATCAGTAATAAAAGAAAATGTTTGTGCCAACTGGAACAAACACACATACATTGCATACTGCTGCTTAACAAAGACATGATGTAAATGATGTGCCAGGTAAAGAATTCTGAGGTAGACAAAACCATGGGACTGTTGACAGTGGTGTATAAAATGAAAAATACTGTCATTGTATGTAAATGATGGGCTTACAGCTTCAGATGTTCAAGGACTCATCAAGGGCAAAGATTCATTTTCAATTCTATTTGAGATGATATATGTCCAGCTAACTGTGCATGACTCATGTAGTGATGGGATGCAAGTAGTATCTCAGAGAGGGAGAAGTAACTGACAGCACTTGGCCAACAGGTTCACATACAAGGGGACAGTGGAAAAGTTCTGTTGTGGCATATTCTGTAAGCACCTCAAAACCACACATCCTAATGTAAGCACCTCAAAACCACACATCCTAATGATGAGCAGACCTCTTACACTATGGCCTGAGCTGTTGTTCTTGATGCTGCACAGGTAACAACAGGAAACAGACTGGGAAGACTGGTCTCTACTGCATGACATCATCTCCAAGGGATGGCTAGAGGCTGTGGAATGAAGTGACAGTTAACCTCACACTTCTGTGGCCTCCAGCGCACACAGGGCTAACGTGATTGGAGGGCTGAAACTACATGCATGGCTCACCCTTTCAAACCAAAGGTACAGGGACTGTAAGAGACAGAAAGTCATGTTATTGGTTAGTGAAGGAGAGGGATGGGCAGAGTAATACAGAGAGTAAGTGAATTAGGGAAAGACATACTGTATAAACCTCATATTGTGAAAGAGCAGTGGCCAGTCAGTCTAACACAAGCAGTCACAATGTGAGTCCATTTGCTTTCCATCTGCTTTGTCTCAGGTTTTCTTTCAACACTGTGGGATGCATTATTCTCTGATGAGCCTGTCTTTTATAATGATGATGATATGATACCCACTGAAACCCTTCATAGAACATTCAGAAGTAAAGAAATGGCCCAGGTGGGGATCATCCTTTCCTGTTCTGGAGGAAGCCACATCGCCTGATACAGTTAGCTATGGGGGTGCCTGTAACTTGCAAACTTTATAATTCACGCTAGTTAAGGAATAAGTAAATAAATAATGTGGGCATAAACGAACTGGGCCAATATCAATTACACAGAAAGAAGCAAACACATTAACCACCCACACTATAATGCTCTACATCATTTCATTATAATGAACTATGTCCCTGCAGACAATGTTATTTATTAGTCCATTTGTTTTTCCATTTGCGTGTTTTATCCATTAACTTTTGATGCTCTGATTGCTTTCACAGTATGCATATTGTAAAATTAAAAGTGCTATTGATAAAAAAAGGCAGTAATGTGCTCGCTCACTCAAACAATGTAATTATCCCTGAAAAAAATTGCTGGAAATGCATATGTTATTTGATTTGTAGTAACGTATGAAATTCCTTTTGCACAGACTTAACCTCAGAGAGGGGCTTGAATATTCATCAGAGACCATGAAATGAGTGTGTGTATGTGTGTTTATATATGTGTGTGCATGCCACTGACAGTCAGCAAAGCCAAGAAAGCACAACCTGGCTTTTAGTCAGAGCTTGGAGCATTACATTGACAAACTATGGAAACATTAACAAGTAGCCATCAAGGTCACACAATCTATTGCTCCTGACATTAAAAATGAAACACGGCTTGCACCGTTCACGCCATTCCTTTCTTCCATTGCCATGGCAACCACTCCGCTGCTTACCCTAATCACATCAAATTAACCTTGATATGAAAAATGGCCCCAGGGAGCACTCAGGCACGCTATGGCAGCGCCTACTGAAGACCATCATAATCTCCGGTAACAGCCATGGAAGAAGCACCTGTCGAAACATTTGGGAAATAGAATATGGAAAAATAAATACAAGAATACATGAGAGGTGAACCCAGTTGTTATTGTATCACATGATATCCTAAACCGCTTTGTGCTCCTGTGATGTCTCATGCCATAGATGTCTGTGCTAAACGAACCTTGTCATTACCCCGAACTACCGAATATTCCAAGTTACTGTCAGCACGGTAAAGGTGATATCAACATGGCTCTCATCAACAGGACAGGTCGGGTTCCTGTACAGTCATAAACATTAAGTGTACGTTTTTCTGTCATCCTAATACAGGACATTGTGTAAGGGGTGCTAATGGCTAATGAGGCACAGCGTGCTCAGGCTGACAGTGCTGTGCTGCCACTGTGTCGAACCCCACAGAGCTGTCCAGAGTGCTTACCATGGCTGCAAGGGGAGCTCATTCCACACCAAAGGCTCTACAGAGGATATTAAATTCATACCTTTTAATGAGGACATCATACATGCACAGCAACACTAGGGATCATTTTCATAAAGACTTGTCCGGGTTTAAACGATCTAGGCTTGGCTTTAATTGTATCATAAATCACCTAACACATGCAGGAAATTGCTTTTGGAATTCCGCTCTCTGCACCACGCTGCATATGAGGTAGCATGTGCTTGTCTTTGGAGCTGAACCAGCATGTGTGACCCCGACTTTCCAAACAATCAGCGGAAATACTGGATTTTGAATAGTCTTTTCAGGAACAACACCAAGTAAGATGTTGCACCTGCTGACAGTTGCGTCTGTCTAGTGCTGGGGCAGTGCACTACCGTGTCTGAACAACAGAGGAGCGCCCTAGAGCACAGGCCCATTCACTCTGCACATTGCAAGGTCATCAGAGTGGCAATGATTACAAATGCAAAGCCAGACTTCTTCCCAAACACTTAGCCTAATGCATCACGAGATCCCTGATCCACGAGAGGTGTCAGAGACTCCGCGCTCCCTTTGAGTCCCCTCATTACCCATTCCCTCTGCGAGCGCGGGCTTTGACACAATCCATCATTATTAGTTAAGTAAATACGTTTCCTAATTCCGACGAACTGTATTTCCACGCGTGTGACGGGAGGATTAGGTCCCTCGACTGAAAAAACATTCTCGCTGGAAGAAATCCCCGCAATTCCAGCAAGGATTATGTTCTGAAAAATCGCAGTCTCAAGAAGCGTGCGATGTGAGAAATTAACTTTTCAAAGTACAGATTTTTGACAAAAAACTGGAAACATTAACAACTGCAACCCTGCAAATGCTAGCAAGTATCATTTATGATTTAAGCTCCTCTACTCTGTAAGGGAGGGACAGTGATAGTAAGACCTTAAAGTGCAGCAGAGGAAGATTGAGGTGACTTGAACCCAACTTTATATCAACCCTATCTTCCTTTGAAGTGGAAATGTTGTTCACATCTTGCCCTCTCTCCAGGTCAGTTACAAGTCAGTTCTTCAGAAGCCTCACCAGCTGGTAAATTTTTCCTGCTTGATAACTGAAGGTTGCAACTGTTTACAATTATCACATTACATTATTGGTATTTAGCAGACGCTTTTATCCAGAGTGACTTCCGTCAGTTATGTTTCTTTTCTTTAAAAAAATTTATACGGCTGGATATTTACTGAGGCAATTGTAGGTTAAGTACCTTGTCCAAGAGTACAACAGCAGTGCCCCAGCAGGGAATCAAAACAGCAACATTTCGGTTAGAGGTCCTGCTCCTTAACCACTATGCTACACTGCTGTCCTCCTCAATTATGAGTGGTGATTTCATTTTAGATCTTTAATTCATTCACTCATTCATGGAAACACAGTACATAATCTCATAGGTTTTGTTTTGAATGGCCCTGATCCTGGCTGTGGAGCTGACACTGGGATCCACCTGCGGTCTAATATGGGGCCGGTGCTTTCCACTGAGAGAGCTCAGACCACAAGGCATCCACTGATAATGAAAAGAGAGTGATACAGTACTGCGCCCTCCCTCTCCTCCCCTGCATGTGCTACATGCACTAAGAAAAAGGACAAGACGCATCCTCTCCCATTTTAACCACTCAGTTACCAGCTACTCAGGCACATCTGAATGATACATCCAGATGCCTGATGCCCCAGTCCACCTCATTGCTAACAGGAAGGGTATGTGACACAGCTGAACTGATACAGTGGAACATAAACCTGTTAGTTTTGCAGTGAGCCATTCATTGTTTAGTGGACCAGATCCAGTAGAAGACAATGTTGTACATTGTATTTCACCCACCTTCAGAAAGCTTCAGATTAAAGATACTGTTTTTTCACAGAACTGCCGTTCTGTTAAGAATAAACAAATCCCATAGGAAAATGCACACAATGAACATGTTCCTGTGAAACGAACACATATTTCCCCACAGGCTATTCACAACAATGGGAGGGAGAAGTGGTAAATAGGTGAAATTCCACACCATGTGGAAAATTAAGAGCAACAGAAATGTAATCATTATTTATTTCCTGCATGGTACATATTTACAAGCAGATGTCCTCATCCAGGGCTTCCATGTCATCCATTTATACAGCTGGATATTTTCTGTAGCGATTCTTTTATGTAACTTGCTGGAGGATACAACAGCAGCACCCCACCCGGATCTCTATGCTTTCCCTAATCTCTATGCTACACTGCAGGCATTGTGTGACTGACAGCAGTGACAGCAGTGAAGAGAAGAAGGGTGTATATGTCTTCCCCCTTCCTGTCAGATGTTCCAGTGATTCCTAATAAATGCGTGACAAATATTGGCAGCGGAGGGGGGGGAATTTGGCCCCAGACAATGAGACAGAGAGATCCCACGATGCGGTACACTGTGAGCTAAAATCAGAGAGGGAGAGAAAGAGGGACACAGAGATGGAGGGAGAGAAAGAGGGGAGTGGACAGAGAAAGAACAGAGGAAAAGGAGAGAGCAAAGGGGAACCATAGAGTGTGAAAGGGAGAGGGAAGAATGGAGAGGGAGACAGAGACCAAGAATGAAGGACAGACAGAGGGAAGAATTGAAAGACAGAGAGTGACAGAATGAAAGAGGGAGAGGGAGAATGGAGTGAGAAACAGAGAGAGAGAAAGAAAGAGGGAGAGAGAAGTATAGAGAACATGAAGTGATCGAGAGGGAGGGTAGAAGGAAGCACCATAGTGATACAGGGAGGGATAGACAAAGAGAATGGGGTAGAGAGGAAAGAATGGAAAAAGAAAAGAGCGTTAGAAAGGGGAAGAAGAAGCAAATGCAAGGTAGAGAGGGAGATATGATGAGGGATGATCATGACTGATACAAAGAGGGGTGAGAGTTTGTGTCTTTGAAAGGCTTCCTGTCCACTCTTTTGGCGTTAATTTCACCCCGTTTCACAGCTTTGCAACCAGTAGTCACTGCACAGAGTTATACTGGGCTGTTTCATCTTGAACTCTCACAAAATGGGGTGAGGGACATTAATAATGAAACAGAGAAATGTTGTCCCCTTCCCAATAGATTCTTGCTGTCATTACCAACGCTGGTCCGAAACCCTTAGTGAGTGTGGAATGATGCTTTCTCCCATCACCTCCCCATGTCTCATTTGCAAATTGAAACACTTCAGAGTGGCTGTCTTCAGATAGGCTTCTTTCAGGCGCTTCTGAATCCTGTGCCAGTTGACTTCAAACACGGGGGTTCTTTCTTGGTTTCCCTTTCATTACATGTTTCTGTACTCCAGGCTGCCATGGAGAGACAGTGACAATAATAACAGAGAAAGTAAAACAGTGAAAAAATAGATTGAGGGGGTGAGAGACAGCAGAACCAGAGCAAGAGAGGAGAGAGGGAGGGAAAGTAGCAGAGGGAAGAAAAGAAAAAGGAAGAGGAAGTGGAAGAGAAGACGGAGGAGGTGGGAGAGAAAAGACAGAAAAAGAAAGGAAAATAGAAGAAAGAGAAATAAGACAAGCAAAAGGATTGAGAGATAATGTGAATGGGAGGGTCTGCACACATGTGCCCCATGATTCCAGGATTGACAAGCGGGTATCTGTCTCTCAGGAACGTCATCTGTCACTGGCCTATCTATGTCAGTGGCTGGAGGGCCTTCAATGTCCCATCTAAAAGCCATTGTTCAAGTCAAAGCTCATAGTGACCACACGTATGTGTATGCTCACAAACTTATACATGCAACACAAATCATTATTCACAGTTCCCTCTTCAAGTGGAGCTAAGTGCCTTCTGTTTATTCTTTACCCACTGAATCGTTCCTAGATTAGTAAGAGCTTGTTTGGTCATGGTGTGAAGGTACTTCAGCCTACAAGCTACCCTGCTCAGATCATAGGTAGTTCTGTGTTCAAAATAAAGCACAACTCCCTGATCCAACTTCAGCTAAACAGCAGGAAGTCAGCAAGAGTAAATTCATTGGACACTTTGTTTGAACAGGCCTCAATAGACTCAATAAACTCTTCACTGATTAGACCACTTTGGCAGGTACGTAAGTGTTGGCTTGGGTGGAGATTTAGAAACTGAGAAGTATAATTCTATTTTATTGTGCTATAGTTAAAAGAGGAAACACACACCCACATAGGGGGAAGAATGTGAGTAATTTTATTCCTTTCAGCAAAATGGCAAGTAAATCTGTCCCCTCATTCATTTAAATCACTGTCATATCTTGCATTAATTATGCGATTGCCTTTATCTTTCCATTCAACCTTGTCATCCATCACAGACAACCTGAATTACACTGAACACCCCCCCCGACACATTTCTCTCCCTGTGCCACCTTCTAACCCCCTCTCCCTCCCTGTCCTCCAACCCTCTCCCTTTCTTTCTTCCTCCTCCTGATTCCATGAATCCATGCTTAGTTCCATTAACAAGAAGAGCAACACTATCCAAGTAAGACTCAGACAACAATACCCAAAACTCCCAATACCCAAACCCCAATACCCTCTAATAACTAATCGACCCTGCACTAATCAACTCATCCTATGTCTATCTGGGCAGAAACATGACCTCTTAAAGTAGAGATTAAATCATTTTAAACCATGTTCGAAATAATAAAATTGGGTATCAAAAAGTCATTGACACTGTTTTAAAGTGAAATAAAGGTGCTTCTTTTTTACCGTGTTGAACCTATTCATATAAATGGTGCAATTGTGAGCACACGCTATTGAGCCTATGGTCCCTGGCGTCTAGCCTTGCAGTTGCTTGGGGTTGTAATAGGGCAGCATCTGTATTATGTTGGCCCAGGCACGTGGCCCAGCTTACACAAAGTATAATTAGGCAGCAATTCCTCTATTGTTACATATTCTGGCAGTCCCATTCTTCAGATCCTGCGCAGCATATCAGGATGTTGGGAACTTGTTAAATATGAAAAATACACTATTGCTGGGGCAGAGAAGGAATAGCATTTAACTAATATGAAACCAAACTAATTACTAAGGCAGCTTTTTACAAATAAGTGATGCATCAGAGGATGGCAGGCAAGAAATTATGTGCCAAATGTGAAGGGGCTCTTTAAGAAATATAACCTTATAGACTATAGAGGATTTAACATTTAAATGTGGCAGACTGTTGAAGGCTTAAGACACACAGCATGAATTCACATTGGACTTGAGATATGCAGTGAACTAGTTTATGTGAAGAGGCGTTATTTTGGAAGAGGCAACATACGCCAATCCAGAGCTGGCTGCCATTGTGAAAATGGGACAGAAATCACATCCTCTCACAGTAAGAAAAAAGCATCAGGCAGAGAGTAGACGTGAATAAATTCTCTCTCAACTGACACCTGCCTGTTTTTACACTTATTGCTGAACGCTGAGCTCCTAGACAGACTGCGCACGTTTCTGTAATTAAGGTGTGTGTGTGTGTGTGTGTGTGTGTGTGTGTGTGTGTGTGTGTGTGTGTGTGTGTGTGTGTGTGTGTGTGTGTGTGTGTGTGTGTGTGTGTGTGTGTGTGTGTGTGTGTGTGTGTGTGTGTGTGTGTGTGTGTGTGTGCGCGTGCAGTGACTCCTTTTCTCATTTAAAAAGCATGTCAGGACGGATACACTAATTGCATTTGGTGTGTTCTAGTCCCATATGACTTCATCACACTTTTGGTCCTGAATTAATAATGGCAGTTGTAATTTTAAAAAGAGAGAACTTGTTCTACAGAGGGGAAGTGCTCACAAGCTGGTGTCAGGGAGTTTAATGTGTCTCGTCACAGAGGACGGCAGCAGATAAAGAAATCAACGCAGTGGCATTTCAAAGCATTTAAAGTAACACTGACATATGGGAAAGTCTGACAATTATCAAGTTAGATTTCCTAATGAGAATTGGCCTGCTATAATCATCTTTAGAGACTTTAAAGACTTTATAGACTTCAGCTGAGCTTTCACATAGGTGATAATATTGAATTACTGTGTATGATTAGCTTTTTTCATTTTGATTATGCCTTTTGGCTTGAAATGTAGGTGTGTTGCCAGTGTTTTACTAGATATGAAAACAACCATAAACACAGACAGCAATCAACTATACTCCTCTGCTTCCCATTTGTATGTTAGTGCTGGCTGTCCCTAAAATAACTTTAAGGTTAGTATACACGTCTTTTAACAAGCAAGAATACTGCAAGTGAATTTGACACACTATAAAACTGGGTTACTGTGGAGTTGGGTTGAGTCAGGGCTGGCAC